>JAPWTK010000016.1:0-662500 GCA_029963805.1 Aromia moschata | reverse complement strand
AACAGAAGGAGAAATTAAATCTATTATTTTGTCTCTTAAATCAAATGCTCTAGGTTCCGACGGTATCTCAGCTTTAATGTTAAAATATTGCTTACCGGTTATGTCTACACATATAACCTACATTATTAATTGCTGCTTAGAGGTAGGTTATTTTCCTAGTAATTGGAAAGTATCATTAGTCACTCCATTACCAAAAATTATCGAACCCTTAGGTTACAATGATTTAAGGCCCATCCCAATCATCTCTGCGTTGTCGAAGGTTTTAGAGAAATCTAGTAAACCCAAATAGATGAGTATATTACAGATAACTGCATAATTTCAGATTTACAATCTGGTTTCAGAAAGGGTTTGAGTAAGAGTTAAGATTACTCAAAATATTATTTCTTCTTTAGACAAAGGTGAAGCAACAGCATTAATTCCTCTAGACTTTTCTAAAGCCTTTGATACGCTTGATCACGAACTTCTATGTGCTAAACTCGTATATTATGGTTTTTGTCCATCTGTATTTTGTAGTATATCGATGACCATCTTAAACAAAATCCTGTAAATAAAGTTCGCAAATCTGTGAAGGAGTATTTGTTATCAATTCAGATCAATTCATAGGTTGTAATCCGTTTATTTTTTTACTAATAAGAGCATACAACTGGTGTTTGAATAAATTGTTTTATTTGGTATGTGAGAGTTTTGTAATTATTTTGTCGTATATTCATTGTTATTTTAAATGGTACTATGTACTTTTGTTGTTTAAATAATTACTTATGTCAATTTAATTTTCTGGGTAAATGGTTAAGTTGAGTAGCGAAAGCTGACTTCGCCTAATTTTAAAGAAATTTTTTTGTACAACATTGTTCCTTAATAAAGACAATTTATTATTATTATCATTTCGCCGACTTTATAATCACACTTCTCAGCGTAAAAGCTGGGAAACATTCACCCATTCCTGCAGACAGTGATGGCTTGATATCTCATTCCTGCCTCCAGAAGAAATTAGGCTCAGGCGAGGGAGGAAATTCATTCTATCCCAAAACCTTTCTACAATATTGCCTTCTGGCCATTTCTAACGATATTATAAGGTAGTCCTAATGTCGCGATGTTCTTGACGAATCTGGTCGTCATTACTCCCTCTGCCGATATTACTTTAGGGCGCACGTCTCCACCTTCTCCAATTTCCATAGTCGCTTCAGCTCGATATATAGATTCGACTTCGCGATCTTCTCCCGTTCAGTCTTCTGAATGTTGTGGATAAGTGGCACTGCGATGTCTATGATGATCCCTCTTCGTTGTTCCTTGTTGATTAGCACAATATCTGGTCGGTTGAAGTCCACTGTTCGATCGGTGATGATTAGCCTATCCCAGTAAAACACGGCAACTTCCGTTTCCAGCACAGCTTCCGAGTTATATTTGTAGTATGGCGGAGCCGTCGCTAACAGGCCATACTTGAGTGCCAGTTGTTGATGGACCATTTTCGCAAGTTGGTTGTGCCTGCCGAGATATGCTGACTCTGATAGCACGGGACAGCCTCCTATTATGTGTTCTATAGTTTCGCCTGCAGATCTACATTTTCTACATATGTCTTCGACGTCCTCTCAGGATATTCTTCTGGTAATTTGTTGTTTTTATAACCCTGTCCTGAATGGCAGTCAGGAAGCCTTCGGTCTCGGGGTACAGATAGCCGTCGGTAAGCCATATTAATGAATTTTCTTTGTCGATGTGGTCTGGCTGTAGCATTTTTGGAAAACGGGCTTCGTAAAGCATGTTCCATCCACTGAGTCCGGAGCTCCTCTTCTGTTGGTACGTCGACTGGGATAAGTTCGCATCCTAGGCTCAAAGGCGTGTAACCAGCGTCCTCTCTTGCTACTTCTGTTGTTAGCGGGTCCCTGTTCGTTAGCAGTTTTCTTCTTAAGGAAGCTTCTTGATTAAGGCACTGATTTTTGATGTTCAATAGACCTCTGCCACCTCGTCTTCGAGGCAAGTAGAGTCTGATTACGGAAGAGTTAGTGTGTAAGTGCCTAAACTTATGTAGGAGCCGCCTGGTAACTCGGTCGAGCTCATCAAGATCAGTAACGGACCACTTGACGATTCCGAAAGAGTATGTCAGCACTGGGACATCCCACGAGTTCATGGCTTTGATAAGAATTCCTCCAGATAAATTCGTATATTCAGCAACTTTGTCACGCGGCTCTTGTATTTCTCTTGGAATTCTTTCTTCAGTTGTGTGTGGTTGATCCTGCCATCTTGACACACTCCCAAGTAACGGTATTGCTCTTCCGGTGGTAGTTGATGGATGTCGGCAAATACCTCTGGATTGTTATGCGGTACTCCATTTACCATACTCAATGTGGCGTACTTATCCAGGCCAAAGGACATTTTGATATCGTCGCTGAAGGACCTAGTAGTTCCAATGAGGGCCTGGAGATTTGCCTTGGACATACTGAATAGTTTCAGATCGTCCATGTAGAGCAGGTGAGTGAGTGTTGCTGTGCTTCTCATGTTGATCTTGTACCCAGCTGTTGTTTTATTGAGTAGTGTAGATAATGGATTGAGTGCCAAACAGAACCAAACTAGCGAGAGTGAATCACCTTGAAGATTCCCTTCTTGATCTCAACTTGACCTGTGTTCCCTCCAGAGACCCAAATGTTTGTTTTCCATGACTGCATAAGATGTTGGAGAAGAGCTCTTATCCGAGGGCAGACCTTGTAAATTTCCAGGGACTTTAAGTAGCCAGTCGTGAGGTACCGAGTCGAACGCCTTGCTGTAGTCGATGTAACACATATGCAGGTTTCTTCTTCTTACTTGGACTTGCTTCAATATCACAGCGTCGATTGTCAGTTGATGTTTACACCCTGCTGCGCCTCTGATGCATCCCTTTTGTTCTTCCTCAAGGATGTGGTTTTCCAAGCAGTGACGATATATTTTTTTTCATTTATGATAGACATGAACAGCTTATATATTGTGGACAGACATGTGATGGGTCTGTAGTTCTTCGGTTGTGCAGCATCACCCTTTTTGAAAAGCATGAATGTGTTGCCCATCATCAGGAAGTCAGGTACGACATGCGGATCGTTGATCGCCTCCGTGAAACACTTGCCAGAATACCATGAGATGCAGGTAGGTGCTTGAGCCAGAAATTGTGAATACCATCAGGGCCCGGTGCTTTCCAGTTCTTGGTCCTCTTGATTGCCGCGGTTACGTCCTCTTCTGTAATGATTCCGACAGCCATTTCGTTGAGATCTTCGTTGTGTGCTTCAATTTCCTCAATCCATGGCGCGTTCTCGTTGTATGTGTCGGCGTCACTCCATATAGAATTCCAGTATGTTGTGAATCGCGCTGGATCGATTTCTGCAGGTTGTGGGGCTATTTGAAGGAAAGAGTTTATGTCAACAAACTGCAACGATTCCAGAGCTAAAAGAGAACATCAGACGTCCAATTGCTGAAATAGAGCCGCATTTACGCGAAAGCGTTATGAAAAACTTCGCTAAAAGAATGGTATCATGTCAGCGGAGGGCATTTGGCTGATATCATATTTCATACCTAACTGCTAAGTTTGTACTTTCTACTTATAGCAATAAAATTCGGATTTTTTCAATATTTTGATTTTTATTATGAAAGCAACTCTTAAAGTTCAATTTGGATCACCCATTATCTATAATCACAAAGGATCATGATTTTCATTGTCCTCTTTTTGCCACTGACAGCAAAAACAAAAAAATGGGGAACCTCAATCCAGGCTTTTTTTGCTTATAGTGTGATCGTGAAATAAAACTTCAAGCAGAAAGATGTTTGTCTGTAGTTTATAAACTGAATATATGCCTATATTTCTGTAATTTTCGTTAGCTAAATATTGGTGAAAATTTATTTTCCAGCGATTTTAGAGGCACTTAATGTACCACCGCGAAATGTTGTTGCTTTTAAACTTATCGACTAAGCATTTACAATTGCCTTTCCCAAATCCGTAAAGGAGGAGAATACATTATTCAATTTGGTTGATTCAAGCAAACTGAGGCAACGAAATTGAAGAGGGAACAGGGAGACAAACGTATACACGTTTCATTGAAATTAATGTCATACTTTCACTTTGAAAAATGTCGTCAACCGAAATGCGAAGGTGCGAGTAGGTGTTCTTCAAATTATTTGCGAATATTTAATCGAGATGTGTAAAAAGGGATTGATTAAACTTTTCGGTTTGTTATTCCAAACATTAGTGAGTTTCGTACAAGAAATGTCAGCATGTTTTCTTCTTTCCATTTATAAACCATTTTGTATATTATAAATTGCAATAATAGTTTGTCATACGAAATCGTGACAAGTATTGAACATTTGAATGTGACAATTGAATAACATTTCACCGTTCAAATATCATGTATAGATGTGTCAAATTTGAATGAATCATCCAGTTGTGCAATGAACTGGAGTAGAACTGGTATGAACTGGTAAGTAGAGATGCAGTTTCGTTCACTGGCAAAAACACACTGTGGAGTTTGATTGAATCAGTAAAATTGTTCACTTCATAAAAAATGGGGTTATCACAGGTGTTTGAATATTTCGTAATTATTGTATCGAATTTATTTGCTACTTTACGAATCTGCTCTGTGAAGTTTCATGTTTTCAAACACTTTTTATGGGACTTTTGCAGAGTTCGAGTTACAAATTTTCAAGGGTATTTCTTAGAAATGTAGAATAATATGTATAATATCGAAAAATTAATCTCTATCGAAGCTTTTTGAGTCAACTAAAAGTAATTTTATGTAATTATCGGCCGTGTATTAACAAGTGCCTTTTGAGCAATTTAATGAACTATCTATAAAGAGATTTCGCTCCATTTATTTTCCAGAAAGATCAGATATTTACTTGTCACCCTGGGCAGTCGTTAAATGATTTATAAGCCCTAGTTTGACCCCAGCTTTATAAACGACGTCCATTCTGGTAAAGTAATAAGTGCGTGTATTTTTTTGACAGTTTCTCGTAATTCTACGTTTTATAGTAAATGACCGGCCGCTTTATAAAATTGAAGTGTTATTATTTATTTTCACACGCCTGTGAGTACATTCAACGCTTCGATACGTAAAATTTCCATAGTTTTACGTATAGTATATGAAAACAGTATATGAAAAATTATTATTTCATTTCAAATTATTATTTCTAATAATATAATACTTTCCCACATAAATCCGTTTGTAGGATAAAGTTACAGTTTAAAAAGAAATATTATATTTTAAATATCGAGATCATATCTGTTGTTTTTATTATACTATGTAGTTGTGGTTTGTGAAAAATCAGTTATTTTTTATAAGCAAAGAAAAACAATGTTTGTGTGTTATACAATTGAAAATCAACTCAATATAAATAACTTGAAATGTGTATTACACATTTTACCTCAGTAGGCACTGTCAAATTACAAACATAACGTTTATTATAAACCTTTAATTCAAAAGTTGTAGGGTTTATCCTAAATCGCCAGAAAATGTTAGAAATGGAACAAATGAATATTAGAAAGATAATAAAAAACACAAACCTTCGTAAATTTTCAATGGAACACCATGTATACGTACATTAAAAAAATAAATATACATTATTTTCTAAATTAAAAAATATATATGTTAACATTTGGCTTAGCTGTTCGAAATATTTGCATGTAAAGAACATGATTATTAGGTTCCGAACGTGTGCTGTAACGCAGGGCCGGACTCGTAATCCGTCATCTTATTGACGGAAGATGACATGAGAGATCAAAAAGACAGGAGTAAAAAATGTGTAATAATGTATGTACATACCTATCGCTTCTGTCATTCAGAAACACCGACTGTCGTCATTGCTTGAACGTATGTTGCCACGACCTTTTCTGCGTTTATTTGGTTGTAAAGGGAAAATGATCGTTCCACATCTACTGAAGTTAAAGATGCAAATTCAAAATAGTTCACATAGACAGAGGACGAAACAACACATACATGATTTTCACGAATTTTGAACAGTTGTTTGTATCACTAACAGTTTTTTTTTCATTAACATCAGTACATTATTCTTGTTTACATCTACAGAGGATAATACACGTAGTACTACTATTTCTATACTTTTATCCGTTGTTTGCAAAGCCCGTTTATTAGCTATCAATATTGGGGACATTAACGACCTTATTACCGCAAAATCTGTTGTTTCGTCCATTGTCAGCCACATACATTTATTACGTATATCTTCTTTGATATTCCCCGTGACACGTTCATATTTCTTTTGTAAATACATACCTATGTGTTACGCAATGTATGGCTACTAGACTGAAGTAAATATTGTCGACCACGTTCCACGCAAGGCTATATGCACAAAACATTATGCACAAATGAAACCAAAATTCGTCTTCTAACCCTATGGTATTTTTTTGATGGATATTCGAATATAAATGTATTTTACCCACTCGGCGATCACGAAACATACATCGACGACTGCAAGGAATACATAAAATATGTGATCCGTCTATTGTAAAATCCTTGTAATTTTCAATCATCTTTTTAAATCTAATCACAAATGGCAACGACTGTGTCAGTATTCTGTGCAGAAATCCACACAAAATCAGGTAATATGTAAATACAGTACACGAATTCACGAGTGGATAACTCGCGACAAAAATTTGTGTTCAATGCGGCGGTCGACCCGTTTACACCGCCGGAAGGTCGCTATCGGAATAGCTCGCCGTCTTACGGAGAAAGTGTTTATGAAGTCTTAGGTTCCTGTGAAAACTTAGTTCGGGATAACATTCTACGCACGGACAGCGGCGTGGGTATACCGGGGCAAGAAATGTGCGCTTAAAAATACATTTTATACTTTAATCTTCATAGAGTTGCATAATGCCGGCTTTGCGTGACAGCATACTTTCTCAGACCTTAGTGATTATATTGTTTAACCAAATCCCAATTATTGCCATGAATAAACAATTGGTCTAAGTCCTAATTAATTACGAAAGCACACAAAATTAAAAAAATTAAACCCCGAGTCCAAATCACTTATGCTATACGTATTTTGGGTCACTGAATCCGAATCCAGGGTTAGTTTTGTGGATTGGTCGTTATCTCTGTCAAATTGCAAAAAAGCACCATCATGAAGGGAAACAGAATTCGAATCTGAATTAAGAGTTATGTTGAACCATAGCATATTTTTTTCATGAAAGTGCGAAGAAATGTAAAAAAGTGTCCAAAATCGCAAAAGTGGTTGTTTGAAAACTCTTTGTGGGAAAAACTTTGGAGTCGGATTTCTTTTTGACTCCAATAGCTGATTTTTTTATGTTTTTTTGGGTTACCAAATTCGAATCGCATCGTCATGGTACACATACAATGTGGTGCAATTCGGCGGTTTTTTTTTGCATTTTGAGAGATATAACGAGCCAACCCACCAAAATTAACCCCGAATTCGGATTCAGCGCGATCCAAAATACGTACAGAATAAATGGTTTGCACTCCGAGGTTTTAACTTTTTTTTTTTGTTATTCTTATCTAAAACTAACACACTATAATATTGTTTTTTAATATACAATTAAAATAAACAAAATGGAACCTAGAAAGTCTAAACAATTCGGATCCTTTCTCTTAAATCCATCAAATTTTCATTTCTTTCTTTGTAGACGTCATCCTTTAGATAGCCTCATAGTAAATCATCTAAACAGGTCATGTAGGACTGTTTGGTGGGCAGTTAATGGTTCTACGAGTTCCAATCTACTAATGAATAATAATTAATTTTAATAGCGTTTGGACTATTTCTTTGTTCATGGCAACTGGGATTTGGTAAAGAAATATACTCGTATTAACGTTTTTTACATGCAAATATTTCAAAACAGCTAAACCAAATGTCAGTCTATCACATAAATATTTCTGAATTCATAAAAAATATTTATGTTATTTTTTCAAAACGTACAGAGCGTTCCTGTGATATTAATTTGTTATGTTATGTAACATTTTCTGGAGATTTAGAATAAACCATATGTCCACTAAAAAACGCAATGGGCGCTGTCTAAATATATGGAATAACTCCTATAAGTATAAAAAAGTGATAACGTCACCGTGAGTCATATTTTTGAATATTTTTATGCAATTGGTGGATAAATTGATTTATTTGTTTTTATACATGACCGCCTCCACTATAATTAGAACTAGCATGGACCATTTTTAGTCACCACTTTTTCGTATATGACGTCATCGACTCCTTTTCTTTAGACCTTTGTCCCCCGACAAATGAAAAACAACTCACAAATAAATAATTTATCAGTGTTCTACACTTTTGGGATTGGCTGTTACTGCAGAACCTAATCGATTCGATTACGTATGGGGTAGGTGCATGCCCTGTGCACTTAGCCGATGCTTATTGTGCCCCCATCGTCTAGTCATTTCATTAGTCCTGTTTCCTTAAGAAATTTAAGGACAGTTTCTAATGGAGCGTTCGTCACTTCTTTTGGTTCTATTGTTATAGCTCCCAAAGTTCGAATACCTGATAGTAGAAGTAGAAGAACCTAAAGGTAGCAAAAATAATATGCAGAGCATTCTAGTTAAAAAAAAAATGACGACGTCATATAAAAAAGTGATGACGTCATTGCTACCTATAATTATAGGGCAAGAAATGCAAATTGAAAATAAAAATTTACGTGTCCAAGGATTTTTATATGATATTTTTAGTTTGGAAAATATTGAAGTTATGCATACCTTTACGTCCTCACTTCATATGCCCTCTAGATTTGACCACCCATTTTACAAACACCTTGTACAATACACTTGCTTGAGACCTTTTAAAATAAACAGTTGTTCAAAAAGTTACTTAACAGTATATTATTTTATACTTAAAAATAAAATTAGAAATAAAGAACCAAACCACTGTAATATTCCCCATTGCAGAATGAAAAATTAATTAAAATAAATAGTTGAAATTTCCACTTAATCAAAACGTGAAACATTCAAATCTAAGTGAGCTGTGGACTGATTCCACATTGCATATCTCTGTCCCCATATAAATTTTACTGTTATAAAATTTATATATAATAATTCATGTCACTTCTGAAATTTCTAAGCCCACTGCTGAAAATTTTCCCTAATTTTATTATACATTAGAGCACATTTCAGCGATAGAGATATCACACGCCCATTTCTCTAGCCATCTCTTGTCTGCGGCTGACAGGTAATTTTCTACATTCAGACAATTTTCATATTGCACACATTCCTCATTGCTCTAAAACAGGCGGCCGACCAACGGGAGGCTTCCCATTAAACGCTGAAAACTAATTTACGGTCGTTTGTATTTTTACTAGGTCACGCTGCGACGAACGCGAATCGACCTACATTAAATTGTCATAGGTTGCAGTTGGATTCAGTTTCAAATTTCCGCCAACCAGTAGCGCTCCTACGGAAGAAAACATACAGAATAACCAACTGGCTCAGGTTCAGTTTTCGATAACGAATGTGGAGAAAGTTAACACAAGAGTGTGGTGCTGGTTTTATATTTTTTTTCTGCGTTATTTTATTTCGGCCTTTACGCCTAATTTTTGTAGTACATCACTTCCACATCCACGTAGTGGGTGGTAGGGGAGAGAGAGGTACATTGATACACGAGGCGCAATAATACGCATTTAAAATTTCACGGAAGAAGAAGTCCATTTGTTTCAACCTATTACTTCAAAGATGGAACTAGTGTGGGTTACTTGTCATACAAATTTAGTAACGGGAAAACGAGTGAGAGTAAAGTTACATGTGTTTTTTTATTTGGCAGTTAATTTTGGCGCGAGAAAGTGATTTTTAATGCCTTTTTACATGTGTATGTTTTTACCAACGTGGTAGCAATAGAGTGCTGCTTGTGTCACCATTCCTAAACGTAAGCATTATTTAAACATTGTTTGCAACCAAGTGTATGCACTATAAGGCTAAATATGTCACTAGTGATTATTTCTGTCAGAGTGCATTTGGGGTACATTGATACATATGTATGAGAGGTACATTGATGCAGTGCATCTGTATGTGCCTCTACAGTGTATCAATGTACCTCTGCAATTTACAAATGTACTATTTTATTCGTATAAACAAGATTCAGTAAGTTATACGAGGACATGTTACTTGTTTCAGGTTAATGAAAATGGTATGTACTTATCACAAAGAGCATTTATTGACGAAGGAGCTATAAAGACTGCAATAACCGATATTATTAAAAATCACAAATCAATTAGAGTTTATCATCAATCAATCATGGTTTAAAACCCTCTACATTTCAACATAGAACCGAAAAGTATATAAAAATCATAAAAATGAGAATCTAGAAGTTTCAGATGAATCTGGGCACGAAGAAGAAGCTGCGGGCGGAAACCAAATCAGAATATGTATATCACTCTAAATATACAAGTTAGGTACACAAACAACTAGGCAGAGGCGAGAAAGTCTCGTATTTACACCACAACATCCGAAAGTGACAGTGAAGTGGAAATGAGCTTATCTGATTCAACTCACGATGTCAGTGATGAAGAACTACCATTGTTGTGTGATGATGAATTAAATGTAGGCGATTTTGTTGTCGTCAAGTTTTTAACAAGGAAAACAGCCGTACACTTTGTTGGACAAATTGTCACGATTTATAATGACCATGAAATTGAGGTCAATTTTTTACGGAAGAAAAAACTGGCATAAGACTGTTGTTTTTCCTAACGTTCAGGACATCAGTTTAGTGCTTCGAGGAGATGTCGTACACTTCGCCAAAATAGATCTTTTTTATTTTCCAACAGTTCCTAATCTTATAATTCAGTAAATATTGTACTACAATATTACTTTTTCTCTAGTGTATTGTATGTGTATCAATGTTCCCCAGCACTGTATCAATTTACCCCACCAGAGAGGTAGTTTGATGCAAATGTAGACATTAAAAAAAGTTGCAAAAACTCTACTTTTTTTCCCTGTATATATCAAGAGCTTTAGTAACACCGTTAGCCTCTCTGACTTCAACATAAAAAACCATGCGACATGGATGTCTACTTAAATTTGATCAAAAAGTAAAAACCTGCTGCCTAATGAATCACTACTTCCTCATTTAATTTGTCCACAATTAATCAGAGTAAATCTTTAAAACATTGTAGTGTATTTCTAAAAGTGTTAGGATATACATTTTTGGCCTTTATGACATTTGTAGTCTATGAAATATATAACCTCTATGATCTGATAGTCCTCTATATCTCTAGATCTATATGGCCACTCTGAGTTTTATTGCCAATTTGACCTTTATGGACAATATGACCAATATGTCTTTTATGACCAATGTGACCTTTATAATTCATTCACTTTAATGATCCGTATAACTTTTATAACCTATTTCATAATATATAAGTCATATCATAATTATAGTATTCAATTACTTTAGCTCAAAAGCTTAAAAACGAATCGTCATTAAAGGGAGCAATAAATCGAAATAGGTCAAATTAAGATTTTAACATTATTTTATTATTATTAATAAAATTGGTAATTAGTAGGGTTCGTAAATGTGTGCTACAATGCAGGGCTCGGCATTATAAAACTCTATGATAATGAAAGTATGAATAGTGTTTTTAAGCGCCTTGTAAATTATACACGCGCGTATGTCTTGTCCCTGCATACGTACGACACTGACCGATGCTGTCAAGACACCAGGAGCTGGCGTACGCGCGAACTTAGGAAATTTGAAAAAAACTGAAAAAAATATCATAACAACTGTTCAACCGGTGTCAATAAAATATCAAAACAGTTTTATTTCACGCAAAATTTGTTAAAAAAAAAGAAATACCCACACAAACACTACCATATTTTCACACAAGAATATTTATTCGAATCAAAGGAGCTCTTTTTAAAGTTTTCTGTGCACTATGGGATAATAATTAGTGTTATTCACGTCATATTTTATCTCTTTGAAGTCATTGAACATTAATAACTATTAGATACATTTGCTATCATGGACCCTATATCTCATCCCTCTAGCTACGCTACTGTCTCATGATCAAAAATGAGAAGTGTACTGTAAGTGCTACTTTGAGTCAGACGTTGCAGCAAAATGAAATTTGGTACCTAAATAGAAAATTGAATACAAAGTTCTAATTATAAAACGTGAGTATGTGACATTGCGCCGTGTTTGAATAAATTGGTTTTATCAGTTCAAGTGCTTGCAATCGATGCTACAATGCAGTGCAGTAGTAACGACTTTCTTGACATTTTGTGGAATGTACCTAATTAAAACTGTCCACTCTAGCTGCCTTTTGAGAAACTGTATTTTATATATTTTCTACGCTTTGTAATTTTGATCTCATTTATTAAATGCGCCTCGCGTTGTTTTAAATCCATTCTGTTACAAAAACTGTATATATAGAGTGCGTTTTAATATAAGTTTGTGTACATTGGGAATACAAATTGAGAGTACCTCAGATCCTAATTCTAACTTACAATTTACATTTTTGCAATTATTTTTATAAATTAGGGATAAACATTAATACCTAATTCCGAGCCTAATGTTGTTTTAATTTCACTTGCACTGTTTTAATTTCCATTAGTTTAAAAATCATATATGATGATTGTCTGCTTGTCTGTTTAACTGTATGTCTGTTTGTATGTTTATCTGTCTGTCTGTTTGTCTGTCTGTCCGTCTGTCTGTCGGTCTACCTGTATGTCTTTCTATTAACCTATTTCGTGTATACGATAACTCTTGAAGATATCAACGTGAAATTTGGAACACTTATATACCATGATGAGGTCTGAAGCTGATTAGATTTTGAGCTTAATCAGATACTGGGTTGGGGGACAAATGGGGATACTACACTTTTTCCTGGCCTATAGGTAATTCGTAAACAGAGCTTGAGGGGTTGAAGAGGGCAAGTATTCAAAATAGGTGAAATTAATTTTTAACACAAATAACTACACAGTGCAGAGAGCACTATGAAGTATGGGAGGGAGAAACTAGAATAAAACATAAGGAAAATATTAAACATATGAAAACTTATGGATAACCAAACTAAATAATCAATTTACATTCGTTTGGCTGATGCTTTTTTCGGTTTTTGTTTTGTTGTATTTTAATATGAATTAATAGATATCCATATGAAGTGTCGTTTTATGTTTTTTTTTTGAGATAGGAGAATTCAAATATCACTTTTTCAGAATATAACATGATGTTTTTAATGAGTTGGTCTAATTAAATGTGGAAAAACTGGATGTAGAAGTAGTGATTCCATTAGTAGTATTTTTTTATCTATATAAGGAAACTATAATAAGCCAGTCAGAAACAGTCGCTGGATCGATTATTCGGCGTTTACTTGATGCGGCTTTGTTAACTGTAATCTTTGGCTGATGCCTGATCAATAAGGTTGGCTTACGGTGACGCGACACATAGGTAACTCATGCAGCATATGATGGGGGTTACCACAATTTAATTTGATTGCAGGTCTCCTATGTCAGCTGGTGTTGTATTACATCCGCTGTATGCAATACGTTGAATAATGTGATATATATAGTGATGATTTCATAGTAAAATATGGCAAACGTGTGAAAGGCTACAAAAGGAAAACGTGTGTGTCGGGCTCTGTATCTCGACTCGTTTCTGCCAACTTTACTGATCAATCAACATTGTAACTGAGGATACGGAGCGTCTGCTTTTAATTGTCCGCAAAGTATTTAACGTAATATTGGATCAAATTTTTCATTACTGTAAAATCGTATTCACCTTATATCCTGTTTTTGATGCCACAGTTATTATAGCGATGAGGTTCAACTTTTCGTTGTTCTTCCACCTAACTTTCGCTACACATCCATGTCCTGTGATGTGGAACGTAATAGAAAATCTATGGATAGCTTAAATTGCTACACTCTATTACCACCTTCTACATGTACCACTGTCAGACTTCTACATAGGCAATTTCTACAGTTGGTAATTCATCCAAGGATTTACCACAGTTAGTAGTATTGTTTTCAATACGCTTGAGGGTGCATTTTCAGCACTTCTGACAATATACAAGGTCTCATAACTTTGATAAAACTTTCAAAAGGTATATTCTACAGGTGATCTTAACCAATCAAGTCCCAAATATCCTGATTTTTTAACGAGTTTTCAGCCAGCTTATTTTTTATTCGTATATCAAATATATTTTTTTTTCTCGAAAACTATAATTGTTTGTCAAACCTCAAGAAAAAAATGTGTTAGAAGTTTTTGATGAATGCTCTTAATTTTTTTCAGGATTTTTTAAAGACGATTTCTGATTGTTCCAAAAATCCCGAAATCGAAATTTCAAAAAATGTCATTTTAAAGATCTGAAATAATTTGTGTTTTTCGATTTATTCTTAGAATATTTTTACCTAAGTCCGTTGCATTTGAGAAAAAAAAAATCGCCCGTAGTATTTTGGCGGCCGAAAATTTGTTTCGGCCGTTATTTTGTTTCATCAATATTTTTAAAAATAAAATAAAGCCATTTATTTTAAATTTAGGTCTCGAGGACGTGATTTTTTTTTTGTATAGACACGGGATTACCTGTTTCATAAAGAAATTCACGTCTAAAATGTTTTTGTTGTCAAATAAATCGTAATTTTATTTTTGTTTAAACTAACTTTTTTAAAATAAATAAAGGCCATATTCTGAAAAAGCATGAAACTTTATGTCGGAAGTGACCTGATCGAATTTTTTTCAGCACCGATAACATTGAAAATAAGCTGGCTGAAAACTCTGTACAAAATCAGGACATTTGGGACCTAATGTGTTAAAGCAGGTCCTTTATATAAACTTTTTCGATTAGAGCCCTCCCTGTAAAGTTACTCGCATATACAATGTGAGCGAAAAACGTTTTTTTTTTTTTTTTTTTTTTATCTCAATAACGGAATAACGTAAGAATTTGAGGTATGGTGTGTGTCTTTGACTAACAGAAGGACATCTTGGGTTAACATTTTTATCTTCTCTCTGCACCCACATGGGTTTGAAACAGGCAACCGCTATTCATTTCTGTGTCATAACTTTTTTGTGGGTTAATTTTTACACTACAAAAATGTGCAGATACAGAACAGTTCTTTAAGGGGGAAAAAGACGCCCTTTAGACGCCCGAAAATGAGTATTTCTTTATGAATTTTTTTAAAGGTGATAAAATAATCACGCCATTTTAACGTTGTTTTAACATCATTTTATTACAAATTTGAAGAGTAGAAAAACATTTTTCCTTTTTTTTTTAACAACATTCCTTTTTTTAACAAAATGGTAGCTTTACAGGATATTCCTTCAGGCGTCTTTGGCGTGACATCTAAAAGTGCTGCATTTGTCATAATTTTTCTATTGATTGGAAACCAAAAAACATTTTTTTTTCAGTTATTGACATGTGCAGGGGAAGGATAAACCCATGAAATTATAAAAAAGTTTAAAAATAGAAATTAAGTAGGCTGTTTAATTAAATTTTCAAAATTTCGACTGTTTTTTTCGACAATTTTTATCCCAAAAAAGTAATATAATTACGCGATATCTTTAAATCTTTAGGTACATCCTTCCGATAATAATATAGACCAAAATTTCAGCCAAATCGATCAATAACTTTTTTTAAGTTACAGTTTTTAAGTCAGTTTTTGAAAATATTGTTCCGAGATAATCGCGTTCAAAGTTGCAATACATTAACTATTAGTTTTAGTGACTTACTAATCAATCAGCGATTCCAGGTGCATATAATAAAACTTTAGCCTCCTCGAAGAGCTTGTTTTCTTCACAAAAGCTATTATGAAATAAATGTTACTCCACCCCAAGCGCTCCGGCTACCTGACTCGCTAGTTTACGGTATGTGGTATGGGGTAGAGCCCCGGCGCTCTCGAATATGTGCGATGACTCCGTAAATATTTAATATTTAGAATTTTCCTCTTTCCAGTATACTCTCAATATACTGTGCTTTCGAAATAAGAAAAAACCAAAAATCGATTTTTTGGAAATTTTAAAGGGTTTTCCTCCCCTTAAGAAACTTTTTTTTCCTATTTTTTCGAATGTGTAACGGTTGTCGAAAAAAACTCGTTTCATTGCCCCATCTAAACTGAATATAAATTAGCAAAAACGCATAATAAGCATGTGTTACTTTAATATTTCTTTTAATTGTACTTACAATGTATTTGCATTTGTCCAATGTAAGTTTGTAAGTTAGTTGTGTGTAGTTCAATTTATGTTTTATGCTGTTGCAATAATTTTTAAGAAAAATAATGCGTTTACACACAAATAACTCACGAACTTACATTGAACAAATCTTGTCCAAATTTTCGTTAATTCTCATTTAATTAGAATATATCACTTATTATCTTATAGAAAACTATTATTTATATGTGTCCAAAATTTACAATACACGTTTGGAGGCGGAAATTACCATTCACTATCATTTCCATTGTTATTGTTATAATGTACTTATTCAAATACAATATAAAATGCTATTAAAACTTTGTGGTTATTATTTATTATACAGTCGTACTTTAATTAAAATAAAAATGCACAATAGTAGCTCTCTTACGTTTTATAAAGTTTCCACGTTTTATTTTCGTTCCACAAGTTGGGCTCCTTAGGCACTGTAGCTTATTACAAAAAGAAAATGTAAATATGAGGAGAGTATGCTAAGTGTCATTACGAAATGAGTACTGCGCATTTCTCATTTGCTGCTGAAGTGTAATCAGTCTTTTTTATTTCTTTTAGTCTTTCTCATCTTGCAGTAAACCAGTTTTAGATAATTTAGATTTATTTTTTACGATTTACAGCTTCCTGGATCAAAAGAATATAAATACAAAAACTTTTATATACAGGGTGAGTTTTTACTGCGTATTTGGTCTATAAACTCATTTTTTTCATAAAAAAAATTCCAAAATGGAATATGTGAAGCTATTTCACCAGTTTTTGCCACCTTTTTAAAATATCGCGTCTAGTAACTTACTCATTTTAAATGAAACACCCTATATATTTAGAAAGAGTGTACTCTTTCCAATTTTGAATCGAAAATATGAACCATAACCTATGCCTAAACTCAGCCGTTTCGGAGATATTTTGATATTTAAAAAAAAGTTACATAATATGTTAGCGTCTGGAAAACCCGTCATAACATTTTTTCAATAGTAGGTTCCCATTTCATTTTTAACAAGACTTGAAAACAAATGTTGCTGTATACTCAGCAATTAAAATAAATTAAAAAATATCGTACCAAGTGTTCAATTTATTGCATTACATTTTTTCAACTTCATCAAGGTTAAAATTTCAAATTTTGGAGCTCTTTCCAATTGAATTGCAATTGAAAGTTAGACAACTTGTGCAGAAAAAATACAGCATGTTCCATTTGAACTAAACAAGTTATCTCGACTGAAATTGGCAAAATGTGACTTCATAAATTGAACACTTTGCTTACCATTTTCGAATTTATTTTAATTTCCTAGTATGGAGCATAGTATGTTCTTATTCCGTGCCAAAAAAACAAACGGGAGCCTACTATACCCAAAAAAAGTTATGACGGTTTTTCCAGACCCTAACGTCTGTCGATTTAAAAAAAAAACGTCAAATATCTGCGAAACGACTTTTTACGACGGTTTAGGTATAAGTTATGGTATAGGATAGAGTGTTTGATTTAAAATATGGAAGTTAGTTGACGCTCAGAAGAATACGAACACTCTGTAGATTCCGCAATAATTTAAAAAGGTGGCGAAATAGGGTTCAAACAACCTCACATATTCCTTTTTTGATTTTTTTACAACGATATCATAGACACGCACTAAAAACTCACCCTGTGTAATTATTTCAAAAAAATTTGGCATTTAATTCCATCTACAGTACAACCAGAATATCTTTTTCCACTAGAATATCCACTCCGCTCCGTGGATATGGAAATAAAATACATTTTTTGTGCACTACATTTTGACTCCAAAATCGTTAAAACTGGAAATGAAAAGGATTACATAAGGGTTCTGGGTCCTACTGAGCCACACTGTATACCATTACAAACTCCATATACAACCATATTAATGTATACCATATATACATTTCATCTTTAGTAGTTTTCAGCTTTAATAGTTATAAAGAGGTATGTTTTCAAAGTAAATATTAAATAGGTGTTTAAGTTAAAATATAATGTTGAACCATTATACAGAGCTAGTCAAAAGTTTCCTCCATCCCTTGTATCTTTTGAACGGTTATACTAAGTTGAATATAATGTTGAACCATTATATAGAGCTAGTCAAAAGTTTCCTCCCTCCCTCGTATCTTTTGAATGGTTATACTTAGACTAATGTTTGGAGAGTGAAAGTAAACGGAAGTTTCAGTGCTAACAGGTATACTATTTCTAATGTGAATGTGAGGACATAAAAAAAGCAAGGTTGTCAGATATATTTTCTAAAATTGCTAAACTCACTATGAGTCAAACTTTCTGAAGTGGGCCACTAAAAATCGACTGGTTGAATTCAATACTTTTAATTGATGATTTCCGAAAGGTTTATATCTGAAATTTTTCCTAACATTTTTTTAAAAAAAAATTAATTTTTGCGAAAGTTATAAACAAATGAATTTTCAGACGCTTTTTTTAAAATGTCAATTTCTCAACGACTAATTGATAAAAATTAACGAAAATTTAATGGCGTGTACAGAATTAGTTGCAGAATCAAAAGACATGGCACATTGAAAAAATTTAATTTATCAATAAATAATTAATTTTTGCAATTAACAATTGACGATTTTACCATGTTCTCCTTGTTTTAAAAAAAAATTTACGATTACATTCCTTAAAGTATACACTAATTGATCCTGCAAAAATATTTCAGTGCACTCGATCCGAAAAAAGATATGAATTTTTTAACGTTGATGAAAATACTGGGACTGCGGCCGAAGCCGGAGCGCAGCGCTGATTAACTGAGCGTTCGTGCCTATTTGTTCGCTTATGTTTTTACTGAAGAATCTTATAAAAGATCTATGCATTTTGAAAATAATTACGCCTGTTGATTTATTTATTTATTTATTTACATCGATTATTTATTTTTTACTATTTTTACAACTGTAGATTCAGAGTAGCTTGAAAAATCTTACATTCTAAAGAATTTTGAATGCAGACGACACGCGTCTTCTGATTCCACTTCTTTCTCTTCATCGTCATCTTTTTTTATACTTTTTTCTTTTTCTGCTCGATTTTCTGAAACTTCGACAGCTTTTTTAAACTGAGCGGAATCTTTAGTAGTCTTTCATACAGTCGCCTTTTACACGAAACACAAACAAACGATCCACACAAATCACTGAACTTTTGGTCCTGCTTATCTGACAGAAAAAACAACTTATTTTTCACACTATTATGTCTTCCTTTATTGAAAAGATTACAGCACGTTGGAGGTGCTGTCATCGTAAAAACAGACTAATGCGTATGAAATGGAAAAACAAGTCGATGCGTGTCATGCGATTTTTTTCATTTGTTTAACGCGTGTCGTCTGCATTCAAAATTCTTTAGTGTAAGATTTTTTCAAGCTACTCTGAATCTACAGTTGTAAAAATAGTAAGAAATAAATCATCGATGTAAATAAATAACTAAATCAACAGGGGTAATTATTTTAAAATGCATAGATCTTTTTTATTAGATTATTCAGTAACGTAAGCGACCATAATTCAACATAAGCGAATAAATAGGCACGAGCGCTCGGTTAATCGGCGCTGCGCTCCGGCCTCGGCCGCAGTCCTGCGTATTTTCATGAACATTAAAAAATTCATATCTTTTTTTCGGATCGAGTGCACTGAAATATTTTGCAGGATCAATTAGTGTATATTTTAAGGAATGTAATCGTAAAAAAAAAATTTTAACACAAGGAGAACATGGTAAAATCGTCAATTGTTTATTGCAAAATTAATTATTTATTTATAAATTAAATTTTTTCCATGTGTGCCATATCTCTTTTGATTCTGCAACTAATGCTGTACATGCCTTTAAATTTTCGTTAATTTTTATCAATTAGTCGCTGAGAAATTGACATTTAAAAAAACGTCTGAAAATTCATTTGTTTATAACTTTCGCAAAAATTAAATTTTTTGAAAAAAAATTTAGGATAATCAATTTCAGATATAAACCTTTCGAAATCTTCAATTAAAAGTATTGAATTCAACCAGTCGATTTTTTAGTGGCCCTCTTCAGAAAGTTTGACTCTATACAATTATACTTCATACTTCAGTAAACTGTTAGTTCGTGACGTTCTTAGAAAGCTAGTTTGGAAATATTAAAAAAAAATACAGATATAAATTTATTAGTTAGCATTAAAATAAGGCGTTTAAAATTGCTGGAAAAAATAATTATAAATTAAAACAACTGTATGTATATTATAATTTAAGAAAATTTTGAAGAGCCAGCAACGCTTAACACCGGCCAACGATCCATTAGGCTATTGCGCTTTGCATCGAATACGTTCGTTAAATACTTATTCGGTCCACTGTGTCATAACATGTTTTACGACGCCGTTAAAATGATTTACGACATTAGGAATTCGTACTTGTTTCCGCCAGTGACGGGTATTTCAGCTAGGTTTATAAAAACACACAGTAAAGATTTGCATAAATTCAATATTTTCAAACCAACGATATTTCGGAAACATTTTTGGACACGTCATTTTTTTAAATTTATCTTTGGTTCTTCAGTAACAGTCAATTTCAAGAATTTATAACACTTATAGTTTAAAGTGATACGTTGGTGAGGCCAATAATTGAAAATCAACTCACAAAAATATCGTTGCTACCTTTACTAACTAACCACAAGTGATGATAAACGGCAAATTGTAGCGGATATCTGGTAAGGGAACTTTGTTCTTATATTATTCTTCACATGTTCCCTATTTAAGGAAATATCAGCTGTAGAATCATAAATCAAACACCCTATATATAATCTCATTAAACTTCTGTCGCCAATTGTTCATACATGATATGCAGCGTTCTTTTTAATATAACACCCTATATATCAATTTTCCCGCTTTTAGATTCTTCAGAAATAGCCAATTCCAAAAATGTGAGTGGATTGTTCTATTAAAAAAACAAGCGATGGTGTCATATACAAAAAGTGCTGATGTGCTACCTTTAATTATAGTGTGAGACGCTCAATAGAAAATAAAGATTTACGTGTCCATTGTATTTACTTACGTGTCAATTTATGCATTTAACCTTTACATCCTCAATACATGAGTATCGTGTGTCCCATAATTAGTCTAACAGGCGATATTTTTTGTTATTAAAAAAAATACGAACATGAACAAAAGAAAACCTGGAAGTGGCATGAAAAACCACATCAACTCAAAAACGTTTTGTGTACTATAGCCCCTTAGAAGCCACCTCCAAGTACTTTTTTTTAATAGAAACATTTGTAACCTGATCAAAGTTTAGTTTTATCTTTTTACATTCTACATTTTTACTTTTTATTATCTAAAATACAGTGAAGTTTAATTATCTCTATAACCACTACCAAAAAGAAGTTTTTTTTTTTAAATAAGAAATATTTCTGCACCTGATTTTGTTATTTTTTGGTCGGAGTATACTTCTCTCTATTTATAGAAAATTAAATTAGGATGGTAAAAGAGGCAATTCCATATGAGATGGAATGTTTGTGATTTCGCGATATTGTATTACAAAAAAAGATCTAAAGAAAATAACAAGGAAGAAAATTTCTAGGAAACCTTCGACAGAGGTTCTTTTACTTCTTATTGAGAGCGAGGCAAGTATAAAAATAATTCAGAGTATTCGAAAACTTGGTAGCATTCTTTGTTACTGTAAAATACAGAGAATGTTTTACACGGTTTTACATTTGTAGAAGTTCTGAAATATACGCTGTCTTCAAGTTTTAAGTGATGTATGTTCTGAAAGCTACAGGGAACATTAGTTTTCAACCCGTATATACTTTTTAAGTTTTGCAGTCAGCGACTCGTCAGATACTTTACTTTTGGATACGAATTTTACTTAAACCAGTATTATATTCCCGTATTTTTTTCTCATTATATGGTATATATTTTATTTGACATAAATAATAAATTAAATCAAATTAATGGTATTTATTTATCAATACACATCATAAGTATCTCATAACTCATTAACATAAATATAGTGAAAATTATTTGACCTATTTTAAATATTTCATTCCCCCTTCAACTCCCTAGCCTCCCAACATATTAAGCTAAAAACATTTCCTAAATTAAGTTTCATTTTTGTTTTATCTAATACTAGCTATTCAAAATCTACGAAAGCATTTGCTCGGAACAATTAAAACAAATTGTGCGATTTCATATATAATTTTGAAATTAAGTTTACCTTTTCTGTTTTTTTTACTTTTTTATTCTATTAAAATTATAATTCTATTATAATATCAAGTTAAAAGTCGTGACTAAGTTCCCCTATCAAAACGCAACAACGTTTGTACAGACGATTTACTCATTTTCAGGTACTTCAGGTACTTCAGGTACATTTACTACTTCCAGGAAAAAAAATCGGCAGTACAGATACCTTTTGTACAGTATATATACACATTGTATTATTATGATTTTTACCTAAATAAATAAAGTTTAACTTTGCTATTAAAATTGTAATAAAGTAAACATATTTTCTTATTTTTTACAATCAAATTGTTTAAAGTGTTCATGTTTGCGGTCAAAGTCAAGTTAAAGGTCATGAATGAGTTCGTCTGTCAAAACGCAACAACTTTTATACAGGCGATTTTCTCGATTTCAGGTTACTACTTTTAGAAAACAAAAATCGGCTGTCCAGATACCTTTTGTACAGTCTATGTAGAGACATAAAAAAACGTCATCAACTGTGGCTATGAACGAAAGAGATGGAAATAGCGGGGTCATGTCTAAGCTTTTCAGTTATGTCAAACTTTTGCCAAGTGACTGTAACAATTTGTAAAATAAACAATGGCTGACATATGATGTGGAGTTTTGACAAGTAAATAAGATTATAAATTCGATTAAGAATATACATACGTCTTTTTTTCTCCGCCAACTTTGATGACGTTTTTGTGGATGGCTCTTTATTATATTATCATAATTACATTTTAATACTTTTAAATATTTTTTTATTCTAACGAATAGAATAAATATTTAATTACAATTGTTCAAAGTCCTAGTGCCTATTCCTATAAAATATACGCAGTGCCTATTCCTCATAAAAACAACCCGAGGGATAATTTTGACAGACATTGCACTGAAATATACGTAAGTACATAATAAGAGGTTGAATATGGGGATGACAATTCCTATATTGTTTTCAACATATCACACTTGCTAAAAATGATACTGCTTTCCCCTAACACTGTTACATCGAAAGTGATAACCGTTATTTTGAAGCAGGGTTCTCTAGACCGAAATGTATTGAAACCATCGTTCATAAAATGAGTGCCATTTGTTTTACTATGTTTTTTATTCGTGTTTTGTATCCTGCTAGCGTTATTGCAGAGTGGTTTTTAAAATACTTAATACCTTCCATTTTTTTCCTGTATGCAGAGACAAAAAACATATTACTCATTTGAAAAATGGATACACAGACTATATATCGATTTTTCATAAACTAGGTATGGAGTTTTTTTTGGTTTGCAGAGTAAAGTTCATGGCATTATAAATTACTGCATATTACTATAAACAAATAAACAATCACTGCTATTAGACCTGGTGGCAGAGATTCGAATAAAGCGATGATTCCAAAATGTTTCTGCTTTTACAATTAGCTACTTTTTTTGATTCCATAGTTTTAATGTAGCCCGCTCGATACCAAATTCCAGTACTATGCGAAATAAATATTGTTTTTTAGGGACAGATTTAGGTAAATAGAGAGGGTGATATGAGAGGGGGGGGTTGAGTCATATTTTTTAATAGCATATAGAACTATTCAAAACAAACATTTTTTCTACATACCATTTTTCAATAAACTGAAAAGTAAAAAAGTTACTTTAATAAATTTTAAAATATAATTTATTCGGTCCTGTCTTATCCGAGATATACTACGCTTATCAGCTACATATGTACAATCAGCGACAGAGGCATTTCAAGCAAGCAAAGTATAATTTACCTACAGTGCAACAAATTTGTCTCTGCCCCTGGCGGCGAAATGCCCAGTAAACGAAACCTGAAATTGTGTCTGGAGCTCATTTCTGTTGTAGCTGCAGCCGTGAACGCTTAGAGAAGTACAGTCGGGAGAACAGTTACATATTTGTTTGTAGCAGTGTCAGCTTATGGAATACGAAGTTTTCGTATTTTTATAACGGTGCATGGGACTTACATCATATTTTAGGGCGTAATTACTAGATTTTAGGGGTTACTACTACGCCTAAATAGAATACTATAGAAGCAAAAAAACAACGAACGAAATTTAAGAAAAAAATCGAAAAATACGTGCCTCACCCGAACCGGTTGAGGTTTTCCACCTCATCTCGGAAACGGTTTGAAAAATATTTGTGAAATATATTTTTTCCATAATCATTTAGCGTTTTTACACATTTTACGAAATGTAAAGATCTGTAAAAGTTATGCTAATTGATGTTCGTATTTCATAAGCAAAATGAAAATTTTGTAAAAAAAAATATATATTCAATTGATAATTTTTAAAAACATATACAGCAAACATTTTGCAAGCCTTTTCTAAGATCTTGTGATCGGGCACACATGCTTGGCTTTTTTTCGTAAATTTCGTTTAAAGTTTTTTTGCTATTAGTATTGGTTTGGTTTAAAACCAACCAATTGGTTCAAAACCAACGTTCAACATTAAACTTATTCATTTTATACACAAATCAATACATGCTACGAATGAAACGGATAAAATATACAAAATCCAATTTCGATACACATTAAAATTTGTTGAAATAATGGAACATTCGATAAAAGATTCATCCACACTGTACATATATTTTGTATAAAAAAAAAAACCGAAGCACGTCACCGATGGCGCTAATAAATGTGTGCAGCGATACCACCACTCAATTATATTGAAATAAAAACTATAGATAATGGAATGTTTTATTGAGTTTTAAATTTCGTGCTTGATATTCGTTGTTATGTTATTGGCAACAGATCCGAAGTTGCCGTCTTGTATTAAGTGTACATTTGAGAGGAACTCGCGAGAGTTACTCTCGATAGTTACTCTCAATTGCTTGTCCATTTGAGAGTATTTGACTATCGGAGAGTTTATTATCAGACAGTTCTCTCAGAACCGTGTCCACTGTTGATATGTAGTGCCGTGTCCATGCTCTCGACAGTGACTGAAAATATAAATGTGAAAAAAATTGCGGCTGCAATCATTGTTTACAAAGTTTTAAAAAAGAAAAAAGGAACGAAAAATTAAAAGAAGTTTTTGGGTGGTCATGGATTAAGCGTAGAGCGGAACTAGGTGTATGTTTTACATTGACAAGAGAACTTGAAATAGAGGATGCTCAGCAATTTCGCAACTTTGTTCGTATGAATGCAGTACAGGTTCAGCATATTATAGAATTAGTAGGCCCGAAAATCGTAAAAACAAATACGAAAATGCGAGAGGCCATTTCCATTTACGAACGCGTAATGGTCACGTTACGATTTTTAGCACTCAAATTATGCAATTTTCCTTGTATTTCTTCTGCAGTACAATTAAATTTTTGCCGACATCTCTTTCAATACTTTGTCCTTATTTTCCCGATTTCGATACTCTTTACATTTGGAATTCCACAAAACAGAGTTTTCTTCATATATACCAATCAATTCTATTGTTACATCTTTTGACCACTCTTTTTTAGGAGCCATTTCTACATCTACTCGCAGTTAACACTCTCAACAATTCGAAATGCTTTCGTATTCTGCGAGCTCCTACCTGGGCAGGCTCTCCGACAGTTACTCTCAAATATGTTTCCACTTGCAATACGTACTCTCGAGAGCTGATCTCGAGAGTTTTTCTCTCAAATGGACACGTACCTTTACTTGGCATTTGTTGACAGTTTGAATTTATCTGACCCTTACATTGACTTTAATAGTGAGTTGTGTCTTTTTTTGAGTTTCAAACTTTTATCTTGCATTGAAAAACTGTTACTTTTAGAACAAAGTGTTATACAATAGTTATAACACTTTCGTTTGCGAAATATTAAAACAGTTAAACCGCTGCTGCCTAGAGTCAAAGGCATCTGTATTTTTAGTTATTTAGTTAGTTCAGTTAGTCTCGGTATTTTGGAAAATAACGAGACAATCATGGTTCAATGCTACCGTTAGCAGCTGTTAGAAAGGTAATTCAAATATAAAATTAAAATAATAATTAAAACTGCAGTCCAATGTTTTGCTTTAACGTGTAGCAACAGCCCTAAACTTGAATACTTCTATGGTTAATTTTACTTCACAAAAAGCAAAAAACAGTGAACTTTTAAAATCACCTAGGAAGCGCAATCTTACCGAGAGGGTTACAAATTCTGTATCATTGAATACAAGTGCTATTCGTAACATTTATAATAACTGATATTTATGTACAAAAAACTACACTGCACTATTTGTAACCGAATTGTAGTTATTAGAAAATCTTTAATTTTTAGGTAAAAATTTTTAAATTTAAATCTTTAAACTTTTTATATTACAAATTTCAAAATGTGCCTTTTTCTACTAACTTTTCCTCCTATTAAAAAACATCTTTACTAACTTTTACTACCAATTTTTCCTTCTAGTTTTTTTTACTTGCATATTTCTGCACGTTATTCGTTTTGCATATTATTATTGTTGTGGTATTTGTTCCAAAAGTTCCTCAGAATTGGTCGTCCATTTAATTAATTCAAACCCACCTCAAGAGAAAATGTATACTAACTCTATACAAAATAATAGCTTGATCTACCGTAGAAGTGCTAGTAACTAAATCATCCATATATCATATATGCTATTTTACCACTTTTGCAGCGAGCGCAAGAGTTCATCATTAGCCAACTGAAATATTGTTCTCAAAGCTAAAAAGATCGAAGACTTAATTCCAAATGAAACAGTATATATTTGGTACCTGGCTAGTCATCCAAATAATCCTAGTCATCCTTCGTTTGGATGAATTCTCCAAAGAATCCGTTGAAAGCAGCGAGCCTATTTATCCAACAGAATTTGCCGGTACATTTACCATAAATCAAGAACAAAAGCTGTTAAAAATAATCTAAAATGAAGAAATATTTTAACCACATCAGTTTGCAACTTCGGACCAGTGTACAACAAATCGTTCAGGGAGTAGGAAGAATCAGTTATCATCAGCGCTAGCACCAAGTACTATGCTAATAGGAGTACTACTAGAATCCCAACTTTCATCAAAATCGATTGACCCCTCCCGAGAAAATGTTCGAAAAGTAATGGAACTACTCATATACATTATTAACACATTTTTACTCCTTCTTTTGATCTCTCATATGTCATCTTCCGTCAATAACATGACGGATTACGAGTCGGGCCCTGCGTAACAGCACACGTTCGGAGCACTAGTTATCACTTCAACAACTATTAGTTGGTTATTCTAGAATTAAAAATCTAGCTATATGCATGACATATTCCTCTTTAAATATTCGTAGAATTATTCAATATCTATACAACTAAAATTTGCTTAGTGTATGTATTATATTATCAGAAGTAATTCACAGTATAAAAGAAATCATAGGTACAAACTTAAGTCAAGTAATTCAGTCAATCACTTTTTTAACTAAAGAACATATATTTTTAATAAGTATAAATATTTACTTATATTTTCGCACAAAAGAGTTATTGAGTATGAAGAGCAACTCGATAGACACGCAAACATAAACCACACGCATAAACGCCATGCGAAATACATTATAAACTCGTAAACTTCCTTTTAAATTTCGAGGGGAAGTATAAATATAATGTAGCCTTATCTTTAAGGCTATTTTTCAACCTCATCACGAGCTTCTGTTTCCTTTAAGAAAGAACACGAACGCCGTCAATGGATATATCCTAAATTTTCAACAACACGGAATGTAATCGAAATATCTACCAGTACTTTCAGATATGCTCGAGAAAAGTAAAGTAAGTAAGTACCCATTTTCATAACCAGAAAGTTCAGGAATTTCATTACAAACTTATACTTCGTAAAAAAAAACTGCAAATTGTTTAACGTATAACAACGTTAACTAATGTTTGAGTGGCATTTACCTATTGAGATAGTCTGCGTCCACATATGTTGAATATATTCTGAATTAACTTTACTACACAGAAAAAGTTTCGTGTTTCAGTCACGGTCTGCTTGTCTCTTTTCGTAAACAGAAGTATGACAAATAAACATTCTACTGAAGCAGGACTCATTTCCAAAAAGACTCTCAACTCATTTTTTTTTTGTCTTACACGTATTGTTAACTCTATGTTTGGGGACGTCCTGTATGTTTCTCTGCACTAGTGCCTAAACGGGGCTGATGGGGCATAAATAATAGCGGTTTTGTGTCAAAATTAATTGCCAGGATCTAGAAAATTATTCCTTGTCATCTTCGCTAATTCTAGTGTTTTGGCAAAGTATGCTTAAACTAAATTTATCTTTATTTTGATTCATGTACCGTGTTTCCAGAATTGGCGATGGATGTATTGTTATCTTGAAAACTATGAGAGATATGAACATGGTTAAAATAGCACAGTTGTAGATACCCTTATGAGTAACTTAATGCCACTTTGAGAATTCTTCTATCTTTTTTAGTTTCGACATGGTTTGAACTTCAACCGAGTTATTTTGGAAAAAAACGAAAACATGCATAATGATTTTCATTATGCATACTTTATCATGAATACTTTATCAAGGCAACTTTTTGCGGATATTTCAATTCTTTAATGAAATTAAGATTTCGACTCTAACCTTTCTGAAACCATCAACTTATTTTGTGTATGCCAACTATATTGGATGTTGCGCTATTTCAAAAGTTTTCTGGTTCCAATGGGACCTAATACTTAAGGCCCATTCCGCGGTAATCGATATCAAGGAGCAAAAAAATAATTTGCAAATATATATGTTAAAATAGAAAATTAACAAAATTCTCAATTTTCAAAAATGCAAAAGAAATTCATCAATATTTTCGCCGATTTTCGTAATATTTTCTTCAAACTCAGATGGCTTCAATTAGATAGTGTAGTATAGAAAAAAAAAACATTAAAGTGTCAACACTGTTTTTGACGTCAATCACATTGACAGACCGCTATTTTCGTTTACTCTGGCTACCGTTAATTGTTGTTATTTGTTGTGAAAAAAATTGAATTAATCAGGTAAGTACAACTCATTTTATTGATAAAATAGTAACCGCGGGAAAAAACAATAAAAAGTAGAGAACAGAAAATATCTAAATCTTATAATATTAGTTTTAATAGTCTATATTACTAAATAAAGTCTCAAAGTGTACATAAGATTTTGTTTAATTTGCACTCGTAACACCCGTCACAAATTTTGTAACACCCGTCACAAGTTTTGCTAGCAAAAAAAAATGTAAAAAAAACAATATATCCACAAATCTCTTACAATTATCAGAAATGAAGATCATTTGTCTCTCTACTTAGCTATTCATTTTGTTACAAAAACTTCTAATTTAGCTGAACTCTGATGTTTAGCCAACAAGGTAGCATATTTTGCAAAAGTACAAGTAACACCCGTCACACGGCTTAAACCTATTATTGCATCTAAACGCCTGAGTAATTCCTAATACGTTTTTGTTTTAATTAAAATATCATTGAAATGAATTGAATTATACTCAAAACGCAGACAATTTTGTTCTAATTTATAAATTATAACAGTTAGAATGCGTACAAATGTATCATCCGTCACCGCGGAATGGCCCTTAAGCAAAAAAATAAATTCCTACTAAGCAAAAACCCTTTTCAGGGAAAATGGTAACACCGCAATGGTACTTGGTACTTTCACATCAATTTTTTCCATATTAGTCAGACTAAATATCTAAAAACATTCGTTTGTATTTTTAAAAGTGTTAAATTTGAATATAACCTTTCTGGACTGTATGACTTCTTATGAGTCTTTATGAAATATATGACCTTTATGATCGATAGACTTCTGTATATCTATATGGGGCTTTATGACTAATACGACCTTTATGATCCCTATGAACTTAGTGACCTTATAACATATAATTATTATGACCTGTAAACGTTTGTGACCGATAAGATGTTTATGATCAATAAGATGCTTATGACCTATATAACCTATATGCCCTTTATTCCCTTCATGACCTATGTGACCTTTATGACTCATATGACCAATATGACCTTTATCCTGTATTACTTTTATGACTCATCTATGGTAATATAATGAGACTCATTATATTGTATGACTCTTCATAGGCAATTTACCAGTTGCCCACCTCTACTCATCAACATATTATTTTCTATTTAGAGGTGTTAAATTGTTTGTTGTTCATAAATTATTAAACCAGTAAGCAATTGTAATTACTAATGGATATTTTAAGACGTCCAGACATTTACAACTTAAAATTCAGATTAACGCTTTCCGCTAATCACTGTAATTAATTCCGAAAATCCAGCGATTTAATTTAATTGAATCCCAGTATTTGCACGATTCAAATGCACATTAAATTCTTGTCGGGAATATTCCGGAGGTGTACCTTTACGTGTATACTACGCTTTTCTGAAATCAAACGAGGCAAAATAAAGATTAATAATTTTATTGTCTGTTACTCTATATAGTTTTATGTTTGTAAATATATTTATTGAAAAAAATAATACAGTGACCGGTAAAAATGCGTATTTATTAACATATGGAAGAAATTTTTGTTATTAGTATAATAAAGTTTTGGTTGGCGATAAACATTATATTTTTCATCTTACGATCATTAGAATACCGGGATTGAAATTAACTAATATTAAAAATGAACATAACTAATATGAAATCTCAAAGACGGTATTAGTTGAAAACACACATAATATTACAGTTATTTGACTTTATTTTAAATTACATTTCACGTATGGGTGTCAAGGTTGAACCGAATTTTAGGTGTTTTAAAAGATACTTTTTTCAATAAATATAATTTCCATATCGGATACATATTTTGTAAATCCAATCCAAATTTTTTCAATAATCAAATTGTCTAACTTCCGTTCCAGCTTACCAGAATTTTCCTTAGTTTGCTCTAAATTTATCTAATTTTCCAGTAGTTGATATTCCAGACTTTATCTCAAATTTCCAGGATGTTCTAGTAACTTCTGTATCAAATTTCCAGAATTTTCCTGAATTTATGTGTTATTAAAGTCCTTTAATAAAACTTGCTTAGAAGCCGTTTTACTATTTTTTTTATACCGATTTGTTTTATTGTTCACCCATTGTATTGTTTTATCCAACTTGTTTTAACCAAATTCATTTTAGTGTGAAAAGAATACTAACAACTAACCCAAAAAAATAGTTTATATACAACGATTTATATCCGAATTTATGTCAGGTTACGTTTAGAAACGCGACAAGCATGTATTTATTTTAATAACTGGCCTCTCCGCGGCCACGACATTGATTTATATTTTCCGCTGGTCAATCGAGAAGTCTGGTGGCTGCGAAATATAATCAAGACGTGCATTCTATTCCTAGTGCATTCAAGATCTTTCCAGACGGCACTGGCACTATGCCACAGTTTTCAAAGAGGTGACATGTGTTTATGCCCACTACAATAATAAAAATGCTAGTGGCCCAGTTTTACCTGTACTTAAAGGCAAAATGGTATAATGAAGTCGGCAAAACGGGCCCATACAGTAATAATGCTATATTTGGTATAATTAGGAACTAAAAGTTGCAAACTGAAATATATACATTGACAAAAATTAGAAAATTGGAGAAATGAAACGTCAAAAATGAATGAGACTCACTATGTACAGTATTCACAAATAAAAACAGTCTCGTAATTCTCATATTTAGCACCAACACTGCTTAATTTTACCCAACCCATTTTGCCCTTTCTTATGACATACAAGGTGTATAATTACGTAATGAGACTGATTTACTTAATTTTTTTTATTCGCATAGAATTACAATTCCGTATTGTCATAGCAGTGCTAGAACTCATATATTGGAATAGCCTTTAGCTGGTCGGTTACAGCCGTTTTAATGTTTTCTATGGTCCCAAAATGACGTCCCTTGAGGTGATTTATCTCGGTAAGAGATTAAAGTCACAGGGACTCAAGTCAGGCGAACAAGGAGGCTGAGGAGCCACAGGAATGTTTTTACTGGCTAAAAACTCGTTTACTGAAATGGCTCTGTGACAAGGCGCATTGTCGTGATGCAACATCCAGTTGTTGTTCTTGATGTGATGTTTTCCGGAAGTTTTTCAAGAACCTCCCTGTAAAAGTGTTGATTTACTGTTTGACCTGGAGGTACAAACTTTTTGTGAACAATTTCCTGGCTATCAAAAGAGCAAATCAGCATGCATTTGATCTTCGACTTGCTCATTCTTGCTTTTTTGTATCTTGGAGAGCTTGAAGTGTGTCACTCCATGCTTTGGCGCTTGGTTTCCTGGTCGTACTCAAACACCCAAGTCTCACCAGTAATGACACGTTCCATAAAAGGGAACAATCAATTCCAAAAAGGCAAGACGCCTTTCCCTCCTTTTGTTTTTTGGAACAGTTTTTGAGCAGATTTTTCTCATCCCCAGTTCGTTAGTGAAAATCTGATGAACAGTGGTGTGATTCAAATATAACTTTTCCTCGATCATTCTTGTCATCAACCGACGATCTGAATGCACAAGATCCTGTATTATATCGACATTTTCATTGGTTCTTGAAGATGAAGGCCTTCTGCTGCGTGGTTCACCTTCAATCGACTCTCTTCCTTCCGAGAATGCCTTAAACCACCGAAAAACATGGGCTCTTGAAAGAACACTGTCTCCGTAGGCGTGTTGAAGTTTTGCAAAAGTATCCGTTGCACTGTGTCCAAGTCTGAAGTAAAACCTGATAGCACACCGTTGCTCAAAGTTAGTGTCACTCATTTTTAAAACGCTCTAGAAAAAAACGGTTTACGAAAACAGTCACAAAGGACAAACAAATGACTCTAACAAGTTGAAACTTGTACTGATGGTGCATTACATGTTAACCTACCCCCTTTCCAAGTCCCGTCTCCGCAGTGTTATTTAATTTACACATCTCGTAGAATTACTTGATAATTTTATTCATTATGTCAATTGCAACGAACTCAGTTAGAGTACATCAAGAAAGCTCAATATTACACAAGAAGAACACGTGTTACAGACATTACACAGATCGAAGAAGAAGAATATGTATACAAGCATAGCATACAAAGAAGAAAGTAAATTTTACATCGAAACTCCGTAAAAATAATTTTTCTTGGGTGGAGAGGATACGTTTTCCTCTTCGACATATTACCTTTTTATACGATTGTACGGACATGTCCCTCTATTCAAATCCGTTGAAAAAAATTAGGGTTGTCATTTGACCAGATGGCAGATGGCGACATAACTCGAAAACAAAAGGCGATCTGGAAATGGAAGAAATGGAATTTGTGTTGAAAATTTAAAAAGGCGTCTTTAAAAAAAAAACAAAATCGACCTGTCCGAGCTCTTTTGTAAAAACTTTCCCATAAAAAAATCAAAATTTAATCATATCATTGCCGAAGCATTATATATATATATAGAGCCATCCAAAAAAAACGTCATCAAAGTTGGCCGAGAAAAAAAGAGGTATTTCTATTCTTAATCGAATTTATAACCTTATTTACTTGTCAAAACTGTCACATCATATGACAGCCATTGTCTATCACTGTTAATATGAGAATCATATTATTAATTAATTATCTATCAAATTATTTATATAATAACTGGATAATAACTATAATATTATAGTCCGATTAGATTATGAAACTGTATTTATAAAAATAAAATATAACTTGGTTTGAACAGAAATTAACAATAGAATGAATACATACCAAAATAAAATTAAAAATAAGTATAAAACAAAGTATGTATTACACAGGACCACAATTTTTTTATGCAAACAAGATACGGCGTCTCATACGTATTTTTGGTCGCTGAAAAAAGAATCCATTGTCCGTTTCCCTCTATCACGTCTGAATTTTGCGTAAATCAAGGAAATGTAACCTCAAAAGGGTGAAAAATAAAGCAGCACAAAAAACCAAAAGTTTTGTAGCAGAAAGGCATTATACCATTCCATATGTTTTTTTGTATATTGAACACGATTTTGAGACCAGAATTGTTCCATAGGCCGTGCATTAAGACATAACCTCAAAAAACATCTTGAAATTGAAAAACATAAATATGTTTATCAAGTAAATTAGAAGTTTAAGCTGAAGTCTAATCCGAATATGTGACCAAGAGTAACAATTCGCGGGTAGACTTTCACATAACCTTCAAAAAAACAGGTAAAAAACATGACCAAAATGTGACATTACATAGAATAAAAGATTAAACGAACAAAATAAAAAAACTTTTGTAGTAGAAATGTCAGATTCCATATGTTTGTTGGTGTTCTGAAAACGTCTTGGACGTCACAATTTTTTTCATATGCTGAGTATTAAGACATAACCTCCAAATTGTCTAAATACTTTTTTTAGAGGTACGAGTATAAGCAACCTCGTCACAATTATAAAATATTTCCATATAAACATGCTTTTTTTAAAAAGTGTCCCCTCGCCTCTCACCGTCGGGGTGCTTTTTTAAGGTGAGTCCCTCGCCTCTCACCATCGGGGTGCTTTTTTAAAAGGTGAGTCCCATCGCCTTTCACCATCGGAGTGCTTCTTTAAAAGGTGAGTTAATGGAAAAATTCTCATCTCAAAATCGTGTTCAGTATACAAAAAAACATATGGAATGGTATAATGCCTTTCTGATACAAAACTTTTAGTTTTTTTTATGCTGCTTTATTTTTACATGCTTTTGAGGTTATATTTCCTTGATTAACGCAAAATCCAGACGTGATAGAGGGAAATGGACAACGGAATCTTTTTTCAGCGACCAAAAATACGTATAAAACACTTAATCTTGTTTGCGTAAAAAAAAGTGTGGTCCTGTGTTAACTATTGATAAAACAAGTTTTCTAAAAAATAATTTATTCATTATATGGATTTTAATGATAATTTTGATTTACAAACATAATTTGCATTACTTTATTAGAAATTAAATGGTTTCGTCGATCCGAAATTAACAAGCCAAGTTTTGAAAAAAAATCGTTCACAAAGTACGGAAGTCGCTACTGTTCCAAATTTTGTTTTAACTAATTCGCTGAGGTAAGGAAAATTATAAGCATGACTTCTTATCTCCACCATGACAACGGATTTTCTGTGCGTTGTAAAAGTAGTTCTAAATACCGCTGTATTTCAATTACTGCACGTGAGGTTTTAGTCCCTGCTGTATTTCAATTACTGCGCGTGAGGTTTTTTTAGTCCCTGCTGGAGCAAACTGCGCAACCTTTTTGACAAATGAGGACAATATCGACAATTTCTGTTTTTGTGATTGCTCTGCCATTTTGTTATCAAAAATATATAATGGTTCTTGTTCGTTTCGATTTCTGTTTTTTTTTTTCATGGATTAAAAAGGTCAAAATGTGGGTAATTAAAACTCGGTCTAATTAAGACTCGGTCGAAAATCCTATATTTTTATATCGCGGATTCAGAAAGTCCTAATTAACAATGTTGAACTCGATTCTTAATTTTTCAGGCGACTATTAATTCCAGTTAAAATTATTTGTAGCACATTTTGTGATTGGACGGAAAATGTATTGTTTTATTAAGTGTGAATATATTATGTAAACCATCACTAATGATAATAACTGAGGAAAGAGTAACGTGCTTTTCGCTACCCACATATCGTGTAAATAATTCCATTGTAAACTAATTCCATTGGAGCAAGTATTTCAATAAGTTCGTCAACAGTGTTAAATTCCTGTTTACTGAGCATAGGCCAGTCTTCTTTCCCAGAGTAGCTAGAGATGAGCTAACTTCTTCTTCTAATTCTTTAATTCATTCTAACATATAATATACGGAATTCCATCTAGTAGAAACTGACTGTATTAATTTTTTTGGTGTTTTACCATTTTGTCGTTGATAAAAATGCAGTTTATTTTTTGCAAACTGCAACTAAAGAATCTTTTACAATTAAATTTACTGTGTGTGCTAAACATACAAAATATTTCCAATGAAGATCGTCTGATATTGCGTTTCTAATATTAGATACATTATCTGATATGACTATTAAAATTTTATCGTCAACTCCCCGTTCCGAAGTAATGTATTTTAACTCATTTGCGAGATTAATACTGGTGTGAGTCACTTTTATTGAACAAACGTCTAATATAATTGATTTTATCTCAAAATTAGAGTCGATAAAATAATCTGTCACAGTCATATACCTATCATTATTGCACGAAGTCCAGCAGTCTGTAGTTATAGTTACTGATTTTACATTTCCTATAATTTCCTTTTTCCAATCCAAATTTTGATGATAACAAAGTACTGGACAATGTTTTTCTACTTGGTAGTGTGTAAGAAGAGTTTAATGTGTTAGAGTATTCTTCCTCTCCAATCGAAAACGGTTGAAAGTCTTTTTTGTGATTAATTTTAATAATTTCTCATCAATAACCTTTTTCTGAGAAAACTCGATTGTTTTGGTATTCTAATGGTTGTTTGTTTCAAATATTTTCTTTTAATTGCAGTAAATTAGTCTCTGGATATTAATGTAGTATTAGTCGAGGTATGACGACCAGTATAAACAGGTTGGATGGAAGAGTTTACGCTAACTCTGATACCGATGTAGTGGTTTTTGTTTGTTCATTTATTGAAATTGATTCATCTGCTATTTTGACTGATGAATGTTTTCTCTGACTGTATTGTTTAAGGTTACTTATTGAAGATTTATAGGATATTTTTTGTTTGCAAAATTTACATGTATCAATTATTTCATTTTCGGGAGTAAAAAAAGTTCCACAAAATCGACCTTTTTCCTTTTACAAGCTTTTCCATTATTAAAAATCTAAATTAAAAATTGTTTAAAAGTCTATTAAATTTTAAAAAGTTTAAAAGTATATTATATCATACTTATACCTACATGCTACCCGTATCTACGTTCACGTTTTAACTTCAACTTCAAAGCAATATGTCTATGTTCAAAAGTATTCAAACACACTGACAGCAAAGAAAACAGCGAACTTGTCGACGTAAAACTATATTATCCGACGTTAAGGAGAACTTAAATTTCTCTAACAGAATAAAAATTATAAAAAAGTTATTATAAGTTGAGCATGCAATAAAAAACCTATCAATCAAATAAAATAAAAATTAAGTGAATCATTTTGTTATGTAGTCATTGTTATTAAATTTAACGAACGTTCAAGACAAAATTAATATTTCATTCCACTATTTGATAAATAAATAATCGATTCTTATTGCTCAGCATTAGTTTAGCTCTGACCACTGAGCTCTTCAAACAAAAAGGAAATAGGATGAAGCTCTACAAATAACGTAGGTAACGCAATAATAGAACTTTAATGCTGTCCAGGCAGCTTGAGGCATGAACTTACGTTCAGGACAAATTGTTTTGCAACGGTACATATCCAGGTGGAACTTTAAAGCCCAGGTTTTGAAACGTTTGAATTCCTACTAAGGGGTTACGGAAAAGCTCACATATAACTTATGCGATATTGTAATCCGATTGTTACATCAATGAATTATGTTTATCTTAGGCAATAGGAGAATATAACTGATAAATCCTCCTTTAACATATTGAATACTGGATAGTTACTATCAAGAACAAATAATCGGGGAGGTTCAATAGGTGTATTTTTTCTGTTAATTAAGCGAATGTTTTTTATGTGAAGTGTATAAAGATACTCATATAAAACTGTTTTCAATTGAATCGCTTATTTGAGAACTCAGACATGTAAACAGAATATAGTTTTGAGATAAACACAAAAAACTTTATAAATGTCGTTTGGACGTATAGCAGAACTTGATTTTTTTAGGTCTTTTTAAATAATAGAAATAAAATTTTTCATACCAAAATAGTTCACACATATGTATATATAAGAAAAAATAAAATAGATCGTATTGAAAAAAAAACGCACTTTCCTGTTTTTAAAAACAAAGAGGAAAATGGTTTACGATAAAAAATGTTTCATTATAAGAAAAGGGGAATAACAAATTTTAATTCACATCACAGGATCCTCTGTTTCTTCGATAGTTACGATTAAATGTTTTTGAAAAAATCTTTAATATCCTTGTCATTGCCATTAATAGGTACCTTCAGATGAGGAAATATCCTCACCTGAAGAATCCTTAACATACCTACTAATTTAATAAAATTAATAAGTATTGAATATCTGGATAAAATATTTAGATACTACTGAAAACATACTACTGAATATATACGTCATCATAGAGGCCACATCACCACAGGTGAATAACGGCAGCCATGTTCTAAATCGCAATTACTTAATAATAAAAATGTACATAAAACTGTTTTCGTTCTATATCGTTACTGATCCCAATATACACAGTATCCCATAGTTAAATTAGAAAAAAGTTGAGTAAAAAGGTGAATAATAAAATGCCGTCGAAATTATGAATTTATTAAATGAAATTTCGGAACTCAATTTGAAGAGGTAAAACAATAAATTATACCTTACCTTCTCATAAGCACATTTAGAACTCTATGGTGGCACCATTAGATTTTTAATTCGACGTTTCGCAACCGTAAAAAAAAGTTTCGTACTAAAAAACTCTAGTTGGTTTGGAAAACAATATATTTTAGGTAAGTACATATGATTTGAAACACAATACCTACTTCTTTAAAAAAATTTTTCATTTGTTTTCATTTTTTTTTTCAGTTTTTCATGTATCGAAAGTCAACCTATTCGTGTATGACTTCATTTACAAAATCGACAAAATTTTTGTCCAGTTATGTTATTAATATTACCATAACTGGTTCTGATCGTTTTGGTCCTCTGCTTACCACATTTGCCAGAATTTCCACAGAAAGCGTCGGATCTGTCATTACTTAGATATCATTCTTTTGTATATTGGAATATTATAAAAAATAGTAGGTTCTGACACGCAGTTATTATAATTCATTCTAGAGACATGTCAGTTCTAAATAGACAGTTCAATAATTTGTTTTTTATACTGAAAGATTTAGATATTTATTTTATATTTATATTTTTGATTTTTTTTTATTAAGGTTCACCGACATTTTACATAAAACAGTAACAGTAACATGTTCCCAAGTGGTAAGTCTTTCATTTTGGAATATTTTTACTGTACAGAATTTAAATCGTTAACTCCGATAAAAGAAAAATCTATAATTATCACGAATATACCTTACCTTATCCTACTTAACAAACCATATTACAAACATTTATTCATCTAAGTTATATCGTAGCTTTTACAAAATTATTATCGTGTTTTTCGAGAACTTTTCCAAATGACCTCCATGTAGGCCAAATGTATTTCGAAATTACCTAGATGTAAAACTTCTGTAATAATGTATTATAATTTTAAAATTTTCAGCATCTTCTGGTTTTTCGAAGTGATAGATAGGACCCATTTTTTGTGCAGATAACCGCATGAGAACAAAATCAGTGCTATGGTCTTCACAGTGGATATGGATCACAGTGGATCCTATTATATTTATCTATTGTAGAAATGTCTATAATGCCGCCTTTTTATTAACCTTTTAGCCTTTTTGTTAGTCTTTAATGAGGTTTCCTCACTAATGCCATTGGTTTGTCTTTATCTGTTTTCATCTTATTTGTGAGAGCTAATGGACGATTCTAAATTCTTGTGAATATTCTTAACAAATTTTAAAATTTCTTGTTTTTGTTACTATTGTAGCGGGCGTCAACAAATGAGTCACCGCGAGACATCATCGCGTGGCGAAGGTACACATCGAGTCGTTTCTTCCTAGGCCGGGAACCTCAAGTGAATGTTTGAGGGCCTGTGCGCCGGGATGTATAACAGTAGTGGACAGAAGTCAGTCTCTAAAATAAATACAGACGGTTCGCGTTTTGTAAAACGTACGCTTATATAAATTCGTATACCAAATGTTTTATATAAATTAGTATTAGTGTTAGTTATTAGTTTATTTCGTTTGTGTTTCGTTAAATAAATTGTGTTTTAAAAACATGAACATCCTTGGAAAAGAAACAGAAAAGGACAGCTATACACAGATGGAATATCCACATCTATAAGAAGTTGTCAACATCCATTTGGGTTAAACTCTTAGAAATAAGGTGTACAGATAAATAATACCGTTTTTCAGATTAATTTAAAATTTGCTGTTAAAACTCTAGCGAATTATCGTTGAAATTCTTCTGAATGTATTTGAGCTTAATTAATTAATAAAAGTTTTTAGACCGTACAGACCCTTCAGCAAGTTATTTCCAAAGTATTTCTAACTTCTTAATGTACTAAAGAATACAATATTTAATTAAACGATTAACAGCGGAGATAAAAATTAAATTTGAGGAGCACGAACCGAGTTCATCTAAATATCTCGAGAGGTACTTACGATTACGATCAACTAATTTTTCATTTATTCACTTAGATTATTATTAACAAAGCAATGGTTTATTAGCTTTTATCTTAAATGAAGAGACTTGGAATTGTATCAAAGACAATATTTGTTTTTAAGATCCTTAGACTATTTCAAATAATGGATAATGCAATTTGTTTTTAAGTATGTAGCTTAGACTACTTCAAATGTAGCAAATACATATTTTGAACAGTGATCATTCAGGATGAGACTCATTCCGTATTGATCGTATTACAGATTGGATTAAAACAGTCAATAATGAAATCTGCATTTTCTTTTATAAATACAGAATTTGTATTTTTTAATAGTCCTCCTATAAACGAAATCTCAGTGGTGAACTTTGGAAATTGGGGCAATATGCTTACTTTTCATTGTCATTTTGCTTTCCGCTGTCATTTACCAGTTGTTACCCATTCATGGGAACATATTGGGTTATCATTATCCTGCGAGATTTGCTAAGTTTAGATTAACCATTTCTTTTGGATGTGAGATGTTTTGGAAAAACTGAAAACACGCATTTTCGAAAATCTGTTAGAACTTATTTTATTTTTATACACCATTTTAAAACATCCACATAAGTTAATAGGTTTATTTTGCTGACATCCGGGTCTCATCAGGGCCCGTAAAATGCCTTTTTTCGAATATCTCGTGAATTTGAGGTCATGGGAGCCACAAGTATTTGAAAAAAATATTTGAAAAAAGTAATGAATAAGCATTCGTAAGGAGCTCGGATGAAGCCCGGATGTCAGGAAAATTACTTCAAATACCTATTTTAGACGTATTTTTTTCCCGTAGAATCAGATTCTGCAAAGACAATTGGAGGTTCCCATTAAAAAAAAAAACTGGTTGCCTCAAGACCGTATTAGGATGCCGGATAAGGTACTGGATCACATGGTCGGACGACCCCCTCCAAACCAAACAACTTTTGTTAAAGTAATTTTTGGATTGACGGCTTTTCTACGGAGTTGTTAATGTGGATGTTTTAAAATGGGACACCTGGTATATATCTTTTTTAAATCGATGAATAAATTATTAACGCAACTCTTTGGGGGCATTTCTTCAAATGAATTAAAGTTTCAAAGTTTCGACTTTCTGAAACCATCATCAACTTCTTTGTTTTTTGGCAGCCATAATGGATGTTGTGCTGTTTCAAAAGTACTCAACTTTCTTGTTCTAAATCTATCTAATATATAAGCAAGGTAAATCCCTACTGACAAAAAATAACATAAAAACTCTCTTCAGTGCCACAACTTGGCAACACCCCAATATACAATTAACAATTTTAACAACACTTATGACTCACCGTTCAATCGCAACATTACTGGTGTATAACTAATTAAAAATAAATAAAATCAGAGGTAATTAGATTAGGTTATTAGAATATTATTAAAAACCAAAGGAGTCTATTTAATAGGACGGCTATCATTTAATTTAAGTTTTATGAAAAGCGACGACCCAAAGAAAGCATTTTCTCTAAACTTGTCGGAAACTAATTTGAGTTTGAACTTTTACTTACATTTGCGGCAATTCGGTTGAGAGGCTATGAAAGACTAAACATAAATTGTATATATTAACTCATAAATTAATTTGAATATACCACGCTCAAAGGAGGTCTATTGTATATACTACGCTCCAATTGAGGTCCAAATTATAGTCTACCCCGTAAGTTGATAAGTTATAATTAAATGTCGTCTTTCATGTCTTCTGAAAAGTGACGACCCAAAAAAAACACTTTTTTCTAAGCTTTTACTTACTTTTGAGGCACTTCGATTGAAAGGCTAAAATGATACTACGAGTAATAAAACAGTTTACTTATAACTTGAAAATTGAAATGAATTTTCAAGTATATAAGTTCTCTCTCGTAAGTTTGGAGAAAATAGTGTTTTGGGCTGTTGCCTTTCCGAACACTTTTTAAAAAAAGATGTTGGCCCTATTTAATCAGATTCCTTGGATTCTTAATAACACTTCTTTAACATTTTAATAACCTTTAAGTTTAGTTACTCGTAATTATTTTTAATTAGTTATAATTCAGTAATGTAGCGGCGTGGTAGCAGTAACCCAAACATGGACTTGGGTGACATATGGTTGAGTAACAAACGAACATTGATTTTTCAAAAATTTTGTAACTTTCAATTTGAGACACGGGTTAACCTTGAATTAAAAAAAAAGTAGGGGTGATTTTTAACATCTCATGGAATAGTTTCAGGCGAAGGCACCACAATATTTTAAAACTTAAAATGGACCAAAAATTAAGAACATTAATGAATTCAACATGGCGTTTCTGTATCTTCGAATTAATATCAATAGGATTTGAGATTATAAGCAAAAAAAGGTATCTACATGTAGTTGTCTAAAATTAACATTTCAACCAGTAAATGTGCTAAAAGCATATACTACATACTTCGGAGACTCAAAAAACCTGAACAGATCTCGGAAACCTCGGCTAATCGGTGCTATCTCTTGGTAGGTGTGGTTACATCTTTCCTGCGTTAGTAGCCGGGCCGTAGAAGTTTGTTCGGGATTGTATTGGCATTTCTCGTAACCATTGTTACATTATGTTCATGAAATTGTGAATCGCGTCTAATGTAACTCATTTGTTGTTCAAATCCATGTTCAAAATTCACTGACAAGGTATCAAGCTGAAACCTGTTGCTTCCCATATCCCATGAAATGTGGACCACCGATCCATTGTTTTCTTGTCGATGATTTTTTTAACATTCTGGTTGAAGGGTGTCCAGAATGCGATTAATCTTCGGTGCACATTTCTTTTCTTTCGACATGCGCAAACCATTAAAAAACTTGGACACCTACGACTTAGTGCTTCCTCCTGGAAAGCCATTGGATGCATTGCGTTTGCTTCTGTTCTTTGTCTTTCCAAGATGGAAGTAGATTCGCTGTTCGGTACGATTAGACATCACAATTATACGAATTAACGTGACAACGTTTAGAAGAAGTGTCAATACAAGCTCGAATAAACTTATGTCGAAACCTCCGAATCTCCCACTTGGCTCCGAACGGGGAAAGGATGCAACCTTGCGGATAGAATCAGGCAGGTAGGGCTCTACGAAATCTGTCTGGATTTGTTTAGTAAGAAGAGACTAAACAGAAGCAGTTGAAAAATAAATCTCATAATGTATTGTCATCAAAATAATCAGTTCCAATTGTTACGATTTCACTGAAGGATATGATATCTGTGAGGCCCTTAACACTCAATATTGGATGAAATTTGATCATTTGTCCATATTGTATGATGTGAGAATTTTCATTCGAATTAATACATGCATCGATTCTGTACGGTGGTAAATAAAACAAAATGTAAGAGAATTATTAAAAATTTATAAAAACGTACGAGATGTGGCTATTATATACCCGAACTGATGCTGCTACCAGCGCGCTCCGAGCGTGTCGCTACAAGTTTGAACAAAACTATGTTTGACTATAGCAGTTGTTTGAATTAGTCTACGCACCAGTGACGCGTCGAAAAAATGTTAAGTGTTCACATGGAGCAACGAGTTAATTTCAAGTTTCTTGTTAAACTAGGGAAATCTTTTACAAAAGCTTATGCAATGTTAAAAGAAGTGTACGGGGATGAATGTTTATCCTGAATGCAAGTTTTTGAATGGTTTAAACGGTTTAAAGAGGGACGTGAAACGACCGAACGAAGATCGAATCCGCGAAGATCGTCGTCTAAGCATCAGATTCTTAGACGACGATCTTCGGCTTGCATAACAGAAATCGACAAAGAATGTGTTCGCCAGATTTTGCATGAATCGTTCAACATGCGCAAAGTTTTCGCAAAAATGGTGCCAAAACTCCTCACTCCCGAGCAAAAGGAATCAAGAATGAACATTTGCGCTGACATTCTAAACAACACTGACACTGATCCAGGCTTGTTAGACATGGTGACACTGAAGGGGACAAGATTCGAAAGTGTGGAAGCGGTTAAAGCAAAAGCGATGGAGGTTCTGAACCAGCAGACAGAAGCGGACTTCTAGCACTGCTTTCAACAATGGAAAAGTCGTATAGAGCGGTGTAAAGATCGCCAAGGAGATACATTGAAGGCGAAAAATTTGCTGCTGTAATTGGTAACGAATAAAAAGTGTTATGACAGTAGGTCGGTTATGGTATTATTTGTTGTTCCACGGTAGGGGTGACGGCAAGGGGGTTGTATTTTAAGAAAGATATTCATGTAATGTATCGTTTCATAGGTTTTTGAATAAGCCTCTACTCTCATTTTTACTACAATGCTCTTTTCCAATACATTAATTATGACCTATATATGACGTAAATTATAAAAGTCATAGAGCCCTCAAAGGTCATACAAGTCATAAAAGTTATAAAGTCCATTTGAAAGTTGTAAAGACCTGCATTTTATAAACGTTACATTGGTGATAAAAGCTACATTGGACATGAAGATCATATTGTTCATAATTGTCATATTGGTCATAAAGGTCATTCTGATCACAGAGTTCATATTTATCACAGAATTAGTCATAGGGGTCATATGACCTAGATTATGGTGAGTCATGCCATATGATGAGTCTCACTACGTATTTATAGATGAATCATAAAGGTCATAGAGTTCATAAAGTTCATATTGGTCATTAAGATCACATTAGTCATAAAGGCCATATAGGTCACAGAGGTCTGTCAAGTCATAAAGGTTGTATCCAAATTTAACACTCAAAAATACAAACTCATGGTTTTAATGATTTAGTCTAATTAAATATGGAAAATATTTGATGTGGAAGTGGGGATTCCTTCGGCAGCGGTTTTTTAGTAGGTAATTTTTAATTTCCATAAAAATTCAGCTTTCTATATCTCTAGCAAATCTTATAATTTCTAAAAGCACACAGAATACAAAGATTTTTGTTATTCTAGCCTTCCATTTGGGTTTAGTCGTAACCCTCTTCTTGTAATCTAGTCTTGTATGGGTTCAACGTTTCCTTACAAAAATACGAGAATTCACTTTCATATTTTTTTTGCATGAGCAACTGTACAACTGAACAAAAGTACAACACTCTCCCTCGAAATATTTTTTGGCTACGTCGTCATAATACCCTTTTATTTGGGCTTAATAATTATCCTCATTAGCTAATGGATTGAGCCGCGACTTCAAAACCGATATATCAAGTCAAGCAATAGTTATCTCCTTTTCAATTATCCTTTCTGATATAATCAAACTATAATCAATTATCAGCAAAAAAGCACAATTAATTTTATTAGTCAATATTTCTCCTTTGGTAAGAACAAACTGTAGTAGAGCTCCGAAAACATGATCCATCTCTTAACCAAAACGCTATTCATTTTAGACTAAGGCAATAAGTGTTGTATTTACTGAGGATTTCGGCTGAACAATAAATTTATCTCCGGTCAAATTTATTTCCAACCGAAAAAAAATAAATGTCTGCTTGAGAGTGTTTTATGTCTGGCTTTACACAAATGTATTTACGGTACATAAAAGTTTAGTTAAAAATATAAATCTTCCAAAAAACCGGGTTTGGTCTTGTACAAAAGAGGACTAAGAACACTTTAGAATACCTTGATTAATTAACTAAAAATTGGTTAATTACTTTCCACGTGTTGGAGCTGACTAGAATTTTAAAAACCTCTATTACCTCAATAGGTCTAAACATCAGTGGCGGCCGGTGGAATTTGACATGCTCGTATAGTCGTAAGGAGGCATGGGATCCACACCATAATTTAGGGGGTGGTTACTAGACCTAATTAGGAGGCTATAATGGCAAAAAATCTTCAGAGAAAACTTGCGAATTTTTTTTCCAAAAATGGCTGCATCCGGTTAGAATTTGAAATGGCTTGTAAAATATTTGCGAAATATTTTTTTCATAATCACCGAGTAAATACAATTTTTTTTGTACTGCATCCGTGGCATTCCGTGGTATTGAAATATAAACTGAATAAGAATAAAATTTGATTGAAGAACAACACAATGATCATTTCCAACTATTTAGTTCAATTTCGACGGAGGCCGGATTACAAGGTAAAATGTGCGAGGTCTTTGTGTACTGGATGTTTTAATGTATCAACTTGAATTGTGAAGTGGTGCTACCTAGGAGGTATCGCCTTCTAGTATGCATAAATGGGACTCTACGTATTATGGTGTGTCCGACAAAGTTGAGTCGTCCAACCACAGTACCCACTAACGCCAAGCAGGTTAACTTCTTGAAATGAAGATGATCCTCCGTTCAACGTCATTCACTTCCAGAAACCACAGTCTAGATTTCGACCTCATTATAGTCGAATGACGATATTATAAACTAGGATTTAGGTACATGGTGGATTTTTGCATCTTACTTACTACCATGACTTACTCAAATATTGTATAGAAGAGAACTAAAAACACTTTAGAATACCTTAATTACTTAATTAAAAATTAGTTAGTTTTAGCTTCTTCCACGTATAGAGTTAAAATAAAATTCCACGTTAGAATAAAATGTTAAAAACCTTTATTACCGGAATGAGTCTAAACGTACTACTTCTAAGAAGAAAAAAATGCCAAAAGTTGGAAAATTCATAAAATTTTAAGGTTGAATTATGCAGTCGTGCTACCTAGGACGTATGGCATTCTAGTATTTAGAAATGGACTAGACGTATTACAGGTTTATCAAAAAAAATGGGCCTTTCAACCATCGTACCTTTTCCCCGTATGATTCCCCGTTCAGCGTCAGTTAATACCAGAAACCATAGAATACCATCAATGAAACTTACAAAAGAAATAAATTATTACTGTTCATGCGAATTTGTAGTTTTTTCCTTTTTTTTTTTTGTATAAAAGTGGATTGTGGAAGCATATGTAAGCATGGGATATGACGTTTTCCCATAATGATCAAACTTAAAACAACCATAAAAAAAAAACACAACACCTTTTTAACCCTCATAATGTTGTTCATTAAAGTTGCTTAAACTTCAAAAACGAGAAGAAACAGCCAATATTATCGTTTCAGGGGGTCCGGACTCCCTGAACCCTTCCTTAGCTACGTCACTGCTGGAAGTCATTACTTTGAAGTAATTAATGATAAAACAAAAATGAAATACTACGTCCTTTATTCTTATTGATATTAATTTAACTGTGTAGATATTTCACGAAACTATCTGGGATTTAGTTATGATTTTTTGAATGGTAATTTGTTACAAAATCCCCACAACTCGTAAATGCTGTTATTATCACCCTTGTGTACCCGTTCTTTGTAAATGAAGTCAGAAAATGGCATTCTTGGGCCGTTATTAGACTAGGCCACTGATAACGCAACTGGTGGAGTCTCTGCCTGGTGGTAGGTTCTTGTCACCCCGAAAATATTTTTCAGGTACCAGTGGCGCCATCACAAAACATTATTCGTTTATCGAACGAATGTATGCGTCTTCTTGTTTTTGTAATAAAAAAAGGAGACAGAAGGTGACTTGCCGGAGAAGAAAAAAAGACCACTTTATTTCACGAACATTCTGGTGATGATATTTTTTTTAAATTATCTCCGCAAATCTCTATAGCGTTAACTTCTGGGTTACATAAAAAGATAATTAAATGGTGTTGATAGCGGAGGTGATATTGTAATTCGGCTAAAGAGAAGCTGGTAATACTGTTATGTATTTCTCTTCTCGCTTCTTCAATTCAAAACTCTTTTATTAACTTAACTGTGTAACATTCGAATCATAACTAACTCTATCCTAGCAACAACACCACTATTTATAGTTTTTACATGTTCTAGAAAATTCATTTGACATCTAGAATATTTAATATGTTATTCCATACAATTCTTTACTAACAGCTAGTGTATAAACTAAATATACTAAGTATGTAAACTATAATACTTAATAACTGTCAGCTCTCACTAATGACACTTAACAATTGTCACAATACTTTTTCACGTTAACCTCTGTCTTTTAGCTTAGAGAAAGGCGGGGTTCATTAGAACAGTTTTTTGAGATGGCCAATTTGTCAATTAAATTTTATATTAATTCCGCAGCTACCTTTTCTATGTGAAGTAAATATGTACCAATATTTTCCCCCAAACAGTCTGTAGGTGCATTATTTTTTGTTTTACAAATTAGGTACACTGTTTAAAAAAACTGATTTTGTTCAAAAAGGTATAGCCCACCCAAGAGGTACTTTCAGACATAGGTGCGGTACATTCGGAATTAATAATTACTTTTTTCAAGCATTGACTTCGAACTAATTTAGGATATTTAAAAAAATTTAGGAATTGCAAAATGCTAAGAACATGTAACTAAAACGATGTACTGAAATAAACAAACAGAATATTATAAAAAATCTACTATAAAACTACCCGCAGTAAACAATTTCTTACAACCATTTAAAAAAATAAATAAAACTGGGTAGTTTTAAATTTATTTAACCCTATTAATTTGTTGTTCGTCTACAAGAGGTATTTCGTCTAAAGGAGGTATTTCTTATATAGGTTACTTTCATACCATATACTACTTATACATTTTAATAAGCAAATAAATAATATTTCTCAGCAACCGAATGAGCCCCACCGCGTCTTGTGAGAGTTTTTATATCAAATTACTTTTAAAAGACATTCTCGTTATTCACGTAATTGAAGGTGGACTTGCTTAAACATATAAAGTGGAAATATATTCTTTAAGGTTCGAAAATGGATCATTTATAATAAAACTTAAATTGTGCTAGGTAGCAAATTTCGCCTATAAACCGGTGGCACTATCTACAAAACTCTTCTAGAATCTATCTTCTATCTAGATATTTTAATTTCATCAAATATAAATAAATATCCGAATTAGCCCCTCCATACCCTACCCCCCAGTTTAAATAAAGTAAAAAATAACATGGAAATTAATGTTTATTGCTTATAAATATAATTGGGGTGGTGACACTGGTAGCCTTTGGTAAAATCTAATAGACTACATAAACAACAATGCCCCGGTAACGACAGGATGTTGCCCCATGACCCAAGATGTTACCCGACAAGTTGCCGATCTTGCCCACCAAGAAGGCACCATTTTCTTAGTGCGCCACCAGCAACCTAATCTAACAGGTTCTATAAGTCTCAATGCCCTCTAACGCACCGAGCAACCTCAGCAACCAGTGGATTAGTTTGATTACACCTGGTATAATAGCGGCCTAAATCCATCGATTCCTCCTGCCAAACTTTCTGTTTAAACACAATCAGATAATTTTAAGAAATAGATGAGGGGGTTTACCGAATGCATAATAAAATTTGCATCCACGAACTGGCGTAAAATGTGTAGTAATAGACGTATTACCTAATACTTTCACTTATTCAGATTTATTGTTGACCCTGGATGTAAGAAATGTCATGCTGGTAGGACGTGAAAACAAAAAAAATCAGTAGTTTCCAGCCTATTGACAGGATTATTTTTTTAATCATGGTAATTTAGGTATTTTGATGAGTCACCGCAAATTTGAATGAAACTGATAATCCTACATATAATATTGTTTAAGCCATGGAAAAACGAAATCTCATTGGTTTACAAGTAAACTAACAATATTATTGTTTGTAATCTCAAAACAAAACCATTAAACTAGGCTTTAGAACGTTTGCCCGTGTGTAAAACTGCGTAAGAGTATCCCGCGTTCCCGCGGCGGGATGGCGTACTACTGCGCATACTCGGGCTCTGGAGCGTTTTCAGGAAGGGTCAATGCCGTATGTAGCACGGGCAAGAATCACACGCGTACATAATGTACAAAGCGCTTAAAAAATACGGTTTATACTTTCATTATCATAGAGTTTTATAGTGCCGAGCCCCTGCGTTGCCGCACACATTTCCGTACCCTACTAAGTACATATATTAATTTATTAATCATGAATGCACATCTTAGATGCGGATTTTCCATTTATTCTTTTATTACATACTTGTTACATACGTTGTTACATTGTTATATATTCAGTGCATACAATTTTATACTTTCGTTCTATTTTCTCTTCATTACCGATGGCTTTGTTTTTCCTTATATATTTCCAGAATATTATTTTGCGTACATTCATATGTAAATATAAATATAACATTTTCATAATATTCACATCAAAAAAGTTATTATCTTTGAAAACAGAATATTTTCATCATCATTGTGAGCAATTCTTTAGGTGCGATACCTCAGCTCTTTAAGAATGATCGTTTATAGGTGAAAAGGCTAAGGTAGACAATGACATGAAGTTTCGTCCCAAATCGCAAACGACATAAAAATATTCTCCTATTGAGTTCTACGTTCGCCTAAAAAAAGTCATTAGATTCGGAGATTTCCCAACTCCCCGATCCAGTGGAGATTGGTGGAATTTGAGACTTCGTATTTTCATAACGAAACTACAAAATATATTAGGGGTAATTACTAGTAATCAATTAAGTCTAGACTTAAGTAGAACGCTTAAATAGCAAAGAAACTTCAAATAAAACGCGAAAAAAAAGTGTGCCTTATCAGATTATCTTAGAAATGGCTCATATAATATTTGCATAATATATTTTTTTCAAATTCACGAAGTAAAATAAATACAAAGTCTTTTTATGCTTATGATTTTTTTATTCATTTAAATGACCATAAATTTAATTTTTTTCATTTTTTTCACAAAATTCGGTGACAAGAAGTTTTTTTTTGGGAGAGGAATTTCAATTTGCTCATTTCGATGTAAATTTTTCTTCAGCAATCTAAGAATATAAAAAGTGATTTTTTTGTGCGCATCAGAATATTTATTAAAAATATCGATTTTTTCTTCATTTATAGGGAAAAAAATTAATACCTTTTAAATGGTTTTATTGTCATAAGTGGCACCTAAATGATATATGTACTTTTGAAAGTGGCGTAGGATGTGGGTACATAACAACTTTATTACCCCTAAATTTTACGTCGCTGTCCAAACATTAATTTTGACTAATTTTGAATCTTTTAATGTATTTTACGGTCACGTACTACTGTTGTTAACCCATAGAGTGGATGATTTTCGAGATATTTGCACTTAAAAGTATATAAACCTTATTTCAAAATCTTTTTTTAAATACAACTAGTTTTATTTAATTAACTCGGTTTTTTTACTCTGGTAACTCTCAACAAACTTACACATCATTTTTTATATATTCAGAATGCTGCAAACAGCGCCCTCTTCACTTTACAAGAAACTTATTGCCAAATTAAAATTCCTCTCCTCAAAAGAACCGCAATCATCAAATTTTATGAAAAAAATGTTGTTAGTTATTTAGTATTTACGGAAATCTAAAATAAAATTATACCTTTGACACCCTGAATCTTGGTTACCAAAAACTTTTGAAGTAAGCTAAGTTTGTTAAATCGTAATATTTGACCCAAAGAGTATGTAGTTTCGCTGTGGCCCCTTAATAATGGAACGCCCTATAGATAAATAGGAGGTAAAAAAATGCCCTCTTGTGTTGATAAACGACACTCAACGTCAAAATAACACAACAAATATTTATTATAAGGAATACAATTATATACCGGGTGAGTTCTTGAGAATCCCACCCCCATTTCTCTATTATTTTAAGGGCTATGAAAATAAATTTTACAGGGGTAACTTATTTTTTTGTTAATTTCAGAATATGTTGTCAGAAAACAATTGAAAGAAAAATATAGACTGTTTGATTAGCGTAACTTTTTTTAATATCTCTGCATTTTTTGTATTTGTCGAATCCCGCTTGTCCTTTTAATGACAACGATATGTCTTACCTACATATATCAACATTTTCGAAATATTATGCATCGAATATATAAAATAACAACAACGTGATGTAATTTATAGTTAGCCATATATTCTTTGTTCCATATTCCATATTCTTTGTTGTCAAAAAATGCAAAAGAATTACTCTCTTGCTTCCTTAGTTGCTTATGTTGCTTACTAATAATTATTGGTTTAACATATTTTTGTAAATGATGATTATCAGTATCTAACGAATAATACATGTTCATTTCGAGAAAAAAATATTGTAGATCAAAATAGATAATAACGTATAATGACGAGTTGAAAGATGCACCCAGAAGTGAGAATTTATTTAAATGTTTCCTTTAATTTTAAATTATTTATTATCATTTGGGGTATTTTACCTAATAATATTTCTTTTGCAAGCATTATTTACTTATAAAATATGTTAAACATATTAATAGCCCTTAAAACCTATAGTTTCACTGAGATAAGCAACAAAGGAATCAATACAGCAATTTTTGTGTTTATTTTTGACAACAAATGGTAATTATTCTTGGCTCACTAAAAATTACACGATATTCCCGAGTATATTATATTTTTTCCTGTAGCTATAATAATAACATAGAACACTGGGTGGGAATTCTTACGAACTCACCTTATACGAGTTAATTACAAGTAGTATTTAGTATCGTAATCGTAATATTTAATACTGTTGTAACGTAATATTCAATGCTGTCGTAAAAGTTTTAAAAATATGTTCGAAAGTAGTATTTATTGGTTTAAATAACACACCATAAATGAGGCATAAAAGAAATACACGGAATAACTATTCTGTTTATATTAATTTATTAATTGAATCAGTTGGATCAACATTAAGATATTTTACATTTACATATTCAGGTATAATTTATAGTTGTAATTTCTATGTAACTGAAATATGCAAATTCCAGTGTATAACAATGTCCAGTTTACTTTTTTGTTAGTAACATAACAAATTTCGTGTTTTGTTATTTCATACTTTCTAATTTCTCTTTCGGGTAGTCGTCTAAAAAAGTCCTTAACTGCTACGAGGGTTTACAAAAAGCGTACAAAAAAGGTAAGCCCATCATCAATCATTGGAATCAGTAGTATTAGGGAAAGCTTTGCAGAAAACCCAATCTAAATAGTTTTTCAATACTGGGGACAATGAATTGCCAGGTCTATGCAGAAAAACACAAATCACAAAAACATTTGCGAAGAGAACATATGTGACAACTTAAATTCTCATTTTTATTAAAGTATGATGTCATGATATTTTTACTTGTGCATACATATGTACTAATTAATTATTATTAAGTCAAAAATAAATATACAACGACATAACAAAATTAATATAATCAAAGTAATTTTGTAATTTTTTGTAGAATATGAAATTGCCTGTAATATTTCAATATTGAATGGCAAGCAGTTTGAATTGAAAAACAATTTGTCTCCAATAAACAATAACATACGAGTGGTTTTAAACAATGAATAGGAATACTTATAACTAAATCACATCAAAAACAATGTATCTGGATTTTTGTGGAAATATTTTCACAAACAGATTACAAACAATCAACTAAATACTTTAAACTGCAGTAAGATGACTTACCTATTACATTCTTGCCATCTATCTAAATTACGGAAAAAGTCTGTGTAACAAACAAATCATTAAATTAAAAGGGCGCTACACAAATTTAATGCAAAAGGTTTCGTCTATGGCATCACGCTAGTAAAAATCGCGTGGTGCAGTCACCCTCTGAAAACTCCCGGACGATACCGAAAAGGCTTTCCCAGATGCAACTGAGCAGTGAGCTTACATCTCCGCCGCAGCATGCGAGCTTTAGATTTGGAGGCGGGACTCGAGTCCCTTCGACGCTAGTCGGCCGGAGTCGAGTTCGAGAGATGAATTTCCCGATCTGGTGAATGGCTGGTTATACATGCTTACGCTGTGGGAAAACATTACACGGTTCTAGTATTTCCTTCTGGCATCTTGACTTTTCTTGAGTTAGAGATCCCCCATACTATATTTTAAAGAGGGACGATGACATAAATGTTATCCTTGAAAAAAAAAATCATAAAACATTCATTGTGCGTCTGAATCGAGACATTTTTCATTTAATAGCCTGCTTATCTCCATGGGAACTAAATGATGGTCCTTCGAAGGAAATATCTTAACGACAAAATCTTCAAATGTCTCTTAGGATCGTAAAATGTGAGTTAAAATAATACTATATTTTTATAACATAACTTTTTTCAATAACACGCACCCCAATTCAGATAATCGCCCTTAAACACAGGGTGGTAAATATAGTTTTTCAAGATTAGTTATTAAACTGCTTGACATTATTTAATGGTTCATAGTCCTATTAAATGAAACTAAAAAAGGTGCGTGCTCTTAGCTAACTTATAACAATAAAACTCCCTGTACATTTTTATATAATTTTAATTTACAGTTGTTCTGAGTAAGAAGGCATTAAAGTAATTAAAAACATTTAAATAAATATTAATTTTTTATTTAAGTAAACTGCTGGTCAAAATTAGCGTAACACTTTTTTGATTAGCGCCATTTGCGTTCTATTTTCGAACTCGTTTCTTCGAGTTAGAGACTTGCGGTTTTTTATTTTCGGTAGCCCATAGCGTTGGTTTTAATGCCCCGAATTCGCTACGCTGTGACGTAAACTATTCGCCATCCATACCTCAAAAAGCAACCCCATAGCGAAATTTGAATTCGCATGATTTTGACGACAATTTCAGAGACATACAGAATGGACTATGAAGGACGCTGTCGATGTCGGGTAAAAAGTCCATCCCCGCACACATTAGGTCCTCCTCAATAAGTTTTGTGTATTTGGTCGCTGTCCCATCTCTTTAACCCATTTCCAGCCCCCCCCCCCCTTAGCCCTCCCTTTACATTTACGCAGGGTTTTGCGTGGTTTGACCTCTGTTGGGCAATATAAAAACATACAGAGTGCCCCATTTAAAATTATAAGATTCATATTTATTTATCAGATCTACGAAAAACATGAAAATTGCTTAAAGACATCAATTTCAAGCTATATGCAGCAGTCACAACCTGAAACTGGTATCTCTTTCTGTTAGAAAGTTCGTAGATACCCGATATATCATCTTAGCGATTTACAATTTTGTATAGTTAATCTATTTCAGCTTGTGTTATCCTAGTTACTTAAACCATTAAATAATCAATTTTCACATTTCACTTCATAATTAAAATCGATAGAAATAGAGTTTATCGACTTTAATATACTTTAATCATTTTCCATGTTACCCCTTTTGGGGTGGTTTTGGGAGGAGGGGGAGGGGGGGAAATGTCTGCCAGCAGTATGTAATGCTTATGCGGTCGTTAAGGAACATACTTGGCAAGCGACAGGCGTTTTTTCAATTTTTACTCATTTTATACTATTTTACAGCAGTCTTGAGAAATTCTTCCATGTTGGATTGCGAATTATCGTCATACTGCCAGTTTGCGGTGTCCACTTTTTTCCCTGATTTCCACCCCCCCCTCTATCACGAAAATGGCCGATTTGCCGTATATACATATGTGGTATGAGAAAAAATGCTCCACATCGACTCGGGAGCTTATTTACCACACGACAGACAGTTAGGGTTCATAGATCTTTTGACGCGCCATATCCTAGACTATAGGGAAGACCGCGACCTTTAACTATTAGTTAAAGATCTCACATATGAATTGTGTAAATGCAAAACTCTATTTTTTGTTTTTTTTTTTGCACGAGTTTGATCTATGGTAGCAAATTCTGAAAAAATATGAAAAAATGTCCAGAATAAAAGTTTTTCATTAGTTTATTTGCCATTTTATGTTAACATGAAATACTTTTGTCTTTTCGCGTTTGGTGTTATGGAGACCCACTTTATTTTTTAGGTTTTCTCTCAATATCTGAAAGAGCAGCTTTTTCTCTTTACTGTGCAATAAAAAATTGATATGGTTACATAAAGAAATTTTCGCAAAAACACGTTTAAAGTTAACTCTTTGAAACTAATAAAAAAAGATAATCACAACACCTATGAAGTTAAGAAGTTGTCGTTTAAGTCATACCAGACATCATTTTTTATTTTCTGTATTTGTGTTAATAATTTTGTGTCAATAATTTCTTATTTCTCTTGCGTTTTTACGATTTATGAACAAATAACTGAACGCTTGAGTGAGAAGCAAAGAATTCAAATTTTAATAATGAGGGGGTATGGATACATGCCAGTCCCAAGACCAAGTATGTGTACTGTTTAATGAATTGTATCCCAACAGTTGAAACAAAAATATATGTTTCGACCGTCATTTTATTTTACCAAAAATTTTTGAAAACAAAATAAAGCTGTTTGTTTTAAGTTTAGGTCTCGAGGAAACGATTTTTTTCTGGTATAAAACCCGGAGATTACCTGTTTCATAAAGAAAAATTCGAGTCCATTTTTTTTGTCGAATAAATCGTAATTTTTTTCCAAAAAATTGTTTATAACTTTTTTAAAATCAATTTTGGATGTATTCTAAGTCCATATTCTGAGAAAGCATGACATTTTACCAGGAAAAATGTGTCAGACAAAACTTTATGGCGGTTTCGGTGGGGGGTGGGGTTGACGAAATCCGAAAAAAAGTGGATCCTAACCGGATCTACCAAAGTGCAATTTTCTTGTTCCAACATGCACTTCTATGGAAAAATAATGGCAGACACCGCAGACTGACGGTATGACGGTAATTCGCAATCCAGCATGGAAGAATTTTTCAAAACTGCTGTAAAATAGTATAAGATGAGTAAAAATTGAAAAAAACGTCTGTCGCTTGCCAAATATGTTCCGTAACGACCGCACAAACGTTACATACTGCTGGCAGACATTTCCCCCCTCCCCCTCCCCCCAAAACCACCCCAAAAGGGGTAACATGCAAAATGATTAAAGTATACTAAAGTCGATAAACTTTATTTCTATCAGTTTAAATAATCACATTTCACTTCATAATTAAAATCGATAGAAATACAGTTTATGGACTTTAATATACTTTAATCGTTTTCCATGTTACCCCTTTTGGGGTGGTTTTGGGGGAGGGGAGAGGGGGGGAAATGTCTGCCAGCAGTATGTAACGTTTGTGCGGTCGTTACGGAACATACTTGGCAAGCTACAGGCATTTTTTTTCAATTTTTACTCATTTTATACTATTTTACAGCAGTCTTGAGAAATTGTTCCATGTTGGATTGCGAATTTACCGTCATACTGCCAGTCTGCGGTGTCTGCCATTATTTTTCCATAAAAGTGCGTGTTGGAACAAGAAAATTGCACTTTGGTAGATCCGGTTAGGGTCCACTTTTTTTCCGGATTTCGTCAACCCCACCCCCTCCTCCGAAACCGCCATAAAGATTTGTCTGCCATTATTTTTCCCAGTTTATAAAAAATGGATACTTTGACTTACCGTTGCTTCCAGACGGTTAGGGTCCACTTTTTTCCCAGATTTCCAACCCTTCCCCCCTCTATCGCGAAAATGGCCGATTTGCCATATACATAGCTTATTTACCACACGGCAGACAGTTAGGGTTCATAGATCTTTTGGCGCGCCATATCCTCGACTATAGGGAAGACCGCGACATCGTCTCTATCCCAGGGGACCATTTTAGGGGAATTATCTGGTTACGTCGTTATAGTTAAATCAATCACCTATTAGTTAAAGGTCTCTTACATATGAATTGCGTAAATGCAAAACTCTTTTTTGCACGAGTTTGATCTATGGTAGCAAAATCTGTGGCAAAATCTAATCGTGTCAAAAAAAGTCGCGCATCCCTGTAACGTTTTAATAACCTTGAAACTATGAAAAAAATGTCCAGAATAAAAAGTTTTTCATTAGTTTATTTGCCATTTTATGTTAACATGAAATAATTTTGTCTTTTCGCGTTTGGTGTTATGGAGACCCACTTTATATTTTAGGTTTTCTCTCAATATCTGAAAGAGCAGCTTTTTCTCTTTACTGTGCAATAAAAAGTTGATATGGTTACATAAAGAAATTTTCACAAAAAACACGTTTAAAGTTAACTCTTTGAAACTAATAAAAAAAAAGATAATCACAACACCTATGAAGTTAAGAAGTTGTCGTTTAAGTCATACCAGACATCATGTTTCATTTTCTGTATTTGTGTTAATAATTTTGTCAGTCAATAATTTCTTATTTCTCTTGCATTTTTACGATTTATGAACAAATAACTGATCGCTTGAGTGAGAAGCAAATAATTTAAATTTTAATAATGAGGGGGTATGGATACATGCCAGTCCTAAGACCAAGTATGTGTACTGTTTAATGAATTGTATCCCAACAGTTGAAACAAAAATATATGTTTCGACCGTCATTTTATTTTACCAAAAATTTTTGAAAACAAAATAAAGCTGTTTGTTTTAAGTTTAGGTCTCGAGGAAACGATTTTTTCTGGTATAAAACCCGGAGATTACCTGTTTCATAAAGAAATATTCGAGTCCATTTTTTTTGTCGAATAAATCGTAATTTTTTCCAAAAAATGTGTTTATAACTAAAATCAATTTTGGATAAATTCTAAGTCCATATTCTGAAAAAGTATGACATTTTACGTCGGAATTGATGTAATCAAATTTTTTTCGGCACCCATAACATTGAAAATAAGCTGGCTGAAAACTCTTCTGAAAAGAGATAAGTAAATGTAAATAGTTTGAATCGTCAGCAATCCAATATTGCCATTTGCTATGTTCTATTTGCAATTTCCTGTCTCGTAATAATTATAAATTTCTCATGCGTGAATATTATCGTATAAACCTCGTGACGGTTTATACGATAGCTTAGCTGTATTCATCATTTCGATGTCTTCTAACTTCATCAGAACGTGACGGGAAGTCTTTCTGGAATAAACAACTTTCAAATACATTTCCTTGCCAGTCATCAGTGATGTAGCTCCCAATTATGTACCTGAGCATACAAATATTGTCTATAGGTAAACAGAAGTTTTAAATTACTGCCAATTTTCGTTGCACATCATCACACTCACAGAATAGTAAAAAGGTGTTAAAAAAATAGTAACGCCATGTGGTATTCACAAAGATTACGAAGAAATACCCATACAATCGTTTGCTAAAATTTCGAATTTTTTTTTTTTCAAAACGCTGCAACACCACCATAAAACATTGGAAGCGGGTTGCAAAATAATTGCGAACTATTTTTTTCTAAATCATGAAGTAAACACACTCTTTTTTTTTTCGTCTTTTTTCGAAATTTTGAGATTTGTTAAATCAGAAATTTGAATTTTTATTTCTTACCACCATTTTTTTCTTTTGAGATTTTATAATAGCTGTAACTTACAACCATAACCACCAACGATAACGATAACGATAAAAAAAGTCATATTCATATGGTCATTATGAAAAAAGTATTGTGAGCAACGAAAATCATCATACGTAACCACTTTAGAAGGTTGCTAAATTCTGATAATTTTTGTACTATAGTATTGCTTTTTTTTTTTGTTTCTGATATGAATACAGCTTGTGAGATTCTGCGTCTAATTAGTTCAAGTTGAAGGTGATATCGCTAAAAAAAGTAAAATTGCGATGTTTTCAAAAAACCGTGAATAACTTCGAAAATATTAAATCCTTTTCAAAGTTTTTGGACTCATATTAAAGATAAATCTTCAGAGTGTCTATCTGACTAAGTGAGTCACTTTGGGAAAATGTCCCCTAAATTTGAAACGTTTCTAAATTTGAACCAAAAATATCATAAAAATTCAAAGCCCTCTACGCCACACATAACTAATAAAATTTACGAGTTTATTAGAATTCTCTAGAACCTAATGTGTTTTATTAAAATTTCATGAATACCAGAATCATTTTTACGAAAACTATAGTAAGGTAGGGTAAGGTAGAGTTTTGAATTTTTATCTAGTAATTTTTTTTCCAAAATGACTCAGTTAGTTAGATATATAATCTAAAGATTTTCCTTTAATATGAGTCCAAACATTTATACTATCATTACTTTTAATATTTTGGGAATTAATCACGGTTTTTTAAAAACATCGTAATTTTACTTTTTTAGCGATATCTTTTTTACACAATTGACATATTACAAATTTGATTATTAGACATATAAATTCACAAGCTGTGAATATTTGAAGCAAAAAAAAACAATAATATATTGCAAAAATTATCAGAATTTAAACAACCTTCAAGAAGTCTAGAACTAAGGAGACCGAACTCGTTCGGTATCTGGGGATCAAATCTGTCCGCCTCCAAGAGGCGCTGTAAACAGTAATGTACTCGATGTCACGTGGTGAGCAGCGGTCCACATGTGAATGTTTATCATAGAAAACCATGCTATGGTTTTATATGACGTTTATCATTAAGCTGTCAAAGCGGGTGCTTACATGCCGTTTGGCTTTAACAAAGATACATACAAAAATAAATATGGTTCAAAAGTGCTGTGTTGCATTGTGTGATATAAGAAGCGGTCTGATTATCCGGACATTATTTCAAATTACTGATGCATGTATGAAACGAAATATTTTCCTTTGTTGTATTGTTAACGTTGAAGCACGTAACATAAAATGTTTTGAGTACATTTTCATATTGATCATTGCGAAAATTTGTAATTGCAAAGACATTACTTGTGCAGATTCAATTTAATATTCAATAACAACAAATTAACGAAAAATATCGAGCGTCTGTCAAATGTATTCGCACCACGGACTCTAACATCTAACGCACACAGATTAGTACAGAACCACGGTATACGTAGGTATAGATATTTGTTTATATACCGTAGCAACCAGAGTACACAACTGTTTACAGCGCCTCTGGAGGCGGACATATTCGAGCCCGTCGCGTTATACAGCGAAAAGCCGCAGTTCGGTCTCCTTAGTTCTAGTCTTCTTGGCAACCTTTTAAAAGAGGGTGTATGATGACTTGTGTTGTCAACGGCAGTGGCGGTGCGTGATATTTCAGTTAGCCATATCTTGAAAACGACGCATGGGACCCGCTTCACTTTTTAGGTGATGACTATACACCTCTTACAGAAAGGATTTATAGTGAAAAAATCGTCAGCGAAGTTTGCGAAAAAATTTTCAAAAACACTGGAGCACTCCCTGGGTTCTCAGTAACGCTCTGTGGGATATTTGCAGTATATTTTTTTTCATAATCTTGAAACAAATATAAGCAGACGTTTTTCGATTTGTTGCAAAATATTAATTTTTCAAAAAGTTATGGCCATTTTAATTTTAATTTTATAGGAACATTTTGTTTCCCAAAATTAAAATGGCCATAACTTTTTTAAACAAAAAATATTTTGTAACAAATCGAAAAACGTCTCCTTATATTTGTTTCTAGATTATGAAAAAAATATATACTGCAAATATTCCACAGAGCGTTACTGAGAACCCAGGGAGTGCTCCAGTGTTTTTGAAAATTTTTTCGCAAACTTTGCTGACGGTTTTTTCACTATAAATCCTTTTTGTAAGAGGTGTATAGTCATCACCTAAAAAAGTGAAGTGGGTCCCATGAGTCGTTTTCAAGATATGGCTAACTGAAATATCACGCACCGCCACTGGTCAACGGTACGTATTTAATTTCGTCAGCCACGTGGCGTCATCAGAAATTAACAATGAATGAGTGTCATTCAGTTCTAACCAGAAGATAATTAGAACTAAACTGGTTTTACTCATCTTATGTCAATATGGTTGGCGAAACACGCGCGTTGAGGGAAAACGTATTTCAGTGTTAAGTGGGAAAGTGTTCAAGTGTAAATCTAAAATAATTAACATTTATTGTTGAGCTATCAATTATCTTCAACTGAATTTATTACAAACACAAAAGTAGCATGATAATATTTCATGTCGTTTTATTATATCAAAATGAATTTTTAAATGAAATTAAATGAAATGAAACTAAAATTATTTAGAGTTATTTTTTATTTCATTAAATTAATTGGAATTATAGACTAGTTAAAATATTACAATTATTTCTGGAAGTAGTTTAAGTTGCATTTTATACACCATATCGTAGCAGTGTGATTTTGACACAAGACAACCACTATTGGCAACAGTGCCGTAGCAACATTCAGTTAGGCCTGAGTTCCAGACCTCCTAACGGGCTCCAACCGTAGTTTTACATGAAATAAAATGTTGATAGATTTCAAAAGTTGTATTTGTATATAACATAAACAGAAGTAAATAAAAAATAAACTTCATAAATACATTTTCGGTTTTCCTGGATAGACTTAGAAAACATTAAAAAGTTGCTTTCCTATATTTCGCAGATGCAAATATTGAGATAGTTATTGTTACATCTATAGAATGCTTTGTATGGTGAGCTGTCTCTGACTAAGAATTTACTTTCCATCATCAATATATGCTGATGGTTGGCAATCGATTTGAGATGCATTGCAGGAACTTATAAGATACAGTTTGAAATTACACTGTTAAACGAACATACTCCTGACCGTTTTTGTTGATGATTGTGTTAAAACCAAGAAGACTGGAATATAAGGAGACCGAATTTCGTTGTTGGTGACGGGTTGAAATCTGAAATTCGCCAGTTAGCGCTTCGAACGTGCCTAGACTCGGCGCGGTAGGCTACTGCGCCGCTAAAGTATGTGTGTGTAACAAAGAAGACTAGATATATTCTAGTCTTCTTGCTACTCTACTACGCTACTCACGCTAGCAGTGCTAACTGGCGGCTTTCAAAATTCGACCCGCTGCTGCTCGTGTGAAACCTCGGAGGTTCGGTTTCCTTATATTCTAGTCTTCTTGGTTAAAACAAACCTTATTAAAACATTGGCCGTGTTCTAAGATGTCGAAACGTTATGCACTTCACGAAACGGTCGGCCATATTGCGAAACACTGAAATGGCCTTCATGGCGTGTTTTGATGGGACAAAGTAGGTTATAAAAAATGAATAATGTAGTGCAAAACATTTTGGAGCTCGAAATACTGGACGATGGATAAGTTGGTGGAGCAGCACTTTTTCATCCAGGTTGAATATAATAAATATATAAGTTTTATTATTATATGCCCACTTAATTTCTCAACAGCAAAACACAAATCGTTTCGCTGCTGTCCACGGTGTTCATAAACGCACAACCACGCACAACAAAAATGGCTACCGTTTCGCGAAACCCAAAACGTTTCGACATCCTAGAACACGGCCATTGACCAAGCCAATGGGGAATTTCACGAATCTGAATATACACCGCGATAGCTGCGTGAACTGAGTTTGTCATGCAAAAAATCGCGTAAAAAAAATATTTACACAGGCGGTCAACGGGCTCCCTAAACCGCGGAACCCCGGTTACTACGACACTGATTGGATCTCCTATGTAACACCACAGTTTTTATTAGCTCCAACGTTATACAATGTCTACGTTATGGTTCACAAAATGTTATTAAAAGATCAGGGCTTTTGAATCAGGTAACCATTTCATTATTTCAAATAATAACTATTAGACAATTAATTTTTCACAATTCGAATAATATTTTAATAGATACAATTTGGGAAACAAAGAAGTGGTTAGTGTACCAGTTTCTATTACTAAACCTGAACTCTAAATGCCCTCACATATTTAAACTATAGTAGTAAATATACAGGGTGTGTCAGAATGATTTAGATAAGCTATATTTAACCGTTGTATTAAAAAATATATTGGAGTAAATTTATAGGAGTATTGGTGAGAATTAAATGTGCTTCCCACGGTAAATTCGCCCCCGCAATGCCACCCCCAACTTTTTATTTAAATGACACCCCGTTTGCCTACTTTTATGTATTATCTTATAGTATATCTACTTATCCTTTATAAAACGATTTTTTTAAATTGAAAATAAGTCTATAGATATTAAATAATATAGATATATATATAAAACTAATCTCTAGATACTAGTGGATATTTTGAATTACTTTTTTTTATAGTATACCTACTCAATATAATTCGCTCAAAAAAGCTTACTACGGCATAGATAGTTGCTATACCTTTAGGTAATGTCAAAATCAAGATTTAATTTATGCCTATCAACTCTTTGTAAACTGTTAATTTATTGCAATGAAAAAAAGGAATACTAATGCCTGGCATTATTCAACTCAGAGGAATATATAGATACTCACATTTTTGGCAAATGTAAATGAAATTATTGTTTGTAACAATTATAATAAGTTTACATAAATTAAAAACTTGTGTTATAAATTGCCTGTTAATTTTCTATGGCCTACTAGACCTTTTTTAAGTAAAAAATATCTTGCATATAAAAAAATATTCAAAACATCTACCACTTACCTATTTATGGTATTGAGCGATTAAGCAATCGGCAGAGAAAAGACGTATAAATTGGTACAAAAAAACATACAGTGTCAATGGAGAAAATATTTGTAGAAAGGGCACCGAAAAGCTTTACCAGGGGCGATATTTCCTCCTACAACAAATTGACGTTGCTTTTGTCGCACTCTACTACCTTTATGAATGCAAGAGTCTGTATATATTCATTCTGGGACACCCTGTATTTTATAGTGGTGTCTACATTTCTTTTACAAAAATTGTAAGTATAAGATTAATAATCTAAAATCCAATAAAATCAATTTGACGCTATATTTAATATGTGAACACAAAATGTTATATTATAACGAAAAGCGGTCACTTAATACCATATAAATTTATGTTGAAATATATACATGGACATGTATTTATAATATTTATATTAAGCGTCTAAATTGTATAATTTTAAGAGTACAGAGTTTACAGCATTTTGCCTCATTTGTAGTCATTATAAATACGTACTTATACCAATAAATTGGATTTTTTAATCACGTCGTTGCAGTATGTGTCAGCAAAATTGATAAGCTGTTTAAAAATATACAATTTTTAAAAGAAGTAAGAGCAATAGACACCACACAATAATAAAATTATGTATTTTAAGTAATGGCCATTATGTTAAGAAAGCTAGGCAGTATTAAATTTAAATTATAGTTTAATTAGTTATATTTGCAGTTAATTTTGTGAATAATTAAATTTCATGTAAAGAGAAATTCTTATATTTTTATAGACAGCTTAAAAGATATTACATGAGGCATTTTTATTGCACATTAAATGCCTGGCAATCCATGAAAATTTTATTACGGATATAAAAGTATTAAATATTATTTAAAATATTTGCGTATAATGCCATACACAGTATTTGAGGTAATTCATAAAATTCAAAACAGACTGAATTTGTTATATTTCGATTCTGTTTGAACGTTATGAACAAGCAAATAAATCAAGTGAGTGGAAAAAGCATATTTTTGTCGCAATTAATATTTACTTTTTCTACTTCAGTTGTTACATCGTTATAACTTCCTTACAGTAATTAGTGTTCATGTCAAATGAATCCAAAAGATGCGATGGAAGCGTAAGAAATTACACTTCCTTCACTCGAAAACAGTAATTCACTTCTGTAGATTGCTAGATACTTCCTGACACACAAGTTTAACTTTCCGAGAAACTTCAACACCTTTTTGTCAAGTAGAGCCGAACTTAATAAAAATGTTATGGAGTGGTATATCTCAGAGAGGCAAGATTATTAAACTGTTCAATCAAGTTTTTGCCCGATGAGTTACGTATTCGCAGTAATACTAATATTACTGCGAATACGTAACTACAAGTTTTTCAAAATCTAAATTTTTAAAAACTTGTAGTATTTATTGTTTCACAATTTTCTGTATAATGTTTAAGTTCAATATTTAAAATTCAAACAATTCGTAGTAGTTTATCAAATTATCAATAAAGTTAACACCATTTTAAACGTAAATCCACCTGAAAACATTTTGAACATTATTACTGTTAGAATATTGCTATCGCTAACGAAACGCAAAATTGTAATTAATTCAAATACTATTTAGTATGACGGTACACTGTAAATTAATTATGTTTATTCCTTCAAAATTTATAATACTATTTACATTACATAAAGCAGGCAGTGTTCAAGGCTTCACATATTTGCACAAGAACAGTTTGAATAAATACTTCAAGGATTAAGTTACAGCGATACAAATAAAACACAATTTAAATGTAACCAGTGAACTTAAAGGAATTACCATTAACAGAGGCTCTAATTTTATTTTTGTATGTAGATAAATAGTTTTAGCTTCTCATAGATAAGAAAGCAATTGCAACGGCGAAGAAGTAACAGAGTGAAGAAGTTTTAGCTTAGGATTTTACTTTGTGTTTTATCCTCATATTATCCTCAACAATTGAAATTGTCTCATTGTCCGTTTTATTCTGAATATCTACATCAATATAATACATACAAGCAAACCTTGTTAGTGAAATCGCAGGAAACCGGTTATTTATTATAAAAAGGCATCTCACTTATATACTACGAGTAGGTATATAAGATTCTCGCTCTTTCCGAAGAAATGTACATAGGTACACAAAACGTTAAAATAATAATGTCACAGAGATTTTCAGTTGGACCGTATCAGCTAAAGAGGTCAAACATTTATTACTACAAAAGTTCTTGACGCAAAACTGGTCTCAGTAATAGAGGTCGTCCGCTAATCCAGGCCACACTTAACCGGGTTTGACCTTATTTGAAAAAACTACTAGCACTTTGCACATTACGTTCATGGTATTGTTGATCCTTAAGGTATCTATTAAACATGCTTGTCAAACGCTTGTGCGGAATTTTGTGTGCAACATTCTGTACGAAATTTACAAATTACATTGTGCAGTACTACCTAATCACAATTATCTAAAGTCGTTTTTGTAATTTACCGTAAATCTTATTATCACAGACGTATGTACATGTATTATTCGTAGCAATGTATAAAAATTTGAGTCTGCACAAAATACACGAACTAATTATTTACAGAAACATGTGGAAGAAAGTCACAATCAGAGTGGCTAATCCGATTGCGTATTTCGTTGAGGAGTTATCTGCTACAATCGATGTGTATTCTTTCTTCTCTATCATTTCGAAGACTCCCTGGTCGGATGGTTGTTCTGCTTTGTAGAAGGTCTTATCTTTAACAAAAAAAATGTTATGTTATCTAAAATCACAAAGTTGAGATACTAAATAAAGCAATGTTACTTATTATATGCATCGATTTTTTTTGTCCTATTCTTATTCCTAGAATAGCCTACAACAGTTTTACAGATATAATTGCAAAAAAAAATTGAAATATAGTTTCCAGTTGTATACATGGAAAAGAAAAGTTTCGTTATGATAACTACTGATACAATGTTCAAACAAAGCGATTGCAATTTGGTGAATTATTTCTATAACTCAAACAAAAAAATTGATATGCAAACAAGAATTAGTATAATGTTATTATGAATGTGATATAAATTACACTGTTGGTTTACGGAAATTTCGTACGAGAATGAGTAAAGAGCTAAATGAATTAAAGCTATTGAGTATGAAAATGAGCTAAACCTCTTTAAATGAAAGCATACCGTAATTTGATTAGCAAATATGAAAGAACAGGGTCTGTAATCGAACTCCCGAAGGCCAAAGAACTCAGGAAGACCAAAGATTAATTATGTCTAAGTTGCAGAATTTTCTCAGGAAAATCAAAACTTACGAAAATAATAATCCACTAGCAATTAAGAGTGTTAATGCAATATCAAAATGACTGAAAATACCATATACCACGGTTTGGAAAAATTCAAGGCCATGTTATAAGCAAACATTTTGAAAATGCACGACCACCAAGACCGCCCGATCTGAAGTCATCAGATTTTTGGCTTTTGGTTTAATAGTGTTTACCATATCAATAACTCTGGAAGCATTAAAAGACAGTACTAGAGAGCTAGTTGCTGCAATTCATCCAGAAATGATGTACATATAATGCTGTGTATAATTTGAATGAAATGTTGGTGCTTTAACTTAATCAAAATGGAGGTTATATTGAACTGTTACAGTGACCAGTGCTGGACATGAGTAATTATATTTTTTCAAGGAACTCAGTTTCTATTTTTGATTTTTCAGATTTCAGATTCAGATTTCTGTTGTTGGCTTAATTTGTTGAACTTGTATAATAAGTTGAAATATATCCCTTACTTTATGATAACCTTGTAAAATAATTAACGCCAGCTTATTTAATATGATTGTCTTCCAACAAACAACCCTTTGAATGTTCTATCTCTAGTTAAATTTACTCGAAGCCTGTTAAAAAAAGGAATCACTACTGCAGTGGCGGTGCGTGATATTTCCGGTAGCCATATCTTGAAAATGACGCGTGGGACCCACTTCACTTTTTAGGTGATGACTATACAGCTCTTACAGAAATTATTTATAGTGAAAAAACCGTCAGCAAAGTTTGCGAAAAAATTTTCAAAAACACTGGAGCACTCCCTGGGTTCTCAGTAACGCTCTGTGGGATATTTGCAGTATATTTTTTTTCATAATCTAGAAACAAATATAAGACGTTTTTCGATTTGTTGCAAAATATTTTTTTTTTCAAAAAAGTTATGGCCATTTTAATTTTAATTTTATAGGAACATTTTGTTTCCCAAAATTAAAATGGCCATATAAAATACCTCAAAAACGTATAAAACGATACGTCACATGGATATCTTTCATAATTCACATTAAAATACAACCCCTTTGCCCCCGCTTCCCAACGTGGGACAACAAATAACACCGTCAGCCAATTCAGAATAAGTGTATGATTTAGCTTGGCTGAAACTATACGTTTTCACAATTTTTTAATAATTCTTACTGTACGTTTTGTTTTATTTGTTACAGTACCCCCAGGGAAAGGGGTGTCGAAAAAGAGTTGAAATTTTTGTCAGAGCTCTGTTCACTCCGTTCACTCCGTTCACTACTAAAACTAATGTTAAAAAAGTATTTGACCTCTTTTAAATACTACCCCTTTCAACCCCCTCAACCCCCGTTGCATCGTATGCAATTACCAATAGTCAAGGGAAAAGAGTATTACTCCCATGTATACCCTTAATCCCTCAACTGAGGAAGCTCAAAATCTAAGTAGTTCTAAACTTCGTCATAGTATATACATACATATATACCTAAGTATTCCAAATTTGAATTTGAGATAGCTTCCAGATATATTCAATATTATATAAAGCGGCATACGTTTTTATACGCAATATAAGTTCCTTATATATCCTTATATTCATATAACCACTTCCTATAAGTACATAAGCATATATGCACATAAGCATATACATATATAAGCACTTCCTTTGCTTAATGCCGCAAAATTTTTGGTTCAACTTTTCATATCAAACAAAAATTTATACATATATTTAAAAATTCATTGTGCAGATATATTTTGTTATGTTAGGCTAACCTAACCTAACCGAACCTTTATAAAGTGGTTGTACCTAGTTAGATTTACATAATATCACGTGTGTGTACTCTGGAACACTGCCTAAAAAAACGGTTTGTAAAAGAATATATTTTCTTAATTTAGTACTAATTGTGAATTATTAGTCATCCATCACAAATCACACCCTACAGGCCGGCGAAGGAAATGGGATTCATGTATAATAAGTAGAAAGTAACACTTAAAAGTAACTCGAGAGTAACACTAAAATTTTAACTTATTATTATTTTTTATTTTTTTTATATTTTTTCAACATTAAAGTTTTATTAATACTTTAGTGTTTAGTCTGTTTAGCTATTAAAAGTTTAAAAAAAATAATTCATCGATATTATGTCTCCACTGTACTACGTGGATGTGGAAATAATAGACAGATTCAAAACACCCACGTGGATAGAATTAAAGAACAGAGCCCAAATTTTTTTATGAAGAAAAATTAACGTAACACGTACATTATTTTCGTATCTCGTGTCTAATTATAATTAGATAAAGAAAAGCTGTTATTTTTAAAACAATATATTCACATTTAACTTGATAGATGTACTTTATCCAGCCATCAAAAGTAATAATGGCACTATGCGGAGTTTCTGTGGCCGAAAGTTCGAATACGTGACACTACCCCTTATCGTTTCCGACAGTTTTCAGTAGCTATTTGGTAATAACGATATTGTTGAAAACTTTACCGTCACACTCTCAAAGTTTTCCGTCAGAAGTGAAACAGTTTGAAACTTTGCGTTACACTTTGGTCCACTGTTTTTTTCCATGTTTAATAAGATTTTCCATAATAGTTGTGAAATATACATTGTATATTTTATATACAATGTATATTTCCTATTACATTATAAATTGCAATTTTCGTTTTAACGCCAGGTTTTCAATCTCTCTAGCTAATATACGTGATAGAAAAAAATAACCGAAGGCATAATTTTGTGTATTTTTTTGACGCAGAATCGTTTAAAAATAAGATAAAAACTTTTCGGATTTTTTTAACCACTTTTTTAAGGGTTGAAAAGTTAAAAAAATATTGTTCTCAAAGGACGCCTAGATTTAAAAAAAAAATTTTGTTTAAAAAAAAGTTTAGTATGCTTCAAGCTTACTTCATTCTTAAAAGTCTGATGGAAATGATGGATCCAATGAGTCGAACAACTTTTTTCGTGTTTCTATTAAATCCATATTTTTTTAAATAAGAAACTAACAAAACTTAATGTCAGATCATATAATCTTAGTTCTAAAATATCAGAATATATTTTTTAAATAACTTTGTAATCGTCAAAATAATTAGATACAGAATGAGTTTTCGCTCGCACAAATCCATTTTGTAAATCCATTAAACAATGTTTATTTTTTAATGATTTTATTCTTTTTGTAGAGTTAAATCTTGCTCATTTTTTTTCATTTAATTTATAAGATTTGGTATCAAAATACTCAAAATTTATGTTTGTTAATCTGTCTGTGTTTTTTAGCCATTCATACAATTGCGATGCAGTTAAAATTGTGTTCTTACATTGCAAGCTTGCTCGAATTGCACTACGTTTGACTGTAGCTCCTAATTTTATTTATTATATAAAAGAGAAAAATGTTAATTATGGCGATACCAGCGATCAAACCCATCTTGCGTCGTTTATTGTGCATGGCCCATCTTGGAAAAAAATATGAAGTAAGCTTGAGCCATAAATTTGTTTTAAACAAGAAAATTTAAAAAAAATCGCGGCGTCCTTTGAGAACATTTTTTAACTTTTCATCCCTTAAAAAGGTGGTTAAAAAAATCCGAAAAGTTTTGATTTTCTTTTTAAACCATTCTGCGTTAAAAAATACACAAAAAGTAGATCTTCGGTTATTTTTTTTTCTATCACGTATATTAGCTAAAAAGATTGAAAACCTGGCGTTAAAACGAAAATTACAATTTTCAAATTGGGTCTAGGAGGCCCAAATTTTGGGTGAGTATTTTTCGAAGGAAGCGCCATCGATTCCAATAGGTTTCGAGCAAAAATATTTTTTTGACCGTCCGACTTGACGTGGAATACCCCATGTATTCTAAATCATTTGGTTTAAAAACCAACACAAAAATTTTAAAGTCGTAAGAGAATTTTTTTAATCTTGATTATACAAGATGTTTGTAAAATATATCGTTAATGGGATACATAATATATCCCATTAACCATTAGCTGCGATAATTTTGGCAGTCAAGAGTTCGTACGATTGTGACAATACGTAGGATTTATTTAAGGGGGCTTTCCCGCTTTTCGGTTTCAAAAAATCTTTTTTTTTTACTGAAATCGATGCGTTATACATTCAAATTTATTGTCGTGAAATTTTAAAGTAATCCGTGTATCAGATTTCGAATTACAGCCGGATTAGTGACGACGGTCCCGGCGCTTGAAAAGAGTCACGCAGGGAAAATGGAGATGGACAGTGTAAAGGAAGTGTTTCAACGATCCGAAGAAAAGCATAATGAAAAATATGCTCAGTATATTGGCGACGGGGACAGTAAGACCTCCAAGGCGACTTTGGATTTGGACCCGTACAACAACGATCCGAAAGTAATGAAAAAGGAACGCGTCGGTCACGTGGAGAAAAACGCACCAGGGAACCAGGCTCTGTAATGCGAAGAAAACAAACAAGGGACTCGGGGGAAGAGGTACAGGAACACTGACCATCAAGGTAATAGGCGAATTGACAACTTATTACGGCCTGTTACTTATTATCCGTATTCGGCGAAATGCGGATTCAGTGGAAAAAAATGCGTGATGCTATCTGACGTGAAGCCAAAATGAGGTCTACAAGATAGAGAAGGGTGTCCTGTACGGGCCCCAAATTCATGACGAACTGTAAGTAAAAAAATTTCATAATTATATGACAAAAAAACGTAAAAAAAACTTCAAACGCATTTTTCTCAAAACAACGTTTTTGAAACTGGAATCAGATTTTTCTCGGACACTAATTAACCGATTTTAATGATTTTTCTTTTAAAATGTTCACAAACGATGCCATTAGTGATCAACATAGGATTTTTAATAACAATTTAAAGGTAGAAATTTAAGGTGAAAATCGAACTTTTTTTTGTCAAAGTTGCACCAAATCGCGTAAAATTTGAATTTCAAAAAACCCCTATGATAAACACTAACAACAACCCTATATTTTATAAAAATGTTTCATTTCTTGATTTCAGATGAATAGCGTCGTAGAAAATTCTCATTAACATGAGACATGTCCGCCTGAAGTAGCTGCATTGGAACAAGGATCGACGGCCGCCATTTTGGTTTAAAAAATAAATAAAAAACTAAATGTAACCTACATACCTGTATCTTTTAATTAAAAATAAATTGTCTCAATCCGTTTTATACTTTCCTCAAAAAAAAATTCCCAAAAAAACCTTTTTTTTTTTTTCAGCGAAAAAGCGGGAAAGCCCCCTTGAGTGGAGCATTCATTGATATTTATTAGTAGAGTTGGCCAACCGTGCCGCAATTCAGTGGCGCGCGGCAGGAGGATCATTGATTGATTTCAATCATTTCGCCCGACCGTCTGGCAGACTCTAGGTTTAATATTAGTACAGTTGGCACATATGTAGGCGTACACATCATATTATAATACATGTAACTGATATTAAATATAGTACAAAAGCAATACATTCACACTTTATAACTACATATGTATGTAAAAATTACCCTCTCAATTAGCTTGACGACGTAGCTTAGTAGCACGAATTGTAGTACGAACTTGAGAAGATCCGTAAAAACTTTGTAACTGTTTGAAGAAGTTTCAGTCTTGTTTGCTGTGGTGAAAATGTATGCTTATATTCACTCACTTAAGAGATCTGTAGACGCACCATTACAAATTTGTCTTAATTTGGTAAAACCGGTGTCTTTCTTTAATACACTTTCATACCTATTTTTTTGACTCATTTATTTCGTCAAATAGCTTGTAGCGTAAATTATTTGTAGTGACGCCGCTAACGACAATACATTGTTCTGTATTTTTTTTGTGTGGCAAAGTAACTATATAGGTTTGTTTGACCTTTACATTACAGCACAGTGCGTTGTCTTTAGCGGAGTCGATACAAATAGTGGACGAAGTAAATTCGCTGCTACAAGCTACAGGTGACGCAATAAATGACCCAGTGAAAAATAAGTACGAAAGTGTATTACAGAAAGACACTGGTTTTACCAAATTAAGTTACTATTGTGATGGTACGTTTGATCCGATAAGTGAGTGCAAATAATATTTTAATTATGCCTGTATTACATCAGTAGATGATAAACTGTCAAAATATAAGCAGATATTTTCACCAAAATGAACAAGACTCTTGGAAACAACAATAGAAACTTATCTGATGCTACAAAGTGTTTACGAATCCTCCAATTCGTGCTACTACTCTTAACAAGCTATGTACGCAAGCTAATGTCAAGCTAATTAAGAGTGCAAGTTTTACATACATATGTTTTACATACATATGTATATGGTATGAAGTGTGAAATTGATTGCTTTTGTTTGTATATTTAATGTTAGTCACTTTATTTCATATTTTTTATTACGATGCCTCCGCTAATGTACCGCGGCATATTTCGGCCAATGCTATTTTTTAGGTATTGGTGAATCTTTGTAAGGTAATGTGACTAGCGAACTCATAGGGAAGTTTTATGATCCGAAGACAACATATTTTATTATCATTAAATAAAAGAGCACTTTAAGTCAACACTAATTATTTAAACTACTGTGGAAGGACGTGCCATTCGAACGAGATGAACACGTGACCTTTTTCGGTGTGTAGCGCCTGATTTGTCTTGACTCAATTTGTTTTACACAGTGGATAGAGATCTATAAAAAATTCCTACACTTCTTCGCCAGCACTGCTTACAGCGCCTTCTGGAGGCAGACAGATATGAGACCATGACACCGAACGAGTTCGGTCTCCTTAGTTCTAGTCTTCTTGGGTGCTATATATACGGGAGAAGGCGACAATTCAGGTAATAAAACTTAATTTAGATCATGTGAGTAATAGAGATCATATCTGCAGTAAAGGTCATGAGGAGGAAATAGCAATTCTTTAGATAGAGTTTTTTCTTTAACGTCATTGACCATCACTGTGCATTTATATTCATATTAGAAGATTTTATCTTTAAATATAAATTATATGAGTAGAATAAATTATTTTAATTTATATATGAGAAATATTATCATTTATTAGTAGTTTCATGTTTGCTGAAAATACTAAAAAAACGGTTTATATCGTATTTTAAGCAGTTCACACTTTTAATTTAAAAAGAGTGTACTACACGTAGTTAGAAGTAACATGCATTATAATTGAAACCCCCTTTGGCTGAAACTTAATACAAAATACTTCAAATGATTGCAGCAGTCGATAGTAATATTCATTGTCAGCAAAATAGTAGAATGCATAGCAGAAATGTTGAATTCTTGTTTCAGATTTTTTGCAGATGCCAGGCTAATGTTTCGTGCAGAGTACAGATTCCTTAGAGCCCTGGATTATTATAATAGTCACCTTCTCTTGATTCCCTTAGGTTGTAAACATCCTCTATCGGGCGAATTTAATTAAAATCTGTGGAATTTTGCAGGGTTACACCCAAATATTTAAGAAATTTCAGCAACAATTAGGTAAGCGTTCTCGTTACTTTATATCGCTGACACCCTTCCATTAACGAATTAACATCTATTATCGTAACAGGGGCTGCAATAGTTAAAGCTGCGTTTACATGCGACAAGTTTTACTTGCACAAGTACTTGAAATTGTGTAAATGTTTTTGTAGAAACAGAAAAAAAAAACTGGACGTTTTCCACGAAACACCGAACTACTATACTTTATTTATTATTTTCTTGTATTACATGGTCATTTTTTTGTATTCGAAAATTCATTTTTTTGGAAAATTATTCATTGTTCAAATTTCAACACCTAATATGTTTTTCTCAGTTGAAAAATTACCACGTTTATGATTCTTTCCCAAAATTCGAAAAAGCACTGGGTTCAGCAACCCATCAAACTGGTTTATAATAATTTTATGAGTAAATATTTGTTAGAATACTAAAATAGAAGATCATGCGCAGTGTAATGCCAAGAAATATCAGCGACAAAACTTGTAAGCCAAAAGTTTAACATTTCGTCTACTAAATGTTAAATATGTGCAATGGCTGAAAATTTGAGTTTACAAGAAATAATTGAACTTGTGCGCCTTTCTATAGAAAATGATCGGACGGCAAGAGAAGTGTGAAGAACAATTATTGAAGAACACAGAAGTGTGTATTTAATAACAGACATCCAGGTAGACCCAATATTAGTACAGTTCATAATATAAACAAATTTTTCATTGAGTACCTATGGTGTCGTATCAAAATTTATTTTAAAAAAAGTCAGCAAAAGAGACGTGACCATGAAGAGACTATTTTAAATTATTTTATAAAAAATCCTAATACTAGTTGAGGGTGCAAGTTTGGAATAAAATTCACTAGAGAAAGTATCCGTCGCTGTCTTCGAATCTAACCCCCCTTGATTTTTTGTTGTGAGGTTTTATTAAGGTTAAAATTTATGAAACCCGGCCCGCTAACCGCGAAAAATGCACCAGAATAAAGAAAGCATGTGCGGAGATTAGAGCGCATCAGTTACGAAAAGTTGTAAAGAATGTACAAAAACGATATGAAAAGTGTATCGAATTAAATTGAGATCCAATGGAAGCTATAACAATTTAAGTTGAAAATTGTTATTAGTTGCAAAACAACTTTACAGGTTCCTTTTTTTACAAAGTGTAAATCACTCAATTAATTTATCTCTCAGTTGTTGTTCGTTTAAAATTGTTGTTTATTTTGTATTTAATATTACTGTCACCATGTTTTTTATGGTTACTGTTAATTATAACAATTCATATTTTGTACTTTTATTTATTTTTCTATGAGCCCTTTTCCATTTTTAGAAAATATGTATTTACCAGTAACCGCAAACACTGGCGATAATGATTTTGTCACAACTTTTTTGAAAACAAACTTTTTTTCACAAAAATTGGTACAAACTCATTTGAGGGGATCCTGAATCCATTGGTATAATCATATTTTGAATAAAAAAATCGCTAAACATAAACTGCTTGCCAAAATTAGCGTAACACTATTTAGATGAGCGCCATTTTCGTTCTATTTGAGCTAGAGACTTGCGGTTTGAAAATTCCGGTAGCCTATATGGTTGTTTTTAATGCCCCGAAGTCGCTACACTGTTACTTACCCCAAACTCACCCCAAAAACCAACCCCATGTCGAAATTTGAATTCGCAAGATTTTGACAGTAACTTCAGAGTCCTACAAGATGGACTAAGAAGGACGCTGTCGGGTAAAAACCCTATTCTGGCATACATTACGACCTCCCCAACAAGTCCTGAGCATTTGGTCGCTGCCCCACCCTTTCAACCCATTTTCAGCCCCCGTGATTTATCCCTCTACAGGCATGCTGGTGTGAAATTTGGTGTCACAACCAATTTTCACCTGCAGACCATTGAAACATCCCTCCAGACCATCGCAACACCTACCCCCCATCCACCCCTCTGGTTCCATCGCTGTTGGAGGCTATGTAGGCAGCCGTTTGGTCTCTAATTCATGTCCTAGCATCACATGAAGTATCTCGAAGTTGACTGGACTCACTGAGGACCGTCGATTGCGCGCCAAAAGTAAAATTCCACCCCCCAAGCTACCCCTTGCAAATTTGATACGTTGAAGGGATGTAAGCAGGTCTTTACACGTGGGATGACTTAGAAAGAGTTCCTGAGTAAGCATGTACCCATTCCGGCCCACCCCGAGTAGTTCGTCTCTTTCAAATCCTTCTTTGTGTCCCAGCACTCTCTTTTCTTAACACCCTGCAAAAAAATGAGTGAATGAAAATTCTTAAATGAGAGGTCGTTGGGTAGGTGCAATCTTTCCTTACACTTGTGTAAATCGACAATCGTGAAATCCGTGAGAGAGACGCTCGGTGAGCGCGACAAGTGTTCCTTGCAGCTTGAGCAAGCGAACGCCCGACTTTCCCAATGCCTGGAAGGTAGGCCATAATTACAACACCTGTCCAGTGTCATGTAATTTTTTGGAATTTGACAAATATTTTTTTTGAAGTTGTCAGTTCATTAACAGATTTGTTCCGTCTTACATTTGAACTCTCCCAAAGTTTAGTTTTTCTGTTACTGTTAAACAGTGTTTTCTCCTTCAACAAATTCCCAAAGCACAACTAAAAGCTGAAAAATATTTTCGCTGGCAAAATTTGTGCAAAACCGACCCTTCCGTCATCCTCTTTGCCGTAACACTGAGCAGGTGTTTTTGGGGGTGGCCTACCTTCCAGGCGTTGGGAAAGTCGAGCGTTCGCTTGCCCAAGCTGCAAGGAACACTTGTCGCGCTCACCGAGCGCCTCTCTCACGGATTCCACGATTGTCGTTTCTCACAAGTGTAAGGGAAGGTTGCACCTATTCAACGACCTCTCATTTAAGAATTTTCGCCTACTCAAACATTTTTTGCAGGGTGTTAAAAAAAGAGGGTGCTGGGACATAAAGAAGGATTTTAAAGAGGCTAACTACTCGGAGTGGCCCGGAATGGGTTCAGACTTACTCAGGAACTCTTTCTAAGTCATCCCACGTGTAGAGACCTGCTTACATCCCTTCAACGTAGCAAATTTGCAAGGGGTAGCTTGGGGTGTGGAATTTTACTTTTGGCGCTCAATCGACGGTCCTCAGTGAGTCCAGTCAACTTCGAGATACTTCATGTAAGGCTAGGACATGAATTAGAGACCAAAAGGCTGCCTATATAGCCTCCAACAGTGGTTGAACAAGAGGGGGTGGATGGGGTGTTACGATGGCTTGGAGGGATGTTTGAAAGGTCTGCGGGTGAAAATTGGTTGTGACACCCCAGACCAATTGATTTAAGCAGCATTTGGATCAATGAAACAGCCAACCAGTGGTCAGAGAATGTTAAACCCATCATGACGGCAGAGGGATAAATCACGGGGGCTGAAAATGGGTTGAAAGGATGGGGCAGCGACCCAATGCTCAGGACTTGTTGGGGAGGTCGTAATTATGCCAGAATAGGGTTTTTACCCGACAGCGTCCTTCTTAGTCCATCTTGTTGAACTCTGAAGTTACAGTCAAAATCTTGCGAATTCAAATTTCGACATGGGGTTGGTTTTTGGGGTGTGGACGGCGAACCGTTTAAGTAACAGTATAGCGGCTTCGGGGCATTAAAAACAACCCTATAGGCTACCGGAATTTCCTAACCGCAAGTCCCTAGCTCAAACAGAACGAAAATTGCGCTCATGTAAAAAAGTGTTTTTTTATACTCTATCTATTAAAAAAAGTCCCGTTCAAATCGGATAATAATTAACTTTTTACTTGGGTCACCTTGTATATTGGAAAATGAAGATATTTAAAATTGTTAATATTAATGTAGACTTTTGTGTCATGCATACAAACCTGGAATATTTAATTCGTCCAACATATTTTCATATGAAGCATCACAAGCATTTTTATCTTTATAATGAACACTTCTCAAGTTGCATAGACATTCATAATTTTCATAAATGTCTGGAAACCTATTTATCTTTCTGCATCGGACCATCTATTTGGCGTCATTTTCAATTTCAACTACTAATTCCATGACTTGCAAATCTGTTTACACGTCAAATTTATTGTTATACAAGTTCTAGCATGCAAGAAAAGTAGACCTTTTGTCAACTTATCTTGCTTGCTATTTTTTTCTTGTATAACTCGTTTAACAAGTATTTGCAACTCGGTTGACATTAAACAAATACTTGTAAACAAGCATTTGTGAAAAGAAGCTTGCACAGCCTATGAACTCGGCTTAAGCTATCATATATTCATTGACAACAGATAATTAGTAGTTACATATATTGTGTAAGGATACAATCAGCACAACTTGAATATTTAACGTATTTTTTTTTTAGATTCCCAGTTGTCATGGGATAGGTGGAAAATTTTAGTAGAAGAGAAAATATATAAGAAAAATGGCGACTGTCGGAAGTAGGCGAGGCCCGACGGACTGACTCTCACATACATAACCCCGAGACAAGACTTTCCAAGTAACTTACAAGATGGTTGTTGTTCAAATTCGCCGAAAAAGGCGGAATAGGGACTAACCAAAAGATTATTGTCAATAAGACACCTAAGAACTCGTCTATATTCTATATTTGCTTGCGTTATTACTATACACTATCGTTACTATAGAATTCATTACTATACACCACACTAAGATTATAAACTTATATTGATGTAGAAGTTTGATGTAAATTCAAAAATGTCTTAAGTTAGGATAAAGAAGTCCCACCTTACACATTTGCCGTTTTTGCCGTCTAAATAAACACCCCAAACTTGCAAAAATGTAGGTTTAATGGCTTACAGAAATACGAATCTCTTAGATTTTTTTAAAGCAAAAGGCAAATCCGTTTAGTAAAATGGTCTAAAAACGGCTTCCCAATTATTGAATAGAATTTCATGGCTAAAAAACTTCAGTAAAACTGAAAATAATTTTCGTGCACTTTATGAACGTATTTTCTTTAATAGAAAACGGCATTATATAGTACCAGCCTTCAGTTTTAAAATCTAATTAGCTAAAAACAAACTGTGTATAATATATCATAATCATAACATAATATAAAAGAAAGTCCCTTCCCGCTGTCTGTCTGTCCCTATGTATGCTTAGATCTTTAAAACTACGCAACGGATTTTGATGCGGTTTTGTTTTAATAGATAGAGTGATTCAAGAGGAAGGTTTATATGTGTAATACATGCATAATATAGTAGAGAAACACTGATAATTTTAGAGGTTTCTAATGTGATGTCGTAAATAAACACATGTTTTTCCGTGCGAAGCCGGGGCGGGTCGCTAGTAATATATATATTATAGTTCATAACTTCTTGAATGAAACTCCCCATGGAACTAAAGCCCCAAAATGCCTAATTTACCTTGTATGTACAGAGGATAGAAAGACAGAAAAGTGTGAATCACCACGAAATATATATCTACAGATGTGTTATTGTAGGGACCTTACGGTACCATCGAATGGTCACCGTGAATTCGATTTTGAAGATAACTGTCAAGGTCATTTCAAGGTCAACATTAATGTTTGGAATATAAACTACTGCTTTCAACTTCTGAAAGAATACAAAACTTTCCGGACAGACACGTAGTCAGTCATTTTTAGACGACGATTAGCAGTAATTTGAAGACCACCCCTGATCATCCCAGGGGTAATCTCGAAATGACACAGTTACATTTTGTTCTATATAAGCTTGTCCCAATGTACATTTTCCCCATTCTTCAAACTTTACTTACCTTTTATATCGGTCATTTGGTTTCCAACAACTAACTTGTTATTATTATATACTTTACTTTCTTCACTCACAACCTCCTCTGCGCTATCAGCTCCAACCTTTATGAAAGAAGTTATTGTAATTTCGAAGATTTTATTTGGATCTGCGGGTAAAGTTGACACAGAACGCTTCCGGCGGCCATATCCAATTTGGCCATCACTGCACTCGACCTGAAAATGTCTGTGTGTTAATAGATTTTAGTAGTGAATGTTTTGATGATACGATATGTCCGAACCAAATGATATATAAAACAATATATGTATTTTCAATCGCTCGCATGTGGATGAAGAGCAAAACGTTATATTTTACAAAACAATATTGAATAATGGAATTATAAAATTTTTATATTTTTTTAATATTAGAACTAAAATATGCATAGGTATACAGAGTGACCCAGAATGATTTTAGTAGTGAATGTTTTGATAATGCTTTTATGTCCGAACCAAATGATATATAAAACAATATATGTATTTTCAACTCGCATGTGGATGAAGAGCAAAACGTTATATTTTACAAAACAATATTGAATAATACATATATAACATTTTTATATTTTTTTTATATTAGAACTAAAATATGCATAGGTATACAGAGTGACCCAGAATGATTTCGCCAACTTTTAATACTTATAGTAATGAAATCCAACAAAGGCGATGACAATTGATTGAAGGAGGAGTGTTATAAATGCCTCCCAGGTAGAGATCCCCCAGTACCGTTCCCAACTTTTTTTTCAAATGGCATTATTTTAACAGATTACATGACATTTTTTTTGACAAATGAATGATATCTGTGTATTCTCTATTGAACGTTTTTTGAATCGGTTCATAAATAGTAGAGCTATTTCAATTTATATTTTTTAATTCAATAGAGAATATTAATTAAATAATGCGATAAAAAGCTGAACATATTGTAAATGATATCCATTCCACCGTTTAAAATATCCCTAATGAAAGCAACATTCCTACTTTTATGCTTTTCCTTGTTCATGTCAATTCCATTAAGTCGATGTATTGGGAATAAACTTTTAATTTTGTTAAAAGCCGAATTAAAAAAATAAAATATCATCGGGACCTGATGAAATGTCCATGTTTTTAAATAGACGGGTTATTTATCTGTTGATACAACCCCTCACCTTTCTCGCTAATTTATAATTTTTGACAGGACTTTTCCAACATTTAGAACGCTGTTATTGAACAATTTAGTAGTTGTTCAAATAAGGTGACCCTCAGCTGCTAGAAAACTTTAAACCTACTATGCCTTTCTTCTACAAGATCATTCTATATACACGATCTTAAAGTTGAGCAAAATATCGAGTTTGAGTCATGAAATTATGTCAAGAATTGTACAAGAAAAAAAGACTGTAGTAGATAGAAAATAGTTTTTTTTATTTACTACAGCTAGTTCAGCAAGTTTGGACAAAATTCCATGGCACTGTCGACTCGTCCAGCAATTCTGAAACTTGATATTTTGCTCAACTTAGAGATCGTATAGAAAGATTAATGCTATGGAATCAAATTATTGGAATCAAACTATCAATGGTTAAATTGAATCTCGGGGGTATAAGAAAAATCGTAGCAGACAATGGGAATGAATCTTGAAAGCGATGGGAAGTTCAGAAGAAAAAGTTTAATCGATTATCTTGAAAAATGGGGATTTTATGGATTTGTACATAAATAAAAATAAAGGTGAGGTATCCTTGAAAAAAAAAAAACAAAAGTTAGGGTGGCACTGCAAGGTAGTTCTACTGGGAGCGGCCATTTTAGTGGTGGCAAACTCCCCTCCTACAATAAATTAATGTCTTTGAATAATTGAACTTCGTAATTGATTCATATTCATAATCTGATTCATATTTGAAAATAACACAGGACCACAATTTTTTTTTGTTTTTATGCAAACAAGATTAGGTGTATTATACGTAGTTTTGGTCGCTGAAAAAGAAACCGTTGTCCGTTTCTCTCTATCACGTCTGGATTTTGCGTAAATCAAGGAAATATAACCTCAAAAGCATGTAAAAATAAAGCAGCATAAAAAACAAAAAGTTTTGTAGCAGAAAGGCATTATACCATTCCATATGTTTTTTTGGATACTGAACACGATTTTGAGATCAGAATTGTTCCATAGGCCGTGTATTAGACATAACCGCAAAAAAACATCAAGTAAATTAGAAGTTTAAGCTGGCGAGCATGCGTATATACATTTTGGAGCGTCTACTTCGAATATGTGATCAAAAGTAACAATTCGCGGATATATTTTCACATAACTTCCAAAAAAAACATGTAAAAAGTATGACCAAAACGTGACATTACATAAATTAAAAGATTAAACAAACAAAATAAAAAAAGTTTTGTAGTGAAAATGTCAGATTCCATGTCATGTTTGTTGGTGTGCTGAAAACGTCTTAGACATCATATTTTTTTCATATGCTGAGTATTAAGACATAACCTCCAAATTGACTAGAATAAATACTTTTTTTAGACTATAAGCAGTCAACCTCGTCACAAGTATAAAATATTTCCATATAAACGTGCTGTTTTAAAAGGTGAGTCCCCTAGCCTCACCTTTTAAAAACAACTTCAAAAACACCTCACCACCTCACAAAAGGTGAGGCTAGGGGACTTACCTTTTAAAAAAGCACCCAGATGGTGAGAGGCGAGGGGACCTTTTAAAAAAGCACGTTTATATGGAAATATTTTATACTTGTGACGAGGTTGACTGCTTATATCTCTAAAAAAAGTATTTATTTTAGTCAATTTGGAGGTTATGTCTTAATATTCAGCAAATGAAAAAAATTGTGATGTCCAAGACATTTTCAGCATACCAACAAACATATGGTTTGGAATCTGACGTTTCCACTACAAATTTTTTTTTTTAGTTTTTTATCTCAAAATCGTGTTCAGTATACAAAAAAAACATATGGAATGGTATAATGCCTTTCTGCCACAAAACTTTTTGTTTTTTTTATGCTGATTTATTTTTACATGCTTTTTAGGTTATATTTCCTTGATTTATGCAAAATACAGACGTGATAGAGGGAAAAGGACAACGGGTTCTTTTTCAGCGACCAAAAATACGTATAGGACACCTAATCTTATTTGCGTAAAAACAAAAGAAAATGTGGTTCTGTGTAATCATTTACATTATGTTTCTGCCCATACCACATGACAATGTTGTTTAATTATTTTCTTTCACACCACCATCACAATCAGCGTAAAAAACATAATATTTTGTTACATATAATTTAATTATGTACTACCATTACATCCATCCTAATGTAGCCAGAGACAAAGATAACATTCGAACCAGTGCATTCAACGGCCGATATTCAACTGCTCACAAATCTCCGAAATTATTTGGTTTTCATGAATCGTTATCGTATGTCATTTTTTTCCGTATTTTTTTATTTTTGTATTGGAACGTCATAAATATGACGTTCCAATACAAAACGTATGTTTCCATCAATATCGCAGGACGTAGTTAATTTGTTCTTTTTTTAATACTTCATTAAATTCAGACCAAAAACTACGATTAATTGCTAATTTAACCGAAATCATAACAAAGGGATATAAGGTATAACTTATAACAAAGTTCGAAATAGTGCCGACTTAAGTTTGAACACGGTCTGTATTTGTATTTTACTTTATTACCCTTACCCGTACTCTTAACAATTTTTTTCTTAACAATAAAGTAAAGGGCGCAAAAAACTTGATCACACTCATAGACTTATAGCCACGCTGACATTTTACATTTTCTTAATTGATGTTATTGTTTTTGAACATTTTATCTACTTACAATGAGAATGACAAAAAATGTAGAGCATACCTACTCTACATTCTCTCGCTTGCCTCGAGTGGTTTACCTTAGGTATATATTTTTGGTGGTATTATCTTCATTATATTGTATATAAGTAGTTCTAGTATTACATATGTATGTAGATACTGAACACTGCTATAATAAATATGTCAGACAAGGTCATAAAACCATTATTGTTATTACGCCATTTCTTCTCTTAATTATAATTACTAATAAATGAAGACATAAACATTGACATATTAGGCGAAACAGATTTATTTATTGATGTGTTATGGTAGACATGATTAATGGTTGGTACTTTCGTTTTGTGCCTACAGCGAGTACCTGAAAATTCATAAGCTACTGCCCTTGTACTATGTATACGGAAAATGCATACCGGCACCTTCCCTTGATCTTAACAAATTGTAAAACAGTGAGTGAACCAATTGTCTTGGTATAAATGATATACAAAGGTTCTAAAGAGCAAAAATATCAAGAAAATTTTGAAAGACATTACCCTACTAGGCAATAAAATAATAGTTAATTGTAATGCCTAAGGAAGTAATTACAGTTCGTCTTTATTTACATGTCTTCTCATTCCTTACAATCTGCCAAGATCTAGGGAATCAATTTGTATAATACGCAGATCAATATTTTGATCACGACTTCGACTCTTCGCACTTTTTTGTAAATGTCAAATTTTACATGCGAGCAATATAATGTCGTTACCCCATTTAGGCAAAATAATATATACCTACCTAAAACATACACTACTATATGGATTAAATTATTAAAAATCTAATAACATGTTTTCGATATGATGCTATCTTTCGTGGATACGCTTTATATGAACATACTACACTACAGTCTAACAAATAATGAAATGAATCATCATCACCAATCAAGCCCTACAATGTGGCGAAGGTATTAGTCCTGGAGGTGACACTTTTTTTTGCACAATAGTTGATGTGTAGGTCAAAAACCAGTTCAACTGGCGCGACCGAGGTGTGTATAGGTGGTAGGTTGTTCGAAACATGTTGAAAATGTTCTTGCAAAAAAATTCTTTACACCAGCTGATTTCTTACACGTTTTTACATGTTATTTTATGATGCTATTCAGCTGGTATTTGTAGGGTGGGTTCAGTTCAGTTTCAGTTGCTCATGTGTACTTGTGATAAAAAAAGTGCTGTAAAATATTGCATAACATATGAACAGTTACATAAAATAGTTATTTAGTTATTAATCAAGAAAGTAATGTTCAGCTCGTTCGGTAGTGGTAGAAAGCCCTTCAGTTGGAATCATGAAGTTGTTACGCGTTGTTCAGTGCGTTTTTAGGGTAAGTGCGAGCATTTGTATTTATTTACAAAGACTGACATATATAAGATGTAACACCATGAGAATATGTTCGTCAAGGACTTATTTTATAACGGTTTTGATCTGGCAACCGTGTGCGCCACTTTAGCGCGTCTGTCAAAATTTGAACATAACCTACTTGTTTGAACTTGGCGAGCGACTAGGTAGGTCAAATTACGAACACTTATAATTTTGAAATGTTTGCTCATAAAATAATTCTGTTAGGATATCTAATTGAATAACATTAGAGCTTAGATTAATTGTGTTAGTAACGTAATTTTATCTACTGATTCTTATTTAACAAGATGGACGCACTTACCCCTCAAAAAAGTAAGAAGGGGTAAGTGCGACCTATAGTGGACGCACTTACACCTTCTTATTTTTTCAAAAAAATGGTACGCAACTATAAGAGAAAATCGCAGAGGGGCCTAAGTTATACACAAGAACAGCTTATGGTTGCAATTGATAACATTAAGTCTAATAAAATATCCATAAGAAAAGCGAGCGCCCTTTATACAAGAATGAATAAATATGTTTTAGACCTGTAACGACCATTTTTGTTGGAACTGTTCAAGAAAGACGATCTTACCCCGAAATAAACTAAACATACATACATTACATTTTAATACGAGAAAACGCACTTGCCCCATAAAATGGGGGCAAGTGCGGCCACTGACTGCTTTTTAAAAAAAATGTTTTGTTCGGAAACAATGATTTTTAAACCAAATTTTTTATTTAGCATGTAGGCAATTATACATGCTTATAAGAAAAAAATAAGACTGATGATTATAAATGTTTATAATGCACTACGGAACATTATTTTTTTTAACTTGACCAATTTTGTGTCGCACTTGCCCAAACTTACTTATTACTCGAATTTCACACGGTATGTTTTTAGTTTTATTCAGGTTTACGAGGTGTGTAAATTAAGTAATGAGACTGGCAACGTAGCGCCCTATCTAGCAACTAGGGATTGCAATCCGGCACCAATTTCAATCCGATCGGATCCGGCTGGATCCGGTCGTATTGGTTCCATCAAAACCATTTTGCTTTTTCATTCCAAAATCAACTGTATAAAAGATGATCAAATGAATGTATTACAGAGTATATATAAAAAAAAACGTTTATTTCTTATGACATCAACTTTATTTACAGGGTTTGTCCGGAAAGTAATGTCAGTGAATTTTTTTCCCCAGACTGTACGCGTCAGCCCGCGCTTTACGTGCTGGGATTGTGGTGGGGGGATCTGGCAACAAGATCCAACAAGCGTCAGTTGGCTACTGGTCGTTGTAGCGGTCGCATCACTCGTTCTTTGAGAGTCGTTACAGTGACCCGGTGCAAGAAAAAATGCAACGTTCGCTTGGGCAACGGATGGCCATCAAGTTTTGTGTGAAACTGGAGAAGAGTGCTGCGGAAACCATTCCAATGTTGAAGAAGGCTTTCGGCGTCGATTGTCTTTCGGACAGGCAAATTTTTCGGGGGCACAAGGCCTTCACAGAAGGTCGGGAAGATGTCAACGACGAGAACCGCGCTGGACGGCCATCAACCTCCAGTTCCGACGACAATGTGAAACGTGTGCGTGACTTGTTGAACACTGACCGTCTAAGTGTCCATTTAATTTCCGAAACATTAGACATTACGAAAACCATTGAAAATTGTGCCGGAGTCTTTAGGAATGAGGAAGGTGTGCGCGAAGCTCGTGCCAAAAGTGCTAACGGATGATCAAAAAGCGAGGCGCATCGAAACCTGCCAAGAACTTTTGGACACCTGCGAAGACAACCCCGCTATCCTTGATGACGTCATTACCGGGGACGAAAGTTGGGTCTTTGAATACGATCCGGAGACGAAGAGGCAATGTGTGCACACGTCGAACTCCCTCGCCCCAAGAAGGCCAGGATGTCTAGGTCAAAGATCAAGACAATGCTGATTGTCTTTTTTGATTGCCGGGGATTGGTCCATCATGAGTTCGTTCTGCAGGGGACAACCGTAACCGGAAAGTTTTACGTCGAGGTGCTGAAGCGGCTGAAACGCAGGGTGAATCGCGTCCGCCCAAAATCCTGGAAGCCTCACCACGACAATGCGCCTTCGCACACCTGCTTCCTCGTGGCCGATTACCTCGTCAAGGCAGGCATCACCGTTGTTCCCCAGCCTCCCTACAGCCCCGATGTGCCCCCCCCCCCCCCCCAGACTTTTTTCTGTTTCCGCGCCTCAAAACCCCAATGAAAGGACAGCATTTTGGGTCGGTGAAAAACATTCAGAAGGCTTGCACCGACGCTTTAAAGGCGATTCCGGAAAACGACTACCGTGCGGCTTTTGATGCGTGGAAGACCCGCTGGAACCGATGTGTGGACGCAGGAGGAATGTATTTTGAAAGTTTCTAAAGATTTGTACCCATAGAACCAATAAAGACCATTTTTCAAAGCTCACTGACATTACTTTCCGGACAAACCCTGTACACTGTTATAATTAATCAACATTTACGTATGAATTGTACGTGAAATTGTAATTGTTATATTAGTTTAGTAATAATTAGATAATGACGGGCGGTTAAGTTCAGTTTCACTTACTATGTTTCACAAATAACATCAATGATATCTTGTAATGGCACAATTGTCACAATAATGAGTTCAAAACTTCTTTTTTTTCAACATACTTATTTTAAATTATTATTTTAAGTAAAACAATCATAAAAAAATCACTTGGTTTTGAAAAAAATTATCTTACGAAATAAATAGTGTTAATTTTATCATCTTCCAATCGACTTCTTACAGAGCTACAAATGTAACCAGCGGCCGAGAAGGCCCTTTCTGCTTCTACTCGTACAATAGTCGGTTTTATTGTCAATAAATTCATGTTATATGTATTTTTTTTTTTTAATTTACCGGATCCGGTGACCGGATACGGCAAATTGGTGCCGGATCCGATAGATGTCTTATGATGCCGGATCCGCCGGATTACCGGATCCGGTTTTCCGGATTGCAATCCCTACTAGCAACACTGCGGAGACGGGACTTGGAAGGGCGGGTAGGTTAACATATTGCAATTTTTTGTTCACTACGGGTTCGTTAGGTGTGAAAAACTCAAACCACTTTTAACTAACACTATTTATTTAATTAAATACAAAACGGCCTAAACACTATATTACTAACACTGATTTATTTTTATACAATTTATATTCGACTATTTTACGAGGACCGCGACACGTGATATGCAAGAAAGACTAACTGCTGCTCGCCTGCCTCGATATGCCGCTATGTTAACCCAATCAACGAAGAGAAAACCGGTCACTAATTGTTATCAGCAAACAAAAAATATGGTCGTATAGAGAAAAAAATTCTAAGAAAGATAGCGTTTTTTGCTACTCGAGTTTTAATGGCGAACATAACCAAAAAAATTCGCAAAAAGTCAAAAAACGGTTTTTTTGCAAATAAAAAAAAAGCTTCAAGTCCTACACAAGAAAAGTTAAATTAGAAAGTTGTAGGTCTTAAAAATACGCGTCGAATGAAATTTGAACGAAAAAAAATCGGTTCATAAGCATTTGAGAAAAATTTAAAAAAATGTCAAAAATCGCGTTTTCGTATTTTTGCTGTATAAATTCCAATTTTATTTGAACAGACTTCTGGTCAACTACAAATATAGCCCAAGACAAGCGGAAAATGATCCTTTTTTTCAAAAATTCAAAAAAAGTTTTATTTTTTCAAGTTATAACGATTTAAAAAAAAGACGTTTTCAAAAATCAGCTTTTACAGAGGCAAAAATGATCGTACAGAAACGATCATGGTCTCATTTTATTCACGAAGACTTGTAATTTCATGCTATTAAAAAAAAATCGCTTTAATTTTTGCATAAAAAAAATGTGTTGTAAAATTGTCATTGTCATTTTACATTGTTGTTATCATTTTTTTCGAACCGTTTGTTTGTGAATAACTTTTTTAATTTTGGTTTTACATTTTTGGCCGTTGCATATTTGAAAACTGGCATTCAAAACACGCATTTAAAAAAAAATGAAGGTCCTACGACCTCAGGAACCCGAGATAATTTTTTTTAAGCGGAGGAATAGATAATTTTGCGAGCGCGATCGATTTGAAATCGTATTTAGTATTCGATGCGCCCGAGCGGTGTCCCTCCACTCTGTCGCCGTGTGCTGGCTAGCGCGTGCCGCACCCAGCGCTGTTCTTTTGCAAACAATTATGTCAACTTAATTAATGCGAAATGATTTGAAATATATTTTTTTAAGAAAGTAAAAGTCTTTGAGATCTATATCGTGAAAAAATGAAGTCAATCGGACGTTATACAGCGCTGTCAGGAATTAAAAAAAAAAACGTCTCGGCTCCCTGAGGTCGTGGGACCTTCATTTTTTTGTAAATGCGTGTTTTGAATGCCAGTTTTCAAATATGCAACGGCCAAAAATGTAAAACCAACATTAAAAAAGTTATTCGAAAAAAAACCGGTTCGAAAAAATTATACAATTTTACAACGCATTTTTTATGCAAAAATTAAATAAAAGCGATTTGGTGTTTAATAACATGAAAGTACAAGTCTTCGTGAATAAAATGAGCCCATGATCGTTTCTATACGATCATTTTTGCCTCTGTAAAAGATGATTTTTGAAAACGTCTTTTTTTTTAAATCGTTATAACTTGAAAAAAAAAACTTTTAAATTTCTGAAAAAAGGATAATTTTTCGCTTGTCTTGGGCTATATTTGTAGTTAACAAGAAGTCTGTTCAAACAAAATTGGAATTTATGCAGCAAAAATACGAAAACGCGATTTTTGACATTTTTTTTAATTCTTCTCAAATGTTTATGAACCGATTTTTTTCGTTAAAATTTCATTCGACGCGCATTTTTAAGACCTACAACTTTCTAATTTAACTTTCTTGTGTAGGACTTGAAGCTTTTTTAACTTGCAAAAAACCGTTTTTTTGACTTTTGCGAATTTTTTTGGTTACGTTCGCCATTAAAACTCGAGATGCAAAAAACGCTAGCTTTCTTAGAATTTATTTCTCTATACGACCATATTTTTTGTTTGCTGATAACAATTAGTGACCAATTTACATGGGGGCTTTCGCTCGTTGATTGGACTATGTACCCTGTTGCCCGCATCCTGCATAGATTCGCGTAGATTTGTCGAAGAGCCGCGAAAGGCTCGAGATATTTCCACGTGTCGCTGCGTCACTCTTGTTTTGTTTGGCGACGATAACTCGGCCGACCGGCTGACCCCAGGCGGTACGACGCCGACGATTCCGCAACAATATAATGCACCTTCAGTACAAGTTTGAACTTGTTAGTCATTTGTTTGTTCTTTGGGACTGTTTTTGTAAACCGGTTATTTCTAGTGCGTTTTAAAAATGAGTGATATTAACTCTGACAACGGTGTGTTATCAGGTTTAGCTTCAGACTTGGACAAAGCGCAAGGGATACTTTTGCAAAACTTCAACACGCCTACGAAAAGTGTTTTTTCAAGAGCCCAGTTTTTTGTGGTTTAAGGCATTCTCAGAAGGAAGAGAGTCGATTGAAGATGAATCACGCAACGGAAGGCCTTCATCTTCAAGAACCGATGAAAATGTCAATAGAATATGGGATCTTGTGGGTTTAGATCGTCGGCTGACGACAAGAATTGTCGGGGAAGAGTTAAATTTGAATCACACCACTGTTCATCAGATTTTGATTAACGAAATGGGGATGAGAAAAATCTGCGTAAAAATGGTTCCAAAAATCGCAGGAACAAAAGGATATCAAGAGGGAAAGGCCGGAAACCAAGCGCCCAAGCATGAAATGGCACATTTCAAGCTCTTCAACACTCAAAAAAGCAATAATGAGCAAGTCGAAGATCAAATGCCTGCTGATTTGCTTTTTTGATAGCCAGGGAATTATCCACAAAGAGTTTACACCTCCAGACCAAACAGTAAATCAACACTTTTACAGAGAGGTTCTTCATGCGTGTGAGACGAAACATCAAGAATAACTGGATGTTGCATCATGTTGTCACACAGCCATTTCAGTAAACGAATTTTTAGCCAGTAAAAACATTCATGTGGCTCCTCAGCCTCTTTGCTCGCCTGACTTGAGTCCTTGTGACTTTTTTTCTCTTCCCGAGATTGAAAAATCACCTCAAGGGACGTAATTTTGGTACCACATAAAACATTCAAACGGCTGTAACTGACCAGCTGAAGACTACTCGAGTATTAGTTCCACCAATGCTATGAGGAATGGAAGAATCGCCTGCAGCGCTGTATGGCTTCCCAAGGAAGTTATTTTGATAATACTGAATTGTAATTCTATTCCAATTAAGAAAATCAGTCTCATTACTTAATTTACACACGTCGGATGTCAATAAAACCAATAACAAAAAAAGTTTGAAATTTATAAAATGCTCTTTAAAATATATTTACAAAAATATTAATATTGGGAAACAAAAAAACTACGTTTTCCACGAAACACTGAACTACTATACTTTTCTCGACGCGCGTTTCGCCAACTAAGTTGGGATCTTCACGAGAAGATTAATACTGTAAAATCAGTTTTAATCTTCTTCTAACGCGCTAACTAAGTATACTTGTATATATTTTTTGCATCAACTTTTCTAACAAGTTCATACTCTAGACTTTAGACTATCAACTGATTATTATTACAGTATACCATATCGCTTGCAACCCTCGCCATTGATACTGTTAAATTATATTAAACTCCGACTGCTTTTCTACCTCCGATCATGTGGTTGACTCATTTCATTATTTATTTGTTAGGCTATACCTACTAGATTCTAAATACGCAATAATTAATTAAAAATGCGGGCAAACGAGGACAATCCACATAACGGGAAGAGCCCTAAATTGTATCTACAAACAAACCACTCACCCCTTTACATTTATCCAGGCACACGTTCACCGTGCCTTTGAACTGGACATACGTGGATTCTGGAAATTTAAATGCACGGAATTTGGCCGCCAGAAAGTCCCCATCCACCGTGTTGAAATTCTCAAATAAATAGGGATCCACGGAACATCTAAAAATAAAATAATCTAGTGAGTAATTGTATAAAAAGTTGCCGGGTAACAATGATTAATTGATAAAGTTGGATCCTTTTACCGGCTAAATGTGACGTCGGGAAATAATAAATGATTTGTACAGATATGCACGCTTTATGGAGTTCTAATGGCAGCAAAAAAAACAGACTGGGTTTTATGTACTTAGTCTGCTCTTAATTACACGAAAATGAAATAATATCGAACATTTTACTTGGTTTTGCTTTGGGCATTTTTCCACATACTTGTGTTAAGGTTGCCTGTATACGAAAGGCCAATATTTCAAATTTAGTAAATTATTTTCTAACGTTTCTAAGAGAATTGTTTTGCCCATACCTATGTTCAGAGTTAGTTTTATAAATGATTACCCGTTTCTGCACGACTTTTTATGTGGAATCTAGATAAGATAAAATTTTTGCTAAAGCTATTTATACAGGGTGTCCCAAAAATCAACGTCAAGCCGAAAGATATTGATAGAAAGATTGGAGCAATAGAAGACGAGATATCAATTTTCTTCTCAAAATTACGATTTTACGTATTGAAACTTTATCTGCTTCCAGTTCGAGCTATATTAACGCTAGAGACTTAATTTTTTTAATACTATACTACTTTCTACACAACTATACAAGATTCTACAACGGAAGTTGATGCAATGACATTCTGGCTTTCTGTGATAGAGCTGCTGGAGGCGCTCGCTGTGGTCGGAGTTTGCTCGCTGATGAGATTTTGCTCGCTGGTGGAATTTTGCTCCTCAGTAGTGCCATCGGGTATATTCTTCTCTTCATAATACCGTTGTAGCTTCTCAGGATCAAACTTTTCTTTACAAATAGCATCTCGGTTGAGGGGAAAGATACCCGTTTTTCGAAAACCATTTACAACGACAGATTCTTGAATACTGTGCCAAGCTTTACCCAAAAGGTTAGAAAATTCGCATTTTGTTAGTTGTTGTCCTAAATTTCGGCGCTGCCAATCGGTTAACAATGCATCCCATGAGGATTTTAGCCCCTTGAAGACAGACACATCTAAAGGCTGCAAGATTGCAGAAGTATGTGGCGGTAATTTCAAAATTGTCACATCTTCAGCCATGGCCATCATATATTAGGAGAGCAGGCCTTTCGACGCAATATTTCAAGAAAATATTTTTGAACCATAGGAAAAATACTTGTTCAGTCATCCAACCATTTTCAGATACGTAGTAAGACGTTTCTGGATATTCATCTGTACCGAACATGCTGTCCCATAACCTTTTGCCCTTATGAAGTATCATAGGAGGCATTATAAATCCGCTGGCATTAACACATGCCAGAACTGTTGTTGTTTTCCATCCTGAGCCGCCGGTTTGCCTCTGTGCTATTTCTCCAATTCCAGTTACAACTCTAGTACGGCTGGGGTCATAATTAAAAGCCGTTTCGTCTGCATTCCAAATTTTACTGGAAGATTGGTGCAAATTTAAATTGTCCATAATAGCTTCTAATTGATCAAAGAAATCATAAACAATAAATGGATCACTTTGTTGTTTTACACGTGACGCTTCAATTAGCTCAGGTTTCTTAATTGAAAGTCGATTACGTTTTGAAAAATTCAGAAACCAATCTTCTCCAGACTTACCATTCTTAAATGGTGTTTGTAGATTATTTTGCTGAACATATAACTGCACAGAGTTCAGTATTTCTTTACGAGATTTTTTATGTCCTGCCGCTGGTCTACCTTGCCACCCATTCACTTTTAATCCCAGAGTAGATTTGGGTATGCAATGCTCAATTGCAGCCTTCTTTAGTGAAAATTTTCCCGTTTTTACATTTCTTATTGCCAATTCTAATGCTTCCTTTGAATATCTACTTCCAACACCACGGTTATTAGTCTTTTTAATGTATTTTCTTGGCATTTTTTTTTACTTAAATAACACTTTTAATCCCACTAACCTACAAACACGTGGAACCACAGTTACCCCGGTAACGCTATCCACAGTTGCCCCGCTTAGGTTAATTGACAGGGTAACTGTGGATTCCTTCTAAAATTACAAAATTATTTTTACCATACTTCGGCTACCGAGCGCTAGATGGCGCTTTATAGTCACTAACCAAATCTTGCAATAGAAATTGATGCCCCTGTATAATGTAACGCGTTTTTATAATTTGACTCGTCTACGGCGCAATTTACCGAGTATAAATATGAAGGTCGGATTTCTAGTTAATTAAAATTAATTTAATTTCTGTTTTGGTGTTTATATGACCTAAGAATTTAACAAGAGGCACTATTAGTATCATTAAATGAGCACTTACGGTAAAATTTATAATGCCTTGTCAAATCAAAGAAAATTTAACCGGTGCAACCCTAAACTTATTTTAGATATAAAGATTTTGATTATTATCGCCCAGCTTTGACTATTCACCATTTACAAAAAATGTAATACATGGAATCTACAACTGTCCTCAAAAATTGGGACAGCTAATGCACATACCAGCCAAGATCATATTCGCCAGATCGACAACCGGAACATAGATCAAGATTCAGGAACCCGAATGGATAGGAACTGGAGAGAAGAAAACAGGACACCGACGAGTACACAGGACAGGAATGGTCGCTTCCCTTCCACAAAGCGAGAATCTCGTTTCAGATCACCAGCGAGAGATTCGGAAAACGACAATTAGTCGAGGCTAGGGGGCGCGTGTCGACTACTTATACTCAATGCCCCAAGATTTCTATCTCAGATAAAAGTAGCGATGCAGGGAGAGAACCAGGACGCGCAGGTATGGGAGATGTCCGATCAGCACCTCTTTGTTGCCAGCATGATGAACGAGTCGGTGATATCAAGAAACATGAACAGGTCCATCTGCGTGGACGTCATGGACATGCTGAAGAAGGAGTTCTACCTGTACTCGATTCTTCGAATGAGACCTGCAATGAATTGTTAATGGCAACAACAATACATGTTGAAGATGAATGGTCCTCGGAGGAATTAAAGAAGAGCCAGAAGAAAGACAGTGACCTCAAATTAATCCGGAACTGGGTAAAGAATGGAGTTCGACCAACTTGGCAGGAAGTTGTCAGATATGGTACGACTATCAAGGGATACTGGGCTCAATGGAATTCCCTTTATCTTCGCGATGGCCTACTGCATCGGAAGTGGGAGAGCCCCGATGAAGTATCCGAAGTCTACCAGTTGGTCTTGCCCAAAGCAAGAATCCACCAAGTGTTAGAAGAACTGCACAGCAGCCCAACCGGAGGACATTTTGGAGTAACCAGGACTTTGGCTCGGCTAAGGGACCGATTTTATTGGGTAAACTGTATAGAATAGTGCAAGAAATGTGATCTATGCTCTGCTTAAAAGGGACCAAAGACAAGAAGCCGTGGTAAAATGGTGCAGTACTTATCCGGAGCACCATTCGAGAGGGTAGCAGTAGACATTCTTGGGCAGTAGACATTACCTGTAACCGACCGTGGCAACAAGCCCGAAGCAGTACCCCTCCCCAATAAAGAAGCAGAAACTGTCGCTGAAGCGTTTATCGAGAATGTCATAGCTAGACATGGAGTACCTCTCGAGCTGCATTCCGATCAAGGAAGAAACTTCGAATCAGAGCTGTGGCAAAAAGTAATGAAAATAATGGGCATCAAGAAAACCCGAACAACTGCGCTTCATCCCCAGTCGAACGGCATGGTTGAACGCCACAATAGAACCATATGCCACTACATGTCTAACTTCGTGTCTGAAAATCAAAGGGACTGGGACAAATTGGTGCCTGTTCTTGCTGTCATATCAAAGTTCCCAGCATGAGTCAACCTCCTACACTCCTTCTATGCTGACCTCTGGAAGAGAAATGAAGCTGCCTACTGACCTCATACTTGGCAGTCCACTAGAAGAAAATCACGAGCAATCTTTGTCCGAATTTGTGGAAGACTTGCGAGAGAGAATAGACCGGGTTCACGAATTTGCCAGGGAGAAGCTGAAAATGCAGAGCGACAAAATGAAGCAGCGTCTCGACACTACATCAACAGAGACTCTATTTGAGCCTGGTGATGCAGTATGGTTGTACGCCCCAAAAAGGACGAAAGGAAGAAGTCCAAAACTCCAGAGGAATTGGGAAGGCCCGTACACCATCAAAATTAACGACCTAGTCTACCGCATCCAGCTTTCTACAAGAAGCAAGACGAAGATGGTCGATCTAGAGAGACTCGGAAGATATACAGGACATGATCCACCCGATTGGTTTGTCGTCGAAGATCCACCGCCTAGGACTGAAGACAGTGTTATTCGGGACGAATAACTTTGAAGAGGGAAGCAGTGTGACATTTATTAAGTGTCATTAGTGACAGCTGACAGTTATTAAATTTTATAGTTTATATACTTAGTCCATTTAGTTTATACACTAGCTGTTAGTAAAGAACTGTATGGAATGGCATATTAAATATTCTAGATGTCCAACGAATTTTCTAGAACATGTAAAAACTATAAATAGTTGTGTTGTTGCTACATTAGAGTTAGTTGTGATTTGGATGTTATACAGTTAAAGTCAACGAGGATTGGAGAAGTGATTAATTTGAAGAGAAATTCGTAACAATATGTATTTACATATTATAAGATGTAATTCGTTATAATTATAAAAAAAAAAATTCAATACAACGCTGTTTTGTGTAATTTTATGTATACAATGCGAATAAAATAAGTGGACCATGAATGCGGATTTTGAAGGTTATTTTGGGGATTTTGAAGGATGATTAATATCGACAAATTGGGAGGTTAAAACCGATAAAGCAAAGTAGCGTCCATTATTTGAATAGATATGTAAATATATTTGACGATAAACTGCTTTTCATTTATTAACTTGTTTTAATTTACATCCACGTACTGAGTATGATGGTTAAAAATATCTATTAAAATTATCATATTCCCGATTGGTGGATCCTTTTTTAACACATATTTTGTTTTTAAAAATAGCTCTGAAAGTGTCATCAAGATCATTACATAATACTTGAACATGTTTGTAGTTCGATGGTAAATCATTTTTAATAGGACACAGGCACATAGTTTAATTTTGCATAATAACAGTTATATACCACCTAATAATTACTTAGAATGTTAGAATGCACTAAAGACAGAAGTTTGTTTTAAACTTACAATTAGATGCAACCAATACTTCTGAATTATTCTCTTTCACATTTCAGAGCAAATTCAGGATTAAAATCTCTATCACTTCAAAGCAAATTTAAGATTAACCTTTGTTCGTCTACTTATGTAATTACAAAAACGTGGATGTATTGTTTTTTCTACTACGTATTGTTTTTTCTACGTCTACTTATGTAAGTTCTAGTTTAACTCAACTCCAATGACCGCAACACCCCTATCTTTAATAGCACACTTTGCAAATTTTTAAGAACCTAATATTAGAGTTAATATCAATCTATTGGTAACAAAAAACATTGTTTGAATGTTGAATAATCGTATGCTCCATAGTGTTCCCATTTAAAACAAAGTTGATAAATGTGTCTCACAACTCTATCCGTGACATCATTTTGGAGAAAAATTACGTTTTACATGTTCATTTACGTTCTCCTCACAGCCATGTCAATCCCGCAAAGCTCACGACGATTGTGGATGATCTCGTTCAATAGCATATTACATAACGAGCATGGAAAATATAACATATGTATAAGTGAGCATATAACATACGAATGTGACGTTTCACACTCACACGAGTATGTTAGTGGTCTTTCCAGTGAGTTATGTACAATATTTTTTCCACAATCCAGGACAAAGAAAAAACGTTTTTATTGTTTTTTATAACTTTAAAATAAACTGACATTCAATCAGTCGTCATAATTTACCAAGCGCCTTTGGGTTTTGTCTGGCACAGCATCCTCGATTATATTTCACCCCGCCACCCGTCATCGACGTGCTGCGTGGCGGTTTCCGAGAGAACTGTTATTAGTGACAGTTGATAATGTCTAAATGTCTTTACTTATTTATGGTAATATTATTGTTATTGTTGAAAGTATTAATAAAAATATCTTAATAATATAAAATAATTAAAATATTAATACATTTTTCTTATTGTTACAAAGGAGCGTATTGGTTAATATGCTCCTTTAAATGGCAATTTTTTAAAAAAATAATATAACATTCACTATGCTGTGACTTACAAAATTCTAACGCACAGTTAGCAAATCCTAACACACATGTTAAGGCCCCTGTACATGTTTGGCCAACTAGTTGGGCCAATGAGTTGGGCCAACGTGTAGAAGACTACTTGGCGTAACTTGGTCGTCGGTGGCCAGCGTTGGCCGGCCAACCGAATGTTATCGGTTTTTCGTGCACATATTAAAAGATCTTGGCGCAATCCGGCAAAAGCGTTCACACGTTGGCCTCTTCTTCATTTCGTGGTTGCCGTTAAAGCAGAAACGATAGTGTTGCGGTGTATAATAATTATTGTATTTACGAGCTACCATAGCAGTATGGAGTAGTGATGAAGTTTTGAAGTATAGATTTGTATATCATGTATTTTTTTAATTCACCTTGTTCTGTTTCGATGAATACTCAGCATCCACCATTTTCTTTTGCGATATTTTTTGAATCACTCTTCTTTGGTGAACATTTCTATAATAATTGAAAGCGCTGTATAAGTAAATTGCCGCGGCTGCGTCACATCTATCCTCGTCAAATGGCCGCAGAATGAGCAACGGCAACGTGTAAACAGTGTTTGACTACTACTAGTTGGCCAAACGTGTACAGGAACCTTAAAGGCTCCTGAGTTGGGCCAAAAATAAGGACACTGTTTAAACGTTGGCGTTGCTCATTCTGCATTGGGTATATTATATAATAAACGGCATTGGCCATTTGACGAGGATGGATGTGGAAACTATTGCAGCCGCGGCAACTTACTTGTACAGCACTTTCAATTATTATAGAAATGTGCAATAAAGAAAAGTGATGTGGCGCAGAAGAAAATGGTGGATGCTAAGTATTCATCCTAACAGAACAAGGTAAATTAAAAAAATGCATGATAAGTTGATTACATAATTGCGTAAGTAATTAGTAGACTGAATACCCAACAAGCTGTCAGTTTAATATATTTTCCACTTTAACGGCAACCACGAACTGAAGAAGCGGCCAACGTGTGAACGCTTTTGCCGGATTGAACCAAGATCTTTTGATGTGTGCAACATTCGGCTGGCCGGCCAACGCTGGCCGCCAACGACCAAGTTACGCCAAGTAGTCTTGTACACGTTGGCCCAATTAATTGGTCCAACTAGTTGGCCAAACGTGTACATGGGCCTTTAGGTTAGGCCAGGCGCAAATAGAAACACAGTTGGTGAGGTGCCGCGGGGTGAGTCACGGTGAGTTTCTGTAAACCACAAAAATGAGTGAGACTGCGCAAATAGAACGGCGAGGTGACGTGACGCAGATTCCAAGCACGGCGCACAGTGGGCGAAAACGGCATAATTTTCCTCAAAATAAGATAACTCCGCACAGAAAACTCCAATCGTTGTGATTTTTTTTTTATTTTACAGGTTTTGGCAGGTAGATTAAAGGAAAATTGGTCCGACACACGTTTGAGGTTTAAAGAGGAGGGGAGACACCCCATATTCCAGTAACTTTACAATTAAAGCTTTTAAGCTTCAATAACCGCATTCCTCCAACTTTTAAACCCCCCTGACCTTATAACATAAGCTTTCAAAACCCCGTGACCCCATAACCTGAAATTGTATACCCCCTATAAACCCATAACCTCAACTTTTAGACCCCCATCTACGCAAAAATCAATTTTTCGAGCCCGACAACTCTAAAACAGAAGCTCCATGACCCCCATAACTCAAACTGTCGAACACCCATAACCCCATAACCTCAACTTTTAGACCCCCATGTACGCAAAACTCAATTTTTCGAGCCCGACCACCCTAACACTAAAGCTCTTATGCCCCAATATCTCTATAACCTAAGCTTTCAATCCCTATGACCCCATCTTGAACCTTTAAACCCCCATAACCACATAACCTCAACTTTTAGATACTGATGTACGCAAACCCCAATTTTTCGATCCCGACAACCCTAAATCTGAAGCTCTTATGCCCCAATATCTATATAACCTAAGTTTTTAATCCCCATGACTCCATAACTTAAGCTGTTAAACTCCTATAACTCCATAACCTCAGTTTTGAACCTTTAGAACCCTATAACCAATAGTTTTATACTCCTACAAAGAAAACCTCATAAACCTCGTGTAAAATAAAAAAAAAAATCACAATTATTGGAGTTTTATTGGAGTTATCTTATTTTGAGAAAAATTTTGCCGTTTTCGCCCACTGTGCGGCGTCCTGCTGCACGCAGTGTCAGTGCCGCAATTTTTGGTTGGTGACCGCCGTGAGTTCTGGACTTCGCTGCTGTTTTTTTCCAGTACCATGAAGGAAAAAGTGATTGAGGCTGTTCGGAGAAGAACAAATTTATATGATACGAGCCATCGTGATTATATGAAAAGCAAGTAGAAAAATGAACAGTGGGAATAAGTCGCCAAAGAAGCAGATTAAGAATAAATGATTGTTGCGGAGTCCGCCGAGTCGTGCCGCCTGGGTTTTGTATTTGTTTTGTATTCGCTTGGCATTTACGTAGTGTTTAAGCCGTATTTGTATTTAGTTAAATACATAGTGTTAGTTTAAAGTGCGAGTTTATTTTTCACACCTTACGAACCCGTAGTGAACAAAATGTTACAAGATAATAAAATATGTATCTTTTCTGCCATTTCAAAATCCATTGCAACAGAGAAGAACATTCGTGGCTCCTGGAATTCGACGAACTCACTACTGCGTTTCATTTTGCGCTTGGAAACTGCGAGCAGTTTTTTTCCTACTCTGCGTCACCCTGTGTCATCTCACTCACTCACTCACCTCACCAACCTGCGTTTCTGTTTGCGCTACTCTTTTGAATTGTGTACAATTTGTTTCTCGGTACTGATCCTGCACAGGTAGAAATTGGTAACGTCTATCGACCTAAAATCATTTTTAAGGTCAACAATTTTTGATGAGTACACAAAATGTTTTCTCAAAGAGTGTTATGTTTAAAACAGCAAAAGACTTGATTTAGAAACAATAGACTTTTAGTTTAAAACATGAAGCGCCACTTAAAACATCTGTATATACATATAAGTATGTAAATTAATCAACATTTTATAATAAACGCGCATAATGACATGACTTCTTGTGAGAGAAATTGTATTCTCATCCCTTCTGTCCGCATTCAACTTATACTGCAGTGCTTACAACGCCCTTGTAAGTTTTTGTAGATACACTAATGCCCAAACAGGCTGAGCGTAGTCGCATCCTGGGGAGATATCCTTTATTCGTAGATGTTATGACTAAAATCCGTGCAAATTTTTTTGCCTGTTTATTATTTTATTTCGCATATTTGTTTCATTTTTTTGTAGCTAATTACTTCCACTTCCACGTAGTGGAGCGAAAGTATAGTGTTCATGAAAATAAAAAAAAAATATTGGCGAAATAGGCCTAATATGTTCTGAAACGTCGAGATTTTACGTCTAAGAGAAAAAAAGTCTGTCTGCCTGTCTGTTAACCTTTTTCGTGTACAGGATAACTCGAGAACGAGTTAAGATATCAACTTCAAATTTGGAAAACATATGTATGATGACAAGGATTGTAACGGATTAGATACTAAGCTTAATCTGTTGAGGGGTTAAGGGTTAATAGGCTAGGAGGCGAGGGGGTTGAAGGGAGGAAGTATTTAAAATCGGTAATGGGTCAATGGTCCAAATGGGTCAAAAAACGGAGCCCTAACAAAATTCATACATTACTTCGCGACCCCCTTTCTTCCAAGGGGTACGGTCGTAAGTGGAATGGAAGAGAATCATTAAGAATTTGTGAAAACGTATATGTTAGGCCAAGATAAAGTATACATTTATTTTGATTAGGCTCATGATATTATTTGTTCTACATAGGGGTGAGGGCAAGGGTTGTATTTTAATATTCATGTGACGTGTTGTTTTATAGGTTTTTCAGGTAAAGAAATTCAAATATCACATTAATAAGCCTCCTCTCTCATTTTTACTACATGCCCATTTCCAGTACATTAATTATGACCTATAGGACATAAGCTATAAAAGACATTTAGGTCATAAAGTGCCTGGAGATCATAAAGTTACATAAGTTACAAAAGTTACATAAAGGTTACATAAAGGCCACATTGGTCATGAAGATAATATTGGTCATAAAGGTCATGTTAGTCATAAAAGTCACATTGGTCGTTTATGTCATAAAGATCATATTAGTCATAAAGTTCATAAATGCCATACTGGTCATAAAGGTCATTCAGATCACAGAAATCATAAAGTTCGTATGAGTTATGAAGATCTCTTTGCTCTATTTGTCTTAAAGGTTATATTAAGTATATTATTAGACAAAGGTCATAAAGTGAATATAGGTCAAATGACCTAGACTACGATCAGTCATAGTCTAGACCCTATGATGAGTCATACTATAAGATCATAGATGAGTCATAAAGGTCATACAGGTTATAAAGGTCTAAATAATATATTCAGTGATTTAGTTTAATTAAATATGAACAAATATGATATGGAAGTAGTGATCCCTTAAGCAGCAGTTTTGCTTTACCATTTTGAATATTACACACATATGTTAATGGAAAATAAAACGAATGAAACAATTTAACCGATTTACTATGTTTAAACTATGTAGGTCAGTATTCTTTGTCCGCGTTCTTGTACTCTTGATAATTTATGAACGACAGAACGGCATTCGCGAAATGTTAGAATAACTTATGTATCTCATACTATTCCACGACAAATGAAAATGCATACAAATACATACATATGTATTTATACACATCAATTACCGAAGACTTTATATTTAAATTCACACTTTTAATTCTGCACTCCGACAATATTTTGAGATGTAAACTGTAAAGTATAAAAATAAATAAAATGTAAAAATCTGGTCAATCCTTAGTCAATTGTTTTTCATGGGCATTGAATTCCAAAGTTATTGATTTTAACCAACACCGCAACACCCAGTATTAGTAAACCAAATTATTTGAAACTTTTACATGATATGGTTTACTTCGATATAACAGATAAATGATAGTTTTCTATAAATAATAAACAGTTAAAAAATATTCAGTAAAATATAAAAGATGTAAAATCGAATTCTGTATATTCTCGTTGCAAGAGACAATGTTGTCAAGTTATTTGAAAAACTATAACTCAGTAGCAACATACTTTAAGAAGTACCTCCATGAACTTTTTTCATCATATTACTCATACTATATATTCCTGAAGTTACGGACATTTCTGATGAAACACCCGGTATAGATATGAAGTGATTTATAATTAGACAGGAACATGGAACCTAAATTTTTCCCAAATGTGTAGGGTGTTCCTTCGTTTACATTTATTTACTATTTTAAAAATATACATACATATATATTTTAATACTTGCAAAACTGTCTTATTTTAATTCTACGCAAAAAGCCGTTTAAAATGGGTACTTTTTATCGTAAAAAAAAAATAAAAATGAAGAAGGGCACATCTAAAAAATATAGGAATCGGATAAAACTAGCACTGGTATGTATGTGTCATTAGGGTTGTAAGAGAGGACTGATTTTGGTATATATCCGTATTAAGGATTACCAAGAGACTGACAGCGCAGCACATGGACTCTGCCGCACTAATGGCCTGTCGGCTTTGACGCTCCAATAAAAGCAGGAAAAAATAGGGCATAAGTCATCTACTGCTACTTTTATGAAGATTTCCAAGATAGATCGGACCGAATGTACAGGCAGTGTGAAAAGGTGTCTCAGAACGATTTATCTACGAAACGGTCAGAATGCATGACTTCCATAAACGACTTTTCATAAAATATGATTCCGTGGAGGTTGGATATTTTTAGCTCACTATAATTAGAAATGAATAATAATGAATAATAGCTGTATATAAGACGTACGTAGATATTAGTAAGTACACATACAATGATGTCTTAAATATGGAAGAATTTACCGACCATTTACTGAAGAAATAATATAATGGAATTTATCTGTGCTGTGCAACCCATCTGTTATTCATTTTTAATAATTTTGTAATATAAAAGTTTTCTGTAAATATATTCATATTTAAACATAAGATATCAAATTGGATATACATATAAGGTATACAAGGTGGCCATTTTCTATCTCCTTGCACGGGTAAGTTTTTATTAGCATAACCGTACAAGAAGAAGAAAGTTTCGAGTTATTTGAAAAATACCTTCACCTTTGATTATTCTTATTGAAAAAGGACGTCCTTCCTTCTGATTGGATTAATCTCTGTGATGAATTTTTCAAATAACTTGAGAATAACTCGAGAACGGTGGCTCGTTGCCGACCATTGTGCCGGGCTCTACTCATAACCGACCATGGTTTCCATTACAAAAAAAAAAGTTATATTGTTTTTTTCCATTTTTTCGGAATAACATAGTAATCTGAAAACATAACACGTATTTTACCCTGACGCTGATTTCTTCTCAAAATTCTGCTCAACTTTGCCCATTTAGAAAACTATATAGGCCTGCTAATAAAAAAGTAACCCATGCAAGGAGATAGAAAATGTCCAACCTGTATATAATAAGAACGTCAACAAGCTATACACACATGTCTTTGGATTATGGCCTACATTCGATATACAATTTTGTGTATGAATGTGTTGTTGTTAATGATCTGTATGCGTTTATGTATACATTACGTACATGATCAATAAACATTTCTTTACAGTGATTATTTTAAAACGATTAAGTAATTTGAGATACTCGCAGTTTTTTGACTAAATTGGGCTAGTAAGAAGACCCAACTGAGCTAATCTGATGCTAATTACTAAAAGCCAACATTTTTGTGAGTATTTTAAAAATATGGGAAGCAATATTTACTTTGACAAAAAATTATATTAGAAAATTCAGTTTTCTTTGCTACGCACATAAAGACGCTCATTGAGTAAGTATGGTGCCTCTCATAAGTTTAATATTCATACAAAGTATTATTTATTCATCTGTAAGATAATAAAATATGGTATATACATTTATATGTATATACCATGTATGTATTTCTCTTAATGTCTCACCACTCTGAATAATAATGGTATTGTTGAACCTATGCGTCGTATAGTATTCACCAGAAAATATACAGTACGTCCCAAAATGACGTTAACAGATGATATCTCCGTTATTGAAAATATACGAACGTGTACAAAAAACTCTGCAAACGGCACAAAAAAAAAACTACGTCTAATTACAGCTAAAAGTAATTGTTGCTTCTTATAACTCATAAGAAACCACCCTTAACTATTTTTTTTTTCAAATACTTAATACTTAATAATTAAAATCCTTTGTAACTAAACACCTAAGCACCCAAATTTAATCCTCACTTCATTTCAGGTACAGATAGTATTATATAGATGGAAATAAATGCTGGAATTCGGGAGATCATTTTGATCACTTCATTTGATATCAAATAAAAGTATCCTAGGTGTGCACAGTCCCTCGACGCGAGCTTACGTGAATGCCAAAGAAAAGAGCACGAAACCTTCAGATTTTATATATCAAATTGGATTTTTTTTCAGTTTTTCGCAACTCCAAAACGGAGCTTCCTAAAGAAAGACGTTTTTTAAAGATTACAAACATTAAATTAAATTCTGTCGCGGTAGTCTGGTCGTAATCATCGGTCGAAAATCGTCAATTTTTACCAACTTTGCCAACAATTCCAATGTAACAAAAATTGTCGTGTTCCGACAGTCAATATACATCATATGACTGGACTGAATTTATAGCTGAGTTCATTCAGCTCAGAATTTAGTGCTTTTTAATTGTAATAGGTAAGTTTTCATTAGAAAAGTCATAAACGAAAAACTGAAGAGTCCGAAAATCTCGTGGTTACAATTACTACCGAGATATTGCGTGGCCAAAAAACCTGGGACATCCGGTGCAATAATTAGCAAAGTTCATATGTTTCAGTGGTGAACAAGTATTTTAATCTTGACTTTACTTTTGCTAGAAACGCTCAACACTTTGTTTATATTACAAACAAAGTATATAACTTTGGTGATTGTAAATAAACAAAGAAAATTTGGAAACATATGAAAGTTAAAAAGAAAAAGAAAAAAAAGTCATCTGTCCATACTTCATATGTACATCAACATACATCGTTGATGTATATATAGTTTCCACAATTTGATGTTATATATTTTTGAAAAGAGAAAAAGTCGAGGAATCAGAATATGCAAAAATATACAGGGTGTTTCATTAAAATAAACGTAGGTTCAGTGTTATGGTATGTGATGTACAATTGGTTTTTCTCATGTCAAGTTACAAAAAATTATGTAAAAATGTATAATTGTCTGAGGAACTTTTTTTCTAATGTCAATAATAAACTAACAATAAATTTATGGAAAGTTTGAGGTTGTTTTTTATTTATTTTTAAAAGAAATATGTCATGACCTGCTGAAAAGACATATACATGTTATATGCTTTCAAAAGGGAAATATTCGAAGAATCAGAATATGCAATAATATACAGTGAGTTCTTTTAATAAACACAACTTTAGTTCAGTTTTTGTGGTTTTCGATGCTCAATTATTGTTCTTTGTCGTATCATATTCTAAACATTTTTTATTTTTTTTTCGTTTTAGAATTTTTTCTAATTTCAATAATAAACCCGCAATAACATGTCAAATTATGGAAACTAACCTATACATATATTATTATTAAGACACTCACCCATTATAGATAATGGTTTCCTCTTGGGCCTTGGTGTCAGTGACTTGCATGTGCGTCACCAGAAGTCCATAAATGGGTGCTGACACCTTGTCGAGGAAAATCTCCATTTGCAGAGGCGTTCCGGGAGACACGTTCAATTCACCGGTAACCAGTTTCCCCGCCTGTCGCACACCTACTCCTAAAATAGGCTCTGGAGCCTTTGCGGTAGTGTCATTCGTTGTTAATATTTCGATCTCCCTAAAACGGAGAGTAACTGTTATTATTTGGACAAATTGTACACGTTACAGTGTGGAACAGCCAAATGAAATAATTTCGTAATATTAATTATTGTGCATATTTATAAAAAAATCTCGAGATACGGTTTTTTTTTTAATTTTATTACATTATAAAGAACGGTATTAAGTAGTTTATTATTAACTTTTTAATTGGTTGTAGCAAAAATCATATGAAATGATTTTGTTTCCTGTTAATTTTGTATATTTAAAACTGTAGCATTTTTGAATAGATAATGAAAAGACCTTTCAAATGATGTATTAAAAAACCCAACTTCATATTTAAAAATTTGGGGGTTACATCTGTCACTCGAAGAGGGATGAATTTTTTACGTTGCAGGATGTCATTTCAAAATATCAAATTCAGTTGTCTCGGGATTTTTTATAAAGATCCGCATAATTTTAAATACTGTATTTATTTAATTTGACTGTTTCACGCTGTTAATAAATATAAAATAAATATAGAATCACTTTTCATAAATTCAGTTCAGTTACTCATAAAATAAAATAGTTAAAAAAAGTGTCTATTTTTGTCCAATATGGTCCTTGTTTTCTTTTTTACCAAACTCCGTATTAAGCACTCCTTTGTTAAATAAGGTGTTATACAAAAATATAAAATAAAATTCCGTGAATTAAGAGAAATGTTTTCAATTTATTGAACAAGTTTGACAACTGCCCATTCATCAGTAAAAGTTTAGGTCAAGAATGATGTTTTTTTTTTGAAAATTGAATTATAAGAAAATTTTCAAGAGTGCGGTATAACATCCGGGGACACACGGTATAGTTCAATCAATGCATAAAAATTTATATATGTTGTTTGTACTAAAATATTGTTTTCTACTGTACTCTTTTGCTCGGCATGCAACTTTAATTAGTTAAGGCTTTGAGCAGCTTAGTTAGGTAACTGAAATTTCAAACTCCATGTAGAAAATTCTTTTCTGTGGCGTATATATCATCTCAATTAATTAAACAGTTAAGGACATGAGTTGCTTAGAAATGAAAGTTAGTGAAAGATGTCCCGCGTCCAATTTAGCGTTGACTGCTCTTAGTTAACGATTTAAATAGAATGAATCTAATTCGTGGAAATTTCTTACATCACAATTCTGTTAACATCCAGTTCATAATATTAACTTCAGTTGCATACGTTTTGAATAATTTTAGTCAGAATGGAAACCAAAATAAAGGTAACTCTTTGTAAACCAATTGGTCCTATAAACTCCTTACGATACCTACTTCAATATAGATCATAATTGTCAGGAATTATCTTTACTAGGTCCCAAATCTTTGCAAACAACAAATAACAAACTTTGCACAAAAAAAAAACAAGGTTTTATTACATTTACAGCTGATCAAGTCAAGAATATATTGTTTCGGAAAGGACTCGATTTTACTGGTTTATTATATACGTAGAACAGTAGATTATAGTATCTTATTTTTAGAATAAATGCAATTGAATACGTACCTAATACGTATTATTTTTAAAATAAATGTTAATCTATACAGGGTGTCCCATTTTTACCTGACAAATCATAATATCTCGAAAACTACACTTCACTCGAAATAATACTCGAAAAAGTGGGAATGAAATTTGTTCACCTCGAATAGGGGAACATTCAATGATACCAAACTTGACCCCCCACTCTCGTGGGGTGGGGCGGAGGGCAACTTTGATATTTCAAATAGGAACCCAAATTTTGTATTACACATTCAATTCTACGCTACAAAATACGTAGGTTTTGTTCGAAACTTTTTTTTTCGTATTAGATAGATGTCACTAATCGCAAGAAACATTTTTTTTCGTAATTATAGGCAAAAAAATATCGGAAAGACATAAAACACGTGTTTAATATTTTCATAAAAGCTATTGAGTTATACCAAAATCGACAGCACACCCACAACCCTTCGGGTAGGGTGAGTGGTAACGTTCAAATGTCAAATGGGAACTGACATTCTCCATTGCAGAATTAGATTTTATGTTACGTAAATTTTTATTGAAACAACGTAAATTTTTATTGACGCATGCTTCAAATGTCTGTACGCAATTCATAAGTATGTCTGGTGTAATTGCGGCGCAAGCCGTATGATTGTATAGCCTTTTTGGAAACAGTAAACACGTGTTTTTTGTCTTTACGATGTGTTTTCCCCAAAATTATGAAAAAAACATTGTTTCTTGCCATTACAGTGCAATCTATCACCAATAAAAAAAAAAGTTTAGGACAAAACCTACGTATTTTGTGGCCTATAATTCAAAAGTGTAATAAAAAAATGGGTGTTCCCATTTGAAATTTCAAAAGTTACACCCCATCCCGAGTTGACCCCGAGTGGGGGGGTATCCCCCTCCGAGTCGAGTTTGATATCATAGAATGCCCCCTTCGAGACAAATTTTATTACCAATTTTCTTTATACTATGTGTAGCTTTCGAGATATTACGATTTGTCGAGGTTAAATAGGATACCCTTGTATACCAGGTGTCCCATTTTAAAACATCCACATGAATAACTTTGTAGAAAAGTCGCCAATCCAAAAATGACTTTAACAAAAGTTATTTGATTGGAGGGGCCATCTGACCATGTGATCCAGCACCTTATCCGGCATACGGTCCTGACGCACCCACCCATTTTTTTAGGGAACCCCCAATTTTCATTGCATAATCTGATTCTACGGGAAAAAACACGTCCAAAATAGATTTATTTTCCTGACATCCGGGCCTCATCAGGGCCCTTAAAAAATGCCTTTTCTCGAATAACTCGCGAATTCGAGGTCATTCGTAAGAAGCGCGGATGAACCTCGGATGTCAGGAAAATTACTTCAAAAAACTTATTTTGGACGTATTTTTCCCGTAGAATCAGATTCTACAATGAAAATTGGGCATTCCCACTAAAAAAAACATGGGTGCCTCAGGACCATATCAGGATGCCTGGATAAGGTGTTGGATCACATGGTCAGATGGCTCCATCCAAACCAAACAACTTTTGTTAAAGTCATTTTTGGATTGGCGGCATTTCTACATAGTTATTCATGTCTATGTTTTAAAATAGGACAACTGGTATATAAGGGCGTCCCATTTAACCTAACAAATCGTAATATCGACATACGTACATACATATATGTAGGTACTTGTATACGAGATGTATTTACAGATGTACATACATATATACGAGATTAAACTGTGTTTTTTAGTTTTAATAATGTCTAGACGATGCCAACATGGTTGGATAAATACAGTATTATGTGCAAAATCCGTTTAGAAAAAGTTTTATTCATCTCCTAATGATGTAAACATGGTTGGTAAAACGCGGATATTTATTGCAAAATAATGTGTCACAGTATAACAATGTACTATTTACAATTTATATTTATAGTAACTATTTGTAGTTTCAACTACAAAAAAAAAAAAAAAAAAAATTCGTCAAATTGATGTTTCACAATAAATACGTAAATCCGAACCTTTGCAGATGGATGATAGCAACTTACTCAGATTACATACTAATCAATTCAAACCAAGAAATGTATGTTGCGGACTACATTATTCATAGAATGTTCTTATTATGTCGCCACTGTAAATGTTAAAGCCAAAAAACTGTAATATTGAACAACTGAAATTGACAAAGCAAGCAAGGATAATATGAAAAACAATATTAGCGTAGCTAGATGCATAATACATACATTGTGGATTTGCACCCGTAGTTATCAGTATGAACACAAAAATGCAAATTATTGTTATCTAATAAAGTTCAAAGTTAACACGCCGACTTTTGGTCAACAAACTTTCCCACGGTAACACATTGTTACGTTATATATTAGTTTACTCCTGACCTCACTAATAAAATGTGTAATGTTTAGCTTAACCGATAGTTAAAATTATTTCGGTGTCTGTATATGGTGGTCAGTATTTTAAGAATACTTTATTAATCATACTTAAAAAGCAATCACGTAGATATAACTTTTCATTAGCATGTCTACCATATTTATTTATTACTAAACTTCCAGCGTATAGGAGGATGTGAGCAATATTAACTTCTATCTCTTTAGCACACTACCGGCAATAATCTCCAAACATTAATTATACATAATTACTATCGTAAACCAAAGCGAATATTCTATTTACCAGAACTGAAAATCAGTTATTGATTCTAGCCTGTAAGTGGCACAACCTCAAACCGAATGCCTACGTAGCTCGCTGTAGAGCTCTAATCATTTCAACATCAAAGGATGCAACATAACCTTCGCTGTAATGGACTAAATGGATGGTAATAATACACGAGGCCTGTAAGCGATATAACAATCAGCTAGTTAAAACGATATTGCATCCCCTTCAGATAATTTCAGACTTGCCGAGTGCATCAATTACAGTACGGTCTGTGATATGCCCTTACTCAAAATGTAAAATTTTGCTGCAACATAAATAACGCGGCGTTACAAAGCTTTGCTTCAGTTCTACTGTGTAAAAAGATGATTTAATCTGCGTGCCATAGTGCGTATGGATGAAAACACTTTTGAAAAGTTGTTAATACAGGTAATGTTTTACAGGAAAAATATCGTCTGAAGTCTATTTATAACGTAATCTATTCACATATTTATACTACTTTATAGTTAAAAAGTACATATTCATGGTCTAAGAAAAAGTAGGTTACCATTTATGTAAAAACATATTACCTATATTTATACAAAAAATAACACTCAAAAATATATACAGTTTTTCTTGACATTAATACATATTTCATTGTACAATATTTTGTGTATTATATGTACGTCAAATTCGAGACAATTGTCTGCGATATTTTCATTGCCAAGCTCTATATTAACACCTAAAAGTTGTAACATTTGATATAGTGTATCTTTTGAATGAATTTAAATTTAATCTGACACGATTTAATTGGTATAACGTTTAGCTACAGCATTAAAGTATACAAGATGTTTTGTTCAATACGTTTTTCCTAAATTTTCAAATTATGTATGGAGCACCCTGTATATAATAATTTACTCTTAGTCTGAAGAGACATCTTCCAGTAACAAACTGTTTTCTTAATTTCGGGGATATATGTTTTTATATATTTGGTTTTCGAGATATGTGTTTTGAAGGTTTGTTTACAAATTATTTTGAATAAGCAAAGACCGTAAAAAATAGACGTAAAGTATAACAAAGAATGGAAAAAAATATTACTAATAACGTCACTAAAACTTTATAGCTTGTGGGTCCACCTCTGAACTTGTTCTTTAATAGTTTCAACCAGATGATCACTATTTTGAAAAAAATAGTTGGGATACCCAATTCTTTGGAACATCTCAGACGTGCTCGATTTGATTTCAACCAGGAAATTGTGCTGACCATACCATCTTATTAAATCATTCACTCGTTATGAAGTTATTAACAATGTCTTCCCTGTAAGGACGGGTATTCTCATACGGTTCATATCCCATTTATAAAGGTTTTATTAATCTTTGTATTTTCAATTTTTAAATTATTATTCTTATTGGATATAATTTTCTACAAATACTACTTAATTACCCATTTCCATATTTAGTATATTTAGTATTCCGTCCCTAGTTAAAGTTATCATGCAGACTAGTGTCTTTCAAAAATAAGAAGAGATATCCCGAAATTTCAAAAAAATAGTTTGTTACCTACAGGAAGTCTGGATGTGTCTTCAGTCTGAGAGTAAACTGTTATATACAGGGTGCTTCGCATATGCCATATATCATTTCGACCCACCGCACACGACAGATAGTCGGTCTACGACTATTTTGAAGGAAGGCATCGTAGTTAGGAAGGCATCGCTAAATAATTTCTAATTCAATTATAGTATAAAATGTTCATACCTAATTAAATTTTAATTTAAGTGGGTACTAACTTTTAATTAATCAAAATTTAATTTAATTAACAAACACAACACTTACGAAGTACTGAGATGTCACGTGTGTCTAGGGAACATATTACATACCTGTATGTATAGTCATTTTACTTACACATCATTGTAGTTGGATGAAAGTAAATTAGTATTTATTATACGACTGCCAGTCTTCTAGTATGGTCTTCATATATTTGGAAACTTGACGTTGATTTTATGCAGATGAAAACTTCTAATGGTTAAATAAAAAGTTTCAGCCTAAATATATACCTCTATTTTTATATATCGTCCCTGTTTTCACAAAGTAGCGTAAGTATATAAAGTTTGTATTTTTTTTTTCTGGAAAGCTGATTTAAAATTTCATGTTTCAAATTGAATGTGAACTATATGATTCAATATGATTGATACGTACGGCCAACCTGCATTCCTTTATGTTCTCTGAAAGCTTCATCTTAGATATACACCATTTCACCATATGTGTAAAAGCATGTAAATTAAAAAATAAAAACATTTTTACAAAACATACGATATACGCCACTGTGAAAACAAAAAAGATATACAGGGTTGGAAGATTTCAAAGCCGAGTATTAAAAGATAAGAAAGGAATAAACTCTGACAGATAGAAGAACTGACAGAGAAATATTATATCCATAGTTGCCAGACTGACATGTCATTTTAAAACTTTTATCAGCGTTATTCTTTGTCTTTTGTGATAGGGTAGCAATAAAATATGTAGGCGGGACGCCCTGCCCATAAATTATAATGCGCACGTGTGAATTGAATTATTGTATCGTTATTGGTCTACGAAAAATAAGCACTTGAGTATTCCTGTGCGTACGCAGTATCCCCAGAAGTTAAATGTTTGGGTTGGTATTTTAGGCGATTCCATCGTTGGGCCGTTTTTTATAAACGGTTCCTTAAATGCCAACAAATATTTAACAAATAAAACAAACTCTTTGCGGACATGAACATGAAAGACCACGAAATTTAAATGATTTACGGGCCAGAATTGTACAAGTCCTAAATAATATTTCCCCTGAAGTGTTAGAACGCGTAAGAACTGAGTTTTACGATTGACTAGGTTTTTGCGAAGCACAAAGGGGCGACATTTTTGAACCACTTATTCAATAGGCATTTTTTCTTTCTTTCGTCTTATAACCGGGTTGATTTATATTTTATTTTTTTTATTTTTTATAGAACTTCAATTTTATTTTCTTGCAGACCGGTTAGTTAAGGAATACAAAAATTTGAAAATGAATACAATTATGTTCGTACACTTCTTTTAAGTGTATAGGATCATTGTAAGTCAGAACGTAAGAATTTCGTTTTATACAGCTAAGTCGATGTACACCCTCATAGCTGCGAAAAAGTACTGAGTCCCACTCACCGCACTCAAATTCGGTATGTGATGGACGGTGTCTCTCCACTCCACTTTCCAGCTTCTATTACTCGCAGGTAACGTTTTACATCATACGTTTCTAATACGTATACAAGCGTGAAACACTGGTGCATCTAACTGTCTTTGTCTGTCCTTACTGGTGTCTTTAAATTGATTCTCTTCTACACATGTATCGCCAATATGTAAAGGTGCAATTTCCTAGGGTGTATATCGGCTATTAATTAGCCCATGTATCAGCCTGCCGTATGAAGTATATGAAAAAAAAATTCAAATTTGAAACGTGTATACAACACGCAAATGTACATATTTTGACATATTAGATATTTGAATAACACCTCCAATTATACCAGGAATGAAATGAGTCTCAAATCCTGAACAGGTACGAATACATAATTCGAATCTCTATAAAATTTGCTGTACAATATAATACTTAAATGGTTGACATTGCGATTCTGTTAAAAATCACTCTTAATTACTAAATTTTTTAGTAACTAACAATTCCTCAAAATACGATTATAAATAAAAAAGGAACGACGAATAAAGTGGGTCATGCATCAGAAATTTTGAAATGACACTATATGATTATCGTGTCAGCAAATTGGAACGTAATTAAATTAGAGTTTACTTAATTTTATGTTCTACAAGCCAATTACATATAATATCTGATATGACCAGATGCCAGTAGATACACTAATGTACAATCACAAATTGATGTTCATCCAGAAATCAACAAGATGACTCCCACTTCCATCTACACTGGTCGGTCGCCATAGCCAAATGCAAAGTAAAATCATAAATATTTGAGTAACATATATAGATCATGCTATTGGCGTAATTTTTTTTAACAAACAAGTCATAAATGAGACATTGAACTTTAAATAACCAAATGTAGATATAACGGTATGCCATTATAAACAGATGAAATAGAGTTCAGTCGAGGATAATCAATTCATTTAAATTAAAATAATATAAGAATTATTTGCTCGATACTGTGAAAATATTTATGAGGCAGACCAGTGTAGAAAAAAAACAAATACATTTCTTAATTTTAGGTTTAGAAAGCACAGAAGGCAAATGGCGTTCTTTCTTCGCTTTCTTTTCCGCTTGGTTTGAGACCTGTCTGATCACAGAAATAGAAAAAATATCGCCGCTAGATGACTCTAGCGGTCAAGTCAAAGGCAAATTGTCACCCCCGTGCCACGGAAAGGCGGACGCTGACTCCAAGAAGACTATTTGTGTTTTGGATGACTCCGTCCACCGCATTTTCCCATTTTCCATTCCGTTACCTTCTCAAAAGAATATTTTCTTTCCCGAGCAGGTCTCTATCGACAGTCGACACGTTTTCGGACGGATTCTGCTACTAACAGTTTAGTTAAAGAACGTCTCGTTCACTTGAGCGCCTTTTTATGTTTGTTTCACTCTTTTGCGTAACGCACGTGATGAAGAGAGGATTGCCTCATCAGAGAGGAAAGACCTGCTACCAACGAATTTTAAATCGTCCTTAAGAAGCAGAGGCAGAAAGAGCTGGAAGATGCAAAAGAAGAGGAAGGCATGCTGTATGCACTAGGAGTTAGGAGTTGATATGAAATGATCACAACGTCACCATTGACTCTCTTAAAAAGTATAGGAAATCCCCTGAAACTGCCGCTCCAATAAAAACGTGTCGGGAAACATAGAGAAATAATCGTAGTAGCAATTACATTGGCATATTTTATGGGTTTTCCGCAGACATAGGGTGGCTCGTTAAACTAAAAATTACTGTCCAAAAGAAAAATGTACTAGATACTCTTTAAAAATATGGTAATTTTCAAAACAAAGGAGTTTTGCAAATTACCCTTTTTGCAAATTATAATAATGGAGAGGAGAACAAATTTCTAAGGGAACCCCCCTTAGAAATTTGGCATATTTTGCTTTTTGAGAAAAATGTTTTTTGTTTTATTTGTATCTTCTATGAACCATAAATAGTCGATACTCCCATAAACGGCTGGTCTAAATACCCTCCCCCTCTTGCAGCCGCCCTTAAACCAAAAAATACCCATATACGTGTAACCATGTCCATATTTAATGACATGCTTTTATCCTTAAAAGTCCATCGTACGGTCAGGTATGCATGCACACGCACATCTGAACCACCTCCCTCTTATTAACTACCCTCCCCTCTACACAAAACCCCCCTCTCTAATAGCACAAGCCTACACAATACAAGCACGATTAAAGGTGGATTTATATTATCCGGTCAGACACGGCACGGGAACGTAGCGTTAACGTTCCGACAAAGAAGGGAGATGTTTATATTATCAGTACTATTTATATCGTCTTCAGACATATAGATATATTGCAAGAACACAGTGAACTCTCGTTAAGAAATAATAGACGCGTATCCTGGCAGACAAACCTTCTTCTCAACAAACGACGGACGGTATGTGTATGACACGCAACGTGCCTGAACGGAACCGATTCGCTAAATATAAATACTTCTATAAGAAATACATGTAAGAATGTTTGTCTTGCTGGACACGTAACGTTTCCGCACCGTGTCTGACCGGATAATATAAATCCACCTTAACACGGAGTAACAAAACAATATTTCTTTTTTCGTTAAAACTAACTTTCTGTAAGCAATCCATCAGTTAAAACTCTCCTCCTTATCCCTTCCACCACCACCATTACCAGTATACATTTACTACTAACAACGGACCAGGTATTATGCACCACAATTACTTGCTTGCTATTCCTTTAATTGTATCCGCAATCCTCCCCTTTCCCCCTGCTAGTCCATCACTCCCAAGACCAATATACCTTATTCTCACTAAGGAAAAATCACGTATATTCCTCACAACAACAATTACTTTGTCAAATGGTTGTATCACATTAATAAGTAAACATCTCAACCTCAAACTCAAACTGGAAGCAATCCTCTCAAACTCAAACTGAAAGTGAACTTCTCAAGGGGTTTTAACTGGTGGATTGTTTACGAAAGGTTAGTTTTAACGAAAAAAAGAAATACTTTTTTGTTACTCCGTGTTAATCGTGCTTGTATTGCGTAGGCTATTAGAGGAGAGGTTTTATGTAAGGGGGAGGGTAGTTAATAGGAGGGAGGTGGTTTAGGTGTACGTCATGGATGGAAGCATGCATGCCTGACTGTACGGTGGATTTATGGGGGTATCGACTATTTATGATTCATAGAAGATAAAAAAAAAAAAAAAAAAAAAACAAAAAAAAAACATTTTTCTCAAAAAGCAAAATAGACCAAAAATCCCTCTTAGAAACCCCACTCCTTTGATAATGATTTTTGTACAATAATTCATTTCTTATAACCTACGAGGAATACTTTAGTTCAACGGGTATCTACATATACCGTGTGTCTCAGTTGTATTGTTCCAGTGGCATATCTCCGTTAGTTAATAAGATATAAATTTGAAATATGGGGCATCTAATTTACACCTAAAGTTCTTTACATAAAGCCTAATATTAATATTCTGCCACTTCCGGTTTAACCGGAAACGACCCTAAATTTCTTATTTCAAATGGCACCCTGTATTTTTTTTCTCAAAATTTGAATTCTACGCAAAATTCCCTTTCCAATGATGTATCACACTTTGTATTTTGGATTTAAGAAAGGAAGCAAAATCGAATTTTAAAGATTTTAAAAAATGATTGAAACTAAATCGATTAACCCAGGAAAAATAAAGCAGGCTTTGAAGATATTTGAATAATTGTTAACTTGTTTGACTTTGACAGTTTATAAAGTTATTAATTTGTATTAAAACTTAAAATTGCTTCGAACAAAAGTGGTATTAATAATGAATAACGACAATTTTTCAAATGTAGAAAAGTTAGATATGATCCTAATTTATGGGGAGTGTAGGAAAAATAGGCGTGACGCGTTAAGTGTTTATGGGGAGAGATAACCTGACTGACAGACGTATGCCAAGTGATATGTATTTTACCCGTTTGGCTTCAAATTTAGCCACATGTGGTTCGTTCTCAAAAAAAAGAAAACTAGTTTTAAAAGAAACACTGCTACTGACGAAGAGCATAGTGTTGGTGTTTTGGGAAGTGTGTTTAATGATCCACATATTTCAATTCAACAAATTGAATCAGAATGCGATATTTCTCGTTCTTCTATTCAGCGGATCCTAAAATCCGTCAAAATACGACCTTTTAAAATCCATCTGTATCAAGGATTAGAACCAGGAGATTATGAGAGAAGAATGGCATGGCTAGCGACTGCTCATGAAGATGATAATATTAGCTCAATAGGATGGCCTCCAAGATCACCCGACTTAACGCCGATGGATTATTTTCTCTGGGGGTATTTAAAGGATAAGGTATACCAGACGCCTCTTACAGATTTAGAAGACTTAAATTAAAAAATAGAATTAGAAATGAATGTGAAACTCTTAATGTCCAGTTATTAAGAAGTGTTACCACTCGTGAACTTTTGCATCGAGCCGAATGTTGCGTTGAAGAAAATGGACAACACTAAACATTTTCTTTAGCATAATTTCTGGTGCTCATGGTTATTGTTTCAATTAGATATTCGTAAGTCACGTTCTCGTAAAAATAAAATTAGTGTCTTAATATTTCCCTGTAATTTATTTAACATACCTATTTTTCTATTATTTGACTCTCAACAAAATATTTGTAAATCACCCTTATCCAAGTAACTTTTCTTTTTGACAGAGATCTAAAACATTGAAAAGTGTGTCTTAGCAACTTTATAATTTAAATCCAAAGCAAACCACATTATTTTCATAAATTTCGACAAAATCAATTTTAAAATCTTTAAAATTCGATTTTGCTTCCTTTCTTAAATCCAAGATACAAAGTGTGATACATCATTGGAAAGGGAATTTTGTAGAATTCAAATTTTGAGAAAAATACACAGGGTGTCATTTGAAATAAGAAAGTTAGGGTCGTTTCTTGTTAAACCGGAAGTGGCAGAATATTAATATCAGGCTCTATGTAAAGAACTTTAGGTGTAAATTAGATGCCCCAAATTTCAAATTTACATCTTATTAACTAACGGAAATATGCCTTTGAAACAATACAACTGAGACACCCGGTATACCTACATACAAGCATATGTATATTAAGATTACTCATATGATTTTGTTTTCTTAATAAACTTGTGGGATTATCGGTCAGTTTATAAAAACAAATGTTTTTGTTTTTTTTTAACGTTTCGGCTTTATTCAGCCATCATCAGTGCTACAATTATAAGAACAAACATTTTTTTTAACTTATAAATTTATATAAATTTATCCTAGTAACTTACAATATATTTTCTCTTTGAGTCGTGTCTAAAGATTTTGTTTTCGTTGAGTGTCAACGGAGAAGTGCTAACCATTCAATGTTCCAGGCTGATATAAACTGAAAACTGCGACTAACCTACTAACGCTTTTGTAAAATGTCACATGTAAATATGTTCTTGATCGTTGTGTTAGTTAATAATAATTTGCTTCCAATGATACGTTTTGGCCTTTAATTACCATACCTTCCCCAAAAACAACATAGTCTTATTCCGTTCATACAGGTATGCCCCCTTAATATAACCTCATCACCGGCTCTTATTTAAAAAAGTCCAAAAAACATTTTAATGAACTAACTTTCAGTTAGTACTGATATCATAATTATTAAACGACAAAGTATGCGGGCGGTATCCATAGAAACTTGGGTGGGTAGGCTCTAGCATGTTCTAAAATATACGTCCCATAATAATACGCCTAGTGATCTTGACAATAATATGCAGTCTTTCTTAATGTATTTATTCTGAGGCCATGTGTAACACTCTATGTACTTATAGCTGTTTATTTTCTTTAGGAGGATATTTGCTATGCTTGTATCAATAAACCTAAACTTTCTGAATAAGGGCGGATACAGAGGTAACAAGAAACAGAGGCGTGTTTCGCTTCAAATTTATTTTAGAAGTGACAGTAGAATCAATGGAAACTGGATATATTCGATGAGAGCTGCATATGAGGACTTTAAGGTTTTTTAAAGTTTTTCCAGACGCAGTTATTCATTTCGACCATTTTAGCAGGTCAGTAAAATGTTTTCTACTACGACTTTATTTGTACCGGCACACTGGAAGCGTGAATCGCAAACAAGGGAGTGGCAGATCCAAAGTAAGGACAGAAAAAACCGTTGAAATAGTTTAGGCAAGTGAAAACGGACAATCCAAGAACATCAATTACCCATCTAAGCCAACAAGTGAATTTGCCTTATACAACGTGTCAACGAATTTTGGATTTGGAGCTTCATCCATATCGTCTGCAATCCACACATGAAATTCTCAGAGCGGACGAACGTCTAAGACTACAGTTATGCCAATCGTTTATTAACCATTTTAATCTTACCACCTTTTGTACAAATGTTGCATGACGACGAACCACAATAAGGTTATATTCAACAAGATGGAGCTCGTGCGCGTACTACTAGGGAGACAATTAATTATTATAGTATAGGCGAATTTTTCGAAGACCGCGTAATTAGTTTGACCACGCAGATCATATTGTGGTTTTTTTCTCTGGCCGTATAGAAAAAAATAAAGTTTTTAAACTCCTCTTGGCGATAAGGAAGACCTTCAGCAACGCATTGTCAATAAAACATAATCAGCGCGTTATTGACTTGAGTTAAAATAAGAGCTCAAATGTATATAAAAATGGGCGGCCGTCATTTTCTTTAAATAGGGTCTTATTTTTTCGAAAATATAGTTTCTTTTTGAAGTTTTTTATTTCTGTTTTTTATATTCTCGGTAAAAGTACCCGTCACAAAATGTGACAGTCTTGACAATTCAATGAGGTTATAAACCATAGGTTAGAGAAGTTTTAAATTATAATTTAAGATTAAGAATACAAATACCTTATAAAACATTTGCATATACTTAAAACACATTAATAATTAGCAAAACTGATTTTTAAAATTAATAAGTTAAAAAACTACACCTAACTTATATACTCAAAAGACGAATATTTTAGTACACGAAAATACGAATTTCTATTCTTAATCTTAAGTTTATAACTTTATTGAATTGTCAAGGCTGTCATGTCATGTAACAATAATTATTTATTTTACAATAATTGTGACAGCCACTTCGAAAGTTTGACAACAACGAAATTTCGCTTCGACCTTCGATGTAACCGCTATTTCCATCTCTCTCGTTCATAGCCAGATTTGATGACTTTTTTTAATGACTTATTATAACGTTTATTTATCTATATACTTTATACTCTATGTACAATTTATGTTATGTGTCTGCTTTATTGTACTAAGTATGCTTTCTTCTGCATAATGCATTTGTTATCACTATAAATATTTTAATGTCAATTTCACCATCAAACTTGATATGTACCACCATAATGGTGATGTCCCCAAATGATTCATACAAACTATAACTCTTATAATAATAAAATAAAGACATCGCAGTGCAACCCATGCGAAGTGTTTATTGTGAAAGATCTAGTATTATAAATGCCGCCTTCGGTACAGTCGCTTCCGCTATACTACTAATATCTAATAAATAATTAAAGTACTAATATAAAGGTTTTAACAAAATAGGTTGGAGGTTGATGGGGGTTGAGAGGGTTAAGTTTTCAAAATATGTAAGACTAATGTTTTTAACATAAATTTTAATAATTAAACAGGGAAAGGGGTCTATAAAAGTCTGCCCCCACACCCTCTATGAGTAGGGGGAGGGGGATAGAATAAAATATAAGAAAAACATTTAACATTTATGAAAACTTATGTTTAGAAAAACCAAACATTGAATTTATGTTCATTTGGATGATGGTATTTTTGTTGTTCACAAGAGGGGAGGGGGAGGTTGTTTTGTTATATCTTAGTGTAAATTAATAGACAATCATGTGACGTGTATAATATACATATAGGTGTTTAACGTAGGATACTTCAAATATCACATTATTATTATTATTACCCTCATTTTTACTTATATGTCATATAAGTCATTAAGTTCATGTATGTCATTGATACCATGCCATAATTTAGTCTAATTAAATGTGGATAATTAGATGTGGAAGTAGTGATTCCATTATCAGCAGTTTCTTCGATAACATCTAACCATGGCCTACTTTAAGAGTTTATAATTAACATTATCTAGTACATACAGGAAAGTAATTTAAAATACCTGCACTGGAAAAAAAATACTTATTTTTTTGCCAGTCATTTGATATTTCCATAAATACGAGCAATTTGGAAAGAAACTTACGGGGCACTAGGGGAGTTGACTACAACTCCTCATACTATAAATTGACCCTTTTGTTGCATCACGATGTATTTATTTTTACAAGACTTAGCTTATATAAATCATTCCGAGACACCCTGTGTACCAAATTTGCGAAATTCCTCTTCCATCTCATTGTCGACTATATATTTAACAGCATGTTATCCCTAATATCCATAAATCGATTATTTATTAGTAACCTAACAGAAAGTTTTTAGACCGAACGTGGTAACGGCATTTAGCACACTTGTTGAGAAAAATAATCGTAATGTTCTCTATGTTTTTGTCATCTAAAATGTTTGTATTCTAGATTGTGACTAACCGGGCGTAAAGTGAATACAGTTATCGGTGTTATTACTTATTTGCCGTACCTGGTTGGAGTTATTGTCATCTGATCACCAAAGCACTTAGTCCAAAATGCTCTTTCTGTTTCCGTGTAGTGGAATGTTATAAATTTCATCAAAAGAAATGTTATATGAATCATAATATGATATTCTTAGATCGAGAGATGCTGCAAGAAGGATTGAATGTAACACATTTTCCACTAACACCAAAACACTACATTTACGCTCTAGCCAAACATTTTGACACCATCAGGAGATAATTAAAACTAACGTTGTCATTAAATAGATCTCATAATCTATACTATTTATATTAATGTTAACGTTGCGATTCTAAGAACCGTAACTTTGATTTTCTTATCACCCCCTCCTACAGATTGTCAAAATTATTATCGAATCAGTTCAACAATTTACCTTTGCACAGTCTAATTTTTCAATAACAAATTCAATTGATTTTATGTATAATATAAAATTACTAAGTTGTTAGAAGGTCAATTTTGATCTCTTTCGGTGTATGTTTATTTTTAAGTTATTACGACTTTTAAAATTATTTTAAAAGATTTTTATTAAGAATATTTTAAGGAATAAATCTTGTATGAACATACGTAATTAGTAGATAATTGTGGACATTAAAATACTGATAATGACTACCAATACTGCATATAGAAGAGACAATAACGCTTACATAAAAAATTATATATAACTTACTCGTCTTCCTGAAAGCCAGCGGGCAATACATTTCTCTTGGTAAGTGTGTGATTCCTTACACCGTATATAGAACACTTCACGTGTAAAGTCTCACGGATGTCTGCCTTCGCTGAAGTTCCCTCAACGCTTTCCGAATCTTCTATCACAAGAGTTTGGTAGTATATTTCTTTGCCCTAAAATATATTCATCAAGATTATTTGATTGTATTAGGTAAATCTTAAGGACGTGACACTTTGCCTACAAATAAAATATACAAGGAATACATTTATACCAGTAATTTTATTCATGGCTGTCACGAAACATACAGTATGAAAGAGGTTATAAAGTAATGACGTCATCAACTTATTTTTCAAATGACAACCCCCCATTTTTTTAATTTAATTTGAGACACCCTTTCATTGTCGATTAACGGTATAAAAATGTTGCCACCTTACATAACAAAATTTTTGAGGAAATGACAATTGAATGTTACAAAATGAAAAATATATTTTTCACCATAAATAAATGAAAATTTCGGGAAAAACTAAACACAAATAAAACATAGCAAAAAAGTACGTTGCTAAGCAAGAAAATTATCAGATTAAGTTTTTTGAAGTATCCATGGTTTTTACTAAAAAAAAACTGGACGTTTTCCACGTCCAGTTTCCACGAAAATCAACAATAACGAAAAGTCAGGAATATACGAAATAAGTTGTAAAGATTGTGATCAAAAGTATATTGGGCAAACAAAAAGATCTATATTGACTAGATTTAAAGAACACATGGCTCATTTGAAATATGGCAGAACAGGAAAATTTTGTGTTGCCCAACACGCTTTTGAGAACAACCATAGGATAGATATAAATAATTTAAAATTAATTAGAAATGTAACAAACAGTAGACAGTTGGATGCCTTTGAAAGTTTAGAAATCATTAAGTGTAACTAGTATGAATAAGGACAACGGTCCGATACCCACCAGTCCACTGTTTGCTCTGATAAACAAAGACAGTTACGGTTCAGTGAACCGTGGCAACAAATTTGGTATAAACAGTGCAAATGTGTAGGCTAGAATTTAGTTTTAATCTTTTCCTAAAGATGCCAACTTGGTTGGCGAAACGCGCGTCGAGAAAAGTGTAGTAGTTCGGTGTTTCGTGTAAAACGTCCAGTTTTTTGTTTCTACGCCGAAGGTTCCAGTACCCACTCCATGGTTTTTACTGTCAGTTAGTCAGAAGATTTGTCAGTAAATTGTGCGAAAAGTTAATGTAACGTGTTCCATTATAATTCCAATTCCAATTTTAATTTTAATTCCAATTTTAATATGGCACATTTAACTGAACACAAAGAATTGAAATTTTGAATTTCAGCGGATGTGGAAATAAGACCAGAACTCAGCAGGAGGAATGCAATTTATTTAATGCAAAATATCCAGATAACCCTTTCACCCAATCCGCAGTTAGTAAGATTGAGTCAAAATTTAGAGAAACTGGTGATGTTAAAGATCTACCAAAATCATGACGTCCAAAAATTACCCAAGATAAAAGATTGACATTGTGTTAAGTATGGAAGAGAACCCTCAGAGTACATCTACACTAGTTGCTTCAGAAAATGAAGTTAGTCAGACGACAGTTCTATGTATCGTGAGGAAATAAAACTATCATCCCTACAAATTTCAGCTTGTGCAAGAACTCAACGAAGACGACCCCGACCGGCGACTGCAATTCTGTGAAACTATGATGAATCTTTATCAAACAAATCCAAATTTACACCAGCAAATACTTTTTTCCGATGAAGTCACGTTTTGTCTAAATGGCACAGTGAACCGTCAAAATTGCAGGTATTGGAGTCGGACAAATCCTCATTGGATCATCGAAGCACATACTCAACATCCACAGAAATTAAATGTGTGGCCGGAATAGTCGCAAACAGAATAATAGGGCCTTACTAGACTAGACTTACAGAATAATAGGACCTAACTCTCACAGGAGAAATATATCTGGAGTTCTTGCAAAATGATCTAGTTCCAGCGCTTGCAGTAATTTTCCCAATCGAGAATGATCATGACATTCCAGATAACACACTCTGGTTTCAGCAAGACGGAGCACCCCCGCAGTATATGCGCTCAGTTCGTGAATATTTAGACGTCATCTTTCCTCAGAGGTGGATTGGCAGACGAGGACCGATAGAATGGCCCGCGAGATCCCCAGATCTTACACCACTTGATTATTTTTATGGGGTTATTTAAAATCAAAAGTTTACTGCAGAAGACCACACAATTTAGCCGAATTACGAGATCGCATTAGAAGTGAAATGGGATCCATTACCCCGGAAGTCATTCAGAATGTACAAGAAGAATTTGTACACAGGCTTGCATATTGCCAAGAAGTTGATGGACGGCATTTCGAACACTTAATTTAAAATTGTATTTGCTTATTAAAGAAGTTTTCGTTTATTTATTGTGAAAAATATTCATTCACATTCAATTGTCATTTACTCAAAAATTTTGTTATGTAAGGTGGCAACATTTTTATGCCGTTAAATCGACAATGAAAGGGTCTCTCAAATTATATTTAAAAAATGGGGGGTTACCATTTGAAAAATAAGTTGATGACGCCATTACTCAAAAACAAATGACATCTGAAAATAGACGTTCCCTCAAAAATGTGTGTTTTTATTAATTAAACAAAATCGACCTGTTCAAGGATTTTCTCCAAAAAATTTTTTTGTTCCACATTTACTGAATTTATTCTCTACTTTAGGCGCCCTGTATATTTATTTCACTTTCTTTACACAATATTTATTTATTTATGTTTAGTTTAAGCGACGTATTTTAACCTCCAGATTCACTGTTATCTTTTATGCTACTTCATTTAGAAACACCCTGTATAACAGAGATAAATATCAATTCACCTTCATTGAATATATTTAGAAATAGTCCGTTACAACACGTCAGATATATATGTATATATAAGGAATGATGAGATCTAATAATTTAGAAATCCGAATCTGTGGTTTCTGATGATGGATGAGACGAGCTGGGAATCATACTCGCTTCACATCTAATAATTACAGTCTAACTAAATACAAACATTAGAATAGAAAATACTTTTACGTGAAAACACACTATTCGAATATTTATAATAAAGCTGTACAAAAATTGCATTACAAATGTCAGTGTTTGCTTGCAAAGCTGAAGTCATTATAAGAATATTGTAATTTTAATTTTAGTAAAAGTACGTCATCTAAGAGGCGAATAATTGGTTTTTAATGGAAATTTTAATTGCAAGGTGTAAAACTTTAAGGCGGTTTTTATTAAATGTACTGTTTTCTCCAAGCTCATATACGGAACTAGATGGATTCATAAATAAAACTTGAACGTAATAAACTTAAAGTTACATATGCAAAAATAAATTACCACAAATAAAAAGGAAAATTGTGATTGAAATAATTATTACATAATTCAATTTCACTAATATTATTTATAAATAATAACACAACTAATCTAGAGGAAGTAAAGCTATTGTAGACGTTATTGTATATAGAAAAATTGAACCAAAAGAATCCAAAATTGTGTGAACCCAACAAGCCTTTTGTCAGGAAAATAAAATGTTAAGCCTATTTGACATTATAATACGAGTATTCACATAGTGGCTGCAAAAAATGTATACAATACGGTCTATATGTGCAGAATAAATTTATTATGAGCAGTATTATGAACTTTTTGAAAATATACTGAAAGAGGTTGATTTTTACTTTCTATTGCCATATTTTAATATGAAAATATTTCCCTCCACTTTCACTCCCTCCGAATTATGACAAGCCCCTTAAAAATTTTAAATTAGGAAGATGCATCACCTCGTTCGAAAAAGCTTTTGAATCTCTTTTCAGCACTTTGAAGTTTTTTAATTTATTTTAATATGTAAACTCAATTGAGGTGTTTTTTTTTCAATTATTTTTCTGGGAAAAAAGTTGAAACGAATCTAGTGTTTTTTTATTATTTGTTATACCTTTAAAATATTATACCTACCTGAACTATTGTTTTCAGAATGAAGCGCAGAGTCTCACATAATATTAAAAATGTATTTACAAATTATTTCATTATCAACCTAAATTTTCAAAATGACCGAGAGTCAGCTGTTGCCAATAAGCAAGTCGACTTTTGAATTCTCGGAGGACATTTGTATAACCTTATGGCTCATAGTGTGAATTTCTTCCGTTATCCTATTTTTCAAATCTTCGATATTGTGTAGTTGATTAACATATATTATTGATTTCAAACAGCCCCATAGAAAGTAATCGAAGTAGGCCATTCAATTGTATCACGTTTTCCAATCCATCTGTTAAGGAGAACTTAATTTAAATAATTCTAACAATACACGCAAAATACGGTGGAGCTCCATCTTGTTGATACCAAATAAACCTGCCTATTTTATTTGGATAATTAACATCAAGAAAGTCTTTTCATGTATTTACTAACAAGTTCGTCGCAAAATTTATATAAACATGGAATATCACCGTTAACTACCTATATACCTCCAAAAAGGTGAACCATAACCATAACTAAACTTTAAAAGGATGATATTTTTATTTCTATAAGTTCCAGAATCGAAGATTTGTTTACATCATTATCAGCAGAAAGTTGTCTAGTTCAGAAAGTTGTCTAGTTGTCTGTATCTCTAGCGGTATATCTAATTGTTTTTCAATTCTACGATTTTTTGTGCTGTGATACATGCTGACCGGGGTAGGTACTCTAACCTAAAAGTTCATAAAACACTGTTTTTCTAACATATTTGAGGTTAAGTAGCACCGCGATTATTTTTTTTTCAAAAAAACAATGTTTGGGATTTTATAATATATGATAACAAAATAGATGATATAATATATAATAACAAGTCAATATTTTCTTAATCAAAAGATCTGCTCGTTCTAAATCTAATGTCAGATTTTCAAAATTTTTCGAAGAATTCAATATGGCCGACCTGAGTTGACTAAAGTTACAATAACGTCTATGGAACTTTCATGAACTTTTTTTATGAAATAATGGCGTCTTTATTTAGATTCTTTTGTATACTAAAAATTTATAGTAACATAAAAATAAAAATAAAGGTTACTAACAATTATATTCCTTATAATTATCGTTAAAATAAATGAATAAAATAAATGATTCTATTCGATTGACCATTCATTTTGTATATTTTCGGTGGTCAAATTTGATATTATATTTTCATTTATTTTAATGAAAAATTCAATATGGTGACCATGAAAATTTGGAATGAAAAGTAGGATTTTTGAGATGTTCGGTTAGAACATTAGAACTTTTAGGTTTAAAAGTGCAAAAACTCGTTATTGATTTTGAAATATTTTTTGTTTCTTGATTTAAAAAAAAAACAATTTTTTGATATACCACGTGTCCCTAATGAGTTTTCAGCTATATAAGATATTTGAGCAAACTCGACGGCATTTGAAAGAGGAAGACTTGTACTATAAGATTCCATACGTGTTTTTTTGAGAGAAAATCGCGGTGCTACATAACTTCAAATATGTCAAAAAACAGTGTTTTTTGCAGGTTAGATTATCTCAAAAACATGACGTGATAGAGCAATTCTGAGCCCGGATTTGTTTTCAGCGGGAAAAATTGCTTCGGAAACAACTATTCATTGTCTAGGGGCACAAAATTTTGAAAATTTTGCAGGGTAGTGTAATTTAACAAAAAAATACCTCAAAAGAATTTACATGACATTAATAACTTTTTGCGTTTTCAAAATTAATTTTATCAGTTATTATTGTGCAAAAGTTATAAAAGAAAGCCAATACTTCTTTCGAACGAGGTGTTGGCACGACACCGTTCCTGATTTAAATTTTTTTGAGGGAGTTATAATTCAGTAGGTGTGAGAGTGAAGTGAAATAGTTTCATGTTAAAAAAAATCGCAATTGAAAGTAAAAATCGACCTATTTCAGGTTATTTTCGAAAAGTTCATATTCACGCTTCAAATTAATTTATGCCATACATTAGGACCGTATTATAGTGACCACCAAAAAAACTGCACCATATGAGAATATTGCCGGTATCTGTCCGGTATCTCATTTTCGAACACTACAAAATCCCATTATTTTGTATAACATAGGTAAATGTCATACAGAAAAACTGTTTGAATTCATGTGAATAAGTTGAATTGAAGTTTCGATCCAAATGAAAAAAAATAATAATTTGTTTTTTCGCCTTTTTTAAGGGATTTATTTTGTCTTTGATGTTATAAAGTATATTTTTGTACAACCAATATAAAATATTGCTTGATTTTTATGAAAAAAACGGCCTTTGATGAGGCCTATTTGGAAGGAAAAGTGTACAATTTTTGAACTATTTTTAATCTCTTTTTGCCGTGGAATATAAGTTGCGTATTAAATAGAATAATTATACGAAAAATATTTAGTTTGTTACCTATGGAAAACAGCTAAGAATTTTGTAAAATCAGGTCTTTTTAAAACAATATAGACCATTACCTAAGTTATGCGTTTTTAATACATTTTATGAAATTTTGCACATATTCACAAGACTTGTTATTGACTTTCTCACATAACCTTTTTGACATTATAGTTGGTGGATGATTTTCTTAGGTGTTTCACCACATAACAGTTAAAATAATACAGCAAACATTCGGAAAATAGACCAGAACTGTTCTACATATTTTCCTTACAAATAAATTTATTTAAAAATAATTAAAATATGATTTTAACTTTAAACTAAAACTTTTTGGCGGACCATGTATACATATTTTTCGTGAAACCTTGTTTTAAGGTGATTTTATTTTCTGATGTAATTTTTACTTAGTTAGTAAGAATTTCCCATTAAGTTAAGGATGTGTGTAAATATTTAACTTTAACAACTCTATCAATGTGAAAAAGCTTTTCCAAACTAAATATGTTTCATAAACAATGTATATTACAGTGGACTCTAGGTTATCTGGAATAATTGAGACGGGACCTATTCCGGGTATCGAAAATTCTAGGTAAGCTACTTTATGAAAATTTGCCTGTTTTATGCCTGTTTATGAAAATTTATGCCTGTTAAAATTTTAAAAATAAAATATGATTGTAACTGAAACTTTAGCTTATTGAAACGTTGTTTAAGTCGAAAATACTCGTACTTCAACAATAAAGAAATTCATAACTTCGTACTCTTAACAATTCTCGTATATAATAACTAAAAAATAATAATAATAAACACCATAAAAACAGTAAAATCAATACCAAAACCCGATAGGACGATGATTAATCGATATTCTGGAAGCGGCATTCCAGTGTTTTCAATTAATATGGCGGATAGTATTTTTCCAGGTTTTTCCGGATAACCGGGTTCGGGGTAACCAGGAGTGTACTGTATTATAGTTCGAAGAAAAACAATTATTTTCTTATTCCACTGCGATACTAAAATTCATCGTTCCGCACTAATAAATATGAGATTAAAAAAAGATATTAAAAAAGTTATATAAAAAAGATATTTAAAAAACTTTTTCACTACATATAAGAATATTACAAATAAATATTTTGATTACGGACAAATGCGATCTTTAATTCGAAATATGCAATTTACTAAACAACTCAGACAGTTAAGAATATACAACTTTTCTCTTTTAAATTTCTAGAGAGCTGTTAACTTTAAATGTTCTAATCTAAATAAAGGTCATACCGTTTGTTTGTTGACGGCCTTAGTGACAGCACATCTATAGACGTCCCGGAGATCGAGTTCTAGGACGGCTAGCTTTCCCGTGGGATCCGTGTGGGGTCTGCAGGCAGGATCAGGATAGTCCCTTAAACCCTCTATATACACCCCTTTTGTAGTCGCTGATATTGGAACCTCCACACGCATTTGTGTCGGTGTACATTTCACCTTCGGAGCCACTGAAATGAAAAGAAAATAAAACATAATGAAACGTATAATAAATGGTATAAAACCTAACAGTATAAAGTTCACGACGATGAACTCGTTCTTTATTTCCACTTTATGGATTTTATGAATTTTTATATATAATGAGTTTCCTTTACCTTCAAAATACGCATTCGGGACTTCAATAGGAAATAAAATTAACAATAACTGAGTCCCCCTCCCCCCTTACAAATTTACCTCTAATTCTAAATAAAAATGTTAATATCGGAAGCTAAATAAAAATAATTTATTTCACCCCATCTTTTAACCCCTAAATATCTTCGGTTGAGTTCGGAAATCACGACTTACCGCATGTAAAACTGCATTTACCTGCATTATCGAGCGTTCCCGCATGAGATCGGCGTACTACCGCGCAGACGAGAGTTAAGACATCAGAAAGGATTGGTCAGATGCGTGGGTATACAGGGGTAAGAAATACACTCGTATATAATTTACAATGAGCTTAAAAATAGGGTTTATACTTTCATTATCATAGAGTTTTATAGTGTCGAGCCCTGCGTTGTAGACGAAGTTTACGAACTTTATTTATTCATTTTACTCATCGGTCGAGTGGTGTTACGTTTTCTAAAATTTCTTAAATACATTTTTTTTTGTATTATTTTTTGTTAGTGTACATTTGTAGTTTGTTTTAAATGTTTCTTAAATAGGTTTAAAATTTTTCAGTCCCCGCTAAAAATCAGTGCTGGCCACGGCCTTGGGAGTAGTCTAGTAGATGGTCTAGTAAGTTGAAAAATCTTGCCTGCTTACAACAATAACTCGTCCTGTGCAAAACGGTGGGTGTCTACTAAGAAGTGCAAACAACCGTCGGTTTTGAATGAAATCTCATTGAGTTAATGTCTAGTTGTAGTTGCTTTCATTTGATAATATGCCTATTGATTTAAAAAAAATGAATCGATACTTATCAGAAGAATGTATCGACCAGTACCAACAACCGTGCCTTTGGCGTGTGAAATCGAGAGAGTAGCATGAGAAGACAGAAGCGGCCTATGATCTTTTACTAAAACATATTGGTTATTTGATGTCAACGCTAACAAAAAAGACAATTTTAAAGAAGATAAATTATTTCAGGGCTAATTACCAAAGAAAAAAATGAAATTGAAACAACATGATTTTAATAATGACTTAATGATTAGACTTAAGATTTTTTTAGCCATTTTATGAGCGGTGATCTTTACCTTGACAAGCTACAAGCTCCAAGCTACAAGCCTTTAAATGAAGCGCAAGAAATTGTTTTTCAACCAAAATGAGGCACCACCCCATAGTGTTGGCTTAGTAACACCTTTTTTGAATGGTATTGAAACAATAAATACAAATCCACTTTGGGTAGTCAAAGGCCCTAATAGATTGTAAAAAAAAAGCATACCGCCTCTGTATAGAGATGAACGGTGGCCATTTTCATCTCTGAATCTCAAGAAATTCGAACAGCAATATGTAATTTTTTTTATTTTGTTGTACACCTACATAATTGTCAAAGTTTATTTTAGTATTGAAAATACTTCTGGGCGCGTATATAGGAGCTGTCTCCTAAAATATTAACGCTGAAGCGACATGAAAAATGCGAGCGACCTCAACGTGGTCACGTGCTCGTGGAACGGCCTAGCTGTTTAAGCAGTCTATGTTTATGTTTGGGCTACATGTGTAGTCATCCACAATTTTGATGACTGCTCAAAGGGTCCAAGGCCACCGTCGGATGCTCGAGATTTGCTGATTTGCTGAAATGGCGAAACGACATCCGAGCGGCAGGGCGCTTATAATTCGAGCACGTTGAATAAAAAACTTCCTAGTACACCGTTCAGTGAAAATTTGCCTGCGTATTTTATGAACTGATGTTGAATGTAAAATAAACATTTGGTATTTACTGATCGTTGTAATAGGATGAGCAGATTTGTAATTTTATTAATTTACACTAACATATATACAGGGTGATTAATTAAGAATAAGTAATCGCTAAACTGGAAGATTTAGTTTTCTAGATACATCAAATGAAAAGTTTTGGTATCACACCCTCTATGAATATAATGGAATATGAAATGTATAAAGTGCATAACAAAAATAGTTTTAGGCTGATGCAACCTGCATTTGAGAAATTATGGAGGAAATAATGTTGCCATTAAAGAAACGAAAATGCAATATTTTAGAAAATGAAAAGAAAGCTATTCATCTTACGTCAAGACATATTTGTAAACAATTTTAAAATCATCTGGCTCACGTTCGAATTCAAGGTTGCTAAGTGGATGGATTCATATAATCCAAGACTAATTATTATTATTATTAATTGTTATAATTAAAACTTTGCTGACTTTTGACAAGGTCATTTAAAGTTTTGTTAAAGTGGTTGGATTATTGTTTACAATTGTTAAAATTACAATTAATTGTCTTTTTACCGAGATACACACTTATATTTTCCAGACAGCTTTTCAACAACTAGAGGCACCGTTCGTGTCCACTTCTGCAGTGTCTAACAAATTACATTAAACATTGGCTTGTTTTCGGGTTTGGCATGAAAACGTAGCTGAAAATTAATTTATACATTACGTTATGTAAGCACTATATTAAATAATTGACAAAAAATTGTGTCAGGTCAACAAGGCATTGAATATCTGACTTCTTAACAGCTAGACTGACTGGTAGAGGCGGCTTCTCTTACAAATGCCCCATTGAACGAAGTTGAGGATTGACAATGAGGAGTCTATTGCGAACAGTCCTCTTCTTTGCCTCGGGACTTGTGGGTAATCTACAGTTCAGCAAAATTTGTATTTGTATAAACTGCCGATTAGGACTATCAGACACTAACACTTGTGAAATCTCACATCCTTGTGGACAATGTTGCTTAAACGCCGATCTCACACTACAAGATATTCACAATATTGTCGGGTAATAGTTTCTTAGAGCATATCCCTGCGACAAATGGTTTTCAAGAATACGACGGGCCAAATTCATCGCAACTGCATCTACATTCTCGGTACACTGCAGGTAGTCCATGGCAGCCAGGCCATTGTAAAGGCACATGATGATGACGATCAACTTATTAATCGAAAACATTTTTGTTACGATATGCACGGCAAAGAAATCGCAAACCTCACTGAATATCACATGCAAGATAACCCGTTTAAGACGACAAGACCTTCAGGGTCAACGCGCCAAAACTCGTAACAACAAAATGTGTTTTAATTTTATTAAATTTACTTTAGAAATTCCTACTAGTTGAATCTGTGAATTTTTTTTTAATGAACTTTTCTTTTGCCCGAAATATGAATTTTTACAGTTTCACAGTTAAAACAGATTTTCAGTGTTTCTGATCTACTAGTAGTTATGGAGTAATAATCAAGAAAATCAATTTTCATTTCTTTAAATTTCATGATATATCTGAACAATTGGAAGTGCGTTTTGAATCAATTGCATAGATACTATATGTAAGATTGAAATAGGTGTTTTTTTGCTTAGATTTTTAAAAATAAGTATAATAAACTATATATTATATATTCGTAATCAGGGAGATGAGCCCAATTATTTAGTGATATAATTTACTGAGTGTTCCATAAGAAAAAAATACATTTTTATTTATCACACTTTTTTTGCAACACCCTGTATACATGAAAACTATGTCATAAAAAACTTAACATTCTATCCTACAACTTTTGTATTTAACATTTTTTTAATATAAAGCAAAATAAAACAGTTAAGGAGGGGGTTCATTTATAGTGAAACATCCGATACATATTGTGTTGTGTACATACATAACAGGGTGGCCCAAAAAAAATGGAATATTTTTTTTATTCGTGTCTCGTTGGAATATTTTTTATCTCGTTGAATTTTTTTTTATTCAAAGAAACGTTTTTTAGAGGTCGCGCAAGATTTTCAAAAATTTTTAAAATCGTGAAAATTTGAATTTTTTATTTTTTATTTTTTATTTCCTCGTCATGTTATTATTTTGTGGGTTGAAAAAAAATGTCGATTCTGATTTGAAATCAATATTTTAATTTCTAAAGGCCACTCATAATTTTTTTTACCTAAAATGTTTTAGGTAAAAGTTAAGCATAAAAAGTAGTGTACCTAAAACGTTTTCGAGCAATCTAAAAATAAATATTAACGAACTAATTATATTTTATTGAATTTGACGTCCAAAGAATAGAAATAAAACACGAGACACTAAAAAAATGTATCGAGACAAAATTGACTACCACATTGTAAGTACCAAATATTTATAAATCTTAATTTACTTGATTTTTATAAATATTTTAAGTCTCGTGTTTTATTTCTATTCTTTTGTACGTCAAATGCAATAAAAAAATAGTTCGTTTATATTTATATTTAGAGATTGCTCGAAAACAGTTTAGGTACACTACTGTGAAAAGTAAAAAAGCATGAGTGACCTTTATAAATTAAAATATTGATTTCAAATTTTCAGAATAGACATTTTTTTTTCAGACTACAAAATAATAACATGACGAGGAAAAAAATAAAAAACATAAAATTCAATTTTTGAAGATTTTGGAAATTTTTAAAAATCTTGAGCGACCTCTAAAAATATTTTTCTTGAGCTGATTTTTTTAGGGGCGTTTATAACATGATAAATTAATATATTTTCACACAAGACACGAATAAAAAAAATAATTCCATTTTTTTTTTTGAGCCACCCTAATACATACATATGTAAATAATTATTGGAGTGACTTAATCCGAAACGTAAAATAGTATATAAACTTGTCTGCTTTGTGCTGTTCTCCACCCCAATAACTGTCTGCGAATACATACACCAAGAACGTTAACATTACTAATGGATTATTATAAACGATTAACATTTTCCATATATGTGTCAACCGACAGAATAAAAGTAAAAGGAAATCCGTAAGCCGACGACATTAAGTTCCAATATAATGAGAATACTTTTCTGCGCGCGACGGAACTGCTATATGTTTATAAACCATTAAACCAGCTGAAAAACACTAAACGATGTCAGGACTCGAGAAGGCGAAAGTAAAAACGTAAAGAGAGCGTTTACACAGCAATAGAACACCACAAGGTTGGTTTTCAATATCTGACCCACTTCAAAGGAAACAGTGTTATTATCCGTTCTACTAGTTCTGCACGATCTCTAAATCGACTGCAGACTGAACAGTTATCTTTTTCTCGGGGAACGCCGTTTATTTATTGTCTAGGGCCGTTAAAGGAGGTTACCAATACTATGTTTTAATAAGTTCAATTAAGCAGGTTTCTTATTTGCTAGATATTTATCTAGATAGTCGAGAAATAACGAAATTTAATAAAGTTTTTAGTTGCTTGAATGCTCTCACAATACAGAAAAATGTAGTGTGTCCAATTTTCGGCACTTTTGCGGGATAACTTAGTTGTCTTTAATGATAGAGAGTTGCAGTTTGCGCATTCTTGTCCTACTTTTTTTGTGAAACGAAAGATGCAGTAAACATAATTTTCAAAGCCCTTTAATTTTTGAGATACAGTGTGAAACTGAAAATTTGCACTTTTCGGACACCCCCTCTAACTCACTTTTCTTTTATCTTTGTAAATGTAAAAACGGACTTCCATAAAAAAAATTTGTAGAATCTAATGGCGTAGTAAGTTTTTGTCTCCCATCGTCCGTTTTCTTTTTAATGGAACACCCTGTATATTTTTATTTGGTTGAATTAAGTATTTTCTAAGCACTTCAAAAATTATTAAGTTTTTAAGGAAAGCCCCTCCTCGGTCACCTGACTTCTTTGTTATGGATTTCTCTTTATGGGGTTTAATAAAAAACATAATTTACAGGACTCGACATCGTTCCACGGAAGAACTTCGAGACGCTACACATTTAGCATTTTAGTGTTTACGGTTTCGTCAACTAATAATTTTAAATGCATTACGAAGGATGAATTAACTGTTAAGATATAGCTAATAGTAATAACTCTATTCATAACTATAATTAAGCTAAGATTCTAAATACATTTGACTAAAATAATTATTAGGCTTAAACTTAGATTAACAAAATGTAAAGAAGTTGTCGAGAAAAATATGAGAGTGTCAATTATAAAATAGACTGATTTGTTTTTAAATTGTAAATAATGTATTTTTTTTCCACATAATTTAATGCCATCATACGTAGAGCACAAACTTCTTTATCGTTTGGTCGTCGTCGAAACGCTGATCTCCAAGCGATTCTTTCAGGGGTCCAAAAAGATGAAAATCACAAGGTGGCAAGTCTGTATTATAGGGATATTGTACCAATAGTTCCTAAGCTAATATGTCTAATGTTTTCCTCTTAGCGTTTGTTGAATGAGGCCTGATATTGTCGTGAAAAAGGATTACATCTTTTACCGATTACGTTTTTTTTCCTTTGAAATGACAATTTTGCAGCATCTAAAAAGTCGTAAAAATAATGCGCATTAATCATTTTAAAAATGTCATTCTTCTTCACAACAACACCAGGTCTCATTCAACGAATTCTACGAGGTAAAAATTATTGTTTTGTGTCTATTAATACATGTATTTTGTTATTCAACATGATGACTTTAAAGTCAAATATATCCAAATTTTTCTTTTCCATATATTACCCAGTTACTTTTTTAGACTCATGTACGAAAAAATTTGGCCTCTTTCCTGCTCCAACATTTTTATTTATACCACATTGTATTATTTGAAATAAATATGACTGTTATTATGTATCATTATTATCTTTCTTCCGCCCTGGAATAACCTTTTAATTATTATTTTAAATAATATATAAATATATTATTTAGGACATTATTAACTTCTTAAAATGAAAAAGGAAATTAACGGAGTTGTCGAGTAAAGATAAATTGATCTAAGCATTGTGCTAATTATTTTTGTGTAATTATTATCTAAATTATTGGGAAAGTTAGGAAATCTTTCAGAAATCGTGCGAGTAGTTTGTAGTTTGTAAAAACAGAAACCAACGCGGTATCGTAAGGGAAAATAATCTTAAATATCTGCCATTGCTTTAATTATTTCGTTTCCAAAAATATAATTCAACAAGTCAACAAACACCTTTTTAATAATTTTATGGCACTACATTTATGGGCAGATTTTAAAAGTTCTGTTTAAAATCATAAAACTTTGATGAGACATGTAAATAATGTAAAATTAACCTAAATTTAGATTATAATATGGAGAAAAAGCATCTTTGTTTTACATCGATATTATATTTCTAACCAGTAGATCAAAATCGGCTCATATCAGCGTAACAAACATTTCCTTCTAGAAATATCTAGGTAAATATTTTTGATAATGATATTATAATTATTATAAACACAGAAATTATAAATATGTACATAATAAGTGCTTTCGTAAAGTAGTGAAAAAAAATTTGCTCGAATGCGTAAAATGAATTGCAATTCTTTGAATAAGGGTCTTGGCCACGAACGCTATGACGTCATTTGTAATTTTTTAAATAAGAATCATATTTTTTTTTATCTCAAAACTGGAAAAAAGGCGTTCTTTCACCTATACTAACGTAAATGTGGATGTAGGTCACATAGGCAATTTTTTAGAATTCAAAATTCAATCTTCAAAAATTATAAATTAAATTTACTAGACATGTAAGATAATCAAGAAAAATAACAAATTTCGACCTTAAAGCTATGCACTTTTGATATTTTAACAGCACTCAAGACGCTCAAGAAAAACTTATTGAACAATTTTTGGCATTATTAAATATGGCGATAGCGCTAGTGATTATAAGTTCATACATCGGAAAAATGAATTTCATACTAAATAAAGTAAATAACTGTCATTTTTGAACGCTACATAATATTTATATAAAAAAAAAGTATTGAAAATGTTTCCGAGTATCTTGCGCGTTGTCAGGAAGTCAGTGGTGCACAATGTGAATTTTCTTTCGTTTCTAGTAAATTTAATTTCTTAACTTTATAGTTGATTTTCTTAAAACTGTTCTTGTGTGACCTACAGCAATATTTACGTACGTGCTCTCTTATGTTCCGTCATAAAAAATAATGGTTCTCATTAAAAAAAAACATGCTGCTGAAAGAATTTAAGACCTGTATCAAAAAATGACAATTCTGATACATATATATACATATATAGATATTTTGACGTGTCCGAGCGATTTTTTCCAAAAAAAAAAAGTCCATAACAGCTGTATCGATTGTATCCACTACTTAACACTGTATAAAAAAAACATTGGAGTGCATCTTGCAGTCATAAGTGCAGACGATCTTTCTGTTTAAAGGGGAATGGAAAAATATATATTATATGCATTCATTAACAAAAACTATTTTCGATCAACGAACTTTTAAAATGTAAACATACAAAAAAAGCGCATGGCGCTCCTAATGTTAACTACATTAGGACCACTGACCAAAACATTTTCTAATTTACTCGTATACTCTAGTGATCTACATATCGCACCCTCAATACAAGACTACCACAACTCAAAAAATGTCGATTTTGAGTTGTGTTGTGCAAAACGATACTTATATAACAGACTTGCTTGTGCAACAGTAACATAACACAAAATCTAAGGATAGTTTTTTTATTAGCAGATATGTTAGTATGCTTCGAATAAAAATTATTAATATGCCAAATGCAAGACTAACATATTTTAAGTTGTGGTGGTGTTGTATTATTGATACGCACATGAGCTGCCACCTCGTTCAACAGCAATTTGCGATGTGTTACTATTGCATCAAAGAGTTTTCATTCCCGAAATGTTTATTTATTGTATTGAGGGTGCGATATGCTTTGTACAAAATAAAAATCGATGCATGTCCCCGATTATGATGCATGTGCAGTGTACAGTGATGCATATTACATATGTGAGTTACATACGTCACTAGACTTATCCCTGTTTGTCCATGGGTTATAGACTCATAATACTGTTAAACTACCAACATATCTCATTTTGAACAAAATTAGACTTTGACCCCTTTTATTAGACCCCTTTTTTTCCGAAACCACGGAATTAACCTGTATTTCATTTTGTTTCATTTTTCTACTAATTTCAATTCTACATGGACTCTCAGATTCCATAATTTAAATTAATATACATACTTATTTTATGTTTTTCGTTATGTTTAGATACAGAACTTTTTCTCATTGACATACATAGTGGGTACTGGAACCTTCGGCGTAGAAACAAAAAACTGGACGTTTTCCACGAAACACCGAACTACTTACTATAGGTACGTAGGAGAAGATATTCAGGAGAAGATTAAAACTGATCAGTTTTAATCTTCTCCCGAAGATGCCGACTTAGTTGGCGAAACACGCGTCGAGAAAAGTATAGTACTTCGGTGTTTCGTGGAAAACCTCCAGATAACAGGAAAAAGTCACTTCGAATGGAAAAACAGCTGACTAAGGAATATTTTCAAGACAGACCAATTAGATTAAATGTAGATCATGAATTTCCACCAAGATCACGTGATGTTACTCTGTGCGAGTTATTTTTACGGCCACATCTTAAAAACGCAATTTTGAAATTAATATTGCAGAAAAAAATAATGAAATAAATGATCCTCATGTATAAAAAAACTGGACGTTCTCCACGCAACACCGAAAAATTAAAACTCAGTTTTAATCTTCTCCTGAAGATGCCAACTTAGTTGACGAAACGCGCGTCGAGAAATGTATAGTAGTTCGGTGTTTCGTGGAAAACGTCCAGTTTTTTGTTTCTACGCCGAAGGTTCCAGTACCCATTCCAGGAACACTGTGTATGTACATAAGTGTAGTTTCTTACAACGACTTCCTCGAACTTTATGCAATTTCTTGTAAATATTAGTTTAGAACAAATACATAGTTCAACTGAATCTATAATTAATTGTCTACTTAGTGTGGGTAATTGCCTTTAAATAATTAACTGCTCGTTAAATTTCTAAAATATATCCCGCTTAGATAATAAATATAATTTTAGACGGAAAGTTACCTGTCTGTTGGCACTGGTGTAGAATAATGAATGAGCTATGAATTTCCGTTATCTTATTTACAAATTTTTAATTAAACTACCGTTTGCTTTATATACTGTTTCTTTGCTGCCACATTTACAATTTAACGTTATACACCTAATAGAAAACCATATTCTATACATACTTGTGTGGTTTATGAAACTTATTGGAGTGCATCTTGCAGTCATAGCATTGATAAGTGCAGACGATCTTTCTGTTTAAAGGGGAATGGAAAAATATATATTATATGCATTCATTAACAAAAACTATTTTCGATCAACGAACTTTTAAAATGTAAACATACAAAAAAAAGCGCATGGCGCTCCTAATGTTAACTACATTAGGACCACTGACCAAAACATTTTCTAATTTACTCGTATACTCTAGTGATCTACATATCGCACCCTCAATACAAGACTACCACAACTCAAAAAATGTCGATTTTGAGTTGTGTTGTGCAAAACGATACTTATATAACAGACTTGCTTGTGCAACAGTAACATAACACAAAATCTAAGGATAGTTTTTTTATTAGCAGATATGTTAGTATGCTTCGAACAAAAATTATTAATGCCAAATGCAAGACTAACATATTTTAAGTTGTGGTGGTGTTGTATTATTGATACGCACATGAGCTGCCAGCTCGTTCAACAGCAATTTGCGATGTGTTACTATTGCATCAAAGAGTTTTCATTCCCGAAATATTTATTTACGCTCAAATTAGACTTGTGGTGACTCGTTTGGTTTGTTTTCAATTTGGTTTCCATAAACCGAAAAAGGATCAGTGTAGTACTTGCGACAGTTATATGAATTCAAATGATGAAAAAAAAGGCGAATTAAAGCTGGAAGTTGAGAAACATTTAAAAGATAAGGAGTTATCACGAAGGGAAAAGGCTAAGGATATAATAGAAGTTTCAGAAAATGAAGATGGAAAAATCGTAGCGGTGTATGATTTGGAGGCTGTACTTACCACGACTTCGGGAGAAGTATCATCCTTTTTACTATAAAAGAATATTTTCAAGACAGACCAATTAGATTAAATGTAGATCATGAATTTCCACCAAGATCACGTGATGTTACTCTGTGCGAGTTATTTTTACGGCCACATCTTAAAAATGCAATTTTGAAATTAATATTGCAGAAAAAAATAATGAAATAAATGATCCTCATACCTTACACAATGTTTTCAATTCGATCAAAAAGAGATACCAGATAATATAATGTAAAATATGTATGTATGTCCACAAAAGTAGTGGACATATTCAGCAAATGTCATCCCTAAATTCAACCCCCTTCAGGTGACAGCTACAACCCCCTAAATTTTCAAATTGGAAGTAGGGGCTTGCGATATTTCATTTGAAATGTCTCTTCATTCTCTATTCAAAACTGCTATGGTTTTAAATTTTGTTGCAGAACTTAACAAGAAAAAAGTTTCTCCAGCGTAGGAAATTCGTTACATTAAACAAATCATTATTAATGCAGCAGATGTTCAAAATGCACCATCTTGGCAGCATCCTAGACGTAAATAGAAATGTGTTCTAACGTTAGTTAACATATGCGGAGTAACTGACCTAATTGCAAGTGTTATTCTTCTTCTTATGTCAGCCAGATCGTCGAGTTTGGTTTTGTAGACCATACTTTTTACATATCCCCATAGGAAGAAGTCTAACGGCGTGAGATCAGGCAGGCCATTGTACAGAACCACGTCTCCCTATCCAGCGCTTTAGAAAGATTGTGTGGAGATATTGCAGGACTTCGTAATGTGCTGGTGCACCATCCTGCTGGAACCATATTGCATTACCTGGAAGTTGTGGGTTTTCCTCAGCTGGATACAAGTTTGCGTCGTACAACGTTGCGATCGTCGGTACAACATTATTTTGGAGCAGCGCTAAATAAGTTTCTCCATTCAAATTGCCGTCAATGAAGAAAGGACCAATGATATTTTCTCCAATAATTATTCCTGACCAAACATTAACTTTATCAGGGTTTTGCGTGTGTAGTTGCCTTATCCAGTGAGGATTTTCTCTCGACCAGTAACGACAAATTTGGCGATTAACATGGCCGTGAAGTGTAAATGTACATTCATCCGAAAATAAAACATTTTCTATTTGTAAAGTAGTGTCATCTATCATTTGCATCATTTGTTCACAAAAGAGAATTCGTCTATCAAAATCGTCTTCCTCGAGCTCATTTGTTGGTACAAGTTTATATGTGTGCATCTGATTTTCTGTCAATACGTTGAGAATCGAGAAATGGCTAATATTGCTGTTTAACGACTCGACGTACATATGTGGATTTTCTTCAAGCATAAGTGGATTTTCTTCAATCATTTATTGGGAAGATTTTTCTTTAGCTGATAACTGTTAACTACTGTTACAATGAGAAGCACGTTTCTAATTTCACTAAAGCTGAAAATGGCCAACTTCTTAAATTTCAGGTTTATTTTTTTGCTGCTTGCTCGTTTTTGTCGTTCGATTGTCAACCAAAAAAATTATACGTATTTGTTAGTAAGTTTTTATCTTATAGTAGGGAATGTCGGCAATTACATACATTTATTTTTTGTTATTATTAACATTCCATAACCTAAAATTGACAAATAGTGTTACTTATAAAAGTTTTATTTTAATGTAACGAATTTCCTGCGCTGGAGAAACTTATCTTTTTTTTCTTGTAAATGTCTGCAATAAAATGTAAAACCATATCAGTTTTGAATAGAGAATGAAAAAACCTTTCTAATGAAGTGTCACAAACCACTACTTCCAATTTGAACATTTAGGGGTTGTAGCTGTCACCTGAAGGGGTTGAATTTAGGGATGACATTTTTACGTCGCAAGATGTCATATTAGAATCAGAAATTGACGTGTCTCAAAATTTTCTAAAAAAATGCATAATAATGGAGCTACTGAATTTATTCCATTTGGCTGTTCCACACTGTATAAAAAAGAACGTATAAGGCTATAAAATGGACTTAACGTGTTATACCTGTTACATCAACGTAGTTGTCTGAGCATAACACATTTTGTAATTTTTTTAATATCAGTAATCACATGGGTAACGAAGGTCTGTTATAATCGATTAAACAAGATAATGATTACAATAATAATTCAATTACTGGAACTGGTATTTCACTAGTAATGGATGATGGAAATAAACGGAAATCTATTAACGTAACACGTGAAATTAATTAATAAATTGACAAAAAAGAACAGAAGAGTGGAAAATTAATTTAGCTACTAATTGAAGAAAATAGCTTTTTACCAGTTGAGTTATTTATAATAGTGAGTTCACACAAAGAAGTTTTTTAAAAAAGTACAAGCTCTGATATAATGGATGCTACAAGAAACCTCTATTTTCGTCAACAATTTGTCAAAAGAATATTTTACTATTCTTAACTAGTATTTACTGTTGCTGGGTTCTCTGAAAACAATTATTAGATTCTAGCTTATTACCTCTAGATATTTTAGTTCATGTTAATATTTTGTGAATTATCTAATTTTAGGCCAGCTTATATCTATTTTATTGGCATAAAGTTCAGTACGAATGTCGACAAATTTTATATTTCCATTGGCATTAAACATCAACAGATACAATAAAAATGTTACGAAATTTTGGAAATCAAAGACCATCAAGAGAAAAACCTGAACAGGAGAACACAAAAGGAATATCTAAATATTTTAAAATAATAAATACGAATTATTTCGTATGTTGCTTCCTCGAATATCCCATGCTAAAATATAATAAAAAGAGCATGAATTGAACTCGTAAGTATATGTCTCCAAATACAGTAATAATTATTTATCTATAAAAGGCAAAGGCAATGTATGGAAAGTCATATGTAGTTATTTGTTTTTTCATAGCAATATATGTAGAACAAATTCCAATATGGTTATTAAACTTTTAATTTAAATAATTCGCAAACTTTTGCAAGAAATTCAGTAGTCACATTTTTGAAGTCAGTTGGAAGAGTTCTTGGCAGAAAACTAAAAAATATACCCACAGAATGTTCAAAAAAAAAATGTTTATTTCATTTTGTAACTTTTAGATGTTCAATTAATTGGTCATTTTCAAGCTTAAACGAAACAGAAAATTGACTGATTGACTCAAACTCTGATATAAGTTTTTTTTATCTCATATAATAATAAACCCTGTAGGTAAATATCAGACTATAAACGAAAAGGCTGTACATAAAATACCCTAGGTATGAAAGTATAATAAGTAGTGATTCATCTTCCAGACTTAGAGCAGACTAATTAACTGTTATGTGTATCAACTATGAATATTAATTATAACGCTAATAGGTGTTTTAGTATGTAAGAAGAAACTGGCTTAGGTACATCCTGTGTTGACAATTGAATACTAATGTATCAGATTAAACTTATAAAAATATTTTCATTGTATATACTTACATTCCTTATATGTAAGTATATCTACAAAAATATCTTTCTGCATTTTAGAAAGTTGGAAAGGATATTAGTTTAGATTTTTCTTTTTGTATTTAACAGTATTTACCAGTTACTTCAATCTTTCTGTAATGTTTTTACTAGAAACAATGTTAGTAATAAACATTATTCAAATCAGTGGCGGCTCGTGAAAAAAATTTAGGGGTTGTAGATGAACAGGTACTTCTGATAAATATGATTTATGTTTTATAATCCGCTGAACCCAAATTTCTGAGTCTCAAAGTCTCAAAGTGGTTGGAAAATTACTAACGGCCGTTTTTTGTCAATTTTTTGTCATTTCATTGTTCAGAACCATTTTCATTTTTCAGAAGCAGCGAACAGTTTAATATCTAACTGATTAGATATACAAACGATATGTACAATGCAACAGTAGCTTTGCCCTTGGCCGCAATAGAAAAAACCTAAAAGTATGCTAATTTCTTTTACAGCTGCAACAGTACAGAAGTACAGTTCGCTATTGCTTGTTTGTGGGTATCTCTCATATATCTGCGGTATGATTGTACTACGGCCAGTTATGAAAAAGGACACAAGAATGAGACGACATATAAGAAGCAACCGCACATGCATCGAAGTTAGTGAGGGAATAAGACCGGTCCTATCACCACCTGCGCTAGTCGTTAGAACGAGAAGTGTAGCATTTGTCCTTTTTCACATTCGGCCGATGTTGGCTTTACACAAACTGTATATTCGTACCTACTTTTTTAAATTTTAGATATTCAAGCCATATTTTGATGAAATTATAAAAAATAACGTTTTATTCTTTCTCAAAATAAAGGAAAACAAACGTAACGTACACAAATATAAAGTAAATTAAACTTACCTAATATAACAATAAAAATATACTTCTTTCAAAACTAAAATTGTATCAAGGGAGTTTCAAAAACGTTCTATCAAATACTGGAGAATTTGTATATACAGTGTCACACATGAAGTCCGAATCATATGGAAAAAAAATTCGTAGTCGGTTAGAGAATCTTTTGATTAAGGTTTTTGTTTAAAAAATAATGCTGAGTAGTCAGGTGACTTTTTTAATGCCAAACTTGACAATTTTAAAACAATCTTAACCCAATTAAAAAACAATCTCACTGAATCTTTAATTTGCTTTTTACTGCACTTTTAAATAATAAAACCTTGATTTGATAATTATTATAGTGAATAATTACTTAATTAGGTGCAATGCAAATGTGCTATGAAAAGAACTGATAGAAAACGTATCATTAGGTTTTTTTTTTCAATTTACTACGTTTTTCAGTATCCAGCGTTACTTTGTTCCATCATTGTAAGTGTTCGCCGTTCACTCATCTTTAAGTTAGTCAGTCTGAAAAACAAAAATGTAACACGAACGCCGTATGCTCTTGTTTTAACTGTCACATAAATCACCGCAAAATGTCCCTCAGTTGGCTCCAGTTTGTGGTGAAATGTTACGCTCTGACTGACAAAAGGGTTCTGAATCACATGGTGGCGTATTTCTCTGGCAAATTAATGTGGTAATTTACTATACTTTATTACAGTGAATTAGTACTAAATGGAATATAACCGAAAAAGCGGGCCAAACAAAGTGTATAAAACGTATAGATGTAATTCAGCAAGGCAATTTATAATAAAAGGAAAGTAAGTGAAGCTGTTTTAAATCATCTAATCATCCAGTGACAAAAATAATATTGTATATGAGTAGCAGGTGGATGCTTTTATCTACTTACGGAAAATTTTTAAAAAAGCAAATGTAATCTCCTTTTTAATAGACTACGCCAGCCGAAACAAAAACGAGACTACATCTTCATCTATCATTGGTAATTAATGGTCCATACCATTAACATGCTCGTATACTGACTAGTATAAAACATAGTACTGTACATGAACATATTTTATCTTCTTTGGGTAGCCGCCTGAATTATAGTAAAAAATATGATAATCATTCATATGAGATAAATCTCCGTAAAAAATATTTCCAACACAAATGCAATATTAACGTTTACTCATTTATTTACACATCCGCGTAGAGGTGTGGAAAAATTATTTATTACCCAAACAGGCCTAAAGTGTGCTAAAACGTCGAGATTTTAAGTTTAAGCGAAAAAATCTTTGATGTGATTTAGTTTCTTTGAGTAAACGAATGCACATATTACATTTTTAGTATGTCCTATTTTTTTTGGGGGGGGGGGGGGATTGAACTTAAAAATCTGTTCTATTTTTTTTTGAGAGCAGGATTTCCGTCAATTACATTTTATTAACCCAGTCGCACACTGGATGCGGAAACGTGCGGATTATTCAGACACGCGAAATAGTTCGGTGAAGATATTAATATTTTGATTGTGGTTATTTTACGCTACTTTCTTTTCCTCATGTCTTACAAAATTAGTAAAATAATAAAATGTGAGGTGGTCATAGTTATTAATTTATTATACAGGGTGACTCAGTTTTTTGTAGACGAACTTTAACAGAAGATAGAACAAATGTTTTTAAAAAGAAAAGTTCCTATAAACATATGTCGTAGAAGGTTTCGTTTCCGAGATACAGGGTGGTGAATATGTTTATTTTTCTCGAATGTTCATTATAACTTATAAACGAATGCTTAGATTTTTTTCATGTTTGGGGGATAATGCCTATTAATTAAGGGGCATAAAACATCAACAGCAACATATGGTAATTCGTCTGAACGCTAAACTCCGATAATTCGAGTGCAGCAACGCTCGGTCGGGTTGCGTGTTGGATGGGTGACCATATCTGCTCTGTGAAAGTTTGTAAGAGAGTGACATCTAGCGGATGGTGCCAGAGGTGGCAATCTGAGCCATCTGCTGAACCTCTTGTCCAGGCCTCTCCAACGCGAGCACTCGGTGCCGGCGCGCACCGGTGCTGCACCTCGCAGCACCGGTGCCTGCCCCCGGCCTTCCCCACTTCTCCGCAACGCAGCCGCCTTTGCGCGACAGAGACAGCATAATATTATTGCTTTCTGTTTCTATCTTTCTCCCACCCACACACCTGGAGTGTGTCTCGAGTGGACCTTCGTAGACATCGTAATGCCAGGGCAATCTAGCCAGAAATTTAATTATCAGAACTACCAAGCATTCCAGAGGTACGCGTCATTATTTTAGTACTATTTATTAAAAATTGTTTTCTGGTATTTTAGATTTCTTAATTTAATTTTAACTTTTATAGTCCAGTAGGCACGGAGCTAAAATCATAAAAACGTGTTCTTGAAACATATAGGGCGAGTTTTGACGGTTTCATATGTATGTTTTTGCGTAGAACACAATGCGCGGGGTCCGTAGAGCAGCATCCGTATGGAACATCGTTTTAATAAACAATTTATGCGAAAATTTTCATATTTTCGCATTTAACTCCGTTCCTGTGCATTTTCGGTATACAAGGTGTAATGAAGAAAAATTTTCCTTATTAAATTTAGAACATTTTAAGCCCAACCGGAAGTCTCTAAGTGCAATTGATAACTAACAATTGGCTAATAAAGCTGAAAAAGTGCTTATTTTTAATTATTTATTTATTCGAAAAGTTAAACAATTATCAGGCTAAAATAGCTATTTGTAACTAGAAGTTACCCTGAAAATTGCAGCTCGATCGGTTAACAATTTTACAAGTAATTAACGATCGAATTTTTTGGAGAAGCCTTAATTAACAATACTGCCATTTCTTTATTTACAGTACGATTTTGATGGGCTTAGGCTAGAAATGTCACAAATCTCTTCTAGTCTTTAACACTTTTTGAGATTTTTAAAAATATTGAAATGGGCCAGTTTTATAGCGCGTATAGTTTTATTTGACGAGACGTCATTAATCATCTATCGTCGCGTCAAAAAAGGTGGTCACGTATAAAACGCTATAAAACTGGTCCATTTCAATATTTTTAAGAATCTCAAAAAGTCTCAAAAACTAGAAGAGATTTGTGACATTTCTAGCCTAAGCTGTAACAAGTACTGTAAATAAAGAAATGGCAGTATTGTTAATTAAGGCTTTTCGAAAAATTCGATAGTTAATTACTTGTAAAATTGTTAACCGATCGAGCTGACATTTTCAGGGTAACTTCTAGTTACAAATAGTTGCTCTTTCAAGAAATTTCTGCCTGATAATTGCTTACCTTTTCAAATAAATAAATAATTAAAAATTAGCACTTTTTCAGCTTTTATTAGCCAATTGTTAGTTAACAATTGCACTTAGAGACTTCCAGTTCGGCTTAAAATTTTCTAAATTTAATACGGAAAAATATTCTTAATAGTACCTAATATACCGAAAATGCACAGGAACGGAGTTATATGCGAAAATATGAAAATTTTCGCATATATTGTTTATTTAAACAATGTTCCACTCGGATGCTGCTCTACGGACCCCGCTCATTGTATTCTACGGGAAAAAATACATGGGTATCCGTAAAAACCTGCCCGCATGTTGCAAGAATATATTTTGATGATATTAGCTCCCTGCCTACCCATCCCTCGGCCCAACGGTGCCGCAGCTCGGCGCGTGTGCTTGGCCGGCGCTCGGCCGGAGCGGCAATACCACCGGAGTTGGAGAGGCCTGCTCTTGTCTGTAGGTTCGAGTCCCGTCATAGACTTGGCAACTCTATTAGGACATGGGTGTTACTGTGTGAGTGTATCGGGGGTTAGGTGGAAGAGCGCCGTTTAATTTTCAGCTAAATATTTAATTATTTCAACGAAACTTACCTAAATATGGTTTGTTAAGGATTTAAATAGCCGAAATCTCTTATTCTTTATTCCAATCTAGTCAAAATAAATATTTGTTATATCAAGCCATACTCAAATACAAGTAATTAATTTTAACAATCCTTATTTATTATGTGTAAATACTATTGTACTGCAACTAAATTACATTGCAAACAAAAAAAAAAACATTGAATGAACATTGATGTCAATGTTTATGGAGAAAATTTTTGAATAATTTATAATAATATTTAATTAACAATTGTGGAATTAATAACCATTGTATTCTCTAGTTTCTTCGGTTAACTTCGGTACATTATGTCAAATACATTATTGTGCAGTTGCCAAAAAGTTTTAAGAAGTTTCTGTAATTTTTATTAAACATGTGTATGTACCAATTTCCATGGCCTCCCAGATCCCCTAATTTAACGCCACTTGACTTTTTTGTATGGGGATTTATTAAGGAAAACGTGTATACCACCTCGGTTAATACACTTGAAGAAATTCACAATCGCATCCTCTGATGCTTGCAATGAAATAAGGGTGCATCATTTAGTTAACTTAAGACGTTCTATTGTACGTCGCTGTGAAATGTGTATTGAAAAGAACGGTTTACATTTTGACAAGGGCGTAGCCAGGGGGGGGGGGGCGATGGGGGCGATGGGGGCCCCAAAGGGTCAAGTGAAAACCGAAATACTCGGGGGAATGCGGTTGCCGTTGCCTGTGGTGACCTTTTTTTTTGGCTTTTTTTGTTTAATCTGCAGCGATCGCCCCCCCCCCCCCCCCCCCAAAGATAACTACTGGCTACGCCCTTGCATTTTGAACAAAGTGTCTAATTTTATTATACTAGTGTTAGTGTTATTAATTGTTGTAATTGTTATATTTATAAATCGTTATTGCTAACAATTGTTAATTAAATATTGTTATAAATTCAAAAATTTTCTCCATAAACATTAACATCAATGTTCATTCAATTTTTTTTTTTTATAATTTAGTTGCAGTACATTAGTATTTATACATAATAAATAAGGATTGTTAAAATTAGTGTACTAAACAGATTTCAACTTATAAAAGTCTTGTATTTGAGTATGGCTTGATATAACAAATATTTATTTTGACTAGATTGGAAAGAGATAAAGAATAAGAGATTTCGGCTTTTTAAATCCTTAAAAAACCATATTTAGGTAGGTTTCGTTGAAAGAATTAAATATTTAGCCGATAATTGATAATAAATAAATTACTTAATTTAGTACCACATCAAACACTAAAAATCAAAATAACTCAGAAACGCACAGGAATTTCGAAACAGAAGAAGGGACATAATTTTTGGTAAACTGCATGTAGATAATGAAAATAACAGTTTTTTTAAATAGTCATTGGCGTAGAAGTTCTGTTTAAGAAAGTGGTTGAGCACCCCCTCCACTCCGCCACTGTGCAAGTTTTTGAACATTCTTATCACTTGTTTTATTCCCCTTAATTAATAGGCATTATCCCCTAAACATGAAAAAAAATCTAAGTATTTGTTTATAAGTTATAATGAAAAAAATATATATTCACCGCCCTGTATCTCGGAAACGAAGCCTTCCACGACATATGTTTATAGGAACTTTTCTTTTTTTGAAAACATGTGTTCTATCTTCTGTTAAAGTTTGTCTACAAAAAAACTGACTCATCCTATAGCACAGCAAGAAGTAAATGAGTGAATATAGAACACTTTAAAGTCTAAGAAGTTGGTACCGTTGTCTGAAAATTTTACAACAAAAATAATAAATTTAAACAATATGATATATTACTAGTACAACTTGTAAAGCCTTTAATGGTTTTTCATTATTGGGATTATTGTAATATATAAAATTTAATCTTGAGGTCGCTGATCATTTAAATGATCATTTGCAAGAATAACAGTGACTAATTGTACAATTCGATAAATAATTGAATACAACGCCTATAATGCCATATCGGTCCCTATTAGAGAAATTTAAACTGGTTTCATCTGAAAGGTACTATGTCGTATACATACATTGGGTGAATATAATATATTATTAGCAGATTCAGAGATCACATTCCAGAGAATTTAATTATAAATAACAGCAACTCTACTGAGGTTGACCCGTACGAGTACCTAAAGTATATTTACATGACGACAGTTCATCTCCTTAAAAGGGTTTTGTAATAAGGGCCTTTGTTATCTTATTTAAAACTTCCAAAATTAGATACGGACATAACTGTTCAGAAGATACAGACATAAATAATATGATAAAAGATGATAGATAAGTTGCATCTAGTAAATTATGGGATGAGTAACGCAATTAACATGGTATGAACATATTTGTTACACATGTTTTTTTGTTTTGGCTTCAATCAACATTTTCCATCATTTTTCTTTATCTGACTTAAATCATTTTATTTCTAATTTATTTCGTTTATTTTTCCATCAAAGCCGTATCTAAATGGAATTTATCAATTTAACGGTCCTATTAATAATACAGCGCAATTGCTTTATGAAATTATGTTATTTTAACTACTTACAAGAACTATCGTCATATTCTTAAAAAGTTTTAATCTCTCAGTAAAGAAGTCAGTGGACTTCTTAACCTCTGTAAAAAAATAACTATACGAAGAATATAATAAATAATATGCTGTTCGCTAAATTCCAAATTCGTTATCAATTGAATCTTATCGGATCACTATTCATTCCTAACCTCAAAGAATGCGTGAAAATTGCAAACTTGCTATTCACATGTTTTCGTGATCAGTGAATCCGAATATGTTATTCATTTAACCCACCCCAATGATCCCACTGACTCCAATAATCATATGACCCCGTTGACCCCAATTAATAATTACAAACCCTAATAATCCTATTGATCACAATTATCTCATTGACCCCAATGATCCCAATGATTCCAATGACGCCAGTTATCCCATCGAATCGTTGGCCTACAACGATCTCATTATTACAATGATCCCATTGATCTTAATGATCTCATTGCCCTAATGAACTCATTCACCCTAATGATCCCACGATTCCAATGATGCCATTGACCTTAACAATCATGACCCTAATGATCCCACTGACCTTAATGATGCCATTAATCCTCATGTCTCCAGTGATCAAAATGACCCCATACCCCCATTGATCCCAATAACCCGATGGACTCCAATACGTGGATATGTAAGTAAAATCAGAGTAGAAACAATATGTAATGTAATATTTATATTCTTCTAATGATGAGGTTAAATGTATGGGGTTAAAATGGCAAAAGATCCAGAGTCAATGACCTGGAAAAGACATGGGTAAAGTATGATGGTGTAGACTAGTGAACAAGTTATTTGTCCTCTATATCTGTGTTATTTATACCTCATAAGGAACAACGGACCTTACTCAAACAACATAATAAGAATGTGTACATAGATTTGTTGCACAGTGATAAAAATGTTGTGTTTGTGTGTATATTGTCCTCTTTCTTAGTAATGTGGTCAGTATAATATAACCGCTTTTAAAGACATTCTTTAGGTTATAATTGGCAGATGTGCAGTAAATATATAGATACATACTTTCAAATAACTTTTTGCGAAACCAAAAAGTAAACAGCAATTACTGTCTAATATCGTATAGTCATAACAATTTATCAACGTAAATATGCAGACAATGAGACGAAGGTTAGCTTTATTTGTGATTATCTGTGTTTTACTGTTAACTACTTCCTTAATAAATCTTTGCACTTAAATAATTAAATAACAATTTTCTCGGAGAATATAAGCAAATTTTTATGTTTAACGAATATGCAGAAGCCAGGTGTAATTTTATTATAAAAAAATGCAATTACCGGATATTGTGTACAAACCATTATATGTTATTAGCATTCAATAACGAAGGACACCTATTAAAAGAGAAGTCGGTAATGTAATGAGGAATGCATATTTTGTTTTTCTAATATGACCCTCAAACGTAAACGAGTATTATTTTGAAAGTCGTTGATTTTTTGTCAACTGTAAAATGTCAATATCGTTATATTACCTGCGGAGCGTAATATTCTGACCATAGTTACATTTTGCATATATTTATTATAGCGTCGTCTGGAAATTGAGATTATAAGGGTTTTTATACAGTGTGGAAATAAAGTATGGAACCTGTGAATTATTTCAAAAACTGATAATTTTTGGAAAAAACGCTCAGACATATCCATTGAGTTTTTTTCCAAGGAACATTTTGGTGGACTTATGCCGGAAAGTGCCGCATGGCGGCGCCACAGGCCACGACTCATTTTTTTAAATTACAAGGGGTATTTTTTTGTAACTTTTACAAAGCTGACCTCATTCTGAGTAATTTCGTGTGCAACTTGTATGGGGTTACTCGGGAAAGTTTTTGAGAAAAAATCAAGAAAACCGATTCCGGTTGGACAGTGAAAGATTCAAGAGTATGACTACCCGTAAAAAAATACCTGCGAAATTAAACTCTACAATGCTTCAAATCATGTTTTCGGATAATTTTAGAATGTCTGAGACGAGATAATTGGAAAAACAATAAAACATCGCGTTTTTTAATATTTCGACGAAACGACAATTTTTTTTATATCTTTTTTTATGAAAAATATTGAAATTTAGCATAAATATGATTATGACTTATGATATTTAGAATAAATATGATATAAGTTTTTCGCAGGGATGAAAAATAATGGTGTTATAAGAACCTACACATAATTACAAAACTCAAAAACTAAAGCAAAATTAGACTAGTATGCTTGGAAACAAATGTCAATAATTTAATAATAGAGTTTTCTGGACACGAAAAAAGTTTTTCAAAACATTTCCCCACAAGAAATCGAGTGGAGTTAAATCAAGTGACCCTGAAAGCGAAAGCACACAGTTGATAATTTCGAAACCCCGATGCGTATCATATTTATAAAAAAGTAGTAAACAAGATGTGAAACAAGTTAGTGTCTTGCGCAGGATGTCAATGGCGCAGAATATAATATTTTTTACATTTTCAATAAATTTAGTTTAACTTTTAAAGTCGTTTTCCTTAAAAATTTCGTTATGTGACATACATCGATAATTCCATTGCGGTACGTGAAAAAAGTGCTATTTCCATTTTCGTCAAAAAAAAATACCGTCATTAGAAAAAATATTATTTAAAAAATTGACACGATATAACATTATTTCTTTACAAAAGTTTAAAAGGTGGTATGGTAGATATGTTTATTTAATTGATATAACAAGGTGTAAGATTTTTGTGTAGTTCTATGTGTATAAATGTAAATGCACCTAATATATTGTTCGTGTTTGTACTTCTAATCCTATATCTAGTTTCATTTTTTGGCTGACTTAAACTTAACTTTGAGACAAAATTAAAACAATTATAATAAAAAAGTCTTCGTATCCAATAATTTTGCTCTCAAATCGCTGAATACATTTGAAATACACTGTATAGTCCGCTCATTTGTCATTGATCATCGTAGTAACAAAATTATAAATTTATACAGAATGTATTCCCATGCAATTGTATATGATGTCATGCAATATCATGTTATATGCAAAATTCAAGTTTTGCTCACAAAGTTCAGTTGCTGCATACACTTTTCCTTTATTGGATATGATACAGCCATCACAATGGATTACGTAATTGATTTTTAAAGCGTACTGCCGTTGCTCCACAACTGGTTTTTCTGAACAAGGCGTTCAGACGGACAATTTAATTTCTGACAACAATACGCGGCACCGCCTCTAGCTTCCCAAGAAAAACGTGACGAAAATAAATATTGTTATTTTATGTTTCTACGTAAAACCAATTCAAACCAACGTAACGACTCTGACGACGGAAAGCTTTATTTAAAAGAAGTAAAATGTCTACTTTTGTGTTACATTTCAAGGCAATTTTCTATTTCTATTTTTATCTCATATTTTTGTTTTTTGGAAACAAAATAATGAAAATTTAGAATCGTACATGAGACATAAATTGTCACTTATTGATATCCGTCATACTTTAGTCACTTCCGGATTAACCGAAACATTGCCGTAACTTTTTTATTTCACGTCGTGTTTATTTTCACTTGTTTTCATTTTAAAATATCGTTCTGAGCACTATGATACTCCATTTATAACCTTTTAATGCATAATTTCATTTATTCAGATATTTACATACAAGTAGACGTAGAGAAATTAATTTATCTGACTTCGTTTACAGTTTTCATTTTTTAAATGTTTAAATATAGCGAAAAGAAAATAGTGGATGAATTCGTTTGTTCGGTTTAAAAACTAGGAATTTCATCGCCCAAATTCGTTTTCGTAAAATTTCAAATGTTCGTACTTTGCTATGGTGAAAATTCCCAAGCCAGTGACATTTTTCTTTTAGCTTACATATTAAAGAAAAAAACATTGATTTATGAACTGTTGCACTGTTAAGTGTTTATTTAAATAAAACTGTTCGTTCCTAAAAGCAGTCCATTTTGAAAACGTTCTTTATAAGAACGCTCCCTTCACTTCATCATATTTCCTATTTCTTTTAATGGAAACGCTATAGCTCATAAGATTTTTCAAACACAGCTTTTTGTTACAGACAGTTTGGTGTGTAGTATCCACTGCCTTAAGAATTCTCAAAAAAAAAGGCAATAAAACATCAAATACCTGGAAATATTAACACAGATTTTCTACGTTTATCTCGTTCATATTGAAATGTTTTCTATGAAATAAACTCTGCAGTGTAAATCAGAAGATGTACATAAACAAATAAATAACCAATGGAGTATTCTGCTCAGAATGTTATTTGTAATCAGAACAAGTGAGAATAAATAGAACGTGTCATTAAAAACTCGGAAGTTACAGCAATTTCCAGTTAAACCGGAAGTGGCTAAAAAATGACGACTATATCAATAAACACAGATTTATGTGATATAACCAATTTTAAATTTTCAGTGCTCTGTCAACGTCTAAATTCAATTTCTGAAAACTAAAAAGGTGTAGGGGTGAGCCACTTTCGAGAATCACCCAGTATACTGGCGTGTCCAGCAATTGAGTGTCTATAAGAATTGTTTTGGGAATTGGATTTTTACAAAATTGTTTAGATGAACTTGGACACCACTGTGGCAACCGGTAAACGCCTAACGAGTGAGAGGTTTCTAAGATGGGTATGGTTACTCAATCAGTGTAAGGTAAACACTGATTGAGTAATGAACATTCGAGACGCAGAGAGGCAACAGTAGACTAAAACTTGATAACAACACGTTCATTTTTCCAAAAATAAAAAAAAAACATAATTGTAAAGCTGACAATTGACCCTTTACCAATACAACTTTTAAGGCGTGTACCAACATCGGTAGAAGCCAAAGTAGAGCAGATAATTGAATCTACATATATCACAAATAATTCAGGAGAGCAAAAAAATGATCCCCTAATAGTAGAAACCGTCACAAAAATGAATAATGAAATTTCTTGGGAAATGACAGACAACAATGTATTTTTTGCGTTTCGCCTAGAACTGACTACATTTGGGCCAGTTATTCTACGGGGAAACAAAATAGTAGTTCCCGAAAGCCTTAGAGAACAGACACTAGAACTGGCTCATGAAGGCCATCCTGGGAAATCCGTCATGAAAGGAAGACTACGAACCAAAGTATGGTGGCCGGTAATTAACAGACAGGTCGAAAAATTTGTCAAGCAAGGTCGCGACTGTCTCCTAGTCGCATAGCCAAACAAAGAGCCACCTACATATGTCGACACAAATTCCCAGAAGGACCATGGCAATGCTTGACAATGGATCTCATGGGACCACTCCCAAACCAAGACCAAATCCTGGTAGTCATAGATTATTACTCAAGATTCCAGGAAATAAAATTCTTAAACTCCACCACATCTGCAGCCATAATCAAAGTACAAACAGAACTTTTCGCAACGTTTGATATTTCCAAGTTCATTAGATCAGATAATGGACGGCAATTTACAAGTAATTATTTCAAGAAATTTTGTGGTGAAAAAAAACAACATCGACTTGATACATACCCCACCATATTGGCCCCAGACTAACGATCAAGTAGAAAATATGAACCGGTACTAGAGGCGATAAGCAATATATAATCTGGAGATAAGGTACTAGAAGCAAACCTGGTGGTGCCACATAAACTCGCAACTCGGTACGATAAAAATGAATACGAGGTGGTACAAATACAAGGGAATGAGGCCACTCTACTTCGGGACGGAAAGTTAATCAAGTTAAACAAAACATATTTCTCACTTTAAAAAAAAGTCCCGGACGCAGCGAAGGAAACCTTAGCATCCTCCCCTTCACCTCAAAATGACTTAACTATATCGCCATCTAACACAACAAGTCATCCAGAAGAAGAAGACGGACCAGGGGCATCACTAGCGCACCGAGAAGTAGAAGACGCGCTAGAAACATTACCAGCCGTTCAAGAGAGAGCAGGAAACATAAGAAGCGATCAACCCCTGGCCTCGATGTCCGCCCAGGTTCAACCACTGAGACTGAAAAAAAGGAGGGAATGTGGCAACCGGTAAACCCGTAACGAGTGAGAGGTTTCCATGATAACTCGGATCATGGCGGCTGCGAAGAGACTCGCCATCGGCAGTCAATAATTGTTTGGTACTCCTGTCAAGATAATTAATATTATAGACGTTTGTCTTACGAGATATATGTATTATTATTATTATTGATATAGTTGTTGACGTTATATATAGTGTATTTGTGTTTCAACGAGGTAGCACAACCACCATAAATGTCAAAAACTAGTGTAACTGTATGCAACAGTGAATAACTTCCCATTCATCGAAACGCCTATTCGCACTCTATCGGTCCGGTCCAATTCCCGATTTTTTTCCCAACGTTTTGACATCTTATCCGACATTCCAGCTTTATATTTTCTTGTCGACATTATTTTGTAATTCCGGTTTCGAAAATGTCACATCGGGTGGCAAGTAGTGTCAAGTTCTGTATGAACCCAGCATAAATAGGATGGCGTTCAAGGATTGTGGCGAACTGGGATGCGGCAATCCATTTTTTAATTACTTCTTGAATCGTTTTCTTCACAATGGAGATTTGATAAATAATAAACTCTGTCTTCACATGTTACAAAATATAAGATGACGAAGACAAATTTAAAGAAATACTAAAGAACTGAAATATTAAAGAAATATTTCAGGTACTTGCGGTCATGTTAAGGCATCCTTGGCTCTTTGGTGAAATATATAAACGACCTTTAATTCCTGATATATTATGAGGACAGCAGTTATGCGGTCGGATCTCGTACTGTTTAGCAAATTCCTTTTTTTATAAAGCGATTGCGATTGCGAGTCAATACAAATACGAGTAGTAAACTTACCATAAACCGAAGCATTTCTTTCTTTAGGTAAGTAAAAATGATAATATACTATCGGATATTTCTTATTCATATACCTTCATAATTCTAGAGTACGCTTACAGTTGTGAATTCCTGTAAAGCTAAAGTACTTAATTGAAATACTGTTAACCCATTTAACATATATTATTTGGTTATTTAAAATAAAGACATGTGTTTCCTACCACATTTCCGGCATTTCCTAACCCAGGAATTTGGCTTCACTTTTTCTCATACAAAAGATACGACCGTGCTTGGTCTAGTTGGTTTGTGGTACTACCCGTACTACCGAATATGATGTTGCTGCCACCCATGCGGCACAAAACTGACGCACATTTCAAATCATGCGTTTCCTTTGGGACAACTTCAGTCTATGATTTAAAATCATCTAAATAATTAATTTCAGTCACCTTTTTAAAAAAAGATGCAGATTCTTGAAAGTCAGGGACTCAACTTAGAAGATTTAAAAATGATATAGGTGAGTACCAGTAGTCCTGCTAAAATTGATTCATTAACAAAAAATGCCGGCATTCAATCCAGTAAATGCCGGCATTCAATCCAGTCCTAGAGGAAGGTTGGAGTGGTTCGTTTATCGTCTCCTAAGTACATATTTACAAATATAATACCTACCTACTAATATAAATACGTCCAGTACATCAAATATATATCTGTTCAAAGCTTCGGTGTAAATAATCACTCTTGCACATTTAGAATTCAATGCTGATAAATTGCAACGATTTGGCCTGTATATGTAATTGATTGTGTCATTGTTTTTGGAATGCAGTATAAAGTTCTGCTAATGTCGGATAAAGTGTGTAATATCACTTTTACAGTATTTGTTACTCTTCTAACATCGTTATGGATACAACCGCGTTCCGCATTCTCGTATAGATTATAACTGTCTACTCTTCACATGAAATAGTTTTAAGTTTTCGCAAATGAAATTTTGTCTAACAAATGTCGCGATGATACTCTTCGAAGTGACTAAATTAATACATTTTAGCTTCTATTCAAGTACACCATTGATGTAATTGTAATGCCCAATACGTTTTTATTATCTACAAGCAATGAAGGTATTTAAAACGCATCTAAAATAGAAATAGAATATGTATGACTGTGATTTTTAAAATTCATAGTTTTGTTAGCAGTAACCCAAGCGTATTATATTTTTAATGGCTCGCATAATATCGCCAAAGTGAGACACACAAATACGCGGAAGATATCTTCCGCGTATATACATATATACGTGTACACATACATATGTACAGGGTTAGTTTCCATAATTTGATGTTATTGCACGTTTATTATTGAAATTAGAAAAAAGTTCCTCAGACAAAAGTTATAGACTATTGCATACATTTTTATAACATGATATTATGAGAAAGAACAATTGAACTTCAGAAACCATAAAACTGAATCAAAGTCGTGTTTAGTGGAACACCATGTCTATATAGTGGAACACAACAAAGGTTATAAAAGCAACAGTCGATGAAATTTCAGAACCATTGGCCTACAGCCTACATAATAAACACTGCATTTGATTTAGGACAATTTCCAGATCAATTAAAAATAGCAAAAATAATTCCCATTTTCAAAAAAGGAAATACAATGGATATTAATAACTATCGCCCTATATGTATTGTGAACATGCTTTCAAAGGTTATTGAAAACATTATTTATAACCGAATAGTAGAATATCTAACCCGATTTAATCTGTTGTCAAAATGCCAACATGGATTTTATCTTGGAAGGTCTACTGAGACAGCAGTATATGACTTTATCGAATATATACAAAAAAAATATTGACAATAATAAATATACAGTGGGTATATTTTTTGATTTGACGAAAGCTTTTGATACGTTGAATATCAGTTTCGTAATAGATAAGCTATATTCTTTGGGTCTTAGGGGAAATATTTTATCTTTATTGAAATCATATCTAGAACATAGGAAGATCTATGTCACGTTAGATAGCAATATATCTGGAATACATAAATTAGAAATGGGCGTTCCCCAAGGGTCAGTACTTGAACCATTACTATTCTTAGTGTTTGTGAATGATCTACCAGATTATATAAGTGCTGTATGTAAAGTTCTGTTTGCAGATGATACTTCATTGGCAGTAACGGCAGATACAATGCCATCTTTAGAATCCACATTATAAAAAGTTATAAAAGAGTTCAAACACTGGTGTTTGAAATATGTTAATTTTAAATAGTGAAAAATCAATTTTGATCCAATTTTGTAATATAAGAACTATTAGCAATTTAAAGGAAATTGACGTAGATAACACAAAATTTATATTTTCTAACAAAACAAAATTTTTAGGGATACATATAGACTCGAACCTAAGTTGGAAAAATCATATAGATCATATTAGCAAGAAAGTTAGTAGTGCCTTATTATGCATTATTGCGGATGAAGAATTGTCTAAATCAACAGGGCTTACTTAGTGTATATTATGGTAAGGTTTATTCAAATTTAGTATATAATATTATATTTAGGGGAAATGCTACTGGTAGTGAAAGTCTGTTTATTATGCAAAAAAGAATTATACGACTATTATTTGACGTAGGGCCTTTAGAATCATGCAGACCAATATTTAACCAACATGGTATCCTAACATTTCCATCAATGTATATCTATCGATGCATTCTTTATATTAAATGCAATATAAACGTGTTCTTACAAAATGATACCGTATATTCATATAACACTAGGTATGGAAATTTAATTAGGCTAGCACAACACAAAACAGCTCTATTTGAGAAAACTCCATCTTATGCTGGAGCCAAATTATATAATAACCTACCCAATGATATAAAACAAATTAATGAAATTAATAAATTTAAAAAAATGTTTAAGAAAATATCTGGCAGAAAAGTGCTATTATAATGTTAAAGAATACTATGAAACATGAAGCAACCCTGTTTTTTACACGATTTTATATATATGTTTTTTTTTACATTTTTATAAGTTATACGTTTTTATATTTCTAAAGTATATGTACATATGTATGTCTTAAATCTATTTATTTAACGTTAGTCTAGTGTCTATATTTTATGTAATATAAGTATATACAATACATAAACTACATAGTTTATGTATTGTACTATACTTATATGTCTGTATTTTTAATGTATTTTGTTTATATTTTTGGATATGTTACTATAATTTTATTTTGACTATTCATATGCTATAAAAGTTTCACAGGAAAATAATCTATCTATCTATCTATCTATCTATCTATTATGGCATATTCTGATTCCTAGAATTTTTCTCTTTTCATAAATATGTAATATGTCTATATTTACTTCAGCAGTTCGTGACATATAACATAGTATAAAACAAAGTCGCTTCCCGCTGTCTGTCCCTAACTACCTATGTATGCTTAGATCTTTAAAACTACGCAACGGATTTTGATGCGGTTTTTTTTAATAGATAGAGTGATTCAAGAGGAAGGTTTATATGTATAATACATGCATAATATAGTAGAGAAACACTGATAATTTTAGAGGTTTCTAATGTGATGTCGTAAATAAACACATTTTTTGCGCTTACATTGCAAACGCTGGCTGAACCCGACGAGATAGATCAAAATAATGTACTACAATATTGTACGCCTTAAAAAGGTCTACAAAAAAAGTCCGCGATGGTATATGTCTATCTCTTAGGGATAACCCACAATAATCATTTTTTATCCTTTACTTTTTACGAGAAATATTGGCTTATTTACGAAGCGATTTTAAGCAATACAGCATTAATCCTTATCCAATTAGGTACCTTAAATACATTGTGCATTTAATATAGATCAATATGGCCCTTTACAGCATGTAATTTAAATTAATATTTTCGAAGATATTACAGATTTAAAATACAGGGACATGGCGGTTGCGGCGGTACCGGCCGGCGACGCGTGCCTATAAATGGCGCGTCGAAGACCTGCGTTTTTTTTAATAGATAGAGTGATTCAAGAGGAAGGTTTGTATGTATAATACATGCATAATATAGTAGAGAAACAATGATAATTTTAGAGGTTTCTAATGTGATGTCGTAAACCGTGCGAAGCCGGGGCGGGTCGCTAGTTTCTATTATAAAGAAATAAATAGCTCAAATTTTTCCTATTCGGCAATATTATTCTTATTTTAAACAATTAGTAACAAATATAAATGAAATATAGCTCAATACATTTTAAATGACAGTTCTGCTAACGTTCTTCTTTTTTTCCTGATCCAGTCGTCAATTTTAGTTGTGATCCGTTGTCGCTAACTACTTTTTAAATAAAATATGTCTCGACTTTCTAAATAAACCAACATGTTATATATTTCTGAAAAGGAAATAGTGCGAGGAATCAGACTATGCAATAATATACAGGGTGTTCCATTAAAAACGCTGAACGTTTGGTCAGTTTTTTTGGTTTCTGATGTTCAATTGTTTTTTATCATATCATGTTATAAAAATGGATGCAAAAATATATCACTTTTGCGTGAGGAACTTTTTTTCTAATTTCAATAATAAACTCGCAATAACTTGTCAAGTTGTGGAAAGTTTTTTATTTATTTTTAAATTAAATATGTCGCGACCTTCTGAAGCAGACATATACAAGTTACATATTTTTGAAAAGGGGAAAATTCGAGGCATTAGAAATTCCAATAACATACAGGGTGTTCCATTTAAAAAAACAAAACAAAACCTTGGTTTAGTTTTATGGTTACTGATGTTCAATTGTTTTTTCTCATTTCTTGTTATAAACATTTATAACAAAATCTATGACTTTTGTCTAAAGAACTATTTTGTAATTTCAATAATAAACTCGCAATAACTTGTCAAATTATGGAAACTAACCCTCTACATAAATACACCAGAACACTTTTATGGTGTTGTACAACCATGCACCACAAACATCCACTGATAAACCTTCCGATATTAGGTCTGGTATATACTAATAATAAATGTCTAAAGCGAGGTACTTTTTTTCGGCGTACATAGACGTTGCGGTGGATTGTCGGTTCTTGTTCACATCAATCATCGCTTTGTCAGCGTCAGCTTGTTTATATAAGGTTATTCTTAAGTTGAGTCATATTTTTAATAGCATAATCAAAACAAACATTTTTTCCAAATAACATTTTTTCAAAATACTTAAAAATAAAATAGTTGCTTTATTTTTACATTCATCCGGCTTTACCTTAAATTTAAAGAAAATATTGTACAGCGAAATTCTAAGTAATAGAACGTTTAAGATAAGAAAATACTAGGAATAATAGTTTCACAAAAAAAAACATACTTAAACATTAGGTATGTTTTTCTATTGTGTTTCAAATTTACCTTTCCTTTAAATTGAAGCCAGGACCAAACGAATAGGTAATATTTTATAAATTAATAGTGTAACTTTTTTTAATTTTTGGAATCAATAAAAAATTATATTTGAAAAAAATATTTGTTTTGAACAGTTCTATACACTATTAAACAAAATGACTCAACTTAGGAATCGTCCTGTATAGTTCAGTTTTTAAAACGAGAGCGTGAGTTTTGGCATGTTTATGTAAAACTGCAACGATTTGGCCTGTATATGTAATTGATTGTGTCATTGTTTTGGAATGCAGTATACAGTTCTGCTAATGTCGGATAAAGTGTGTAATATCACTTTTACAGTATTTATTACTCTTCTAACATCGTTATGGATACAACCGCGTTCCGCATTCTCGTATAGATTATAACTGTCTACTCTTCACATGAAATAGTTTTAAGTTTTCGCAAATGAAATTTTGTCTAAAAAATGTCGCGATGATACTCTTAGAAGTGACTAAATTAATAAATTTTAGCTTATATTCAAGTATACCACTGATGTAATTGTAATACATACACATTGATGTAATTGTAATACAGTCCAATACGTTTTTATTATCTACAAGCAATGAAGGTATCTAAAACGCATCTAAAATATAAATAGAATATGTATACTGTGATTTTTAAAATTCATAGTTTTGTTAGCAGTAACCCAAGGGTATTTTATTTTTAATGGCTCGCATAATATCGCCAAAGTGAGACACACAAATACGCGGAAGATATCTTCCGCGTATATACATATATACTTGTACACATATGTACAGGGTTAGTTTCCATAATTTGATGTTATTGCATGTTTATTACTGAAATTAGAAAAAAGTTCCTCAGACAAAAGTTATAGACTATTGCATACATTTTTATAACATGATATGAGAAAAAAACAATCGAACTTCAGAAACCATAAAACTGAATCAAAGTCGTGTTTAGTGGAACACCCTGTCTATTATGGCATATTCTGTTCCTCGAATTTTTCTCTTTTCGTAAATATGTAGATAATATGTCTCTATTTGCTTCAGCAGTTCGCGACATATTTCTTTTATAAAGAAGTAGATAGCTCAAATTTTTCCTATTCGGCAATATTATTCTTATTTTAAACAATTAGTAACAAATATAAATGAAATATAGCTCAATACTTTTTAAATGACAGCTGCTAACGTTCTTCTTTTTTTCCTGATCCAGTCGTCAATTTTAGTTGTGATCCGTTGTCGCTAACTACTTTTTTAAATAAAATATGTCTCGACTTTCTAAATAAACAAACATGTTATATATTTCTGAAAAGGAAAAAGTGCGAGGAATCAGACTATGCAATAATATACAGGGTGTTCCATTAAAAAAGCTGAACGTTTGGTCAGTTTTTTGGTTTCTGATGTTCAATTGTTTTTTATCATATCATGTTATAAAAATGGATGCAAAAATATATCTTTTGCGTGAGGAACTTTTGTTTCTAATTTCAATTATAAACTCGCAATAACTTGTCAAGTTGTGGAAAGTTTTTTATTTATTTTTAAATCAAATATGTTGCAACCTGCTGAACCAGACACATACAAGTTACATATTTTTGAAAAGGGGAAAATTCGAGGAATTAGAAATTGCAATAACATACAGGGTGTTCCATTTAAAACAAAAACAAAACCTTGGTTTAGTTTTATGGTTACTGATGTACTGATGTTCTGTTATCATTACATCATAAAACTGTTTAGTTTTATGATGTAATGATGTTAATATTTTATAAATTAATAGTGTAACTTTTTTCATTTTTTGGGTTCATTAAAAAATTATATTTAAAAAAAATATTTGTTTTGAACAGTTCTACACACTATTAAACAAAATGACTCAACTTAGGAATCATCCTGTATAGTTCAGTTTTTGAAACGAGGGCGTGACTTTTGGCATGTTTCATTATGTGATAATCATTATAATGATTAATAATTATATAATTATTAATCATTAATTGAAAAATATCCAATGTGATCAAAGTTAAACAACAATCCGTCGCTATGCAACCGCTCTGTGAACCTTCACCCTACAACTCGCAACCGTGTCTTTTGTAGAACACAGTTGCAAGTGTTTATATGTTACGTGTAAAGGGCATACTTTACATGCTGTGGCAAAAATTATTCGAAAATATTTTACCGAGGTAAATAGCGGACAATACCCCATTCTAATAAATGTCAGTTTTTCTAAAACGTCCACCAAAACGTTTACCCTTTTTTTGTAATTTATACGTCAACCGTACAAATTAAATAAAAGAAAGCGTAACAGTTACTTTAACTGCACTGTAGTGTACGTGAATGCTGTTACATAAGAAAGAATCATATGTGCTGAGAATAAATGAAGTGTTTATTTATTTATGTGTGACAAACAGCAACATTCAATGCATCACACTGTGTTAACCTCAATATTACGAATGCTACTAAATGGTAAAATATATTTTTTACTTATGGATATAGAGCCAGTCAAAAAAACCTCATCAAGTCTGACTATGAACGAGAGACATGGAAACAGCAGTTATGCCGAAGCCATGAAAACTGTTCTGGTCTTCTTGGTCGAAGCAATACTTTGTTATCAAGTTTTCGAAGTGAACTGTCACAACTGTAAAATAAATAGTGGAATTAGAACAAATTAGAATCTAATATATTTAAGCTTTAAGCTTTAGCCGGTCAGTAAAACGTTTCCTAAATTGTATCGACAAACTGGAAGCATCAATAGGAAACTAATGACTAATGACATATTGTCTGCAATCCACACATAAACTTGTGCAGATGTACCTCTCTCAGAGCAGATGTACCTCTAAGACTACAGTTCTGGTAATACTTTATTATCCATCTTAACAATAACGATGCTGTCTTCGATTTTTTTTCACTGATGCAACTTGGTTCCATCATTTGGGATATGTTAACTCTTCAAATATGAGACTTGAGGAGTGCAGACTCACTTTTAGTTGAAACTCCACTACACTCACAAAAAATTGAAGTGTGGATAGCTGCTAGCAGAAGGAAGATTGCTGTACCTATTTTTTTAAGAGAACACTGAATGCAGAGAAGTACCGTTTCAAAATTTTAAGACCTTTTCGAAGATCGTATAATTAGTTTGAACACGCAGAGTATTCCCCACTAGATCTTGCAATTTGATTTTTTTCATTGGTTTTATCTAAAAAGTTCAATTTTCACTCCCGTTGGCGATATGGAAGACCTTCAGCAACACATTATCAGTAAAATTGAAAACATTAATAAAACACTGTGGATACTGCAGCACGTTATTGACTATTTTTAATAAAGTTTTTTTATTTCTGTTTTATATACAGACTATATTTCTTGCTCTGACAACTTTCATGTATTTTTAACGACTTGTTTTAATGTGTATACATATTATTTTAGTGAAACATGGACTAAATCGAAAAATATAAGGTACTCATTGATGGAGGATGTCATTATTTTTGCTTATAGCAAAATGTACATGGATATTGAGGATTTATTTTATAAAATATATGTGGTTGTACTTACCGGATTCGTATTTTCCAAAAAGTTTTCCGGTGTCTCCTTCAAATTATAACTATTTAGCAGGACCGTAGCCAGAACGAAAATTGAGGACTTATATATATACTATAGCTGCTTATAATTTCGATAAAAATATTAGGCGTTATTTAACGCAAATTCCACACATCTCAGTGCATGGAGTATACATACTGACATATGCTGAGCTGCGTCGAATTTGCGTTAAATAACATCTAATATTTTTATCGAAATTATAAGCAGCTAACCTCGTCACGCGTTGAAAATGGAGCTGCATCGTTATTGCAGCAAGCTCCTCAATTGTGAGGGTGCCAAGGAAAAATTAGAGGGTTTGATGATCGATTTGTCAAATAACTCGACATGCTATTGCCTTATTGGTAATACTTCCTATGAATATGATCGCCTACAAGCAAGTTGAATATAAAATATGTTTTCGAAAACGAGTTTATTCTTATATTCGGAGTGAGATCGGCAGGAGGATGCCAAACAATTCTAGGTACAACCATTCCTCTGAGTACGGACCTGCTATTGTGTCTCTATTATACATTCAACAAAGAAAGTCCATTGAATGATTCGAAGAATGATTCGAAATTGTTTGTAGAATCCGAATTTCCAATTAGTTATAGGGCATTCCATTAAAATTATTGCAGTAAATATTTTACTACAAGTTAGTTATCAACTGATCATATGACAAAACGTAAATATGTGGAATAATAACATAATTTTCCGACTAAAATCATTAAATATAATACTCAACCTGTTAATTATTTCTATGTTGCTTTATTAATGATTATTCAAAATACAGTGTAGTTTGTGAGGGAACATAACGTTGTCGAATGTTCTAGTTCCACAATGCCCTTTTTTGACTTATACTTACAATTTTGGCATTGAGTTCCAAATACATTTAATACCCCCTTTTTAGAGCTTTGCTCTTGTCTCTCTCGATCACTTGTGCAAAACCAAGTGATTTTTGCACTTTTTCTGTGCAAACAGTTTTGTGTTCTTTTTCCTGTAACACTAGGAACACTGATACACACTAGGATCTTTAAATTTTAAGTGGTGTACACCAGCAATACAGTGTCAAACGTAATATATTCCTTAATTTATACAAGACATAATAAGAAACTTAGGGATATACCCCTGAATAATTTATTGCTACTTTAATGAGAAACGAATGAATGAAATTCATAGTAGAACTGAAAACCCTTAAGATTTCTCACATACTTACTGTTATTTTAGAAAAGTAGTCTGAAAAAATATAATTTATTTAAAAAAAATGCACATCTTTCTATTTTCATTTAAAGTTTTATTTATAGTTTCATCCATATTTACAACTATTCTAACTTCAAATTATGTAAATAACTCAATATTTAAGACTTTTAAATAATAGTATTATATTTACGGTACATGGATCGTACCGCATAAACTTACGCAGTTTCCATTTTAAATAAGTATGTATCGTACGTATGTAAATTCGAACCAAGCATCTACTTAAAATGAGAATTGTACATTTCAAGGATGTATACAGAAAGCATTTTATAATATGAAAGTTACTATTTGAATACAAAGCAAAATTCTCATCTAATTAAGGAAATAAACCATGTGACAACAGTACCACAGTTTATTGTACGTAGTAGAAGACTGATACAATGTATTCCATTGCAACAGCGCGAAAGTGGCAATGTTCTAATATTATGATCTACAGTGATCTGTTTCTGTGACATAAAAGACGTGAAATTTTACTTTGCGTACTTTTTTTACCAGGGTATTTTTCATTATATGTAATCGTAATATAAAACTATGTATATATAATATATACCAATTTTGGAAAGTCTCTTCATAAAGCTGAAAAAAACTGAAAACCATTTTATCGTTTCAAGGTAAGTAAAGAGAATTTTGGGAGACTAAAATGGCCATCGATAATTATTATTATTTTGGCAAGTTTGTCACTTCATTACTAATCCCTCTTATTTTATCCAGTTCAATAAATACAAGTTATCTCTATAAATTTCATTATTAATATTGTTTTTAATCTTGTATTATCGATAGTAGATAGTAATAGATGTATACAGAATAACCATTGTGATATTAGCAGATAATAACAGAGTGAGTAGAAGTGAAAAGAAATATAAACAAAGACAGAATATAGGCGAGTTCTTTAGGAGTTATAATAAGAGACGATAGTCTTATTGGTTAGTCCCCACACCTCCTTTTTAGGCGAATTTAAACAGCAGCCATCTTGTAAGTTAGTTAGCAAGTCTCATTTCGGAGGTGTGTATGTGAGAGCCGCAGACATTACGAATCTTGCGAGCTACAGAAATCAAACCCCCCGAAATCCCCGCCGCCGACAGTTACCATTTCTCTTATATTTTTTTCTCTTCTACTAAAAGTTTCGTACTCCTTCTATCCCATAACAACTGGTTTACTCACTGTTTTTCTGTCTGCTAAGATGACAATGGGCACTCTGTATACATCATATGTGTACGTCAGACATCGAGACATCGGCCGGTTATAGAAAAGGACAAATTCTACACTTCTAACTTTCTAACGTCTAGCATAGGTGGTGAGAGATCCGGTCTTATTTTCTTACTACCTTCGATGCCTAAGCTGTTGCTTCTTATTTGTCGTCTCACTTATATTTGTCCTTTTTCATAACTGGCCAATACCTGATGCGTAGTCGATCAGAGACGTACCATTTTCATTGGGAATCTAGGGGAATTACTGACGAAATTAGGCGGTAAATCGCTAAATGGCTAAAGTATTCGAAATGCTTCTACAGTATGTATCAACCAAGTGGGACAAATTAAATGTTTCCAATGTAGGCGCCTGTCAATGAAATGTCAGAACACGTCAAGCGATTTTGATGGTTGCCGATATTTTTAGGCTACTGGTTGCAAAATTGAATCACTTGACATTAGGTGACAGAACGCCTCATGGACAGGGCATTAAAAAAATGATGAATTCAGTGGCTGTATCTGATTTTTAAATTTTCTCTGACATTAACCAAAAAAAAAATCTATAATAAAATAGATCGAATTCTAGTGAACGATTAATTCATCTACCTATTGTGGCTTTGTTTTGTCAATGGTGTTTCTAATAGGCTGTTTCTAAAATTGTATTTTTACATACATGGACAAATTTACATACATGTACAAATGTGTCTCCGCGATGGTAATATCATTTAAATTACATTAGTATGAGTTTTTGTTTACCTTTATTGTAAATTGTATTTTTAATGTAAGTTTAATAATTACAATTCTATTACGACCAATAATATTTTTTTATTGATTTAGTATTATTTTCATTACTCAGTGGGCAGCATTCTAAAATGAAATAAATGATGGTCTAAATATAGGTCAAATAAGCCAAAGGTATATATTTAATAATATATTTAAATATGATTATTTATTTTATAAACAGGAGGAATTTAATTTAGAATCTATGCGCCATTCGACTCGATAAATTGTCACTGAGTAGGCAGACTGAGGATATCATATCCCAGAACTCATGAGGTTGTCAAACGAAAAAGTTATATGATGTTAAGTATATGACTATTGGTAGCTGGTGACGATCGCCAAATGATTTGTTTATTAAATATTTGCTGAAAACACAGAACAAATGATGGTCAGTGGGGAAAAGCTCTGGTGAATACAGTGGATGGGTCAAAACTTCAAAACCTAACTGTAATAGTTCAAGGCGTGTCTGTTTTGTTATATGAGGACGCGCATTATCGTACTGTAGCATAACTTTGTCCAGCCGCAGATGCAGAAGATCGACCTGGGCGGCAAAATTGGGGAGTTGAGCACAATAGACAGCGGCGATGACGGTGGTATTGTCCTCCAAGAGTTCCCAGTAACACAAGCCACGAAGGCCCCACCAAAGTGACATCACCTTTCTCGGGTGGACGTCAAGTTTAGGTACCGATTGGTCTGGAACATCCTGGTCTACCCACTGGCGCTTACGGCTGTAATTTACATAAAACATCCACTTTTCATACCCGGTAATATATGTAAGTTGTATGCAAATGTTGCTCCGACACTGGCGATAGGCTTCGCTTAATAAACGTGGTATCCACTTGCCCAACTTTGGACTTTTCCTAGCGTTTCGAGTCCACGTACTACCGTCGCCTGGTTACAGCCGCGCTCTCGTGCAATCTCTCGTGTGGTTCCATATGGGTTTGCTTCGACAATCGTACGCAAGCGCTCGATATCCAGTTAAGGTGGCCTACCAGATCGTGATTCATCGTCGATGCTGTAGTCGCCAAATCGGAAGCGTGCAAGCCATTTCTTGCATGCGGCTAAACTAGTGGCGTTGTCGCCATATGGGTCACTAGATTTCGCTGTGCTTCGGCTGAATTATGGCCTAAACGAAATTCATATAATAAAGCATATCGAATCTCGCTTGAAGTATCGCTCATTTTCATGTTGCACATTACAGTTCCGTTTAGAGATTTACTAATGTTAGCACACATTATTGCACGCTTTATACAGGTATGTATAACCTGTACTCCACCACTCTCCAGATTTGTCTAGAAAATTCCAAGCACTTTGAGGGAATGGCTCAATACTAATGAGTCAACTGGATATAACTCAATGTTTGTAGTGATTTGGTCTAATTGTGTTGACGAATTAGATGTAGAAGTAGTGCATCAGCTGTTTTTCTTGCACACAATGCAGATACTTATATGTTAGATAAATTTAATTGGAAGTGAAAATCAGAGCTTAGATTAAGTTTTAAAGCAGTAATTTTATCGAACGAGAATAACAATTTAATAATTACTAATTACGAACTTACTTTATTTCGCCTATATTCACGCAACGGAGTGGAGGTTAACATCAATTAAATAAAATAAAACATTAATTTGCCTAAAGAGATTTGTCAATACGAGGTATGGCTATTAAATAACCGAACTGCTGTCATAACACTTTTTATTCATTACCAATTACAGTGGCAACTTTTTCGTATTTAATGTACTCCCCTGGACGATCTCTACACCCCTCCATACGACTTTTCCATTATTGAAAGCAGTGCTAGAAGTCGGCTTCTGTCAGCTTGTTCAGAACCTCCGTCGCTTTTACTTTAACCGCTTCCACACTTTCAAATCTTGTCCCCTTCAGTGTCACCGTGTCTAAAAAGCTTGGATAAGTGTCAATATTGTTTAGCATGTCAGAGCAAATGTTCATTCTTGATTTCTTTTGGCTGAGAGTGAGAGTTTTGGCACCACTTTTGCGCAAACTTTGCGCATGTTGAACGATTCATGCAAAATCTGGCAAACACATTCTTTGTCGATTCTTGTTATTTCAGCAAGCCATCGGATGCTTAGACAATGATATTCGCGGATTAATTTACCAGTTTTTTCAATGTTTTCGTTCGTTTTTGACGTTGAGGGCCGTCCGGAATGGCGCGGATCGTCTTCGGTCGTTTCACATTCCTCTTTAAACCGTTTAAATCGTTCGACAACTTGTGTGCCCGATAAACATTTATTCTCGTACTTCTTTTAACATTGCATAAGCTTCTGTAAAAGTTTTCCCCCGTTTAACAAGAAACTTGAGATTAACCCGTTGCTCCATCTGAACACTTAACATTGTTTGGACGCGTCACTGGTGCGTAGACTAATTCAAATGACTGCTACAGTCAAACTGAGCGATACACTGGCTTGTCCAGCGAGCTCAGCGTGGGGAAAATATCACCGACACAGTTCTGTTCAATCTAAGCTACCAATGACACAGTTCTGTTCAAACATGTCGCGACACGCTCTCAGCGCGCTGGCAGCAGCATCAGTTCGATTATTTAATAACCACACCTCGGATGTTCTTTTTATTATAAAACTTTTTAAATTCCTATAACTGCACTTCAATATTACCTTTCCTGACATTGTTGCCAATATTCACACAAATATTGTTTAAAGATTAGTTGTACGAAGGGCATATTTATGCTAAACTCAATAAAGGGAGTTCTCCAAAGAACCCAACAGCTTAATTGGGAAACCCGTGCAATGAATGGATTGTATGTACATATATTTAAAAGAAAACGAAAGCTTTTTAAAAGGATTTGTTTCATCTAATGCGACAAACAACAGTTATTCCTCTGTGAGATTATTACATGTTAAATTATTACATACGAAAATGTTAAAATTACCCGTGTTCCACAACAATTAATCCATCCTAGCGTAAAGACAATAACTCAACTTGAGCGTATCTGTACACCTCTACTCCTTATGTAAACGTGGCATGTAAAAGACGGGAGTCCTTGAGATGCATACAAATTAAATGTTCTACTCATATGGTGTGTTTCCTGCCCAGCTCATGCGAACAGAAAAACAACATTGCGTAAAATACTGGACGCGATTGTCCATTGTTACATACTTGAATTTTGTATCTTACGGAGCAGTAGCGCCGTAAATCTAATTAGGAGCAATGTCTTAAATAGCGGGAAGGTCTCTCAACCTTTAAGCGTGGAATTTTGCCGGCAAAAAGCTTTTCAATAATATTCTCTGTCGCGTCTAATTTAACTGTTAAGATCACGTCGGCCAGACAGGTCTTTGTTTGGATAATTTAAAAAACCTCACATCCTACATGAATGAAAAATGATTAGCAATGCTCGTCAAACTTCGTCCGCGATTTCGCTGCATTAATATTTGGCGAAATATTTTTTTAATTAGATATAGCGGTGAGTTCAAAAACGCATGTGCTGAAGACGCCATTTTATATCCAACCAAAAAATTAACAGTTACTCTTCCACATACACGTAGAGAAGTGGATATATACTAGTGTATATATCCACTTCTTATAGGAATAGTAGGAATAGTATTACTACTAATACCTACCTCTCGATACCTACTAAGGTATCGAGAAAACTTTCTTATAAAGTTTTATTGGCTAAATGGGCCTGAAATGTTCTAAAATCGTATTTTTAAGTACATATTAGCGAGGAAAATGTTCTATCTGTCCATTTGCCCGTCAATCTCTCTCTGTCTGTCGGTCTGCCTGTCTTAACTATTTTTTTGCGTACACGATTAGATTTTGACCTTAATCAATTAAGATGTTGGGAGATAAATGGGAATTAAACACTTTTTCCTTGTCTATGGGTAATTCATAAACGATACACACATCAGATCTGATACACATGTATGTAAAACATAATAGAGTTTGCAACTGTAATGATTTTTAGTTTGATAAGGAGTGGTGTTGACGATTAGAAGGGGGTAACTATGCAAGATAGGTCAAATATAACCACAATGGACAGCACAAAGAGAGTTGTAAAACATTCTACTGGGTACATTTATCTTACTCCTACTATTCCTAACTAGAATAAAATATAAGAGATTACAAGGATAATGGTAACGTTTGAAATTGACTAAAACGTATACGAGTATACAGGGGTTGTCCGGAAAGTAATGTCAGTAAATTTTTTTCCCGAGACTGACGCCCCATCCCGCGCTTTACGTGCTGGGATTGTGGTGGGGGATCTGGCAACAAGATCCAACAAGCGTCAGTTGGCTACCGGTCGTTGTAGCGGTCGCATCACTCGTTCTTTGAGAGTCGTTACAGTGACCCGGTGCAAGAAAAAATGCAACGTTCGCTTGAGCAACGGATGGCGATCAAGTTTTGTGTGAAACTGGAGAAGAGTGCTGCGGAAACCATTCCGATGTTGAAGAAGGCTTTCGACGTCGATTGTCTTTCGGACAGGTAAATTTTCCGGTGGCACAAGGCCTTCGCAGAAGGTCGAGAAGATGTTAAAGACGACAACCGCGCTGGACGGCCATCAACCTCCAGTTCCGACGACGATGTGAAACGTGTGCGTGACTTGTTGAACACTGACCGTCGTCTAAGTGTCCGTTTAATTTCCGAAACATTAGACATTACGAAAACCATTGTTCACGAAATTGTGTTGGAGTCTTTAGGAATCCGGAAGGTGTGCGCGAAGCTCGTGCCAAAAGTGCTAACGGACGATCAAAAAGCTAGGCGCGTCGAAACCTGCCAAGAACTTTTGGACACCTGCGAAGACAACCCCGCTTTCCTTGATGACGTCATTACCGGGGTCGAAAGTTGGGTCTTTGAATACGATCCGGAATGGCACACGTCGAACTCCCTTCGCCACAAGAAGGCCTGGATGTCCAGGTCAAAGATCAAGACAATGCTGATTGTCTTTTTTTATTGCCGGGGATTGGTCCATCATGAGTTCGTTCCGCAGGGGACAACCGTAACCGGAAAGTTTTACGTCGAGGTGCTGAAGACTTTTTTTCTGTTTCCGCGCCTCAAAACCCCAATGAAAGGACAGCATTTTGGGTCGGTGAAAAACATTCAGAAGGCTTGCACCGACACTTTAAAGGCGATTCCGGAAAACGACTACCGGCTTTTGATGCGTGGAAGACTCGCTGGAACCGATGTGTGGACGCAGGAGGAATGTATTTTGAAGGTTTCTAAAGATTTGTACACATAGCACCAATAAAAACCATTTTTTCAAAGCTCACTGACATTACTTTCCGGGCAAACCCTGTATATTGATTTATGATTTAGTTAATGACCAAGCGAAATCATCTATTGCGAAATATATTTTATTTGGTTGAAGATGTGATTTGTTGTGGGTAGATGTCGTTTAGGGAGAGTAAAGTAGGGTTACAGCTGTGAAATAAAAATATTCACGCGACGTGACGTGTCGTTTTATAGGTATTTAAGGTAGAAATAGTATATTCTACCAATGTCATATATCATAATATTATGTTTCTACTGTGATTATACGAGTACTTCTACACCCACATACCTAGTGGAGTCCATGGGTCGTTGGAGTCATTAGAATCATGGGAGTTAATGAAGTCATTGAAGCTAATGAGATCATTGGGTTCAATGGGATCATTGGGCTTTGTGGGATCATTGGGACAGGTCTTATATTTTTGACATAAAAAACTCTAAAAACTTATACCAAAACTAATATTCATGGTCCGAAATTAATTTTTAATAACCGTTTTAATTCTAAATATACTTACAAAGTAGATAGGTACTACGTATATTTTCACAAACACTTCTAACACTTCATAAATATTTCTTACAATTTTGTCACAAATTTTCTGTGGTTAATTTAGGAAGGTCGAAAACCGTTATCCAGTTACAATTGACTCCTGACATCTCGTCTAAAAAATGTATTGAACTATCTAAAACGTATTTTTGTCTCTTAGTATGGACGGTGTAATATTGTCAAGACGAAATTGACAAAAAAAAAATTAAGAAAAACATAATGACTACATAATATATCTTCCGGACTATGCACACAGCAAGATTAATTGGTTTAACATAAAACCATTTACATCTGCTTCACCGTTTCACTATACATTTTGCATTAACCTTTCCACTGTATTATTTAGGTATTATTCAGGTATTCAGCAAAAATAAACTTTTTCAAAAGATGATATTTTTTGTTTCACTCCGTACATTTCTCACTTAGCTTTACTGACACGATTTTGTTATGCTAGAATTCTTTACCATTATTCTTTACCACAGTACCAAGTGAATAAGAAGTCTTTTTTATACATGTATTTTTTTTCGAAATTTCGAGATCTGTAAGTTATAGTAATTTGAAGTATTATATCACTCCAGCCTTTCGTTTTTGAGATTCTACAATAGCTGTATCTTTAAGCAATATGAAAAATTTGAAAAAATCAGAGGAATACAGTTTAATAACTTTATTCCTCTGGTAAAAGAAGTTGAGAAAAAAAGTTATTGACATGGTAATTGTGAAAAAAAGCACAAATATTTTGCGTTTCGTTTCCAAGATCTAGTGGGACACGTATTTTTTTACTTTTGCTTTTTACTTTACTGTTACGCAAATTTCTTATGATTTTTTTTCTATTATAGCCTTCTACTTATATTTAGTAATCACATCCTAAAATATAATGTGGGTCTCATATCTTCTTACGAAGATGCGAGAATTTCAAATTAGCCATCACTGCAAAAAATATCATTTCGTATACAATTTGCCTCGTAAGCATAAAATAATTTTGCCATATTTTTTGCCACAGTTTTTCTTCATAATGAAGTAATTTTAAAATCAATACCAAAATCGTGCCAATAAAGCTAAATATGAAATGTATTAAGCAAAACAAAAATACCATTTTTTACAATTCTTTTATTTGTGCTGAATATGTTGAAGATACTGAAATAAAGATTGTACAGAAGTACTTGAGACATGGCTGAATCGAAATTGCTATTCATTTTTTTTTAAGTTTTCCACACCCAACAGTCGATCAGAAAAAGCCTCCAGACTGACAAAATTTTAAAACTATTTATATATTTAAAGAGATATTTTGGAGTACCCTTCCAAAATAAGAGGGTGGTTCCATTTCAAAGGGCACATACTGTATGTACTTACCTATGTGAGGTAAAAAATAAGCTTAAAACATCTAGGTCGTTTTGTTGTTTAATGAGCGTATCACTTACTTATTATTTCAGTTATCTAAAGACGAACCACTTTTTTAGTTTCTATTTTTTCCAAATCATTTAGTTTCCTGCTGTCTACCAACACTACGCTACTGATATAAACATTCCACCATTTATACACAAAAAAAACTTGGTTGCATGGTTTGTTAAACAGAGAGTGAATTTAAAAGTACTGAAGAACATTATATTAAGCAGAGGCCATTGTTCTTTATTTTGTGTGTTTGAACCAGTTAAAGGAAGTACTTGATTATAATAAAGATATGTTAAAATTATGTAATAATTACGTAACAATTACGTGAATGAATCTATTTTTATCGCACTAAGAAAATGCATCTCATTCCTCATTTTGTTCACATAATTTTGAATATATAACAATATATAAATTAAATATACAGAGAGGAAGTAAACGTTTACATAAATTCAGTATTTTGCGAATTAAAAATATTTTGGGAAAATCGTTCAAGCGTCAACTTTTATTTTCAATTGCGCATCATTAATCGTAATCGTAATCTTTTTTTCTTTCTAATAAAACACCCTATGTATTAATGTATAACACCTGTTGTCTAAAGTCATTTTTTGTGAGTTGATTTTCAATTGTATCTAACTCAACGAATCACTTTGGACAATAAGTGTTGTCTATTTTTGAAATTGGCAGTTAGTGAGTAATCCAATAGTAGAAGAAATACATGGTGTCCTGTTTAAAAATATTGATGACGTCATGTGATAAAAAGTGGTGACGTCATTCTTAATTTTAATTAAAGTGTAATATGCGAAATTGAATATAAAAAATGACGTGTCCAATGGTTTTTTCCCAAATATTTTTAGTTTGAAAAATATGGAATTTATGGAAACATCTACGTCCTCACTGTATAACTTTGATACCCCTTTAATATTTCAAAACTATTCTATAACATTATGTCTTAGAAACTATGTGACAAGTAGAGTAAATAAAACAAACGAAATAAAAGACTTACTTTTATTATTTACAAACTATTACGTGATATCGTAAATAATCCTCTTTTACTATTGTCGTCTAACTTCCCGTAAATTCGCTGCCATCCTGTGCAGTCACCTTGGGCAATCTTACTATCCCGGTAAAGGATAGTTCTGTTTGTAATTGCTGCGTAACACGATCAACTTTCTTATGCATTTACCTGGCGCAACTTGTTGCATTTTCGATCCTTGGGCATAGTTAAACTTGGCTTCCTTACTTCGTGTAGGTGTTAGGACTTAGGTTTGTCTGTGAATCGCTGGTAGATATGAGGTATTATCCCTTTAGGTACCTGAAAATAAAAGGGAAATATTAGTTTTAGTTAAATGTAATTCATAGGTTAGGATTGTTTCAGTGACTCTTTAATTGCCGTTGCCATCGCTAGGTAAAGTGGAAATGATAATTGTTACCTTCTTGCATACATGGGGTGTAGAAACTAAATGTACCTACTTACCTTTTTGTATTTCGTAAATAGTTTTCCAAGCGGTGTTTTGTTTACGTCTTTCTTGATTTAACATATGCCGACCGTTTGACATTAGAGCTGGAGTTCTTGGAGGGGATATGCGTGGTAATTACAGAACCCGCCAGCAAATTTCCGAGTAGGTAAGCCGTTTTTCGTTTCTCGATCCTGGATGGCGGTAGCTGTACCGTCTTCGAAAATAATCTCGAACCCAAAACACCTTTGCTTTTTAGCGTTTTTTTTTTGAAATTCTTTTGATAAAGAAATATTGGGGGAAGTCGATTTTATCACCGAAAGATCGTCGCGAAAATCAGTAACTAGGGGTCTTCAGTTCAATCTGGTGGTGATACTAATTTTAAGTGAGTTGTAGGGCTCAACCTAAGTTAAGGGAGAATAATAGTATCCACCCACGTAAATGCGAGTTTCCATTGCATTGGTTTTTGGTATTTTTGAAATTTTTGGTATTTGGAGGAAGTATTACTTCGTCACGGAGACTCGTTCCACTTCGGTGGGAGAATAAATTGAACTGGTCTTACTGCAGTCCTTCGCCGTTAGACCACCCCTCACGCCATACGTTCTGGCCGCTCATTACACCCAGGGGCGGAAATTAAGGAAGAAAACCCTCTACCAGCTTGAGGTAAATTATTCTAGTATCGCTAAAATCAGGGGAAATATACATTTGTTCCATCCATTAAACCTAATGTTAATTATTCCTTTTTTCTTGGGGTAGGTACGGCAGATAATATTTTTTTTGAGGGAATTAAGGGGTAATAATATAGCTTGTCACCCACTAATCGAATACTCCTCTACTAAGTACCTCTATTAATATGTTTTTTTTTATTCTTAAAATACACTCCACGACAAAATTTAGGGTACTCGTTTTTCGTACTGCAGCTGGAAAAAAAAGAGAGTATTTTAATGATTATGGGAACAAAATTAAAGTCCAATTTGATTCAATAGACTTTCTTTCTTTCTTTCTATTTGGAGGGCAAATATTTTTTTTTTGCATATAAAATAACCTGATTTTTTTTGGTTCAACTTTAACTAAAGGCCTATACTTACCGTGTGTAGGCGATCGATTTTTTTTGGCAAGGTACTTATACCTACCTGTTTTATTTTAGGGTTTTTTTTTGTTGGGCCTAAACCAGGCCTAATAATCTTTTTTTGGGGCATATCGTATATGGCCTATTTGAGCCGTATTTTCGTCACTCTTTTTTATAAGGAGCTTATGGACAGTTGCTTGTGGATCTTTTCGGGGTGACAACCTGTCTGGGAGGAGAGCTGAAGAGAGTTGGATTCGTAGCTTCAGACTCCATTGATACGGGACCCCGCTGCCTCTTGTGATTCTACTGCCTCTCGAATTTTTCTGACGGCCTGCTGTGCTGATTTGAATCCAGCTAAGTTGCATGTTGCCTACTCTATACCTTTTTTTTTATTATTAGTATTATTTTTCGCATACTGCGATGTACATGTAGTGTGTATATTCATATTTTTTTTGCTACCTTTTGTAATCATATCTATTTGCGCTTACCTGAGTTTATTTTTTTTATCACCACTTTGATCACTACGCTTAATGTTGCGACATATTGTGCGCTGAACGTGTTAACAGGGACAGTAAGTTCCGCTGTCAAATTAACATAAGAATTTGAAATACGTATTTCTCCTAATTGATTATTGGTGACACCATATATTACCTGTTTTAATATTTTATTTATATATATTTATATCTGTTTATTAAATATGTAGGTACTCTGAGTATATGTGTTTATTAACAGACCACGCCTTTTTTTTTTATATACAACGAGGTAGCAAAGATTGTGTTATAAGTATTTATGACTTTAATCACACTTAATTATAACATTGGTTCTAAACACCAGCAATAGTTTGCCAACCCATTGACTGGCTTTCTTGGTTTGCTGAGATAGAGTAGCGGTAGCGTAAAACCAAGTGGCGCTCTCAACTTTATCTTCTATATACAGGGTCGCTGATATATATGGAAACGGTCGATTATCTCCTAAATTAAGATAGCTAGCGGAAAATATTAAGACACAAAAGTGTTAGGGTTTTTAAAATATATCACAATAAAGAAAAATTAAGTATACAGGATCAGTCAAAGAGTCATGACGAAACAAAGTTTCTTTTTTCCTTAATGGAACACTCTGTATATTATTCCACATTTCAATTATTCTCGAAATTCTAAACAAAATTCTTATGGCACATCGTTACCTAAATTTAACCGTTTTCGAGATATCGAATTTTGAAAATAACTTTTTACTATTCTCAAATTTATTAAAGGAAAAGTCCGAAATGATGGATATTTATTATGAAAATTACACAAGGTGGAAGATATGGATGAGTAAATTTTAATTATTATTTTTTTACAGAAAATAAAAAAGCATAATTGTTCAGGGTTGATAAAAATGCATGAAACGAAAAAATGTATTTTTTAATGAATGTCCTGGATATTTCAAATTTTATGAAAACAATAGTTATGCCAGAAAAAAAAAAGAGAGAAAACAAGTTTTAATAAACAACAAATAATTTTTTGGAATTCTATTTTATTATAAGGTGCTCAAAGTGTTCACCATTTACCTCCTGACAGTAATGAATTCGTTGAACAAAATTTTGTAGTGAATCTAAAAGTGTGTTGGGAGGAATGGTGGAAATTTCATGCCTTATCCTTTCTTGCAACTCTTCGATATTTTGCGGCCTATTTTTGTAGACTACATTTTTTATGTGACCCCACAGAAAAAAGTCAAGTGGGGTCATATCGGGAGACCTAGCTGGCCATTCAATTGCCCCCCTGCGTCCAATCCATTTATCAGGAAAGGTTTCATCTAGATATACCCGTACCAAACGTCCAAAATGTGGAGGAGCCCCATCTTGTTGAAACCATATTTGTTCTGCCGGTAAATTGGGATTGTTATTGTTCGGGAATAATCGTCTAAGCTCTGGAATAATACGCTCTTGCAAAAGTAATAAATATCGTTCAGAGGTCAAATTTCCGTTTATAGAATAGGGTCCTATGACGTGTCCACCAATAATGCCACACCAAACATTTACTTTTTTGTGGTCGTTGGGTATGAACTTCCTCCATCCAATGTGGATTTTGGTCTGACCAATACCTACAGTTGTGTCGGTTTACATGCCCGTTTAAACAAAATGTAGATTCGTCAGAAAACAATATGTGGTTGACAAAGTTGACATTTTCGTTTAATTTATCCATAATAACTTCGCAGAACTCGATTCTACGGTCAAAATCGTCTTCACTCAACTCTTGTAACATATGAATTTTATATGGATGGAATTTTTCACGTTTGCAATTTTTTGAATGGAATATCGACTCATGTTATGATTTACAGCCCTCTGTTGCGTCGAATTTATTGGATTTATACCACCACACCTAACATGACATTCAAAGAATTTTCTTCGTTTGTAACGCTTACTGGTCTTCCACTTTTTGGTCGATCTTTGACACCTCCAGTTTCATGAAAACGCTGCAATGTTTTTGAAACGGTTGATTTAGAAAGAGGTTCCCGATCGGGATGCAATTCATTAAAAATAACCACTACTTGGTCAAAACTTCGTCTTCTATCACCATATCCTATGATCATTAAAATTTCAATACGCTCGATTTCACTTAAACGTGCCATTTTTGCGCGAAAATAATTTACACTAAATGTATTTTTGACATGTGTTGTCAAGATCATCACTGTTAGACAAAAGAACGAAGCGGCGTTGTTATGGAGCTAGAAACCTTCAAAGGTAACTTGATGGACTATAAACTTAATAAACTAAAATATGTTTGTATACTTTATAAGAAAATGATTTTCAAAATACGATATCTCGAAAACAGTTAAATTTAGGTATTCGATGTGCTATATGAATGTTGTTTATAATTTCGAGAAGAATTGAAATATGGAATAATATACAGGGTGTTCCATTCAATAAAAAGCAACTTTGTTTCGTCATGACTTTTTGACTGATCTTGTATACTTAATTTTTCTTTATTGTGATAGATTTTAAAAAACCCTAAAACGTTTGTGTCTTAACATTTTTCGCTAGCTACCTTACTTTAGGAGATAATCGACCGTTTCCATACATATCAGCGACCCTGTATATGTACCCGGCCCGTCTTCACTGTGGCTAGTCGGCCGCTACCTCTACTTCGCATAATAGGGTAAGTGCTGGTGTCTTGAGTAGAACGTCACAACTATTTAAACCATCGTTTTAATTACCTGTTTTGTTTCTAAATGATAATATTTTTGTAGCTGTGGAGTAAACAATCGTATGTCCATAAAAAGAAATTTTTCAGTAATGAGTAAAACAAGTGGAAACGCTAATGGATTTTAAAATTTGAGATAAATGGAGATACTACATTTTCTAACCTAAAAATATTGACAATCAACAATACGTGACTTTGGATTTTTTGCCACAATAACAAAAACGAGTGTAGTGTAAAGATGATCTTAACTCCATACTGTTTATCTCTCAGCTACAGATTTATTTTTCCCACAACTCCCTAAGAAAGTACACATAACAATTCAAAAGAGTAGGCGCGAAACAGACGCTCACACACGCGTGTTAGCATTTCCTAACGCACAGCATTGTAGAATGGCAAGTTTAATTTCAGTTTTTTAATTACTAAGTACTATTCAACATTCAAGTGGCTTAATAGGCTCCTTTATCATAAGAACAACATTATTTGTATTAATACTCTCATGAATAACAATATTGTTTCCATAAATAACCAATAAGACATTTAGACATTATTAACTGGCACTAATGACAATGACAGTTCTTGTAGTAAAAACCACGAGACCCGTGGACGAACGCCGCAAAATATAAAGACATCCAAAAAAAAACGTCATCAACTCTGGCCATGAACGAGTGAGATGGAAATAGCGGTCATGTCTAAGCTTTTCGGTTATGTCAAACTTTTGACAAGTGACTGTCACAATTTGTAAAATAGACAATGGCTGTCATATGATGTGACAGTCTTGACAAGTAAATAAGGTTATGAATTCGATTAAGAATAGAAATACCTCTTTTTTTTCTCGGCCAAACTTTGATGACGTTTTTTTTTGGATGGCTCTATATAACCGAGTAAACTGTATCCGACCAAATCTAGAGGTAACTGATAATTATAAAATGAAAAAAATTGTGGGAAAAATATTGTTCACAACTCTCTGGAAAGAGCATTAACATACTCATGTGATTTACATCACACTCGTATGTTATTCGCTACTTTCCATGCTCCTTATGTAATATACTATTTCAGCATTGTTGAAATATGTACATATATCGTTTACTATTTCCATTCTATTTCTTCTAATATTGTTCCTTTGTTTAGTACGTGAGATATTTACAGGTATTATACAGATATAAATAACAAATATGAATATACAGTGTGTCCAAAAGTACCAGAACACCCCTGTATTATTTATTCATCATCCAATTTGAACGATTTTGATATGGATATGTAGGACAGAAAAATGATAAAATATTCAAAAGTGATTTTGAATATTTGTATTTTGTAAAAATGTTTTAAGGATTTTTTTTGCAGAAAAACCGGCAATACTGTCTTAGGCATCCTTCAAAAATTAAATTAGCAAATATTTTTTCGTGGACGCTCTGTATAAACGCTCTAGTGTAAGTAATGATTAGAGTTCGGAAGTCCCGATTTACCGCATGTAAAACTGCATTTACCTATCCGGCGTTCCCGGATGAGATCGACGTACTACCGCGCAGACGTGAGTCCCAGGACATCAGGAAGGATCGGTCAGGGCGTGGGTATGCAGGGGTATGAAATATATGCGTTTATACTTTCATTATCATAGAATTTTATAGTGTTGAGCCCTGCGTTGTAGCACAAATTTCTGAATTTGAAAGTGAGTGTATACTAATTTTGAAATATGCTGAAGACAGTGACATCTTTATTTCTCTGCTATATAAATCCTAAAACTGCTTCCCAATTTTCGACCCCATGAAAACTTGCTTTGCCAAATGTTTTTTTTTACGATTTTTTTATAGTTACGAAGCGAATACAAAATCTATTTATTTTTATGATATTTTTATCTCAAGAACAAAAGGCCAAATTATTAACAGAATACTTATTTAATTATTCATTTTAATTAACTTATTTTTTTAAAATTGGCACACGTGTAAAATCTTTTATCATAAAATCAAACCAAAGGTTTCTTTGATCCGATCATTATCACGGACTCTTCGCAATTTTTGTGTTTGTCAAATTTGACGTACAAGCATTATGGCCTAGTCCCACTTAACACATCACGAAATTAGATTTTGATAAAATCTAAGAATACAATTGTCCCAGTTTCCCGAACACACTGTATAAGCACATCATTTTATTAAATGGTACTTTTTTCCGCCGCTGAAAATTTTCTAAATTAAAGACGCATCATTTTACGAGAAATGTGACATTACTGTGGGATTCTTAACTGTTACTATTTATTATCTTTCTTCAGTCACTGCTGGGAGCAGATTGAGCCGTGAAACAAAGCAACTCTCTGTTATTTAGGGTTCGGAGTTTCATTGGTTTGGTGGATGATCTGAATTAAAGACAATGCTTTGGTGCGACTAATGCGACCACAGATAATTACTTCTTGCTCGATAACATCCTTTCCGTTTAGTTCCGCCCGTTTGGCGACATCTCTGTGAGCTTAACTTTTTTTAACTGAGCTTTACTTTCCATCCTAACCATAGAAAGGAAAGCCAAAAACACATAGCGATTGTACTGAGGGAATTGAAGACCAAACTTGCTATTCTGATGTGTGGATGTACATAATTTATGTAAGTATATGAGCACGTATACAGGGTGTCTGGGAATTGAATGTATAACGTAATACCAGACAGCCCTTGATTCAAAAGAAAATAATTTAGACCAACTTGCATATAGCCATAATTGCTTCGTTTTATTCGTTTAGCTGCAAGGTGACGTTCGATCCCAGAGGAAATTTTCATGGCAGAATGGTATATTCTACGATAAGTTATGGAATAACGCATATCCCACATAAGCGAAAAGGTTGTGCGCGTAAACGGCTCCTGATTGGTCAAAAACTCCGAATATATTCCGTCCGGTCTAGAAAAATTTTAAATTTCTAAACTACTCCTGCATTAGAGGACAAAAGGGAGGCCTCCTACTATTTCCAGTTTCTATGTTTACCAATTTTCTGAACATAGTCATTTGCAAATTATTTTTTATTGGCAAACCGCTCATCCAATCAACATTTTGCTAGAAGTGAAAGAGCGTCTGAGTCAGTTCACCTATTCAATAAAAAAATCGATGGCCATTACCCATACAATAACAAAATACGAGTAGCAAAGTACACTTGACGTTAATTATCAGATCAACTACATCTTCGAAAACGCCCTCACACAGTGGCGTCTGGTGATAAAGGCACAGGGGCACGTGCCCAGCCCAAATTTCAATAGAAAATATTTCTTTTGTGTTAATGTACTATAAATTACTGTTACAATTAATTGATATTATTGTAACAGTAATTTATAGTAAATTAACACAAAAGAAATACTTTCTATTGAAATTTGGGCTGGGCACGGGCCCCTGTGCCCTTTATCACCAACCGCCACTGCCCTCACATTAAATAACGTTAATTGTGTAGATCTATCTCCGTGTGTATAATTTGGTAATAATCAAAAGTATCCCGAATATGTGTGCCATTTTTATTTTTCACTCAAAAAAAGAGAATAAACAAAGAGAAGAGAAGAAAAAAGGGAGTAAACCCTATTAATTGTCACATTTTTGTCACATACACAAGTCGCGTATTTGATATGATCATATAGCAGTCGATAAGTGTAAATGTCTCCCATAATAAGCTTTTTAATGTCAACTATTGTAGAATATTATATGAGTATTTATGAACTTTTGAGCTTCCCAAGCTTTGCTGACATGTAATATAAAAAAATTTAAACCTTGATAAAGCATTTTCGAATTTATTTTAATTGCCAGAAGTAGATCAACTTATTAGTAGGGGCGCCAGTCCAAAAATTACGGTCACGATTTGAGTATAGCTAGAAATCCGTCAGATAGTAGTTGGTATCGTATAAGTTACGAATATGCGCGTCTGTCAAAAAAACATGTCGAGAAAAATTATAAGGTGTACTCATTTGAGTGTAGCTGATACTTTTTTTCAGTAATAGTTTACACCTGATTAAATAAGAAAATGGCGGTCTGCCGGGTCGAGAGCGTTGCTTTCATGGGTCTGCCACCCACGCAAGTTATCAAAAAAACAATTGTTAACTGTACTCATTTGAGTATGGCTGAAATTTTTTTGTACAATAGTTTACATTATAAAACAACAAAAACATCCGGTCTGCCGGTGCGGCAATGTTGCAATTTGCGCTTCGCCGTGCAGATACAGCCGGTTTTTTCTTATAAATGATATGATACGTAGTCGAAAAAATTGTATTTTTCTACGTGAAATTCAAAACTTTTATTACTCTTTACAAAAAAAAAAAGATAAAAAACTATCAACATTTAATAATAATATTATTCGTCTTCAGAATCACTGTTTCCGTCATCTTCGCTTTCATTTTCGCCTTCTTTCTCGCATATCATATCATCATCTTCATCATCTTGTAGAAAAAAATTCCAGCCATACTCAAATGAGTACGGTGAAACTATTACTGACTCTTTAGTCAGGTGTAAACTATTACTGAAAAAAGTTTCAGCTATACCCAAATGAGTACACCTTATAATTTTTTACGACATTCTTAAATAATTGTTATTAATTATTGCAACGGCTCTCAGGTGGTAGACGCGCATATTCGCAAATTATACGATACCAACTACTATCTGAGGGATTTTTAGCTATACTCAAATCATTACACCAGATTGCCTCGGGCTCCCCGACTATATGTTCTTACGCTGCAGTGCTAATAATTAAATAGAAGCCAGCTACCTACAAAAAGCTACGACGGTTTTTCCAGACTCTAACATCTGTCAATTTTTTTCTATTTATTTTCTTTTATCATCGAATCTCCGAAACCGCTGGGTTCAAGTATAGGTTTTAATAGAATGGTATAGAATTTCGATTTAAAATTATGTGGTCTTTACATATCTGTAAAAGTATATAGGGTGTTCAATTTAAAATATGGACGAAGTCAGAAGGGTGAAAACGCATATTAAATTCTAATGTTTCTAATCAAGTAGCTATTCTAATACGCATTAAAAACTCACTCTGCTTATAGAGGTCATCGCCAATATGAATAATTTGTAATAGTTTGATACAGAAGTCAATACACACAGCGTAGACATTTTAAGTGGAATAAATTCTAAGGAAAAAATGCTATTATTTATTCAAAAATATGTTCATATCTTTTTGCCCATTTCAAACGCATTTTCCCGAAATTTGTCCTTCATTTAATAATAATTACAACTCTCAACTTTTGTCTATTTTATCTGTTAGATGAAATGGTATTCGTTTGTTCTAATTTCATTGCAAACATCACGTCGTTAAATTAAAAATCTGATACTACTTTCGGGATTCTTATGTTTAATTCCGTCGAAGGTCTGCAACTTACTCCCTTAAAGTAACGCTCCTCAAATTAGACAAAACTGCACACCTTTGATTGTAATATTTCTCTAATTCGGGTAATATCATTTCATACGTAACTTTCTTTAATTCCTTAGAGTTGTAAACCTTCCTCTATTCTTTTGTTATTTCAATTAGTATATCGACATATTTGTTTACTAACACTATTTCTTTACTGTCTAAACTGTACTAGAATATCTCTCAAAATAATATTTTAACGTCTCTGAAGGTATTAAATAAAAAATGCCAATTCCAAATGAATAAATAGTAATTAAAAAATTAAATTATGTATCTTGTAACTGCGGCATCCAAAAACAATATATAGAGACATCCAAAAAAAACGTTATCAACTCTGGCTATGAACGAGAGAGATAGAAATAGCGGTCACGTCTAAGCTTTTCGGTTAAGTCAAAATTTTGTGACTGGCATAATTTGTAAAATAAACAATAGCTGTCATATGATGTGACAGTTTTGACAAGTAAATAAGGTTATAAATTCGAATAAGAATAGAAATACGTCTTTTTTTTCTTGGCCAACTTTGATGACTTTTTTTTGGATGTCTCTATACTTTAAATGTAATTGAAAACGTTCTGTAGCATAAAAAAACCTCATGAATTTTAAATTTAGTCCTCGAGTTAGCCGATCAGTATTTTTTCTTAGAATTCAATCTGTGGTTAGGTCTCGTAGGCTGAAATAGCTTACGGCTACTTAAAAAGGCAAATCTACACACCCACAGAATCACAGTTATTGGATCCCGTCACTGAGCTCAGAATTTTTTTTTACATATCAAAGCGAAGTTAAAGTGGGTGGGTGACATTTACATGCATATTTTCCATTGCTCTAACCAGTTCTACAGTTTACTTGCCGATTTTATCCTCACCGCTGATCGTAAATAGTCAGCATATAATATATAGATATGTAGATATACAGGATTGTTATAATGTGTATAACTGTCCATCGTTTCATTATCTACCACAAATCATAAAACCTAGTCATAAAAACACTTCGCTGTATATTTACCATACGATAGTTAGGCGGTTTTGATACTTACAATTAATATAAAATATATTATTTAATATACAAATAAAATATAGTATTTGCCACTTGTGCAATATACAATGCTAGAAACAATGCAATTGAGTTCCTCAAATCGTCTTTGTAAAAATAATGAATGAAAGGACTATTTCAGCCTCAATCGGTTTAATATTTCTAAACTCTACAATACATTACAGATCCATTTAAAAATCCCTAGAAAGTGTGCTAAAATGGGATACAACAAAATCAAATTAAATATACCTACCTAACCATTGTTCATATATCTGTACGTATTACATACCTGAAAACAATTATTATTTTAACACTTGTATATATGTATATGTCTAATCTTTAGCATTTTTTTATTCGTTCACAAGTTCATACCCATAATGTGAAATGGACTTCACACATATGTACTGAAAAAGCCTTCATTCGGCGCCATAAATTAAATCTTGGGTCAAAAGAAAACAAATTTGAGGTTTACAATTTCCTTGTTCATTTTTCTTCATATTATTAACTTATAACTAAAGATTGTCGAGCGCGGAGTGTAACAGGACCGTAATCAGTTAACGAATGAATGTATTAATATGTTTACATAAATTATGTAGCAACATAGTACTATTTTTACCAAATAGTACGGTTAAATCAAGGATAAAATACCTATATAAATTAAGATAACACGTAAAAATGGCAACACTTACCCGACAAACGTTAGTGTTGAGACAAGGTTCCCATGGCAGTTTGGCGGTAGGTAAAACATATTATTATGTGCTTTTCTAAGTGTTCTGGAGTGAAACGGCGACGTTTATCACTTAATATTAACTTGTACATGGAAAAGGACCGTTCAACGTCTACTGTTGACAATGGACAGTATGAGAAATTGTTGAGGCATGAACTATATAACTTGGGGTTCTTTAGTTTGTTTAATGGAATATTCCTTGCAACAAAGGCTTCTGTAAGTTCATAGAAAAATACGGACTCGTCGGCGCTGGACGAGGCATGGCTTTTCAAGATGTCTTGTTACTTTAGTTTTATCAGAAGAATTTATAATGCTTTTACACACAGTACAAAAAAAGGTAATTTCCTTGAATACATATGTCCCTAAAACCCCAGAGATCACTGTCAAACCACGTTTGAAATACTTCCCGTCTATTTCTTTTTACCTTTGGCATGGTACCTCACTTTATTCGCTTCTCCCCTCAACTAATAATTATTAATATTTATAAAGTTATTTGACACACGGCGAATACGTAAAAACGAAACGTATCAACGCGATGCAATAGCGGCGACTGTAACTAACATTGCTAGTGCCGTTTTCGAAATGCAAGTCAGCTGTGAAGACTAACGAGTCAAGGGCAGGACATGCACATTGTCGGCCCTGTGACATTCGCGCTTGGTAATAAGTAATAATATTTAATAATGTACTATGATGCAACATAATTTCTGTGAACATATTAACATTTTCATTCGTAAACTGACTACGGGCCTGTTACACTCCGCGCTCGCACCAACTCTACTTATAACTCCTTTAGACAACATTACTTCAAAATATCAAAAATCGGGCTCAAAAACTATGTTTAAAAAAGATTCTTAAAAAACTAATTGAACAGTATTATTCTACATTATAAATATAAAATAAAGAAACTTAAATATAAAGATTTATATAATATGTAAATACACCCGTTTTTAAATATATTGTCCTCCTTACCTAAGAAATGTTCGTTCCGACTTTTTCACGGACTTAACACCGCAATACGCATATTTAACATATTACAAACACTGTTTACATTTACAATACTTATAAACACGAACAGTTGATTGCACTGACGCAGAGCTTCTTACTGACTTACAAAATTGGTTCTGTTCAAATTCGCCGGAATAGACAAGACGACAAGTGGGTCTATTCTACTATCCATCCACAGATCCAGGTTAAAATACAGTTAGACACCGGTGTGATGGATCAAAAATGTTATCATCGAATAACCGTCGCATGACATTTTGTAACTGGCTACTTGATTCAATTGGAAGGAATCCAGAATTTTTTACAAACCATTCTTTGGACAGATGAAGTTACCTTCACCAGAACAGGGATTTTTAACCACCACAATGGTCATGTCTGGGCTCAAGAAAATCCAAGAGAAAATCCAAACCCGTGTTAGGTCTTATCAACATGAGTTTAGCGTTAATGTATGGCTGGGTCTTATAATGGCTGGGTTATGTTATTGCTCCATTCTTTTTACCTCCACGGCTTAATGCTAACCTTTTTTTGAACTTCTTAACCAATCATCTTTTCGATTTGTTCGATGAGGTACCCATCGCTACACGAATGAATAGCTGGTTCCAAATGGACGGTGCTCCCGCGCATTTTGGAAGACAGGTAAGGGCATGGATGAACGTAAACTATCCAGAGAGATGGATAGGGCGGTTGACGCAAATTGATCAACCAGAAGTTGGAAGGGGGCCAGTGGCGTGGCCTCCAAGATCACCAGATATTACGCCTTTGGATTTTCGTGTGTGGGGATACATAAAAGACATTGTTTACGAGAAAACAATGGAAACACGAGAAGAGCTGGTGAAACGTATTGAAGAGGCGTGCCGTCAACTGAAGGGAAATCGTCCTGGAAGTGTTAGCGGCAATTCCTTGGCGAAAAGAGTTCAAAAATGTATTGAGGTCGGTGGATTCCATTTTGAGAACTTATTAGTGTAATTTATTTGCTTTTTTTGTATCTTTGATGTACATTATGTCTAGTAAGTAATAAAATGTTTAAAAAAATGTTGGACTCTCATATCGTATTTTCTTGGCAGTTCAGTCATAAGTTTTGGCCTGCTCGCAACTATTAAAATAAATATCTCAAGAAACGAAGCCATAAAACGAAAATTTGCAAGAGTATTTTTTTTTTCTATATTAAACAGGGAATCCAAAAATCGAATCTTCTTTGTAAAATATCCAGTAGCGCCGAAGATTGGGAGGGGAGAAGGGGGTGCCGACCCCCCAATATCTACGCCACTGGAGAAATTCATTAAATGATTTTAATCATTACTTAGAGATGTACTACATCAGTCTGTGTACGAAATTTGATGGAAATCGATCGAGTGGTTTAGAAGTTATGACGAGACAACCAGTTCTTTTCCACAACTTTGACACCCTGTATCTTTGTTAGGAAACATTTCTGAACTAAGTTTTCTTATGAAAGTCTACTTTTTTTATATATATATATAACATATCAAAATTAATGACGGGTAACCTGGACCACCCTGTATAAATATAGATGAAACAAACCAACGTTTATTCAACGAAACGCTGAGAATTTGACACAATTATTTCAGCCTCCAAACCTTCCTAAGGTATGCTTTGTGCAAAGAGGAGAAAATAATTTAGGCCTATTTATAGAACGTGGGTTTTCGTTTAAATTCTGAAGTTAGTATTTGCTTATTCAAATGTTGGACTAGGCAACCAGTTTTCCCGCGCTTGACATTGTATATATTTAATTTAGTTGTTTCCCATTACACATTCTATATATATTTAATTTAAATGTTTACCATTATTACTTTCTCTACATTGCGGAACCTCTATACATCTCCCACTTTATCTTGTGTACATATGTACATATACGTATATAAACGGCAGATGTATTACGTTCTCATGCCTGAATGGTATATACAATCCCTTTATTCACCATACGTGAGAGGCTAATGGACTTGTTGTTAAATGCAGGAAGAGGATTGGAACCTTCGGCATGGAAACAAATTCACACTTGAGCATTTTTTTTCGCTTAATACCGTAATACTTTTATTACACTCAGCGCGCGTTTCGCCAATCATATGGGCATTATCAGGAAATGATTAAAACTGACAAAACTTGAGTGTAAAAAATTATTTCAGTGGTTAAGACGAAAAGTTTAAGTGTTGTGGTTTTAAAAATAATAACCGGTACCCAAGGAATCACAAATTCCATATTTAATCTTTTTCCATATTTAGTCAGACTAAGTCACTAAAACCATGAAACAAACAAGAAAATCCTTAATGTGACCTCTATGACCTTCAGGACTTTATGACTCATATGAATATTATGATTTTTATGACATGTGTGACCTTAACGACATATATGACTTTTATAACATATATCATATAGGTATAGAACTCATAGACCTATATGATATTTGTGACCAGTATGACCTTAATGACCAATACAGCCAGTGATACATTTTTTTACATTTATCACCACAACAAAAAAAGTTACTGTCTCAAAAAATATGCTTCTGCATATTCAAAGGCAAACCTTAAACATTTTAAAGGCAACATGCAAAATATTTTTTCACTCTGCCAACTTTTTTCTTATTCTTTATTGACAATATACGAAAAAAATTGAATTTCAATTTATATTATAATCTAGGTAAAAATGTTTTCTGAATGCTCCTCGTTGAAACCAAGCACATTAGCAACCACACACATTAGCAACAACTTGACTTCTTCAGAAATTTTCAGAAATAAGCTCTCGCTGATAATTTTTATATCAAATTTAGTTTGCCTTTAGATCCTTATAATTTTAAATGTAAGGCGAAATTATGCAATGTGTGCTTTTACTCCGAGCAATGTTGCATGTATTTTTACCCCCATCATAATATATATTTTTTTTAATTCTCACCAAATTCTGTTTGGAGAGTTAAGGAACCTTCGTACATGCTTTGTGCAATTAATAAGACGATATAATAACGAGCCATCCAAAAAACGTCATCAAAGTTGGCCGAGCAAAAAATGACGCATTTCTATTCTTGATCTTAAATTTATAACCCTACTGAATTGTCATTATTTATGTTACAATTGTGACATTTTTATGGTATCGGTACTAGTAATCCTATCTATCAGACGACTTCTATATTTGTTAAGTGTGTTACACAGAAAACTAATGAAGGAGAATATGAATTTGAAAAAAAATGTGGTTAAGGAATAAATGCAATATATGTGACATAGTCCAACTTTTTTCACAATAACTTTACTTATCCCAACAACTTCCAAAATTACCTTTTCGTCACTGGGGGAACAAACCTCTAAACCAACGTTATAAAGGCTATGATTTTTATCACATGTGAACTATTGATTTGTCACTGTTAGAAATTTATTTTGTTTCAGGTTGTCAGGATATTACTTCATTTCGTATGAGATAACAAGATTTTTGCTTACCTGTTTATGTAACATACATTCTTACCTAAATTATACATATTCTAATAACGACATGCGTGAAGTAGGAAGGTACGTCCTTACCTGAAAAAACAACAACCGTTAGAAACATTAATAAGACATGGAATAAAGTAAAAAAAAGTTTTGCAAAAAAACAAGCAATTTTTTCCTCATTTTGTACTTTTAATTCCAAAGGATATTCAAAAATACATAATTACAGTAAAACTTTTAAAGGGTGTATTCTGTTGGTGATTTTAAAGCGGGTTCATATAAACCTAGATTTAGAACCCTCCCTGCTCTATTTTTTATTTCAATAAAGGAGTAACATAATAATTTGGGATTTGGTGTGTCTTTTACTAGCAGAATGATATATTGAGGTAATCATTTTAATTTCCCTCTGCGCGCACATGAAGTTGAAACGAGCAACCCGTATTCATTTTTATGTGATAACTTTTTTTGGGTTAATTTTTATTTATTTTAATTTAACAGAGACATGGATAGTCTTGCCTGACTAGTTAAGCAAAAACTTTGTACATCTTGAGGTTACAGTCAATTTTGTTGGCCCATAAACAAGGACTCTTTATTATTGTTAAGCTTTCGGAAACTTTTATTTCCTTTCTCAAGACATCTATAATCAATTATACAATAAGATAAAATTTAAAATATATAAATAAGGTCTTGTATATAAAATATGTAAATGTAAGGTGCAATCTTACTTGAGGTTGCAATGTGTAGGAAACACTTCATTGAAACGCATAGGGAATATCCACAAACTCCTGTTCGTCATACAGTTGAAAATATTAACACAAAAACATAATATGTAAATTGATACTACTTTTTAACTTTTCACACTGGTATTATGATGTTACATATTGATTATTATTTTCGATTATGTGTACATATTTTAGGTTAGGTATCTTTTCAAATAACGGAGATATCGGCTGTTAACGTCACCATGGGACACTCGGTAAAACATGCTATATGTTACCCGTTGTTGGTCTAGATGAAAGGATTTAACGCAACATTGTTAATGTAGAAAATCGCAACGCGTCCACACTTTGCTAAATGTGATGCTAGATAAATACTGCCCTGCAGTATAGCGCGAAAGTTGGAACGTGGAGAGGTGTGTAGAAATTTTGTAAACTTCCCTTGTATGTAAATGTAGGGCTAGAGAAGTTCGTATCATTTATGTAGCTTGATCATTCGTGGTTGGCGGCCACTATATTTACATCTAGATTGTAAAGTAGGTCGAACTCAAAAGCTTCGTTTCCCCCGATTTTTTCTTACCCTGATTTAATAAAATTGCACATGCCGGTGCTGGTACTAATATGCCATTTTCTGTTACTGACACATAATGACTAGTTTTTTTAGTGTTGACACAACCGCTTTCCCTACCTAACATATAGCAAGTACTTATACAGTAAGCGACACCCTAATGCGTACATAGCCGAATGAAGGGCAATTGATAATTTAACTTCTTTGTTCAGTAGATGTACACATGAGGTGAGAATCAATCGCTAGCGCAGGCGTATGAAAGGCATCCGGTTTGTCGGTAGGGCTGTTTGAGTTAAAATTTGAAATACCATTTTATATTTTATTCTGGTCTAGTGCCTGATTAGAAAAGTGCGTATCATCAATCAATATTGTCATTTACCAATGATTTTACGTATGTGTGTAAGCTAAAACACATTCGCTAGTACATCTCCTTCGAACAACTATTCGCATACTAATATAAAATATAAATTAACCAAACGACAAGTACGACAACAAACGAGTAGCGTCTAGCCGGTACGCGGTGAAGGCGGCAAACTTGAAGTCAGTAAGTCACAAAACTTTGATATGAAAGGTTTAAAGCTTCTTACTAACTTAGCTTGATTATTGTTTGATATTAAAATTTAGTTTTTAAGGAAATACAGACAAAAAATATTATACAGATAATACACTTATTATTTAATAAAAATTGATTACAGGATTTACAGTTTTATTTTATTTCTTAGCAGTAAAATTGTCTAGAAGCATGCGCGTTTTTCTTTTTCGGTTTGATTGGTCGGATCGCCCGTGACCTGTGCTGGCTAGACACTAGTAGTAAATTCGCCTAACTATGGCATAAAAATGTATACAGTATCCTAGGGTTAATTAGTGATGAACAAAACTGCTATTTTTTGATAACGTTGCGATCCTCCGATTGCGATTTTTTTGAAAGCAACTATTTTAAATAGCTATTGCGATCCCATTTTTTGAGTGATGTAGGACTATGCAAAGATATGTACAGGGTGGGGAAAAAGTCTGGAAACACCTAGACATTCCACGAAATTCGTTAAAAAATTAAAAATCAAAGTCGTGGTCTGTGGTAACTTTCAACGAGGAGTCCAATGGTGACCTTGGATTTAACCTTGAACCTCAATATCAAGGTTATTTGAAGATCAACTTTGTCTTTTACAATAGGAACCCATATTTTTGTTGCCACAATCGAAAAGAGCGGGAAATTTCACGTTCAGATTTGAATTCAGATCCTCAGATTTGTATACATATCTGAACTGTCCAACCCATAGAGGACTCAATGAAGGTGACCTCTATGGGTTGGACAGAGGTCAAACTACTGTAATAATAAGTGGGAATCAAATTACGTGGGAATCAAGTCCAAGGTCACCATTGGGGTCCTCGTTGAGAGTTACCACAGAATACGACCTTGATTTTTAATTTTTTAACCAATTTCGCGAAATTACAAAAAACAAAGTTGACCTTCAAATGACCTTGATATTGAGGTACAAAGTCAAATCCAAGGTCACCATTGGACTCCTCGTTGAAATTTACCACAGGGCACGACTATATTTTTAGGTTTTATAACCAATTTCGCAGAATTCCTAGATGTTTCCATACTTTTTCCCCACAGTATATACAGGGTGATTCAGCTAACCCGTTGATTAAAAGTTTATGAACTTCCCATTGAAATTTATTTTTTGAAAATTTGGAATCAGGGGTTAGCGGGGACGGTCTATTCAACTAAAGTACTTGTGCTTTTCTGACACTTCTGGTTATACCGGAAGTAGCTATCAACTTCCTTATTTTAAATGGAACACCCAGTATATTAATACATTTTAGAATTCCCCTACTAATTTTGGGTTGACTGTTAACAATTCCCTATACCTATCTTCAACAGTTTTTGAGATATTTTAATTTTTTTGAAAAAATTAGGTTTTGTGGTATCCTATTGAAATGCTCGTCACCGATTCAAAACAAAAGTTATAGTAGCAAACTTTGGGCTGCCCTTGGGCGGACTATTAAGGTTTCAGGTGGTATGTAATTTGATGTTTTATTATTTACAGGGTGTCTAAAAAATAAAGTTCATTCTGACAAATTTCAACTGCTCAAAAGTCAGTTTTCTTAAATGGAACACCCTATATTGTATTGCTCTATGTGATGGAGAATTGAGTGATCTTTCATTCTATACTAGGATTATATCTAATATAGAATATCTGCTACCGTTTTCGTGCTATCGAGGTATTTTTCTTCGATACCATAGTTTTCCATTTTATTAAATTACTTCTGACTAGCGGGCCATGAAAATAAAAACAATGTATCATTTATATTAATTTTTTTATCATAAACAATGTTACAAAATTATTGAAAAAAAAAATCAAGTTCATTTAAAGTGGTATATATATCTACATTTACACTATCTAAATAAAAAAACATCAAATTACATACCACCTGAAACCTTAATAGTCCGCCCAAGGGCAGCCCAAAGTTTGCTACTATAAATTGTTTTGAATCGGCGACCAGCATTTCAATAGGATACTACAAAACCGAATTTTTTTCAAAAAAATTAAAATATCTCAAAAACTGCTGAAGATAGGTGTAGGGAATTGTTAACAAAGTCAACTTAAAATTAGGAGGGGAATTCAAAAATGTATTAATATACTGGGTGTTCCGTTTAAAATAAGGAAGTTGATAGCTACTTCCGGTATAACCGGAAGGGTCACAAAAGCACAAGTACTTTAGTTGAATATACCATCCCCGCTAACCCCTGATTCCAAATTTTAAAAAATAAATTTCAATGGGAAGTTCATAAACTTTTAATGAACGGGTTAGCTGAATCACCCTGTATAATTTTATACAGTTAATTATTATATGAAAATTGGAAATATTTGCATCAAGCTATTTTAGTTTTGAGTAACATTTCCTGAAGAAAAATTTTTTTTAGATGTTTCAATTTTCATCTGTTTAACGGTCAGCTACTTATAAATAAATGATATACGAGTTAATATGGCAAATACGAGGCAGTAAATTTGTGTGTTTAAATGTTTATTTATCTATACAAAAAAAAGAAAACGAATTTACCTAAATATTTAAAACAAAACTTATACTTTGAAATCTACAACGATATTAATAATAGGTGTTTATTAGTATGTACTAATATCCAGCTAAAAAAAAAAAACATTATAACCAACTGAACTAACTTCTCTTAACAATATTTACGTATAATGGGCGTTACGTTTCGCGTTTCGAATAAATCGCAGCTTGGGTCAATCGCAGTTATGTGTGATTTTTCATAACCATTGCTAACAGCGATTTGATAATAGCAGCTATTAAATCGCAGTTAGCATTTTTTTTGCTCACCACTAATGTTAAATGTAACATGTAGCGAATGTGGACCCTGCAATGAAACATTCAGTATTAGAACATACGCCCAAAACTGGTAGCGAAATGCAAAAAATTACTAATTCATATCATTCAATAAAATGCAAAATATGAATTATGTAGGTGACAATACGACATAAGAAATGTTTAAACTTCGAATTACTTTTTTTAAGAAATTAGATGATACACAGTAACCGTTTTATACATTTTTAGAAATTGTATTTATTTCCCTTTCATATTGTCTAACAAATTATTACAAAAATAGTGTATATAGTATATAAGTATATAAGGCAGTGTAATTTTTTTTATGATAGTGCAAAACATGTTTAAATTTATAGAGGTATAGTGTTAACAGGTTCTTAAAATGTGTAATATGTACATAATATAGTTGCGTTGAATTAAAAATCCAGCTTTAAAACACCCTTCTATTAATACTGGAGGAGAATTGGAACCTTTGGGATAAAAATAAACACTTTTCCACTTAACATTTTAAGTTTTAATCAACCCCTGATGATGCCAACATGGTTTATTGGTAATAATTGGTAAACTACATTTTATTAAATCTACTGATGAATTTGGCCAGTATTTCTGTGTATAATTTGTACGTACTTCTACACGAAATTAACAAAACAGATTCATTTGTACACATTATGTAAATGTGATCAAACGATGTTTTATTTTCTCTCTCGCTCAATATATCCACTCAAACATCTGCATTCAGATATCTGCATTCAGAATAGCATGCGTTGATTAGATAGTTCTGCCAGATTAAACTGCATGAACGATCGAACACTGCCTAGAGCTAAAATCTAATTGAAAATAATTAATTTTATATCCATTAATTTAAACGTAATTAAAAATGGACAAACACAAATATGAAGATATTTTGGATAGATCTCATGTAAAAAATATACACGATCTTTATAAAGTAGGGTGGAATTAATTATCTCGCAATAACAATTTATAGATAAACATACATACGTCTGACAAATTAAATTCTAATGTTTCATCTCTTCAAATTAGAAGGGAAAGATTTTAAATTGAAAAATATATATTTAAATATTTTTATACCGCAAATATGTACGAGTATATGGATATCATATACAGGTGATTTTTGACCTTATAACGTTGGCATTTACGTTATTACTAAACAGCAACTTCCGTCTTCATTAAAGTCTGCACCATCAGGATTTTTTCTTACATGGCACATTTTTCAAAAAACTCGATGCCGATGATCTCTGGTGGAAATTTAACCAAAAAAGTTATTGGTATTTGTTTTCAATATGATATTCCAAGCAAAATTAGTACTTAATTTGGTGTCATACGACCCACCCTTATATGGTGTTCTATTTTATTTTAAGACATTGAAAAAAATTTAGCTGTTTTCCATCCATTATTTCTTTAATTTACAAAATGTAAATATTTTTCGTATAACGTTCCCCCAACATATTCCACAGTCTAACATGGATTGGAAAAATTGTTGTAAAAGATTTCCCTTCCAAATTATTTTAATCATTTTGGATACTCTTAAGTTAAGAAAAATCACTCAACCACACTATCATTCACAAAAATGAGCAAAAATAAGCTAGTTTTTGCATTGAATTGACTTCATGAAGTATATTATTTTTATGGTACTAAAATAAAAAGGAAATGGAAAAGACAATTTTTAAAGAAATTGAAAATAACAAATTTCCGACATGGTGCCGAAATCTATTGCTTCTCTGTCTACCACCAAAGTTTTTTTTCTCTTGATTTTGTACTTCTAATTTTTTGCACGGGAAGTACTTACAGATATATTTTTATAACAACAAATATCGTAATAACATTACAACTTTTCATCTTATCTGTTTTTGCCAATTCACTAGTTCTTATGCTAAACTCACTTAAACCGCATACTTGAGCATTTTTAAAACCGCAAAATAATCCACTGAAGAGAACAATAACAAAACAAGCGCTTAGACTATCAACCTTTAAATGTTAAGGACAAATACCTTCCTTTCTAATAATTGCCACGTCACAGTCGTCTAATACAACACAGCACAATTTATAGAACAATTTTACCTTTTTTCTTACAACATATTACATGATCATGCATAATAAATTAATAGTACCAAGGCACAATAAAGATTTCTCATGTTCAGTAACGTGAGAACGAGGAACTATCTGTAGTTAATTCTATGGTAACTATATCTAACTACGGCCGACATTTTTTTACATATTTAAATTTATAATGCAGTATAATCTACAATATGTGGCAGCTAGGTAAAAAAAGCTACAATAGGTGATTTTTGCAAAATTCTTAGTTTGCCTAAATAGATACAACTATTATTTTGTCATTATGGTTTTAAAAAATATTGTTATGTGTTATGTGATTAGTTTATTATCTCGTACTGAAAATTTTGACACTAATATTTTAAATAGCTTCAGTATAATGACTTTAAATTCAAATTTTCGACATAATACTTCTTTTACATTGAAAAGTGACCGATGACATCACAATTCGAAAACAAAAGACGATCTGAAAATTGTATCCATAGTCTTTTTCAAAACAAAGAGTTGCGCGTGATTTTTTTTTAAATGCTGTGTATACCACAGCTATGTATACAGGGTGTGTTCAATAAATATATTACCTATACATATTTTTAAGTGAACACCCAGTAAATTATTATAATTTTGAGTTTCCCTTGAAAAACTGATTACAAAAACTATAGTAGTTGGAGTCCCTAGTGAATAATCTGTGTCTGTAGTTCCTACTATATAGTATTATTTGTTTTATGAAACATCTTGTATACAAATATACTACAAATATAGATCTAATGTTATATATCATAACATAGTATAAAACAAAGTCGCTTCCCGCTGTCTGTCCCTAACTACCTATGTATGCTTAGATCTTTAAAACTACGCAACGGATTTTGATGTGGTTTTTTTTAATAGATAGAGTGATTCAAGAGGAAGGTTTATATGTATAATACATACATAATATAGTAGAGAAACACTGATAATTTTAGAGGTTTCTAATGTGATGTCGTAAATAAAAACATTTTTTTGCGCTTACATTGCAAACGCTGGCTGAACCCTACGAGATAGATCAAAATAATGTACTACAATATTGTAAACCTTAAAAACGTCTACTAAAAAAGTCCGCGATGGTATATGTCTATCTCTTAGGGATAACCCACAATAACCATTTTTTATATTTCCGTGCGAAGCCGGGGTGGGTCGCTAGTTTTGAATATTTCGTGACATTCTTAGCCATAAATATCGAACAAGCATCAGGAGTAAGAATGTAGTAGGCTACACTGGACTAATTAAAGAGTTGGATATATTAGTATAGTTGAATAATTTAGAAATTTAGTATAGCATTTACTGTCAGACTCAACTTTTTATTTACTCCAGCATAACCTACTATATATTTGTAGTTAGAAAAAATAACAATTCAGAGGTGACAATATAATATACAAATTGTTTCATTAACCAAATAATAGTGTATATCAATTGTAACAAATCTTTTAAAGGTTAAAACCGTTGAACAACTATGACTAAACTACTTGCTAGAGACCTTCACCATTATAATCTGTAACATTGGCAGTAATACGTAAAATAATAACCACATATAATAATTAATAAATAAGCTCTTTTTTTAAATCAGCTTTTCAAGGGGAACCCAAAAACGTAATAATATTCATTATGTTCTATTTTATAAAAATAGTATATTTTATTGAACATACCCTATATACATTCAGATTCAACAATGCATCTTTTATTTAATTTTTTTTATATTTTCCATATTAAAGGAGGTAATGTAGTAAAATATAATGAAAAACCCTCTACAAAATATGAAATACAAAAACAAATAATATTTAATGGTTTTGAAAAAAGCTTATAATAAGCGAACTAATGTCAAATTGCCAATGTGCTCTTACTAAATTGGAGAAGGAAAAAAATTCTGGAAAAGCACAATTATAAAAAACTAATAGGTATACTGCCTTAAAACGAGAAAAAAAAACAAGAAAATGTAGCAAATGGTACATACAATTAAAGTTGATAAGGTCACACATAATTTCCATTTAGTTTTAAAAATATCAATATAATCTACCATTAGTAGACACTCCACTCGTAATTTAAAAATTAAAATTGGATGATGTAACGTATAGATTAAAAAACCTGATGTTTTTTTAGAATGTTAAGTAACTTTTCATTTGATGATAAATAATTAATGGATTATTTTATTATAAAGATGAACCGCACACATCGACATAAAAAAGCCTAGCGATACAGTACAACCTCGATAATCCGGGTTAATAAAAAGTGTTATTACCATAGATTAATAAGTTTAAATTTATTGAAATATCTGTATAGAAAAACATACTTGATTATTATTATTTTTAAAGATATGCATTTTTTGTCTGCTTAGCATGTTTGTAATGGTTCATGAAAGCGGTTTCTTTGAGTCTTTGAAGAACCAGCATATCATAAAAAAAGAACCTTATTTTCCTTTACCTATTATAGGCATACAATGTAACTTTTAACTGCATCTTCATTTTTAACTTTTGAATTTTCATTTAAAATTTCAGTTTCACCATCACTTTCCTCTATTGGCTACATTTCATTTAGAGACAAGTCGTCGTCTTTTTTCAATACACTGGTTGACACCTTGATTAGTAAAAATATTCACTTAAAGTGTTCAGTATTTACAAAACTTGCTTTTGGCCGATTTGCTGCTCTCGCAGGTGACTTGAGAGGGCCAAGAAGGAACCTCAGCTTCCCATTCCAAATCTAAACGTGATGAAAAATGATTGAACATGATTACTGATTATTTTTTCCAGCACTTCGCCAAGGTATTAGCAAAAACTTTCTGCCATGCGTTACTAAATAAGCAGATATATTTTAGATTTAGTTTTTTTTACCAACCCAGCAACGTGCTTCCTTTCCTGATCACGTACACAATCAATTTTGATTTTACAGTTCACCATTATGTATTTACCCATAAGTTTCACCTTATAAACTAATAAATTTACTAAACAACAGGAAATGTTCACCGGACAAACTCGACGAATGACTAAATGGACTTACAAGCCGAGATCTCACGCTGACCTCCATCTAGCTTCATCAGTTTACAATATGGCTTATCTTAGTCTAGTTGGTCTATGTGTAGAATAATAGTAGTATTGGTGAAAATATTTTAGGAAATTTTCTTGAATTAAATCTACACTATACTACTCTTTAAAACGTATTCTATGTAAGTTAATATAGTCTTGCTATTGGATTAATAGAAAATCTTGATATGATCATTTCTTAAGCAATATTTTTTACCTACAAATTGATTATAATCTAGTCAAAGTCATTCTGACTACATAATAGTGCCCATACATATTTCTGGTTTCCTATCTGTACATGTTTCATATACATATAATTATGTTAAAACTTTAAATGGGAGAATCTACAGGTGAATTTAAATGGGGCCTTTCATATCAAAGTTTTCGATTAGAGCCCTCTCTGCAAAGTTATTCGCACATGTGAGCCAAAAATAAATGTTAATTTTTTTATCTCGAGAACGGAATAACATAAGAATTTGAGACTAGTGTGTGTCTTTTGCTAACAGAAAGACATATTTTGGTAACATTTTTATTTTCCACCTGCACCCGCATGGGATTGAAAAAAAAACAACCCCTATTCATTTTTCCGCCATAACTTTTTTGTGGGTTAATCTTTAACACTACTATATACACGCTATAGCACAGTTCTGTTAACACATTTTTCTCTTTCTATTTACTATGCCTCTTTCTATTTTTTCGACTATGCAACAGTTATCAAGGAAAAAAAGTAAATTCGTTTTATTGTCCTATTTAAACTGAATATATAACTTATTGAAAACGCGTAGTAGGCGTCACTGTCACTGTGTCACTTTAATGTTACTTTTAATTGCACTTTACAAAGTATTTTGCATATATCCAATGTAAGGGTAGTAAGCAGTGTTGCGCAAAATGTAGCTTCCACTACAGCTTCAAAACTACAGCTACTGTAGTTGGGATGTAGTTGCAACTACAGCTACACTAAGTAGCTTGAAGTTGTTCGCCGCAGTTACTTCTGTGGAAGCTACAGTAGCTGTAGCTTGTAATAACAGCTACAGCTAGTAGTTGTGAAAAATGTAGTTGCGGCGAACAGCTACAGCTACTAGTAGCTGTAGCTGTAGCTATAAGCAGAGAACTACAGCTACTTTTCTTTCGTACTGGAAAAATGTCAAATAAGAGACAAAAGTAGCTGTAGTTGTCGGTTGATCGGTAGTTACAGCACAAATTTCACAAAGCAATTTCAGTATGAATATACTCCGGGAGAATTAGCTTAAAAACATGCCCGTTTCCAGAATCGGGCCTGTGTCGAATATTATTGGCTTAAAATTAAGTAAAAAATACATAAAACAAAACCCTAAATTTGTGTATTCGCAAAGGTCCAGCGTGTTTTGTTATTAACAATTTAAGAAGAAAAAACTAATTCGATAACTCTCCAAACACTCATAATTAGTTCGATAACTCTCTTAACAGAACTATGTATATAGTTTGTGTTTGTTAATACATATGGTTTCCCCATTTTTAGGTGATTCGAGTAAGTAAATCATGAGTAGCTGTTCGCCGCAACTACATTTTTCACAACTACTAGCTGTAGCTGTTATTTCAAACTACAGCTACTGTAGCTTCCATTAAAGTAGTTGCAGCAAGCAGCTACAGCTAGTAGTTGTAGTTGTTGTTTGCAACTACTCAAGATGTAGTTGTCATTGAGTAGCTGTCATTGTAGTTAGCTACTCATGTAGTTAGCTACTGCCCAACACTGGTAGTAAGTTAGTTGCATGTTATTCAAATGCATTATCAATTTTCAAATGCATTATGCATTATTCATTTGCAAGAAGAAAAATGCAACAGTACAGAAAAATATATTGAACTACATATTGCACCACACATATTGAACTTAGTCATACATTGAACAAAATCCAAATAGGTACTTTGTAAAGTGCTATTAAAAGAAACATTAGAGTGACACATGCCTACTATGCGTTTTTACGAATTTATATTCACAGTTGAAATAATAAAATAAAACAAGTTTAATTTTTGTCCTTGATAACCGCTCATTTTGGAAAAAATATTTTCAAAAGAACTGTGCTATATCGTGCATATTTACGTAGTGTTAAAAATCAACCGACAAAAAAGTTATGACACAAAAATGAATAGGGGCTGCTTGTTTCAACCCCATGTGGATGCCGAGCGAAAATAGATAATGCACTGCAAGATATCCTGTTAATAAAAAACAAATTACTGAGATAAAAAATTAAAAATGTATTTATGGCTCGCCTTGTATGTGCAAATAACTTTGAAGGGGAGAGGTCTAATCGAAAGAGTTTATATGAAGGAATACCTTTAAAATCACTAATAAAACACGCCCTTTAAAAGCTTTATATGAAAATAATGTAGTTATTTTATGATAACCAAAATACAGGGTGTCAAATTTTTAATTTAGTTTTAAATTGTTCACTATAATTTCCGAATAAATTGCAATAAATACACGACATTAGATATTAGTACTTTTTTTATTTTTATTTGTTATTCTCATTCTGCTGGATGAAATGTGCATTTTTTATAAATACACCAAATCGATAGGATTTACGATTTGGTGTATTTACGATAATAAAACGATCCTGGAGTGGGTACTGGAACCTTCGGCGTAGAAACAAAAAAACTGGACATTTCACACGAAACACCGAACTACTACACTTTTCTCGACGCGACTGTTTTAATCAGTTAAAATCAGTTTTAATCTTCTCCTGAAGATGTCAACTTGGTTGGCGAAACGCGCGTCGAGAAAAGTGTAGTAGTTCGGTGTTTCGTGGAAAACGTCCAGTTTTTTATAATAAAACGACATTAACGAAAAAACTTTTACGAAAAAAAAACGCCTTTATTATCTAACATCAAAGTTCAATTTTTCAAGTCTATCCATTAACAAATTTAACGTTCGACTCATCAAGCATAATAATAATAATCAGTCAAATGGGGCCAGCGCTGTACGAGGTGTTAATTAAGTAATGAGACTGATTTTCTTATTTTTTTTATTCGAATAGATTTACAATTCGGTATTGTCTCCTTCAAAACAACTTCCTTGGGAAGCCACACAGCGCTGGAGACGGTTCTTCCATTACTCATAGCAGGGCTGGAACTCATATACTGGAATAGCCTTCAGCTGGTCGGTTACAGACGTTTGAATGTTTTATATGGGCCCAAAATGACGTCCCTTGAGGTGATTTTTCAATCTCGGAAAGAGAAAAAAGTCACAAGGACTTAAGTCAGGCGAACAAGGAGGCTGAGGAGCCACAATAATGTTTTTACTGGCTAAAAACTCGTTTACTAAAATGACTGTGTGACAAAGCGGATTACCGTGATGTAACAACATCCAGTCGTTCTTGATGTTTGGTCTTACACGCATGACCCTTTTTCAAAGTTTTTCAAGAACCTCTTGAAAAGTGTTGATTTACTATTTAACCTGGATGCCTGGTGGACAATTCCCTGGCTATCAAAAAGCCTCATCACTAGTAACGACACGTTCCACAATATGGGGATCATTTTCAATCGATCCAAAAAGTCAAGATACTTTCTCTCCTGATGTCCTTTTGTTCCTGAGAAAGGTTTTTTGGAACCATTTTTGCGCAGATTCTTCTCATCCCCAATTCGTTAGTCAAAATCTGATGAACAGTGGTGTGATTCAAATTTAGGTCTTCCCCGATCATTCTTGTCGTCAACCAAAGATCTGAACGCACAAGATCCGGTATTCTATCGACATTTTCATTGGTTCTTGAAGATGAAGGCCTTCCGTGGCGTGATTCATCTTCAGTTGACTCTCTTTCTTCTGAGAATGCCTTAAACCACCGAAAAACCTCGGTTCTTGAAAAAACACTGTCTCCTTAGGAGTGTTGAAGTTTTACAAAAGTATCCGTTGCGCTGGGTTCAAGTCTGAAGCAAAGTCTGCCGCTAGTCGCTCGTTTTCAGCGACAAATCAGGTCACGTGGTACGATTTTGAATTTTCCGCCACTTTAAGAATTGTACCGAAAAATTGCAGCGATTAGCGTTAAATTTAATCGACACATGAAACATGTTTTTCGAAAGGTATATGTATACAATAGTGAAAAATAAATATGATACTTGTAATATATTAATAGAGAAAATCATGTCTAGTAAATATGATTATCAAATATGGATTTATCAGTGGCAAAAAATTATCCGGCAACCGCAAATTAATAGGCTTCGACGAAATAGGGTTATAACCACGCTTTTAGTTAATCATATTGCTATTCATAATGAACAAAAGCGATATAAATAGAAAAGATTTTGGGTCCATCCATTATACCTATAAATTGCAATTAGAATTTGGATTTTTTGAAGCTGTGTTCCCGACAGTTTCCTCATACACTTTCGATTCGATTGTTCGAATTACGTTGATGCTGATAGACCCCGGCAGAGAAAAAGCTAAACAAAATTTAGCTTTATCGCTACAATTCTTCAAGTGGTGGTTCTCACCTAAAACGCCCTCGACTGCCTAATATCAGGAGATTATCTCAATTTATTCGAAAATTATAGAGTAAAATTAAAAACTAAATTAAAACTTTGACTTCCTGTATCTAAGTTTAGGAAAATCACACTATTTTGATGTGATGAATCTGCTGTTGCACTGCGTATCATTTCTTATAACCCAACCTGCATAAATGAAAGAAAACTGCACGACGCCAGGCGTCGCGATGCTTCGAACATATTTTTCCAGAGTCATATCAGTTCTATGGCATCGTTGGAAAAGTTTCCTAATTTTGAGTCCATTTTAAAACATCATTTTTTAGTATTTCCATTTCCATTTTAAAGTTATAACCCGATCATCCAAAGTTATCGCCCTGTACTCTATATCCATTTATCATTTGAGAAGGTTAACGATTAACCCACTTCTAAAATGTCAGAGAACCACGGCGAGCATTTGACTTTTCATCCCAGCCTTTAAGATTTAGGTGGCAACGTTCGCACCGCGTGGCAACAATTCGTTGGAGAATAATTAAGCTCGTGTAACAAACACCTGCATTATTCCACCGTTCTGCTAAAAATGTGTCTACTACTACACTAAATAAATTGGAGGTTGATATTTTCCATTTCGAGACCGTTACTCCTAGGCTCATTGTTAGGCAGACGTCTATTTGTACACCTGCTTGATGGGTTATTTTTATCTAGATCAGACATACTCGTATGTATACAGTGTCCGCCATAATGTTGGCCGCATAGGAACATTTCTATGTGATCATGTGATCACCAATTTGGCGGAAAATTAAAAAAAAATTGATGGTGGTACCGAAAAATCGATATACAAGATACAAACATTTTTTTTATTAAGAATTTGAACTATGTATGTTTGTTTTATTTCTTTCTCAGACATGGTTCGGAATATGGGGTCGTCGGTGCATTCTGAACAATTTTTCTCAATAATTTTTTTTTTTGTTTCTGATCAATTTGACCCATTTTTCAGCACCACCGTCACCTTTTTTTTTAATTTCCCCTCAAAATCGGTAATCACATAATATAAATATATCAAAATATTTTGTTTGTTTGTCAGGCATGCATAATTAAACCTCTATATAGTTTTCTTTTAACAATAATACACGTTTCATATGTGTATGTGAATATTTTTAACGCGATTTATCTAGAATTATTACGTTCAATGAGCAGAAAGCGATTCATTTGATCCATCGTAATCACCGCATGAATAAAAAAAAACTTGATGAAAAGAAAAAATACGTTTGTGAGCTAATCCCATTTTGTAAATATTCAGGACGTGGCAAAATACGATTTTATTCATGAAGAGTGGCTATTGCCTCGAAATATGTTCCTATATTTTTAATAAACATATTAAAAGTTGCCACGGATCGAAATATCTGGTTTAAAGCCTAGTTTCACACAAAAATAAGAAATACAATGCAGTTCTGTAAGGAAATAAATTAATAAATTAATAATTGATTTCCTTATCTCAGACGGAAATGAATATTTTTTACATGATGTATCTGTCTTAGCCCAATATTATAACCACAAATCTCAGATGACGAAGAAATGTTTAACATTTCTATTGCCAGCATCTAGCAGCCAGCTAAGTTCATCTAAGTAGTAATATTCAGTGTTGCCTGAATGACTAAAGTGAACACAAATCCGTGGAAAAATATCCTGAAAGGGTTTCTTTTCTGAAATTACCATTTTTTTTTAAATGAAAATATGTGTTGACCATATTATGACTACCCCCTCCCCCGTAAAATAAATAAATAAATTAATTAATTAATTAGGAAGGGGATTGTGCGGTACGTCGTTTGAAAAAGATTTGGATTGTCTTTTCAGCAGTATAAGGTTTTTTTAACTTTTGCGCATTTACAACATACTCACTTGAGGTGTTTTTTGTGAAATCATTGTTTTGGAAAAAAATGGAACGAATCTAGTGGTTTTTTATTATTACTATTTGTAGTACCTTTAACAAAATTATTCCCACCTCAACTGTTTTCAGAATGAAGCGCAGAGCCCCACAAAACATTAAGAATATATTTCAAAATCATTTTATTATTAACTTCAAAATGACCGACAGTCACCTCTTGACAGTAACCATTGTATTCTTTGATTTATTTTCTGGATTTCTTCCGTTATCCTATTTTTTCAAATCTTCAATATCGTCTGGTCGCTTAATGTACACTTTTGATTTTTAATAGTCCCATAAAAAGTAATCGAGGAGAGTCAAAACTGGAGACCGAACAGACCATTCAACAGTTCCACGTCTTTCAATCCACCTGGTAAGGAAAACTTCATTTAACGAAGTTCTAACTATACATACAAAATGCAGTAGAGATCTTGTTGACCTCCTACTGAGTTCTTCTCTTATTATCGCATCCAATCATAATTACAATGTCTATTATTTTCGGCTTGGGATAAATGAGCCATAGTAGAACTAAATAAAGAATGATAAAGTATAAAAAACCTGTATTAAATACCCGTACACTGACGCGTTTGAATATGCTTGAACAAAGTGACACTAATTGGAAATTGGAAATAATTTCCGAGCCCACTTGGTAGTATTTGATAGTTTTTGAAGGCACAGTTAGTGGTTTTTGTTATTTAGGTTTTTTAACTAACCTTTTAGTGTCTAATTTAAATGTAGATACTTTATACTTTTTCCTGTCCTCTACCTATTATCTACATGATATATGTTTCAACTTTTTTCCTAGTACAATAGTTTAACAAAAAAACACCCCAACTGAGTTTACTAGACATAATAACAATTTACATTTTCAAAATTAATTTTCTCGGTTATTAATGCGCAAAAGTTAAAAAAAATATATACTGCTGAAAAGAGAATTAAAACCCCTTGAACGAGGTGTCCACACTACCCACCCCTTCCTAATTTAAAATTTTTGGTGATTGTCATAATTCAGAGAGGGTGGAAGTTAAGGGATATATTTTCCGTTTTGTTGAAAAAGAGCAGGTTCAAAGTGAAAGTCCATAATGACACTTCAAATGAATTTATTCCGTTCGTAAGGACCGCACTGTATGCATATATACTGTCACTATCGGACAATAGTAGAGCAACTCATAATCTCGAAGTAGGCTGCTGTCATTTATGCCATCAAACAAACAAGTAACCTCGTAGAAATAAACAACGTAGGTAAATTTCCATTGCTGGTGAGTTTTAAGTGCGACAAAAGTAAAGCACCACTGATTTATTTCATAAGAAGAATACGTAAGGCTAATCGGTAATAATTATTAATTTAATATAATAGTAATAATTACCAATTTTCAATTTCTTGAGGCTTTTTGCTTAGCACTTAATACTTTTTAGATAAATTTAATCGTGCAAAAAAGAACTCCTGTCAGTAACGACTTAAAGCAGTTGGTGATCAATGCACATTTGCTCAACATATTACAAGCCAAAATTCCAGGACAATTTGAATTGCCAAAATATAGTGTATCAAAGATTATTTCGCGATACAATGAAAGGGAACATGAGTAGGGTATATGTACATATATGTATGGTATCCGTACTACCACGCTCCAAAATAAACAGTCATTGATGGATAAAATCGATGAAATTTGGACAAATATCTAATACAACGTTCTTCAAAATTTGATGTCACCACGCCCATATCGGCAAATCGTACGAAATAATGTGTACAGCATCAATTACTAATTTTGTTTGTTTCTAATACGGATAAGTTACCTGTTTTCAGTTTGAACACCTTCTTCATTAGTACGTTCATTAAATCATTGTTGAGTGTTGCTTTACTTTTGTGGTGCCATTAATGTGTATGAAAAAAATGATTTGTAAAAAAAACTCCTGCCTTTGATTGTTGCAAATAATGTATTACTGCTGTTGACAGCAGCCTACCATAAGACTTCAAAATATAATATAGACAATCCGTAAAATATTTATTTAAATTTAATATTAGTAAAGAATTGCATGGAATGGCAGATAAACATTCTAGAAGTCAGATGAATATTCTAGAATGTAAAAAACTATAAATAGTGGTGTTGTTGCTAAAATAAAGTTGGTTGTGATTCGAATGTTACTGAGCTAAGGTCGAAGAATTATAAAGTCTTAATAAACGTGTTTGAATTGGAGAAGTGAAATATTTAAAAACAAATACATAACATTTTGGTGCCAGGCAGAGGTCGGATTATCGAAGAATTTGAAAACAAGTCTCAAAAAGTAATAAACACCAGGTTGAATGAATTTTCTGGTAGTGATGGATAGTGTGGAACAGCAGATCGACCACGTATGCCTAAAATTCAATAGAATCGAGAAGAAGTTTCAGGAGAATAAAGAAGAATTCGAGAGAAAATTAGAAGACACTAAACAGCAAGTACAAAAAGAAGTACTTGAAGAGAGAGAATGGACCGGTTTCACGAATTTGCCAGAGAGAAACTGAATATGTATGCAGAGCGATAAGATGAAGCAACGTCTCGACACTGCATCAACAGAGACTGCATATAAACCTGGTGATGCAGTATGGTTGTACGCTCCAAAAGGAGTAAAAGGAAGAAGTACAAAACTCCAGAGGAACTGGGAAGGCCCGTATACCATCATAAAGAAAATTAACGATCTGATCTACCGCATCCAGCTTTCTCCAGTCAGAAGCAATCCGAAGTGATCCACCTGAAAAGACTCGCAAGGTACACAGGACAGAATCCACCCGAACGGTACATCGTCGAAGATCCACCGCCTAGGAGTGTGGATAGTGTTATTCGGGACGAATAACTTTAGAGAGGGGAGCAGTATGACATTTATAGAGTGTCATTAGTGACAGTTGACAGTTATTAAGTTTTATAGTTTGCATATTGAGTCCATTTAATTTAAACACTACCTGTAAAGAATTGTATGGAATGACACATTACCATTCTAGAAATCAGATAAATATTCTAGAACATGTCAAAACTGTAAATAGTGGTGTTGTCGCTAAGATGAAGTTAGTTGTGATTCGAATGTTACAGAGTCAAGATCGAAGAGTTGTAAAGTCCTAACAAACTTGTTTGAATTGGAGAAGTGAATTATTTAAACTGAAATATATAAAAATATTTACATAAAAGTGTTGATCTGCTATTGTCCGACAGTGCATCCAGCGGCGGCTGGTGATAAAGGGCACAGGGGCACGTGCCCAGCCCAAATTTCAATAGAAAATATTTCTTTTGTGTTAATTTACTATAAATTACTGTTACAATAATGTCAATTAATTGTATACGACAAACTATTCATATTCTAATTATTATTATTTTTATATCACAAATAATGATTTTTATCACATATATATGACAGACTATCGATCGAGCACCGAGCCGCCGTAGTCTAAATTCGCATAGAGCCACCGTAGTCGCATTTCGCGCACGTGCCGAGGGCACACAGTATCCCAGCCCTCGTTTTTAATCGGGCTTTTTCGGTGACTGTTATGTTTGAAGACAATTGGCAGCAGACAGACGTCGTTAAATCGTTCGAAAATCAGCTGAAGGGGTCATACTTGTTGAGTGACCTTTTTTAGTGATTGTTTATTTTCTTCGCTGAGAAGTGTGTTTTTACTGTTTTTGATTGTGAAGTTTCAAAATGAATTCGGTGGACTTTTTATTGACTAATAAATATATTACATACGAGATCCGAACGGAAATTAAACTAAAAACTAAAAGACGTAGGAAAATCGCGAAATCATTCACAAAATTTTAATAGCAGTGTCTACGACATATTTAAGTGGTTATGTGTCCTAAAACAAACAAACTGTTTTGTTTTATTTGTTTAGTGATGGGTGACAACCGAAGTGCATGGACTCAAAAGGGGTGAGTGATTTAAAACATTTAAATGAACGAGCTAAGAAACATGCTAACTACAAATAAAAACATTTACATAACATCTTAGATTTTAGTGTGTTGGGAAAGGTAGACATAAGGCAACAGCTTGATAGTGCTTATCGTGAAAATATAAGACGTCACAATGAAAATGTGGATAAAAACAGGCATATTTTAAACCAAATAATTGGTTTTATTAAATTTTGTGAAACAAATCCGGGACTTTAATGAAAAGGCGATTAACATTTTTGTGAACAATAAGGACAGGCGAGCTTATTTCCTCTACAAATAACGGTAAGATACCTATATCAAATTTTTTTCACATGTTGCCACCCATTATTTTAATATATTTAAGCCCTCAATATTCGTGCCTAATAATTATTTAAAAAAGCTATTTAAAAAAATATTTAATTCTGAAGTAAAACGCATGACCTTGAAAATTTTCGCCTGCGGCGCCATTGGTAGCTAATAAGTAATCTTACTGACCAGTGGCGGTGCGTGATATTTCAGTTAGCCATATCTTGAAAACGACGCATGGGACCCACTTCACTTTTTAGGTGATGACTAAACACCTCTTACAGAAAGGATTTATAGTGAAAAAACCGTCAGCAAAGTTTGCGAAAAAAATTTCAAAAACACTGGAGCACTCCCTGGGTTCTCAGTAACGCTCTGTGGAATATTTGCAGCATATTTTTTTTCATAATCTAGAAACAAATCTAGAGACGTTTTTCGATTTGTTAGAAAATATTTTTGTTTCAAAAAGTTATGGCCATTTTAATTTTGGGAAACAAAATGTTCCTATAAAATTAAAATTAAAATGGCCATAACTTTTTGAAAAAAAAATATTTTGCAACAAATCGAACAACGTCTCCTTATATTTGTTTCTAGATTATGAAAAAAATATACTGCAAATATCCCACAGAGCGTTACTGAGAACCCAGGGAGTGCTCCAATGTTTTTGAAAATTTTTTCGCAAACTTTGCTGACGGTTTTTTCACTATAAATCCTTTCTGTAAGAGGTGTATAGTCATCACCTAAAAAGTGAAGTGGGTCCCATGCGTCGTTTTCAAGATATGGCTAACTGAAATATCACGCATCGCCACTGTTACTGACACACCCTGTGCCCACCCATGTAATACACCCACGAGCCGCCACTGAGTGCATCTACTTTCACAAACCTTATTTACAAAACTGAAGAGGATCAAACACTTAACTCTGATCTCCTCTATAAACCTCCGTAGATAATAAAAAAGTACTCGTGGAAGCTGAGCGACTGTCTTTATGATATTAATTGTACACTTCAATTATTCATGAACTGAGTTTCATCGGTTTTTTATTTCGGTGATTTAAGAGCGCCTTTGATGTTTTTCTTGTACATTTTAAATTCAGCATTAAGTTATTATATAATAAGACTGCTCTTCAGCTCCCAACCGAATACATTATAACTCGGCGAGTAAAAGCATAGAATTTAAATGAACTGTTTCTCTCAACAGTTATTAAATTACAGACGCAAGGTAATTGGTATGTGTGTACATATGTAGGGTACTGAAGTAGACGTTAAAATCGAGAGAATTTTCCAGCCTGATTTGAATACGTATACGTATGTACATGGAGTGGTGTTTTTGATATGAGTAGAAGTGGGAAAATGTACCTATTTGACACCATCAGTACAAAATGATGGATGTTATAAAGTATTCCTCAATACATTGTAGTATAATTTTTTGTATAAAGAGTACATTCATGCATATACATGGTTATTGATGTTATTGCACATGAAAGATAATGGCCTACATCCCTTGATGAGCAAGATCACCTCAAGTGGACCACCTATTTCCCACTTGATCATGAAATTCAAGTACAACTATTTTATTGTGAAGTATTCACACCAATAATTAGACTCTGGAACAGTTTTTCAAAATTTTCATTTTAATAACAATTTTTTTTATAATGAAAATTTCGAGGACTTTTAATTAAAAAATAGATTCCGAACCAACCGAGAGAGATAAATGAATGAAATTTTCAGGATTAATTGTTAAATATCCATATTTTGTTAAAATACTCAAAATTAATAATTATTTATTTATTATCATATTGTTAATTAACTTTTAAATAAAGAAATGAAAATTTCAATGACTTCTCCCTCAAACATTGATTTTTTTTCATTGGTTACATGCATTATACATTTAAGATTGATATCCTAAAAGAAAATTTCACTGCTCGCTATTAATTTAAACAATATAAATTTATGTAACACCGCGCTGCGAGCTCTGCCGGTTCAGCGCGCTGCCGGGAGACGTGGATTTCACTTTAACTCCGGTCAGTCGTAATTGACAATAACGATTATAAATAATATTATTCAACGAATTTTATTTTTTTTAAACATAGTATAGTGAACAAATAGATACAATAATTTCTTATTCTTAAACTAAGACAGAGAGAACTAACAAATAATTAAACATTGTTTTATTTACTTTTTAAAAACTTTGTTATTTAGTGATAACTTTTTCATCTTGTGAAACAAGCTTACACTGCAGTGATACACCATCTAAAGGTTTGTAATAGTGAAATTGGAGAGTATTTTTTATTGTAACAGATTTTTTAAAACGTTGCCTGTACTTTTGTTCATGCGAGTCATGATCTTCTTGAGAACAGAAACCAAAATTATTTTTTTTAAAAGAACTTTTTGCCCACTCGAATAACGAAAGTGCTGTCGTTATATGCTTATCATTGTCACGTTGAAGGTTAGCACGATAATCCTGCCTTTTTTACACTTCCTTGCCACGTAGTTCTTAAAATGTGACAGCTACGTTCTCTCACCACGTTCACCTTTATATCCCAGGGCAGGTTCTCGAGTCCCGTTTGGAAACTCGGCCTTTGTTTTAATGAAGAGATCCTAAATTAAAGAAAACACATTAACTAAATGTTAGGATAATGCAATATCACCTTTATTATTTTTCTTTTCTCTTATCTCTTTACCAGTTAAAATTGTTAAAAAAAAAACAACACTATCACAGTATTGGTCTTGTCTACGACTAATGATATACAAGAATCAATATATATATATATATGCATATATATGTCTATACCTTACCAAATGCAATTGCAGTTAGTGCACAGTTCCCATATAACTTAACTATAATTTAATAAAAGATATTCAGAAATTAATCCACTAGTTGCAAGTCACTTAAACGAGTGAGTCTAATTACATTTTAATAATGTGGGGGGAAAACAAGTACATATAAATCTAGAGATAAAAAAAATATGATGATCCTGATAATTATTATACAAAAAGGTTAATTTTTACAACCAATTACTTATCTTCAGGTGCTTGGTGTAGTAGAACGTAGTCCTTCACTTTCGATATGCAGCTAGGTGTAATAAAACGTAGTACTTTACTCCCGATATCCAACTAGTCCAAAACTCGGCTCCTGGTTGGAGAGGAAGGAATCCCAGAATCCTTAACGCAGCGTATCACAAACTAAAGATCTCCAGAATACCAGTACAGAAGACACGTCCGGTAGGAAAACGCTTGATATTAAGAATTCTTCGCAAAACGCACGGTCTCAAAAATGTTTAGTGCCAAGAATTTAAAAAGCCTAAGAAGAAAGGTCTAAGAAGAAGCCTAAAACAGTTATTACACAATGCAAATAAATATCTACCTAAAATTTGGCTATAAGAAACTCTTACCCTTCACGGGCTTCAACACGTGATTACCGTAGTCTGTGGTTATAATCCAGCATCCGCTGATTAAAAATACACGCAAGGTATTTACAATTACGCACTGAAGAACTAATCTTCCATCCTCATAAACCTCGATGGATTAAAATATCCCACGTAACTTAGGATAATTAAACGTTCCTCAATACTCCAACAGCACAGTAATTTATAGGCTAATTGTTAGATGTTGCGAGGCGTACCCTTCGAAAGCTTGACAGAAAAGGGAAAGACCTCGTGAACTTCCCACTCCTAGAAACCTCGCAAGCCATAGGTTGTGTACGACTGCGCGCACCATATCTTCATGGATGTTAATTAGTCAGAAGTATATATCCCTTCGATGGATAATGAAGTGATTTCTATTCAGTGGCTTGGACTAGACAGGTGGACACGCTGAGATTTTCATGATGTTTATTGAAGAATTTTATTACTGTTAAACAAAAAATATGGACTTAAAACGCTTGACGGACAGTGCGTCCTCAACTGCCGTACTTGCGAACCTCTTAATGGGTTATACACCTAAACAAACATATGGGCTTAAAACGCATGACAAACAGCGCACCCTCAACTGTTGTACTGGCGAACCTCTCATTGGGTTATATCGAAAAAAAAAAGAGGATTTGAAACGCATGAGGTTACCCGTCCCAAGGTTAACCTCTTAGCGACCTACTACTAACCTTAATGTTTCGTTAAACCAAATCTATACTATCGTATATTGAATTAACAATAACTCATTTTTGTTTACTCTGAATTAACCAACCGTAACATCCTCCTAAGCCATCACACGTTCCTTTGCCATGGGATATGGCGAAGAAGTTCCATTCCGCTTCAACAGCAAAATCGTTCTTGTAATTGATTAGGTTGGCAAAATTATATTTATTTTTATATTGTGAAACCGCTCCGTCCGAAAAATATGGGATTTTTTTTAATGTTATTGGCACCAAATTTATTTTTCAAGAATTCAATTAATTTAAAATTAAAAAGGCGAACCGAACTTGCGGCGTGACTCATTTTTTCGGAAATCACTACAGAATTTTCATTCTTCATTTCTCTGTATCAATGCAGTGTAAGCTTGTTTCACAAGATGAAAAAGTTATCACTAACAAACTTTTTAAAAACTAAATAAAATAACGCGTTGCTGTAAAATTTATATTTAATTATTTGTTAGTTCTCTCTGTTTTAGTTTCAAAATAAGAAATTATTTTATTTTATTGAAAAACTGTTCCAGAGTCTAATTATTGGTAGTGAATACTTCACAATAAAATAGTTGTACTTGAATTTCATGATCAAGTGGGAAATAGGGGGTCCACTTGAGGTGATCTTGCTCTGATTTTAAAAAAGTTTTGTTGTGGGGGTGGATATGGTGGAAATTATTTTCTAAATTATGTATAGGGTGTCCTAAGAACACAAAACGTATCAAAGTTGTATTATTTTAAATTGGACACCCTATATATTTTAATATTTTTGGATTCTAAGATCTAAATAATAGCGAGTTTCATTAAGGTGTAACTCACCCTAAACCAAGGATTTTGAAATATTTTGTATTCTGTGAAAATGTAGTAACAATGTTAACATTTAAATTCTCAACAGTTATTTCCGGTTATAAAATCAAATTTAACTTGAGTTCTAATTGATTAAGTTTTGTGTCGCACTTCTGAAAAATTGACTAAATTGTACAAGATATTCAAAAATGATGACTAAATAATTACAAGATTTTAACGGCAAACATTTGTATTTTAAATAGAACGCCCTGTATTTTATGTCAAAAGCAGTTGGAAAATTTAATTCTCTATCGAATAATATATCCTACAGCGAACAGTTCACATTTTCATGAAAAACGCACATTTCCAGAATGCAAACGGATTTTAAGAAATTTAATATTTATCAAGTCAGCTATGACATTTTGAGAAGTCAGAATTACTTAACAAACAGCAGGTAAATCAGAAATATTTGATTACTAGAACATAACATTTATAGGCTAGTTTAAAGGAGGAAAATAAAACAATGATGGAGATATAACAACTGCTAGTTGTTATAAGCCACAAGGCTTATAAACATCTGCGTAAAAATGGTTCCAAAAAAACTTTCCCAGGAACAAAAGGACATCAGGAGAGAAAGTTGTCTTGGCTTTTTGGAATCGATTGAAGATTATCCCCATTTTATAAAATGCGTCATTACTGGCGATGAGACTTGGGTGTTTGGGTACGACCCGGAGACCAAGCGCAAAAGCATGGAATGACATATCAGGTGAAGGCTATTCCAGTATATAAGTTCCAGCACTACTATGAGGAATGGAAGAACCGTTTGCAGCGCTGTTTGGCTTCCCAAGGAGGTTACTTTAAAGGAGACGATACTGGATTATAATTCTATTCAAATAAAAAAAACTTTAAAAAAATCGGTCTCATTACTTAATTTACACACCTCGTATGTAGACGTATATTGAAATATGGTCACATGAGTTAAATCTAGTTAAATGGTCAGTTGTGAGAATGCGTCAAAAAGCATTCGGATTCTAGCTCATACACGATTTTGCGGTCAATTCCTACGCAGCAAGCCGTTAACATAACACACAAATTTGACTTACAATACCCCTAGTATTTTCAGAATTATAATAATACGTCTTTGTATATGGAAAGTCGAAAAACGGTATTAAAATTCATACAATTATGTCTCACGCAAAATTCCACGAGATCAAAATTTTACGTCACAACGGTTTTGCATAAATATCTAATAAATTTACATTGTGCTGAAAGTGGGAGATATATTGTCGTTCAGAAATTAGTTATTTTGAAAAGTGTATATTTTAGCCTTTAACCTTAGCGGGATCCACACAAATCCGGTTCTAAACACAAATGTATTTGACGTTGAGATGAATTTATTGGATTGCCCAGGTCGAGATTAAAACTGTTAACTTTTAACAACGAGAACTCTGAACATTATTAAGTCTGCGTTACGTTGAATTTCTTTATTAGGAGGATCCGTCATCATCAAATTCGGGCATCGCCGTTGTTAATGTTAACATGGAATGCCAACATACACATACACAGTTAGTAAAAAGTATGGAACCACGTGGGTATCTTTGCAGTGGTTTTATATATTTTTAAATAAAATTGGGCATCCATATATAAATGAATCTAAGCATTCGAGAAATCATCAGAGTTTTATTGCTTCAGTTCCGGTTCAACCGGAAGTGACATGCAACTTTATTTTTTTATAACTGTATATTTTTAAATTTTTGAATTCTTTGTAAAATTCGGAGTGCAAAATCATATTTACCTTCGTAAAACGTGCTATAAATTAATTTTCATTAATCTTTGAGAATAAATATGATAAAAAATTAAATTCAGCACTGTAGAAATTTTATTAAAATAACATTAAACAGAGAAAAGAAAAACTGAAAATTATAATAAATACTCAAAATTTCGTCATTCTATTAACAAGCAGTATCCTAAATAGTACTCGAATTCTCGCAAAAAATGTAAGAATTCCTGTAGCATATGACGAATTTCATTTCTTACACGAGTTTTTAGATTATTTAAATTTATAGGCCTGCTTTTGTCAACTTTGTTATTGAGAGTACCGTACGAAATAATAGAGAGGTGTGAGATCAGGGGAATCAGGGGAATCAGGGATCATGTATATCCTCTTCCTATCCCGCGTTCAGGAAAAACCATTCAAATATTCCTTACATTCTTCAAATGATTTGGAGGTTCATTTGAATAGATGTTTTTTTATTCACTCCGAAACACCATAATAAATATAGACATAAAAAAATCATCAAAAAAAGTCATCAAATATGAACGAGAGAGATGAAAGTAGCGATAAAATGTCGAAGCTCATAACGAAACTTTCTTGTGAAAGTTTTGACAAGTGGCCGTCACAATTGTAAAACAAATAATGGCTTTCACATAATGTGATAGCCTTGACAATTAAATAAGGTTATAAATTTAAGATAGAATAGCATTTTTTGGCTTGGCCAACTTTGATGACATTTTTTTTTTGGATGGTTCGCTATAATATAGAGACATCCAAAAAAAAAAACGGCATCAAAGTTGGCCGAGAAAAAAAAGACGTATTTCTATTCTTAATCGAATTTATAACCTTATTTACTTGTCAAAACTGTCACATCATATGTCAGCCATTGTTTATTTTACAAATTGTGACAGCTCAAAAGTTTGACAACCGAAAAGCTTAGACATGACCGCTATTTTTATCTCTCTCGTTCATAGCCAGAGTTGATGACGTTTTGTTGGATGTCTCTATATAACACAACAACGTTAAAGAACAACATTTAACTATGCAACGAGCTATCCAAAAAAATGTCATCAAAGCTGGCCGAGCAAATAAGACGTATTTCTATTCTATCTTCAATTTATAATCTTATTTAATCAAGGCTATTACATTATGTGACAGCCATTGCTTATTTTACAATTGTGACACCCACTTTTCAAAAGTTTGACAAACCGCTATTTCCATCTCTCTCGATTATATCCAGATTTGATGTCCTTTTTTTATGTCTACCCAATAATTTTTTTGCAATTTAATATTAGTGTTTAACAGTTTAGTCATTGCCTACTCAGAGATTAATGAAAATGTATTTATAACACACCAACTCTATCTGGAGCTATCAATGTGAGAGTCTATTGCATTTTACAAGAAATTCTAAAATGTAAAAATATGTTTTGTTCTATTTAAAAAGATTTAGTTCCTTCCGATTGAACTGGAAGTGGTGTAGTAAAACTAGAATGATTTCTGGAATACTTGTATTTTTTTACATATGGTTGCCTAATTTTATCCAGAGAGAATAAACCATTGCAAGGATACCCAGGTGGTTCCATACTTTTTACTAACCGTGTATATGTAATTATTATAGTCATCCTTTCTCCGATCGTATACCGAGTTACATATGGTCATTGGTACCTATATCCCCCCGTTTTTCTTTATTTACTGAGACGAAGCTTTCAAATGTTCATCATCTAATAGTCATAACAAATGTCAACTTTTGAAGTACATATAAACCACATATATAGAAGTTCTGGTTTCATCGGAAGTGCTACTAACGATTTTCAAATGGAACATTGTATTTATTATTCGATATTTGAGATCCTCATAACTTTCTGGGTTCAATGATACTAAATCAGGGAGGTTTTAGGCATCCAAATATTGTTTAAGTCATTTTCTAATTTTCACCTTATGTTAATAAGTATGTTATGACTGGAGTCAGAAGTCCCGGCTTACCGCATGTAAAATTTTACTGCATGTAAAACTGCAGCGTTCCCGCATGATATCGGTGGCGTTCTACCGCGGGACATCGGTCAGTGGCGTAGATATGCATGGGTAAAAAATACATGCGTATATAATTTACGAGGCGCTTAATAGTACGGTTTATACTTTCATTATCATAGAGTTTTATAGTGTCGAGCCCTGCGTTGTAGCACAAATTTTCGAACTCTAGCTATGACCATTTATGTCCACTCTTGTTTACGATAATTAAGCATATATATTTTAAGTATAATTAAGCATATACATTTATTAGCTTGTACGCAATGCTCCACGAAAAAAAAAAGTTTTTCAGCTTGCTCAATATTCAATTATGTTTATCTACTTACATATAGTTACGTTTTTATGTTTACTTATATGTCGCACGTACTTTCCTAATGCCAGTGTATGGTTTGGTTTTAATATACTGGGTGTCCGGAAAAAATGTTTAAATATTTCGGAGATTGATTCAAATGTTTCTATGGACACGTGTCCGGAAATAACTCCTAAAGGAGTCCCCTGAAGATGACACCCAATAGGTTTTCCTTTTCAACAGTGATTGTTTTATCTTGACCACCACATTTTATTCGTAAACGACTAAAGGAAGTTGTAATCTGCAAAACATATCATGTTCCTACCATCTGAGACTAGAATTGACATATATAAAAGAAAGAAAACTGCTGATGCCAGGTCTGGTGTCGCGACGCTTCGAACATTTTTTTTATATACACCAGTTTAGAGATTACCGTAGATTAATTTACGAAATACCATTTTCTAATATTTTCATTTCTTAAAATGTTATGACTAGAGTTCGTGCGAGCACGGAGTGTAACAGGACCGTAGTCAGTTAACGAATGAAAATATTAATATGTTTATATAAATTATGTAGCAACATAGTACTATTTTTACCAAATAGTACGGTTAAGTCAAGGATAAAATACCTATATAAATTAAGATAACACGTAACAATGGCAACACTTACCCGACAAACGTCAGTGTTGAGACAAGGTTCCTATGGCAGGTTGGCGGTGGTTAAAACATATTATGATATGCTTTTCTAAGTGTTCTGGAGTGAAACGGCGACGTTTATCACTTAATATTAACTTGTGTATGGGAAAGCACCGTTCAACGTCTACTTTTGACAATGGACAATATGAGAAATTGTTGAGGCATTAACTATATAATAATGTATTTTCTGGTAATTCCTGATATGTACCAACTAAAACTTTACATATGTTTTCCAAAATGAAATATCCTGAATTTTTTTAACACGGTCCATATATTTATTTAAAAACGGACGTAACTAGGGGTTCTCTAGTTTGTTTAATAGAATATTGCTTGCAACAAAGGCTTCTATAAGTTCATAGAAAAATTCGGAGTCGTCGGCGCTGGACGAGGCATGGCTTTTCAGATGTCTTGTTACTTTAGTTTTATCTGAAGAATTTATAATGCGTTCACACACAGTACAAAAAAGGTCGTTTCCTTGAATACGTATGTCCCTAAAATCCTCGGGATCACTGTCAAACCACGTTTGAAGTACTTCCCGTCTACTTCTTTCAACGCGATACAATACCGGCGATTGTCTGTTACAGCGTGCCATAAAAAACTAAAATTGTTAGCGCAGTTTTCGTAATAAAGTCAGCTGTGAGCTGTGAAGGCCTACGAGTCAAGGGCAGGACATGCACAGTGTCGGCCCTGTGACATTCGCGCTTGGTAATAAGTAATAATATTTAATAATGTACTATGATGCAACTTAGTTTCTGTGAACATATTAACATTTTCATTCGTAAACTGACTACGGTCCTGTTACTCTCCGCGCTCGCACGAACTCTACTGATGAGACCCAATAAAGTCGAAATTCGGATCAATGATTTCTGATGACGTATAAGAGTGGACGAGAATTATTCTCATTTAGATTTGGCCCTAACATAGCTACCCTTAGTAGTGTGCTGCAGGAATGACATTTAGCGGTCGACCTTGTCCAACCCGCTGGAACATGTCAAGTCCTATTTATGCACACTAGAGGAGAGTCCATGGATGTTAACATTATAGTAGTAACTCTAGTTATGGCCCAATATGTGTGATTTATACTACATACAACAGTAAACTTGTTTCAAAAGTAAACAATTCTGCACAGTGCCTCATAATGATAAATTGATCTAATTGTAAAGATATAAATTGTATTGTAAATTAAGTATTAATGAGACTCTGTGCAGGATTATCTACTTTTTGTTTCTACCTTAATTTTGGGTAACAATAAGTGAAAATATTTTATAAAATTTGTTTTTGGTGGAAATATTAAAAAGTGGTATTTGAAAAATAATATCCAATTAATGAGAGCTTTCTAACTATGCAATAAAACTGGTATGTTTCTCTGTTTCTAAAAAAAATCATGCAGTTTTCTTTCTTTTATATACGCCAAAATCTAGTCTCATATGGTAGTAAAATGATACTTCTTGCACATTACATTTTTCTTACGAATAAAATGGAGTGGTCATGATAAATCACCGTGTACATACGTGTGTCATTAAAGTTTTCTATTTGTGTCTCTGTTGAGATATTCTTCATCAATTAGATACTTTTTTTATTCTTACTTTATATTTCATTCAATTTAAATGAAAAACTCCTTAAGAATTGAAACCGTACGTACATTTCTGCGCTCTAATTTATTTAATTTTAAGTTAAGCTGGGCTCAGTCGACAAACTCTTGAGTTACTTCTGCCTTAATTTTTACGCAATTAGTATATGGTTTATGAATCTGAAAGGTTTTAATTAATAAATTCGAGCATGGTCCACATTTCAAAACCGCCATTAAATTTATAATGACGCATTAATTAAAAAAAGATTATATTACCAAATTATGGATAACTAGATTAGATATGCAATTTTTCAACCGTGTTCAACAAAAAATATGTAAATAAAAGTGGTAAAACGTAAATGATATAAGTAATAAACCATATTATCAATAATTTATATTAAAGTTATGTAAATAGTCATATATATCAAGTACATACTAGATCAAGAACCAAACAACAATTATGGTAATCCTGAAGAATATCAATGAAGTTATTCAAGTCGTTAGTCAGATATAACAAACATTACAATTAGTTCCGTTTGCGAGTAAATGATTTAATTTTTAAATTTACCAAATCATATTTTATTAATTATTCATTTCACATTTTGTGAACACTTTTTTGTTTTTAAGGTAGTAAACGTATATCTAGTTACTACACTCCATCATAATTAAGAAAAATTTCAAAAACATTTAAAGTCCGCCCATCTAAACATTAAAGCAATGTCTGTCACAGTAGAAAGCCATCTATGTACTATATTCCATCGTGGACTTTCATCTTGCTGCCATAAAAAGGACATTTTATGTAATTATTTTACACCTCGAGTATTATTAATACGATGATTCATAATTGCGTTTTCTTCCATTTCTCTTTCTTTCACTCTTACTTACTTTGCTCACGGAAATAATCCTTCTATATTATTGTGTCTTATTAATTAAATGTTATAATTACCACCAGAAACAAAGAACGTTTTCGCTTCCTGCTTATTGCTTTCGTCCTCGTTCATCAACACGTTCCCCATTCCAGGCTTTAAGAGCAAAAATATAGAAACATTATTATAATAATGCCAGGCAACAATAACAGATTTGCAGTGGAGGATCCTTGCATGTTACTTTTTTTCGTATTCAAATCTTCAAACGAAAAATATAAAAAAAATGTTAGTGCACAAATCCGTTAACGTTTGTATAGACTATGTCTAGTGACTAGAGAATACTTCTAAAAATTATTAAATAATGTCCCGATTTGTATAAAAAATGTCAGTAAAACAGTATTTTTGTATAATTTGTAATACATATAATAAATCATTACAATTTATAACAGTTATACAGGGTGTCTCTAAAAGGTCCATACAAAATCCCACCACTTATTCCTGGGCTCAAATTAAGTCTATTTAAGGCAACTTACCTATATACCATGTTGCTCCGCTTGGCCGCTACGAGGCGCCAAAGTTCAACTTCTGAGATGGTTTTTTGCTAATAACTTCAAGACCATTGGGGCGATTTAGCTGAAATTTTGTACAATAACATAGTTTTTAGTTACGAAAGCAATGATCCTCAAATCACCACCGAAATTAATCCATTGGCGTATTTATTTAAGATGCCGTGTTTTAGACCCTCCCAAGTTTCTACGCTAATGAAATTAAAGACTTGTTGACATGAAATTTCGAATAAATGAGTAACTTGCTACAAAAAAAGGTACTCTTGATAGAAGTCGATGATAACTCATGGTTTAGGAGAAATCGCATTTCAAAAAATTACGCAAAATCAATGAATTGATCTAGTTAAGATAGCGTTGAAAATGAATTGTCAGTTTTCAATTATTTGTTTTGCCAAGTGTCAAATTTTTTCTGCTGTGATTTTCTTTAATTAATTATGGCTGCACAATTCAGTAATGAAGAGTATACCGATATGATATTAGTTTATGGGTTTTGTGAAGGCAATGCGCGGTTAAGTGTCAGGGTGTATGGGGAACGGTTTCCAAATCGTCGTTTGCCAAACCACACGATATTTACGGCAGTCGTAAGACTTCGGCAGTCTTCGTGAGACTGGTCGATTTGCTGCTAGAACTGCTGATTATGGAAGGAACCGTTTTGTAAGGACTGCTGACGTTGAGGAAGAAATTTTGGCTCGCGTTGAAGACGAATAGGTGCGGAAATGGAAATTTCCAAAGATGTTGTTCACAGGACGCTTAAGGAACAGTTACTTCACCCATATCATAAGACGCCAGTTCAAGATCTTTTAATTCAGGATCCCGGATCGCGTATGATTTTTTGTCGGGCAGTGAATACGCAACGGCAGTTGAATGAAAACTTTGCCAACATGATTTTGTTCACCGACGAAGCGTGTTTTACAAGGAGGGGTATCACTAACTTCCATAATGAACACGTTTATGCAGATGAAAATCCACATGCTATCAAAGTTAGACATTTTCAACATGAGTTTAGGATCAATGTCTGGGCTGGAATTATCGGCAATTTCATAGTTGGTCCTGTTATTCTTCCACAACGATTAACAGGTGACATTTATTTGCAACATCTTCAAAATACGGTTCCCGATCTGCTGGAGGATCTGCCTTTACAACTGCTGAGGGATATGTGGTTTATGCACGATGGGGCCCCTCCACATTTCTAAATTGGAGTCTGAAACTACCTCAATCAGCAGTATCCAAACAAATGGATAGGTAGAGGAAATGATGCTCCAGTAGCTTGGCCCCCACGGTCTCCAGACTTGAATCCGTTGGATTACTTTTTTGGGGACATCTGAAGACAATTGTTTACAAAACACCTGTAAATCATGAAGAAGAACTCTGGCAGCGCATACAGGTTGCAGTTAATGATTTAAGGAATGACGAAGAAATTATGCGAAGAGTAATTTTCAATTTCCTACGTCGTGTAGATGTTTGTATGCGTGTGAATGGTGAACATTTTGAACAATTATTGCTGTAAATCTTTAATTAATCTGTACCCATGAAATTTGATTTTACACGAAAAAGATCCCTTCAATTGACATCTCTGTGAAGACAATGTCGGGCGACAGTCATGTGTGATTTATTTTAGAAATGCGAATTTCTCTTAAACCATGAGAGTTATCGACTTCTATCAAGAGTACCTTTTTTGTAGCGTTAGTCAATTAATCGAAATTTCATGTCAACAAGTCTTTAATTTCATTAGCGTAGAAACTTAATTCCGTAAACACGGAATCTTAAATAAATACGCCAATGAATTAATTTCGGTGGTGATTTGAGGATCATTGCTTTCGTAACTAAAAAACTATGTTATTGTACAAAATTTCAGCTAAATCGCCCCAATGGTCTTGAAGTTATTAGCAAAAAACCATCTCAGAAGTTGAACTTTGGCGCCTCGTAGCGGCCAAGCGGAGCAACATGGTATATAGGTAAGTTGCCTTAAATAGACTTAATTTGAGCCAAGGAATATGTGGTGGGATTTTGTATGGACCTTTACATTAAAAAACCGTTAACTTAACTAACTGATCATTTAACTAGCTCCAACACTCAATGTAATGCATACTGACACAACATATCGGTATGATACGGCACCAGATTAACATATAATATTATATGTTATATTGTGTGTATTTTTATCAAACAAGAGTACATTCTATAGCGCCATCTAGCGTCTACTGCAAAGTTAAGTACGTATTCGTTTTTCTTGCCCCAGAAAACCCCCGAATCCAATTCTTTGAAAACTTTCTAAAACATTTTAAGAATTTTAATTCAAAAATTGGAACTTTAACGCCCTGTAATTTTTTTTATTATCTACAAATGGACTAAGGTAAGTTTGGCTACATCGCACTATTTTGATGTAAGAGATCTAGTCTTGCTCTGTGTCCTATTAATTTCGGGACACCCTGTACATTATACAACATATAACCAGACAACATTTAAACCGATCTTGAGTTCATCAAACTCAAAGAGCTTGTTTTTCTGTGCTGCTGAGTTGACAGTAGATACAAACATTTTCAGGTCAAACTCAGATCATCAAGGAATATGTCAACTCTGAATAGAACACTAATCATTGAAAGAATATTTATTTTGAAACAGAAGAGACACATCGTATTATATGCACATATGTACATACGAGTATTGACACCGTGCAGAGAGCGTGGTTTCGCCATTTTGTACAATCAGCGATCACGGTGGCCGAGGCGTAAACTACGTGCTGTGGCATGTCATTGTCATATAGTTTACGTAGAAAAATTATGTTTTCAGTTTATATTTTTAAAAAGACTTTGGTAACGTAATATTAACAAAGTGCAATTAATTTCTACAAATATCGCGCATCAATTCCGGTAAACAACTTGAAGTTTGCAGTGCCTGTTATGCGTGATAACCAGCTTGTAAAGCTTAAAACCTAACCTACAAGATGAGCAACAAAAAATCATATGGTGATGTGTGTTGCGTGATAAATTGCAAAAATCGAGCAAGAACCACAAGTAATGTCAAGTATTACTCTTTCTCTGTAAACCCGAATAAATTGTGTCAACGAGAAAAATGCATTAGATCGTCGATCGATAGAATCGGATAGAATCGATAAAATCGTCTTCAAAAAAGATTTCCGAAAAACCGGTCTCCAAAATAATATTTGTCCCGATGGATGACATCTATGAAACCATAACGTCAATTTCAGTACGTTATATCGATTTGAATCATGTCACACCATCTATACATTTCAAACTATGAGTTTTTCATAAAGACATTTATCATACTTACCGTTAGTAAGGATTATAAAGTAATATTTGCTAATAATTTTTTTTAAAACAACAGAAACTGCGAAATCTTGGTCTAACTCCACTTAAAAACCACAGGACGTATTTACGAACACTGCCGTTATGGCGCCACCAGTCCCCTTGCACGGTCTCTATAACAACCAGAACGTTATCCATTTATATCTATAGCAATATTTGTCAACAATTTGTCAATGATGATTCACGCTGACTTCAGTGATAGGTAGTGATGGTTTTGATTAAAGGTATGTTTTTTGACCGCACATATCAAGAGAAGTGGCCGAGTCTTACTATGCATACGGAAGGTAACCTTTGGTATATAAGCAGCAGGGGGTGACATTCCACAAGAAATCATTCAAAATCGAACACAGTAGTGCACCGTGAAAGGAAAGCAGCCATCCGTATGGTTGCTGTTAGCTTTTTTTAATATATATAATATGCAGATAGGTGAAAGTAAGAAGTTATAGCATCACTTAATACTGCACAGCTGGTTAAGAATATTAGTTTAAAAAATAAGAGGAGCTAAACAAGCTAAATAATTTGGTGGTGTAAAAAAGTAATGTACATTTCTTAAACAAGTTTTTAAATTTCACAGCACATATGCATACATGCAATTTAATACATACACAATGTATATATATAGACACTTATCTTAGTTCATGATATAAAAATAAAAGTTATAACTTTATATGTGATGCATAAAGTCTGAAGACACGACTCTTAAACACATACAGGGTGTCTCCCGATTGAGTTACCTATAGGTGAAATGGACAAAAAATGTAAGTAATTACCTTAAGTATTCAAGTACCTTAAATATTAATGCTATGTAAAAAAGTTATTAAGAAAAATTGTTTGAAATTAAATTTAATACTCAAATATGAAAGCATGGCCTACTAGTCAATATTAAGTATTTTGAATTCCGAACAAATATAATTTAATATTTCAGTACGAACATTTTTAAGTTGCTAAAAAAAAAACGAAAAAATTTCTAATTGATTCGTTTTACTCTTTTTGTACATTGTGGCTTATGAGACATATATCCGTCAAGGCAGAAAGTATTAAATTCCAGCAAAGATCTCATTTATTAAACGACAGTAAGCCGATATCTGTAGGCACATTTTCTAGTTTCTACTTCTACAAAACTATACACTTTTCTTCAGAGAACATAAAAATTAAAGTCACTTTATACTGGGTGTAACAGGATTATGGTACACCCCCCTTTTCTCCTTTAGTTTTCAAGATAGTTAATTGAAATTTGGGATATCCTATATACATAATAAGCGGCACTGTCTGACATACAAGTGATTATTTTTCCACTTCCGGTTTCGCCGGAAGTGACACTAACTTTCGATTTTTAAATGGAACTCCCTGTATAATTGCATTTTTGAATTCTGCATAATTTTCTGAATCCAACGATACCAAATAAGTGACATTTCAAACGTCAATATTTTTTACAATTATAATTTTTAGTTTTCCATTTAAGTGGACCATGACGGTTCCGATTTATTCTAAATGACCCATGTAATGCTACAAAAATCAAAATCCCGTCAAAAATACTAAATTATGTGATTTATGAGCAAATAAAGTTCATCAAAACATTTCTCTTAGCTGTAATTTTGTTTGTATTTATCGCACATATTAATATGACATAAGAATAAATTACTTATTAATAGTAATAATAAATGGTACTACGGTACCAATATGGTTCCATTTGAAAAAATTGAGTTCTGCTCCAAAAACAATTTTGATGAATTTAATTTGCTCATAAATCAAATAATTTAGTATTTTTGACGGGATCTTGTTTTTTGTAGCATTACATGTGTCATTTATACTAAATTGGAACTGTCATGGCCCACTTAAATGGAAAACTAAAAATTATAATTGTAAAAAATATTGACGTTTTAAATGTCACTTATTTGGTCTCGTTGGAATCAGAAAATTATGCAGAATTCATAAATGCAATAATATACAGGGTATTCTATTTAAAAATCGAAAGTTAGTGTCACTTCAGGCGAAACCGGAATATTTATAGGATATCCCAAATTTCAATCAATTATCTTGAAAACTAAAGGAGAAAAGGGGGGTGTACCATGATCCTGTTACACCCGGTATATATTATTTTGAAACATCGATGTTTCACAACATCGATGTTTTCTAGCCGATGTTTTTTCTACCATCGATAGTAGGTACCGATATTGAACATCGATGTTAACATCAATGTTTTTAAAAATGTGACCATCCCTAGTCTGAATCGCATTCTTTTGGCTAGTTTATCAGCCTTTTGGTTTCCTTTATGTACTTTGTGCCCCAGAATCCAAGCCAAAATCACTCGTTTCGAGCTGTTTTAATAACCACTCCATGCAGTCCCACACTAATTTTGATGTAATCTGCATGGAGCTGATTGCTTTCAGCCTCTGGACATTTCCTACTCGTTTAATTTTGAGATAGCATCTAATGCCATGCCCTACTTTAATAGTCTCTTATTATTATTATATTGCAAGCAAAAAAGCAGTTTAAAATATCTCCACTTTAGAACTTAGAACCAATTTAGAATTAAAATAAAACATTCAACAAAGAATAAACCGATGTATAATTTGGCACATAATAGTAAATAGTACTGAAAAATATACTAGGTGTCATTTGACAAAAAAAATTGCACCCTGGGCCACTGTTTTTATGGTGACTAATAATACTCCTACCACAAATTGACGTCGCATTTATTGCACTCCCATACCTTAATTAGTATGGGAATCATGGCTTGCATAAATCATTTTGGGTCGCCATGGATACCAAAAAAACTGTCAATGTATGAAATACAATTTAGTAAGGCACCAAGATTTACCCCATCTACATAAAAAGTAACTAAATATATACAATGTAAGTTCCAACTGAAAGAAAATTAATCTATATTTATATCCAAAAACTTTCTGGTGTACCCTAACACCACTTAATTTTGGAATTACGGTTTAATGCACATTTCTGAAGGCGTGTATACAGAAGTTAATATGAAAATTATACAATACAAGTAAAAACATACCTTGCAAAAAAATAATAGAAGAGTAGTTTGTTACAAAGATATTCGAGGATCCAACATCCAGAAACTATTTTATGAAGTAACTGTACTCGTATAATAAAGACGCAACAGTTTAAATGGTAATATTTTTTTGGTCGATTAATGGTAATAGGAATGCATATTTCGGTGGTCTCTAATAAAAGTAGGAATTTAAAAGTTTCATCAAGTCTGACTTGTTTTACATTTGATAGTTTATTGAACAAGAAATTGATCAAGTTGAACTTTAGTTAACATTTGAATTTTATGTGTTTCAATGTGTTGATAAAGGAGGAAGGTCGATTTGAGCGATTTTTGCCCCAAATTATTTTTGGGTGAAAATAATTCCCGGATAAAAATAATAATAATTAATTGATGGACAATTCGCCACCCCCTAGCCCTCCCCCCTCAATCCTGAACATGCCATCACTTGCTAACAGCGTTCTTGGGGGAAGATATATCGCTTTAAAACTTCATTGTTGCTACTGACTCATTGTTGCTATTTAAACCTGAACACACATTTTGTTCTACTCGTAATATTAAACGCATTTCGCTCTCAATGAACCATTCCCAAATCCACCCTCTCCAGCCCATAAAAAACCTCTAGATGATCATAAGAAATGGAAAGATCTCCTGAATTGGCTACCTCAAAAACCTATACATAAAGTGATTCAAATACATTACATGACATTTGTTGCAGCTTCACTCTGACATAATATTGATTTGACCTTGAAATGACCTCTAATTGACAGTGAGCGATTCAACAAAGCCTGATATCGAATTCAGAGACGCCAAAAATGCATTTACATACCTATTTTTCTGGATTTCTTTTCAATTTGACCATCAAATGACCTTGAACTTGATGTGATACAGGTTAATAAATTAAACAAGGTAATGTTCAGTGTACTGTTAAATAATGTAAACATGGGTTATTGACCCTTAATGTGATTTTAGGACGATATCCACACGTGTCAAAAGTAATAATAGTTGCGATTCCATTAATATTAAAACAAAAAGACCAAGAAGCGACTGACACCGAAATATGTTTTTCTGAAAGGATAATTGAAAGAACCCACCGCTAACAAACGTGTCATAAATTATCATCCTCAATAAATCAGCCCATCAGAAAATGTATTCTTTAAAACAAAGGCCAGCCGATTTCCGTTTAAATAACAGTTAGCCCATCAAAACCGAGTGCGGTGAAACACCTCCGGCACTCGGATGTCTATTAGACCCCGCGTAAAATATTTCCGTAGTAGCCTACACCACTTCATCACATTCAGATTCGGAAAGGTCCGTGTAATCAGCGAAGGGATAGCAATATATAACTCGGTAATTGTTGTGGGCGACACAAGTGATCCCTAAGAGCGTTTTGCCTGATTAAGGACGCGTGCGGCCAGGAAGTCGTTTAGGCAACGGACATGAAATAATGTCTCAGGTAAATATCACGCACGACAGAAGACGACAGTTTGAAAGAGGCATTTGCGTTAACTTCACAAAGTTGGAATGACTTTGAAATTTTCAAATAACCTTGATGTCAGCGTAATTTATATTAATGTAGCTAGGCTACGGATGCCATCGATTCGAGAAACGGTAAACAAGGTCAAATAAAATTAGAGCCTAGTCAGCAGCGAAGACTTCTTTTCATATTAAAATTCCGTCGCGTTTTCGCTTGATTGTTAGTATTTTATAAAGATTTTCCATATCGATGTTGAATATTCTTTCGAACAGCAAAAACATTCACACTATTAATGAAAGTTCATGCACTGTACTTATGCTGCGAGTATTAGTCGTAAACCATAATCCTAATAAATCTCACGAAGACCATACCCTTAACCTTAAGTTAAAAAATTTAATTTTTAAATAACGTTATGAATTTAAATATGGACGTTATGGGCATTAAAATAACGTTATAGACTACTAATGGATTATATACGTTAAAGAAATGGTTTGAGATATGACGTGTGTAAATTAAGTAATAAGACTTAAGAATATAAGTAATAAGAATAAGATTTTTTTAATTTTTATTCGAATTACAATTCAGGATTGTTTCCTTCAAAATAACTTCCTTGGGAAGCCCACAGCGCTGGAGATGGTTATTCTATTCCTCATATGTAGCAGTGCCGAAACTCATATACTGGAATAGCCTTCAGCTGGTCGGTTACAGCCGTTTAAATGTTTTCTATGGTCCCAAAATTTGTCCCTTGAGGTGATTTTTCCTGCTAAAAACTCCTTTACTGAATGGCTGTGTGACAAGTCGCATTATCGTGATGCAACATCCAGTTGTTGATGTTTGGTATCACACGCATGACCCATCTTTCGAAGTTTTTGAAGAACCTCTCTGTAAAAGTATTGATTTACTGTTTGGCCTGGAGGCACAAACTCTTTGTGGACAATTCCCTGGCTATCAAAAAAGCAAATCAGCATGCATTTGATCTTCGACTCGCTCATTCTTGCTTTTTTGGGTCTTGGAGAGCTTGAAGTGTGCCATTCCATGTTTGGAGATTGGTTTCCAGGTCGTACTCAAATACAAAGTCAAGACACCTTTCTCTCTCAGGTCCTTCTGTTCCTGCGAATGGGTTTTTAGAACCATTTTTGCGCAGATTTTATCATCCCTTAATTCGTTAGTCAAAATCTGATGAACAGTAGGGTGATGCCGACTTAGTTGGCGAAACGCGCGTCGAAAAAAGTATAGTAGTTCGGTGTTTAGGGGAAAAAGTCCAGTTTTTTCTTTTTTTTTTTAATATTTAAATTTTGAAAAAATAAATACAAACTATGTTTTCCTCAATATAATTATAATAAAACTAAAAACGTGTATCTAATAAATAGAGCCTGTAGGTTAATACACAGCTCGACTTTGCTTCGAAAAATGTATTTTGAATGAAAATAGGAAAATAGTCATTTCGCGTAGTTTGAGGGTCAAATATCTTCTTTTTTTTCATCCAGATATCGCATTTTGAAATTTTTAGGTCTTACATATGCAAAGCGAATGTATTGTGTAAAATACGATATAAACTCAAAATTTTCAAAATGCGATATCTTGATGAAAAAAAAGATATTTGAGCAAACTCAACGGTATTCGGAAGAGAAAGACTTGCACTTTAAGATCCTAAACAGTTTTTTTTGAGAAAACAAATTTTCGCGATGATACATCACCTCAAATATAGACGAAAATAGCATTTTTTACGTTAGGATATTTAAAAAAACCTGACGTGATAGAGCAATTCTCAGCAATTCGGATTCGGATTCAGCGACCCTCAAACTATAGCCCAATCAACGGGGAGAAAACCGGTCACTAATTGTTATCAGCAAACAAAAAATATGGTCGTATAGAGAAAAAAATTCTAAGAAAGATAGCGTGTTTTGCGACTCGAGTTTTAATGGCGAACATAACCAAAAAAAATTCGCAAAAGTCAAGAAAACGGTTTTTTGCAAATAAAAAAAAAGCTTCAAGTTCTACACAAGAAAGTTAAATTAGAAAGTTGTAGGTCTTAAAAAATGCGCATCGATTGAGATGTGAACGAAAAAAATCGGTTCATAAACATTTGAGAAAAATTTTAAAAAACGTCAAAATTCGCGTTTTCGTATTTTTGCTGTATACATTCCAATTTTGTTTGAACAGACTTCTTGTTAACTAGAAATAGAGCCCAAGACAAGCGGAAAATGACCCTTTTTTCAAAAATTCAAAAAAAGATTTATTTTTTCGAGTTATAACGATTTTGTAAAAAAAGAAGAATTTTTCAAAAATCAGCTTTTACAGAGGCAAAAATGATCGTACAGAAACGATCATGGGCTCATTTTATTCGCGAAGACTTGTACTTTCATGTTATTAAAGAAACCAAACCGCTTTTATTTAATTTTTGCATAGAAAAATGCGTTGTAAAATTGTATCATTTTTTCGAACCGGTTTTTCGAATAACTTTTTTAATTTTGGTTTTACATTTTTGGCCGTTGCATATTTGAAAAGTGCCATTCAAAACACGCATTTAAAAAAAATGAAGGTCCTACGACCTCAGAGAGCCGTAGGCTACGTTTTTTTAAGCTGAGAAAAAGATAATTTTGCGAGCGCGATCGATTTGAAATAGTGTTTAGTTTTCGATGCGCCTATGCGGAGTGTCCATCCACTCTGTCGCCGTGTGTTGGCTAGCGCGTGCCGCACCCAACGCTGTTCTTTCGCAAACAATTATGTCAACTTAATTTATGCGAAATTATTTGAAATATTTTTTTTTAAGAAAGTAAAAGTCTTTGAGACTATTTCGTGTAAAAATGAAGTAAATCGGACGTATACAGCGTTGTCAGGAATTAAAAAAAAGAAAAATAATTATCTCGGCTCCCTGAGGTCGTAGGACCTTCATTTTTTAAATGAGTGTTTTGAATGGCACTTTTCAAATATGCAACGGCCAAAAATGTAATACCAAAATTAAAAAAGTTATTCGAAAAAAACCGGTTCGAAAAAATGATACAATTTTACAACGCATTTTTTATGCAAAAATTAAATAAAAGCGATTTGGTTTTTTAATAGCATGAAAGTACAACTCTTCGCGAATAAAATGAGCCCACAGTCGTTTCTGTACGATCATTTTTGCCTCTGTAAAAGCTGATTTTTGAAAACGTCTTTTTTTATAAAATCGTTATTTCTGTACGATCATTTTTGCCTCTGTAAAAGCTGATTTTTTGAAAACGTCTTTTTTTTATAAAATCGTTATAATTCGAAAAATAAAACTTTTTTGAATTTTTGAAAAAAGTGTCATATTCCGCTTGTCATGGGCTGTATTTCTAGTTAACAAGAAGTCTGTTCAAACAAAATTGGAATTTATACAGCAAAAATACGAAAACGCGAATTTTGACGTTTTTTTAAATTTTCTCAAATGTTTATGAAATTTTTTTTCGTTCACATCTCATTCGACGCGCATTTTTAAGACCTACAACTTCCTAATTTAACTTTCTTGTGTAGGACTTTTTTTTTATTTGTAATAACCCTTTTTTTTGACTTTTGCGAATTTTTTTGTTTATGTTCGCCATTAAAACTCGAGTCGCAAAAAACTCTATCTTTCTTAGAATTGTTTTCTCTATACGACCATATTTTTTGTTTGCTTATAACAATTAGTGAATTAGTGACCAATTTACATGGGGGCTTTCGCTCGTTAATTGGACTACTACGCGAAATGACTATTCTCATTCAAAATACATTTTTCAAGTCGAGCTTGTAATATATTGCAGGACCAATCTTAACGCGACTGGAATACTGTTATATGTGCCACATTAATAAAGTGCATCGGCAACTCCTGTAAATATGTGCATAATACAATGGTAGTTAAATCAAATAACGCCTTATATTCCGGAATATAACACGTCTGCCATGTTGTGCGCCTCACTCTAAGAAAGTTACGACACGTGCCAAAGGTCGAGTCGCGAACGTGAACATAATTGACACTTGGTGTTAGTATTAGTTAAACTGCGCTGGTCGATGCATTATTCGTGTGCACGAAACGCCGAATAATTTTGTAAAAATGTCGGGACAGCGCCCGTTACTTGTTACAGTAGAGTGTTGGATAAACAATTTTTGCGAAACTGACCTTTAACGGCAGTGAACTTCGTTTTACCGTGTGTGACAGTATACTGGCGTGGCACGTAAAAACAGCTGTTTTCGAGCATGTTGCAACAGACACACAAGCTCGTGTGAGGACATAAAAAATATCGTCTCAGAATTCCGCGATAAACGTATATGTGACCACGCATGTAAAAAGGCACCTAGTGTGTCAAAACAAGAAAAATGAGAAAACGCGTTCAAACTTTGCTAACCTTCAGTGGCGGTCGGTGGAATTAGACATGCTCGAATTTCCGTAAGGAGACATGGGACCCACACCATATTTTAGATGGTGATTACTAGACCTAAGTAGAAGGATATAAGGCAAAAAATCTTCAGGAAAAACTTGCGAATTATTTTTCCAAAAATGGTTGCCACCGAGCAGATCTTGGAAACGGTTTGCAAAATATTTGCGAAATATTTTTTTTATAATCACCGAGTACATATATTTTTTATACCTGTGATTTTCACAAAATTCTTTTAAAACTATTTTAAAATCTCACAGGCGAAATGTTGGGATGAAATAAAAATTCAAATTACCATAACCTTTACAGATCTCAATATGTCAAGAAAATCACAAGTATAAAAAAAATCGTATTTACTTGGCGATTATGAAAAAAAAAATCCCAGTCCGTGTAAAATTTGATTCAATCTTGGAAGAAATGTAGTCTAAAGGAATACAATTCAGTAGAAAGAACGAGGAATCAGTTGAAAGTACGAATTTTTGTCACACTAGGTACCTAAATGACACACTGGTTCCTTTTCTCGTGCAGAACGACTTATTTTACAAATTCGCACGTTGAAACCTCATGTTCAAACCTACCACTATCCTTACATAATTCTTCAGGGATTTCCCCATAGTAATTGCCATAAACAGGAATTTACATAATTTGACACACTAGGTCACTTTTTGCATGCGGGATCACATATGGCTTTATATTGACGAAACAACGGATGTTAAAGAATAGAACATAGCTAACATAGTGGGTTGGGAGAGTGGCTGAGGCAAAAGCCATGGAAGGGGTTTTGATAGCTTCAAGCATGTTGGAAAGCACAAATGTGGAAACAATTAGTGAATGTGTGACTAGCAGTCTACAATCAAAATGGGGCGAGGAGAACTTTGAAGTAAATAAACGCCATGTATGGCTGCTACAGTCGGATGCGACGGATGCTACATGATCACAGTTGGCCGGCGCCTAAAAAGGACAACACTAATTTAATCCATGTTATCGATAATTTATGGAAACTCGAGTGGCAGTACGGTCACGTTATAGCGTGTGTATGCAAGTTATGTGTCTTGTGACTATGGTTCCTTTGCCGATTAGTTGGGCTACAACAACCACACATAATGTATAAGGCAAGACTTGTTTAACATTTCACAACGTTACTGATAGTGGTATCCTGGAGCCGTCTCTGGTAAAGTACGCATATATTATTAACCTCCGAGCTCTACTAATAAAAATAATTATATTTTAAAAGCTGTCTCTTACAAAACAGTACATGCATTGTTTTGCTCATGAGCATTTTAATAACGTGAAATACTCGTCAGACATTTTTCTGAACTATCAAATGTTTCATAATCATAGTCATATTTCATTAACATTTGTTAATAACATTAGTGTGTTTATAGCAGTTGCGTTATGAAATCAAAATTAATTTTCCTCTGGTCGTCGAAGAATGTTAATTCTGAATATATTGTGTATTAAAAAAATAACTTGTAGTGACAATGCTAAAGTTGTACTACGAGAATAATTTTTTTAAGGAGTAGTTACACCAGTCGAAGTACTGAAATGGAATGTTTATCAATGGTTTATTCATATACCGTGAAAAATTAAAATATGTGCATAAATACAACCACAAAAAAAAACAAAACTTACATAAAGTACAGTTTTGTCATGCCTTATAACTTATTAACTGGAACACATTAGGAACCTCAAAAAATAAATATAATTTAATTATAAGTAAATATAATATTTGGTAAAGAAAGTATCGTTAAAAAAAAATTAATATAAAAACGTAAAAAAAGTACACAATCTTTACTCCATATATTACAACTGGTTAAAAGAGGTTAGAGGATATTTGAAATTTTTAGGAAGAAGAAGAAAGAAAGAAATAAAGCAAACGCCTTATTTCTTTTCTCATTTGGGCAAAATAAAATACTTAAAACATGCACTAACAGATCCCGAAATTAGGTTATCAAAAAATTTAATTTTAACTATTTTTCTCATACGATGCCCAGAAATGTTAAAAAAATATCGCGTTTCCCCGTATTTTGATGTGTTTATCAAGTTCCATCTGACAATAAAAGACTAATCAAATGAAAGATTTCATATGTATATAATATATAAACACCTACATTGATTAGAATCATCAGAAATATGGAAGACTTCTGAACATATTTTAATAAAATAACTAAAATCAATTTATTGGCAAATAACTGATAAGTGATAATGCCTAATAAAAAAATAAAACCCGCCATTCTTTTCAGCTTCAACGTTAGCTGAGTTCTATTCTATAAATATCTTCCCTTTAGTTTTGATCCGTACTCATATGCCTATGGAACCTGAAAAACTAGAAGCAGTACACTGGAATCTGACCACGTATTTATCTTCAATTACTGATTTTCTGATGAGGCTTGTTAATCTCAGTCTATAGATAGGTACAGGGTGATCGATGTATCATACGAAATGGGTTTTTCTCGTAAACGGCTGAGAGAAATTAATTTTTGTGAACAGTAAATCACTTTTCTCACCTTCAAAATCACCTTTTGCCTTACAAAAATAAAAAATATGTCTTAAAGACGGTAAGCGTAGCGACGCCTCAAAACATGTTTTTCAGCAACATACCGTTTTTACTTTACCATTAGAAATATAGATTAATTGTGTGTTCTTTTTTTATTTAACATTTTTTTGGATCTTGAATATTTAAAAAGTTATGGTTGATTTATTATTTAGTGCCTTATCTGTTTTTCTCGTAAGCTACTAAAAATGAATATAATTTCTGTATAAAAATATACCAGCTAACTTGCTTTTACTAAAAATTAAGACGGAAATAAAAAATATAGCTTAATGATACTAAGCATCGCGACGTCGAAAATTCTTTTAGCAAAATACTTACCTGTTTTTTTTGTTTACCTGTTTTTTGCTTACCTGTTACCTTCTTTATTTTAAAAGTTATCGCCGTTTCCCGATAAATTCCTTTATTGTTAATATTAGAACATTTGGAATTGATTTTTCCGACGCTATTGTTCATTCAACATATGTAATATTGAACATTCAACATATGTATATGATATTGTTCAGTTATTATATATAATATTGAAATTCAATATTATATATATATATATATATTGTGACATTTGTAAAAGTGACATTTGTGACACCTGACATTTATTAAGTGTTATAGTTTACATACTTAGTTTATTTAGTTTATACACACTAGTTATTAGTAAAGAATTGTATGGAATGACATATTGAATATTCTGGATGTCAAACGAATTTTCTAGAAGATGTAAATATTATAAATACTGGTCTGGTTGCTAGGAGTTAGTTAGTTGTGATTTGAATGTTGAAGAGATAAGATCGCAGAGTTGTAGAGTTTTAATAAAAGTGTTTAGAAGTGAAGAATTGAATCATTTAAAGAGAAATACGTAACAATATATATATATATATATATATATATATATATATATATATATATATATATATATATACACAGTGCGTCCATAAAGTGACCATAAATTCATTATTACTAAATGAACAATATTATTGAAAATTGAGACAGGTCAATTTTTATTCGATTTACTATTTTGTCACATAATAATTTAATATAAGGGTTCCCACCTTGAGTAAACGCCACACGATTTTTTTAAATGGAATACTACATTTTTTTTCAAGTTTGATACCCTGGCCGACTGAGTCCAAAAATTATCAAGTTCTTCTTATTACAGGGTGGACAACAATACATAAAGTGTTTATGAAAAATTTCATTAGAAAGTTATACTTTGTATTTTTAGAAAATCACAATAAATCTCAAATTTTTCGTTGACTGCTAAAAATACCGAATCGGGCAATACATTCGCTTCTGACATTTTGTAACATAGCAGGTGTTATGTTTAACGTTTCTTGCTGATTCTTTTGACTCACGGATGTTCTCGGGTCTATTAGTATAAACTTTAGATTTCAAATAACCCCATAAAAAGAAATTTAGTGGAGTAAGATAGGTGATAGGGGGCCATTACTGATCCTCTTCTTCCTATCCACGATCTGGAAAGGTTTGTGTAAAAACTCCGCGCACAGCTATAGCAAAATTGGTGGTGCACCATCCTGTTGAAACCAAATTCTGCCTCTAAGTATTGGCTATTTCAATATCAGGAAATAGCCGGGTCAATCAGGAATTAATGTATATTGTAAAAAATTCAGATACAATGCTCCTGTCAAATTTTCATCAAAAAGTATGGACCAACAATTTATTTCTCACAATACAAGCCCAAATTACTTTTTGTTATGTTTTGAAGTGGTTTTGAACAGTAGCGGGTTTTTCGATTAAAGCCCGTTCAAAAACTCCTCTCAAAATAAAAATTAGCAAACGTATTTCATTGAATTATGTATTCTTCCTAAGGCGTCTTAGGGATGGTATTTTACCTTTTTAACAACTTTCAACAATCCCCCAAATTCCATAAATAAAAACTTGAAAAAAAAAATGTAATATATATATATATATAATATATATATATATATATATATATATAATATTGAAAGTTCAATATATATAATATTGTTCGTTCAACATATATATAATACATAAGCACATGTGCTTTTATTTACAACAAATAATATATGTATTAAACCCAGGTTTTGATAGCTGAAATATTGTATAATTTATAATAAACAAATATTTTTAGATACCTCAACAATAAACAATACACATTCAAATGCTACTTAAATAGTTACAAATGAGTAAATTAAATAACAACAATAACCAGAAAAAAATAAAAATTAGAATTATATAATAAATGTTCAATATGCACTATTGTTATTTAAGCACAACTCAATTACTCGTTACAAAAGTAAGGTTTTCTTAGTTAATTAGAATTTACTTTTCTGAAAATATTTCCATCTAATTCAGGACAGACAGCAGTCATTTTTTTGCTTCAAAACAAAACAATTGTTTTGTGCACAGACCATATGTCTTTAATCGAATTCAAAGATAATAACAATTACTTTAATAAATAGGTATGTATTTACTTAAAGTTAAGCCAAAAACTGTTCTTCACACATACTTTCACAGTTAAATTCTGGGAGTTTTGAAAGTTGAACACAGTTTATTAGTCAGTTCTTATTTGCAGTAGAAGATGCCCTCAATGCTGCAATGGTGTGAAATTTAGAAATTTAGACTATTTAGTAGAGTGATAATATTTTTGAGAGTATTTATATCTTTTTTTTAATTTCCTAAATTATGAAAATAAAAAAAATAGTTATTCAAAAAAATGCATAAAAATCAAAAACTTTTATAAAGTATGAAGAAGGTTTATTGTTATAAAAAATCAAGGCGTCGTGATGCTTAGCATCATTTCCTACCAACATCGTTAGCAAGCTATATTATATTTTATTTATGTCTCAGACGCAGAAGCTTCTGGCGTTAGTTTAAGAAACTAAAGTTAGTTTTTTTTAGTTTAGTTTAGTCTATTTAGGCAAGTTTTTTTTTAAATTGCTAATTAAATTATTTGCTAATTAATTTACTTGCTATATAAATTAAAATTAAAGCTAATTTATCTTTTAGGCAAGTAATTTGATATACTCTTTATATAAATTATATTAATTTAGCTAGCAGTATACGAGAAAAACAGATAGTGCACTCAACAGTAAATGAGCCATAACTTTTTAAATGTTCAATATACAAAAAATGTGAAATAGAAAAAGAACTCATAATTAATATAATTTTGTAATGATAAAGTGAAAAAGGTATCTTGCAGAAACAATAATTTTTTAGTCGTCGCAACCGACGCTTAGTTTCGTTAAGACATATTATTTTATTATTTTTCTATTTTCACCTTAATTTTGAGTAAAGGTAAGTAAAAATGATTTACCGTTCACAAAAATTAATTTCCCTTAGCCATTTCCGAGAAAAAACCTATGATAAATCACTCACCCTGTACAGTGCGCCCGAGTTTTAATTCCCACCTCAAAACTCAACCATTTGTTCAACCATTGGTGATATTTCAAATTTTCAAACACCATCTAAGAAACTGCCTTAGGAATCATTTTTATTTTTAAAAGTGTTAAAATTGGATGTAACCTTTATGGCCTTTATGGCCCGTTTAGTCTTTATGAAATATGTGACCTCTATAACCTGATAGACCTCTATGACCTATATGACCTTCATGACGAATATGACCAGTGCGACCTTTACGACCAATATGACCTTCATGGCCAATGTGACCTTTATGACCAATATAAGCTTTATGACCTGCAGTCATAAAAGTTATATTGGACTGAACCGTCACTGTGTAAGAACAACCTCATATTTTTAGCGGTTTAGTCGAATTCAATGTGGAAAGATTGGATGCGGAAGTAATTATGATTTAGACACGGATGTCCGTATAAAAAGTAGTATTTTTCTAGATAAGTTATTTTGTTGATTATTATATTTCGTTTGACATGACGTAACCGAACTTAAGTAGGTAGTATCATGCAACGTAGGTAGCATATGTAGGTAGTACCCTAATAAACATCATATAAATGTAATATTATGGTCTTTTACTAACTTTTTATAGCTGGTGTTGTCACTTGGCAGTTTTAGCACTCCAAGAGGAGCTCTGAGCCCCTACTCAGTTACGCCTATGACTAGGTATATCAGCGAGTTGTAATTCAGTTAATTAAAGAACAGCGTACCTACATAATCTTTATCAAAATTCCTCTTTATTAATATGTACTAATTATTCTGTGAAGCGATGAAGAACATTAGGTACTGACAATAAGGTACTACCTCTACATAATATACGCTTAGTGACTTCTACATACCAGTTGGAATTTCAGTAATAATTATGCAACTCTAATGAACATTGTTCGTGTTTCATGTTTCATGTAATTTATCCTGTACTTAATTAATTATAGAAGTAACTCATCAAACGGTTCTATCCACTGTTATTTGCATTTCTAATTAAATGAATATTTTGTGAAAGAACTTTTTACAGGAGAGGCAGCAAAATTTGTAATTTACGGCGTGTGGTAACCTATACGTATTATGTAATAATGTTGACGGTTCACATAAGTAAAGTCAATTTTGGAGCATCAGCTGCCATGTTCATTTACTCAAATAACTGAACTGAATGGGGTGCATTAGAAGTAATCCATACTGATGGTGAAATCAAGAGAATATCACCCCTCCCCCTTCCAATAGCTTTATCTAGCGATAATACCAGTTAATTGTTTACTAAAATTTACATTCAACATTCGTACATTTCTTTTATTTATATAGTTAGAGTATAAGTTCAACATTGTTCTATTCTGCTAATACTTGAAAAACATAAAAAAAACTGAGTGCATTTTTAAAAGTTGTAAAAGTGTTTAATATAAATATAAAAAAAGGTAAATATAAATGAAAATCGAATCTCATTTAGAACTCATTATAGCTCATTATAAATCTATTTAACTATCTAACAGCGGGATTCAACAGGTTTTCAACGCCTAACCTAAACGGTTGCATAAAAAATAATAAGTATGTATCAGTATTTTTTGAAAGTCAACCTCCGGAAGGGTTAAGATAAGGGTTAACTTTTTCTTGTTTTATAGAGAGATACCATTTCGCCCAAATTGTTAGAGTCGGACACTTCACACATGCGAAATAAATAGTAGCATTTTAACATTTTTTTTTAAAAACAGCCTTTGGAAAATAATTAATTAGGTATTTAATTCAGAATATTCATATCTCGACAGTTAGTGAAGTATAGTTCAGTAAGTCTTTATATAGTAGTTATGTAACGAGTAGTTACACTTCAAATCAAGTATATGGTATCATAACAAATAAAAACGTACGTAGACTCTTGACAATCAAAAGAGTGCAAAAGTGTTTTAACGTTTTTCGAAAACCGACTTTTAAGCATTATTTTGACAGGATTTTAAACCATTTTAAAATTGTTAAAAACCTTTTTATGATGGTATGGCAGAACTTAATGTACAGACTATACAGTAAGCGTCACCCTAATGCGTTCATAGCCGAATGAAGGGCAATTGATAATTTAACTTCTTTGTTGAGTAGGGTGTAAACATGAGGTGGGAACCAATCGCGATCCAATCGCTAGCGCAGGCGTATGAAAGGCATCCGGTTTGTCGGTAGGGCGGTTTGAGTTAAAATTTGAAATACCATTTTATATTTTATTCTGGTCTAGTGCCCGATTAGAAAAGTGCGTTATATACATTCATAAAAATAAAAATGGATATTTATCACATTGACGAAAAAGTTCAAATAATTAAATGGTATTTTGGTGGTCGGTCTGTAAGGGATAGTAAAGCCATTTTTAACGAAAAATTTCCCAATAGGCCCTCACCGACGATATCAACGATTAATCGGATCGTTAAAAATTTCGAAAAACATGAATATTTCGAAATATGAAAAAACATGCCAGTACCGGTAATTATTATTCAATATTGTCATTTGCCAATGATTTTACGTATATGTGTAAGGTAAAACACACACGCCAGTACATCTCCTTCGAACAACTATTCGCATACTAAAAATATAAATTAACCAAACGACAACAAACGTCTAGTCCCCGAGCGCTGGCGCAGTTTGAATTTGACATGCGCAGATGCTACTAACATGAACATGGTGATTACGTCAGATTTCGGCGAATCTCAACAGAGTCGGACTCGGGTCATTATTATTACAAAACGATAGTTCACAGAAAATTAAAACGTACTAAAGGGCTAACGTCTTGCCAAATTTTTATACCTGCTAAACAGATATTTGGAACAGGTCTGCCCTTGAAGGAAGACTCGTTTTTTCAGGGTATACCTGTTCCAAATGCCTGCTCTCATAATACCTGTTTTGAGACAAGGAAGACTAATATTTCGTCAGATTAAAGGTAAAATTAATTAAGTAACACAAAATCAGCTGTAACAAAACTGCAACTGTTTAACAAAAGACCAAAAAAGTTGCAAAAATATGCACTGCAAAATATCATACGCTAGTTAAAAAGTAATGTTACTCTTTGTATTAAACAATTTATGAGTTTTAATGGATAAGTCCTTTTAAGTTTCATTTTTCGTGACCACTGACATTACCACACCTAAATACCGTCGTGTAATAGTAAGCTTCCTAGTACGTTTATTCGAATATTCACTAATTTATTCTGATGTATTTTCTGTGTATTTCTGTGTATCGCTTTGCAATAATAGTGACCTGAGCTACGATTCGCCGGAACTTTGTACGCCGAAGCAACAGGCAGTTCTGTCTGCGATTCGCCGAAATTTTGTACGCCGAAGCCGATGCATTGGACGGTTCGTTCTGCCTTGTTTCGCTATTGTCATATCAACATAATTCCTATTAGATATTTTAAAATTGTTTCACAGCTATTTAAAGTAATAACTGTTTAAAATTATTTCACAGTAGTTAGGTTGAAAAAAGATAACAGTAAACTTTATTATACGATACGCAACGCAGTCTGAAAATTAAATTGGCTTATATTAATTGATCGTACATCAATGCATTTTGTAAATATACGGTTTTTATAAAGACTTATGCAGAGTTAAGAGTTACAGTTAGTTCTGTCAACGTTGCTGTTTAGATTTCCGCTAAGACCCCCTCTTAGCTTTATGTACAACCAAGCCCTCCCGCCCCAAGTAAATTCGCCTAACTATGACATAAAAATGTATCATTTAATATGTATTTAATATCCACCTATGGACGCTTACTGTATACAAGTAGATATATACTGTCTTATAATGATTTCAAGTTATTTTAAATGACACGAATTATAGCCTATATAACTTCTTTAACTTAAAGATAGTGTACATGTAGGGTAGGTATAATGTATGTATATGATACTTTTACAACCTTAAGACTTGATTTTCTTTTAGTAAGAAGTTAAAAATAAATAAGTACGTGTATCATAAACACACATTTAAATCATATTTTCTATACCAAACAAGGATTAAAAGGGAAATATCATCACTAAAAATCAATATATCTTATAAGTTTTTCCCGTGTAGGTACTTAAACTTTTGTTAGACTTCGTCTCTATTGAATTTTAGTCTAACAGTCCTTTCTTTGTAATAAAAGTTTTCTGTCAAATTTTGGTCACCCTAACAAAACCATTTATTATATATGACTAATATTAAAATCGTAACATTTTTCTATAACTACAACGTACTTTCCTATACATAAGAACACATACAGAGGTACAAATCAATATGATTCCAGTTACCAATATAATCATCCAGCTATCTATATTATGTATTTGACTGATCACATTTTTTTTTATTTCATTGTTACAACTTTATAAAGAAAACTTCTAAATCTTTCTCCTACAAACAAACAAAATATAACCTATGTAGACGATAGCCACGAGTTTTTTTGTGTATAGGCTTACGTAACGTCTTCATTAAAAACAGTGTCCTTCATCTTGTATTGAAAGGTAAAAGTTAACCAGTTGGTTCAAATTCATCTGAGTCATCGAACTAACAAGATATAAAATCTTAGATATACATATGTCATTAACATATGGTACCTGGCCAAAAAGCAAAGACCTCGAACACTACGCCTGCCTATATTTAAATATTTAAATATTATTCTTACTTGGTGTTTATATGTCTTAAAACTTAAAATACCACATATTTGCATGTATTAAAAATTTCAATGACATCGTTTGTTTAAATAAAGTAGGAATATGAGAGTTAAAATCCAAAGTATTTATAGCCATTTAAATAATAAATATCGGTTATCGGAAATTCATTAATAATTTAGATAAACATTACGGTAAACGAATAATAAATGTAAAAATATCAAATTATTTTAGTTTTAACTAATATCTTGAACTGTAACGAACTGACTCCAAACTGACGAAGTCAAAAAACAAAATCCGTTTTAAAAGGTAGTCCTCGCTGTAGAATGTTGTTTACTCAGGCCACCTAGATGACATTATTAGTCCAGCTTAAAGAAAAAAACGTGGAACTATGTACGTGGAATTATATTATATAGTAAATCTCGCATGTTTAATTTATTGTGAGATGCAAGCTGTTTAAATATGAGATTTTAAATCACAAATTAGTCCTAAAAATAGACTGATGTTAAAAAATTTCATATGCTGATATTTTATGCGGAAATCTAATATTCCAAGTGAAAATGTAAGAGAAGCGAAAACTGAAATTGTAATTTTGGTTACGTTAACGTTACGTTACGTTAAGTTATACAGAAATAAACTTATTTTTTTCATAGCACTTGCCTCTTATTTAATTTATTTGTAATTAATTTATTAGTTATGTAAATAAAATCAAATTATTATTAGATACTACTATTATCATTATTTTAGGGTAGGATAAAGTAAAAATTGTTTAATAAGTATGCCCTAATTTTCCAGCCGAGTGTAATCGCCAAAATTGCCAAATTTTTTTCCCTCTTATAATACTTTATTCAGCTAGGTGCCAAGTGAATGGCTGAATATAAAACTTGTGAACACATACACGACTTTCAGGATAGTTATTTTAGACATCAAAATGTCCTTAAAATCGTTAGTTGTTAATAAGAAAAGGACAAAATAATGTGTGCTTCCATAGATCTCTAAAAAGGTTAGCACATTATTAATTACCGACTTCAGAAACTTTCTATAGCATCAATTTTTCTCTTTTTCTCTGCACCCCCATATAACCCCCATAAACTCTTATAGAGGGAATTAAAAAAAAAAATCATAGTGGTTTTTTGGGTGGCTGATCATTAATCTGAAGTCAAGAATAAATTTCGACTTAACGACAGCTGTTAAAAAGCTGTCAAATTTCACTAAAAAGTAAAAAGTTGATATTAAATGCATATTATTAAGTTTTTTGGGTTGCTGATTACGATTCTGAAGTCAAAAATGGTTTTTGACATAATTCATTTTTGATTTCAGAATCGTAATCAGCAACACAATAAACTTAATAATATGCATTTAATATCAACTTTTTACTTTTTAGTGAAATTTGACAGGTTGTTGACAGCTGTCATTAAGTCGAAATTTATTCTTGACTTCATATTCGTGATCAGCGAATGGGGGTTATATGGGGGTGGAGAGAAAAATTGATGCGGTAGAATTTTTTTTTGCCAAATTTGGTTTCAGTGCATCAAAATACATAGGAAATGATGGGTCTGATCGCAAAGACAGAACATTGTAGACCTGAAGGACATCAAAATTCGACCAGGCATTAGTGGAAACCGTTAAAAAACTATACGTGTAAAACACGTTTCCTGAAATTCTATAAACATGTTGTTACCTACTCTTGATATTGTTACATAACTGTATGCAGAGTACTTTAAGCATGTAAATCTCTAAATTCTACGAATAAAAATATATCCATTTCTGGAAAATGGATCTTATATTATCTTCATTCTCAAAGTATTACATTTTTAAGCTAAGTGTAGAAGTTCGAGTAAAACAAAACAATGTTTGTAGGTAGGTACGTATGTATATGTATACAAGTATTACCAATAAACCTTCTTCGAACACTACGAATCTGTATTTCGATTCAACCTTACTTAATTCGTAATAGATCACGTACATTAAATGTTAAAAAATGTGGAACATGTGGAAAAAAGCCATTAATCCACATACTTTAAATGCATAACTAAAAAAGATTTCAACAAAAAGTGATTAGGTTATATAAAGAGTTGGCCCGTCTTGACTTAGGAATAACAAATATTATCAGCTAAAAAAATTATATGTGGAAGGCAAGGCGGTGTGGAATGGGATGGAATAGGTCACGCAGATTGTCCGCTGCCGATCGCTTGAACACGTATGGGGAATCCTGCGGCACACCGGTGGAGCTTTACGGGCGAAACATACCGTGTGTGTAAAGCCGACATCAGCCAGTTATTAAAAAGGACAAACAGAAGTGAGACGACAGATAAAAATCAACCGCATACGCATCGAAGGTAGTGAGGGAATAACTGTGGATTTATAAACTCGTCGTTCGCGCATCGTGGAGCAAGATTTTATACATAAACATTATAATAGCCAACAATCCCATCAATTTGGTATTATTGTTTGTCAAATCCATGTTTACAAAATAAAAAACAAACAAAACAAATTTAGGTTAACATAACCTTAATTTATGAAACAAAAGAAAACGCGAGCACCAACGACAGTTTATAAATGGCATGTTTGAGTTGGTACGGCGACAACCCCAAAGTCGCTCCACCGACGCCAACGCCAATGCGAGCGAAGAGTTTATAAATCCAGCGTAAGGCCGACACTCTCACCACACTACGTTAGTTGTTAGGACGAGAAGTGTAGAATTTGTCGTTTTTCACAATCGGCCGATGTCGGCTTTACACATACTGTATGTGCAGAAGCGCTTTGTCGTATCAATGTGTACACTGTCCAGTGGCGGTTCGTGACTTTTTTTTGGGAAGGCAACGAATTTTATAAAAATATTTGTTACCTAAATTTTTGTAATTTTATGCTCAACTAACGAAATAAGTATATTTCATTAGTTGAGCAAAACCATCGGGAAGGTGTAGAGTTTCCATCAAATTTATTTTACTATTAAATGATGCAGTAAAATAAAATACGGATTTTTGCCAGGAATGGAAAAAATAGGAAAGAGGACATATGGAAAATGGGATAAGGGGGAAAAAATTCGAAAAATTAAAGGACTTCTAAAAAAAATTGGACAAGAATAGCTAGTCCTGGATAAGATTAAGATAAAAAAGGATAAAACAAAATGCTTTCCGCAGAAAAAAAACTAGCTCTTAAATAATTATATCTAACAAAAATATGAATGCTTGTGCACGCACAACGAATAAAAATATCAAACTTAACATTATTAAATACATAAAAGAATTTTAGTGAATAACTAAACGCATAAACAAATTATTGTTTTAATAGGAAGGTAATTATGAAGTTTAACACTTGTACTGGAGTGGAATTCTGCGTTTTTTTTTTTATCCGAAAAGTAATCTATTAACTAACCGATCTGACGGGCTGAATCGATCACATTCATAATATTTTATTTTCCTAAAATATGTAATTTACAAACACAACGAATATGTTCCTGACTTTTTGAATGTCTGTCAATTGAACGAGATAAATTTTTAAGATTATCAAATCCAGACTTTGTCCACGCAGCTTCTCCACAATTTGAAAATAATACACACGGCCAGTATAATAATTTATTTAAAGTTAAATAACCACTTAGCCATTTGCATTTATCATAATACGTATTAACAAAACCACGAGCCAACTTACCCTGATTAATTAAAGTTTTACTTAGATCTGGTCGTGGTATTTTTAAATATTTAACAAATAATTTATCCTCATAAGAAAAACGACTAAATCTGTATTTTATAAGATACTGAACAATATCATTGCAGGTTCGAATATTTATTTGAGTGTCATTACAACTCGTATTATTATTATCAAACAAACTGCTACACTCGCCAGTTACCTCCATTATAATGGTGTATAATTAATTAAATAAAACCTTCAAATAATGACTTACGTAAATAATATGGTTCACTTTCAATAATTACTATTACCCTCCTATACCACTCAAAGCACTGAAAAAACTCGGCAAGAATAACGGCACTTTCCAAGGAAATTTCCGAAACACCGGACAATTAACATAATAAAATAAACATAAATTTTCTAGATTAGGTTAATGAAATAAAACAACCGCTTTCCACGCGTGAGAGGTGGAAGGAGGGCGTGTTTGCCTCCGCTATGCAATTTTTAAAATGACCTTTAATGCCACTGAAGTTAAGGGTTACATTTTAAACAGACGCAGATTGTGACGCGATAACCCGCTATTCCGTATACATAACTAGTCTACATAAATATGTGAAAACATTGAGAGCGGAGGCATGCCACCACGGCGATAGGCTAGGCGCTGGGTCTTTTATGAGGGCTACTATGTTACAAATAATAGTACAGGAACTCCTTTGACATATGTAGGCATGTTTATTAATATTTTTAATTTTAGAAATTATTTTTTACCCGATATAAATGAAGTATTATAGGTATGCAGGTATAGGTAGGTTTATAAAAAAAAATTCTTTGGAATTTTCACAGCACTGCCTCATCTGCCTCCCCCTGACGAGCCGCCACTGACACTGTCTTATCCTGTTTAAGCAATAGGTATATGTATATGATATATTTAGTACTTCACGTAGGTATTAATTAAAACTGGAAACACAGGCCGCGTTTTCCTCATTTCAAATAAAAATTAATTCCATATTTCAGTCGCACTTCTTGATATTATATACTTTATTCATAATCGGGGATCAAATTTCAGGTTGCTATTCCGGAAATGAATTTTATTTATCACCGGATTTTACGATTGTTGGTTTACCTAGAACTTCTAATGTATCGCCAGATTACTACAATAGATTGACATACCTGGTATACCTATTATGATTTCGTAAATTATCAAAAGACCATTAACAGACCTACGAAGCAGGCCTGTGATTTAAACACAACTTTTTTTCACAAGTAAGTTAAATAACGAAGTTCATTTAAAGAAAATGTGTATGAGCGCTACTGACAAATTTGAAAATACTTACACATCAATAACACATCAAATCACACATCAATACATCAATAGTTGACTTTCCGGACGAAACTGATGTAATTAAATTTTGTTTGCTTATTTTAATTTACTTCAAATTAGTAAATTACTAGAATGGAATGAAGTATTTATGTTATTATTAAATTAAAATTATTAAAATTAAATTAAGTATTTTAATATATGTATTAAAATACATACATGTGATGGTCTGTGAAAAGGAACCAGATGTCGGAAAAGTGAATTTTGCGCTACAGCCCAAAACGCAGTTTCAAGTCGAAAAATGTATCGCCCATACTAGCAATACAATAGATATTTATCGATAGAAATATATCGCACATACCTGCACTATCTGTAGGTACATATTCGCAGGACATCATACCAAAATTTCAGCCGGATTGGAGCAATAGAAGACGAGATATCGATTTTTTTCTCAAAATTACGATTTTACATATTGAAACTTTACCTTTTCAGTTCGAGCTATATTAACGCTAGAGACTTTATTTTTTTAAAATGAAGCGAAATTTATGCTCTATGGAAATCTGACCCCCACCAGAAAACAGTTTTTCGGACTTCTGGTACCTTTTCACAGACCGCAGCACATATACAGTATTTTCACGATGAAAGGAATAAATTCGATAATTATTTTTGGGAAAGTTTTTACATTAAAGAGAGCTGGTGGATTTTATTTTTTTTAAGACACTTTTTTTCATTATATGTAATTAGTAGAAGTGAAAGTATTTTTTACTGTCATTTCGAGATCGTCTTTTGTTTCCAAGTTATGACGTCATAGGCTAAATTTTCAAATGACAACCTTTTTTTTGAGGATTCACAAAGACGGATACTTTCTGCGTACAGTCACGTAAAAAAGTTGTATATTGAAGGGAGGAAATCTCGAGATATTTTACTTTATCGTAACCAACAATCTGACAATGAAATGTTAAATAAATATCAGATTTTCAGTAACACATTTATTAATCAGTTAGCATAAAGTAATTATTTTTATAGTAGTATTATATTTTTATAGTGTTTATAGTAAAATAGTAGTATTATAGTAATATAATGATATAACATACCACTACAATAGCCAAATTATTGTTATATCTATATACATATACGAGTACTCTACTCTGATGGTTTAATCAAGGTTTTTATTACTGCGAAACTATCGACCTCGTCAACGCAGAACTGCAACTCGAATATAAAAGCCCCCCCAGCTATTTTAGAACGATCTGCAACTTTTTATACCGTCAACTCTAAATTAAATACTGACAACATACAGTAGGTGTGTATGTAATTCTTTCTTTTTTATCTTATAATTTAAATAATCATTACCTGTTGTTAATAAAATATAGTTAATACAATATGCCCTGCAAATTTCTTCTTAGTAAATTATAAACGTAAATAAATAAATTGTCGTGAGGATTGGCGTGATTGAACGTATCCATTGCCGGTGACGTAAGTTTTACATTACGACACAGAAGATCAAGGGACGCAGTTTGTATGCACGTATACGTAGGGTGTCAACAGTTTCGATGAAGTTGCATGATATATTTTCAAGTGTAAGAGAAACGTTGCTGCATAAAGTCTGCCTCATGAAAGTAGTATCTCCAGATTTGCAAAAGTTTCAGTGGTTTATATTGTAAATTTTAACTTTCGCGTCTTAGCTACTTTTATGTTTTTTTTGCAATGTTCGTTTATCATAAAGACGTATTTTTCAACATTCTTTTCATGAAAGACAAATCTTTTATACTATCCATGCGTTCATTCAACATTTAAAACAGGTTTTATGTTTGGTTTAATGACAATTTTTAAGATAAATCTCGGACAAATTGAAAGTTACAACAGAAATTAAATACCATTTTTAGTCGTTACTACTATCCTTTTTTCTTAAAAATTAATCGTCAAATAAACCAAAAAACTGCGAAAAATGTTAAGTTGCTGATAATTTCCAAATAGTACCGCCATTGTTTATATAAAAAAAAAAAAAAAAAAGATTGTCGTTTTTAATGAAATTTACAATTTAAAATGATATTAATATGGCAAATGCCTTTTCGATGATTGATTGAAAATATTATAAGTACTGTCTTAAATATCAATTTTCCAATGAATTGTACCAATAAAGATTGGTATAATTCAGTTTATGATGTCAATTATTTAAAAAAAAAAATCGTTAATAGTACTTCTTGATTTTTCTCATAGAAAAAGGACTCCTAGTTGGCAATGACTTTACTCCACGGGAGACGAGGAGCACGCATCTAATGCTTTTTTAAGAGACCTTTCCATTAAAACAGTTAAAGAAAACCGGACTAGAAATAAAGATTTTAGAAGGGGTAGATATACCTTAAGTGGGACATACAGTATATGTTTTTTGATGGCCTTATAAACGGAATTGGGTAAAGAGCGGGTAAACTTTATTATCAAGAATTAAGAATTACCAGGTATGATGGTATAATATCTTTATCGAATACAGTGATTTCAGATCCCTACATATTTTAAATTAACTATATGTTTGATATATTCATACTTACTTCTGTTTCAACGTACCTGATACAACATTGTTTCCAATTAATTTTAAACAACATATCATCGATATGTATGACAAATCCTTAACTGAAGAACAAAGGTATCAAATATAGCCTTTATACTGTACGCCAATTTTATTTACCGGCGTTCTACAGTACTCCGATATTTACACTGATTCTTATTTTCGTTTACAATAGATGATCGAATGAGTAAGATATGTAGGTACTATGTTAAACTATGTGTTTATGAAAAAACACTAAAAATGGCAATATACATGCACACTTACTGGTTTATGCGCGTATTTAACTACTACTTCTCACGAGAATAACCTTTAAGAATACAATAGAAAACATATTACTTAATTACATGTACATGTACATTATGCCGTATTAATATCCAAGGAAACTGAGTTGAATCATGCCAATGGTCTTGAAATTATTTAGGTGTACATACATAAAAATTGTTCATTAAAAACATGTCCTTTCAAAAGACTATATTAAGAAAACTGTATGTAAACGCCCCATTGATCATACACTAATATAAAAATATTAGAATAATCCAAGGTCCTACCTTTGGCTGAGCATGTTGCAAAGACTGCAAGTAAACATAACCAAATCCTTATAAAATGCATAGCAGTTTTGTAAAATATCACCAACACTCTTAACCGACACTACTATTATAGACGATGTGTCAACTGTAAAATTGTTATAAACTATATGAAAGTGAAATGTTGTATTAACTAAAGCACAATGTTCTTGTCATATCTTAAGCAATACGCATGGGCGTCTCAGAACAAACTGAGTAAGCTTAATGGTTGCATAGGTGGGCTGCGGTTGACTCTCTCTCCAGTCACCTTGTCTTGTCTTCGCGCACTTACCTTAGTCTACCTGTGGCACTGAACGAATACGAGGCGAGATAAAATATCACCGTCGCACCGGTCGAAAAAGGTGGGTAACCTGAGGATGGTGTCCGAATATCAGTACTTGTGTTTACTCAGTATATTAGTTTGCGTTTTTATGTTTACATCTCAATTTTAAAACGTATTATTAAGAACTGTACAAGTGGCTTTGCACAAATTAGAATCCTATGTATAATAAAATTATGAAACACGAGAAAAATCAAAAGATTTTTGTTTGAAGTAATCGTGGCTTGGTACAGCAAAAGATCAGGTTGGTATAACAATGAAAAAAAAGTTAACTATATTAAAACTTTGTGTGTACAAGTGAAAAATCGATCATTACATTGATTTCACCGGCACACAAAAAAATAAAAGTGGTCATTACTTTTGACCAGACCCATCCAGGGTTATGTATTTCGATGCGCTGAATCCGAATTTGAGGTCGGTTTAACCCGTACAACCTCAAAATTTTGAGTAAATTGCAAAAAAACGCTAAAAATCGCTAAAAATGGCAAAAAAAATGCAGTTATGCAAGTGATAAATTTTTTTACGAACTAGATCAAGTATGTTTATTATGTATTTCGATGCGCTGAATCCGAATCTGAAGTTGAGTTAGCTTGTCAACCCTCCAAATTTTGAGTAAATTGCAAAAAAACCGCTAAAAATCGTAAAAATTTATGAAAACGTTATGAAAACGAAAAAAAAAATTTCGAACTAGATCTAGTATGTTTTTTTATGTATTTTGATGCGCTGAATCCAAATCACAAGTTGATTTAGCTGGTATACCCTTCAAAGTTAGAGTAAATTGCGAATAACCGCTGAAAATTGCTAAGAAATCGTGAAAAATTGCAATTATGCAAACTAAAAAAAAAAAATGTTAAACTAAATCAAGTATTTTTCTTATGTATTTTGATGTGCTGAATTCAAATCCGAAGTCGGTTTGGCTTGTACACCCTCCAACTTTAAATAAATTGCGAAAAAACTTTAAAAATAGCCAAAATCGTAAAAAATAGTCATGAAGTAGTAGATAATATCAAAAAATAGTATTGTTCTTACTCACAGTAATAAACAAACCATGATTCCTTTCAAATTATACTATAACATCAATAGATTGTAATTTAAATTAAAAAAAAAACGACCTTCCTTGATTTTACACTGTTCTTCGCTTGTATCGACTACAATGAAGAATAAGAACGATTTCATCAAGACATAAATGAAATGGAGAATTGGTATCAAGGAATATGGAATGTCAACATGATGGCCGATTTTTGCTGGACTTTAAAGAGAGAAATAACGAGAGAAAATAGAAAACGAAAGAGAAACCTACTGCATAGAACATTCGAAGAAAAAAGAATTCGATACAAGCGAAGAACAGTGTAAAATCAAGGAAGGTCGTTTTTTTTTTAATTCTAATTACAATCTATAGATATTATAGTATAATTTGAAAGGAATCATGGTTTGTTTATTACTGTGAGTAAGAACAATACTATTTTTTGATATTATCTACTATTTCATGACTGTTTTTTACGATTTTTTTGCTATTTTTAGCGTTTTTTCGCAATTTATTTAAAGTTGGCAACAAGTTGGCTTGGTGTACAAGCCAAACCGACTTCGGATTTGAATTCAGCGAATCAAAATACATAAGAAAAATACTTGATTTAGTTTAAGAATTTTTTTTTCGTTTGCATAATTGCAGTTTTTCACGATTTTTTAGCAATTTTCAACGGTTATTCGCAATTTACTATAATTTTGGAAGGTCTATAAGCTAAATCAACTTGTGATTTGGATTCAGCGCATCAAAATACACAAAAAAACATACATGATCTAGTTCGAAAATTTTTTTTTCGTTTTCATAACTTCAATTTTCACGATTTTTAGCGATTTTCAGCGGTTTCATGCAATTTATTCTAAATTTGGAGAGTTGACGAACTATATCAATGTCAGATTCGGATTCAGCGCATCGAAATACATAATAAACATACTTGAGCTAGTTCGTAAAAAAATTTCTCGCTTGCATAACTGCATTTTGCTATTTTTAGCGATTTTTAGCGGTTTTTTGCAATTTACTCAAAATTTTGAGGGTGTACGGGTTAAACTGACCTCAAATTCGGATTCAGCGCATCGAAATACATTACCCTAGATGGGTCTGGTCAAAAGTAATGACCACTTTTCTTTTTTTGTGTGCTAGTGTTTTTAGCACAAACGACAATTTCAATCATTCCGAGCACTATGAAAGAAAAACCGCAGGACTTTGAAACTATCAGGGTCTTTGGGGTACTTTAACCCTTAATAGTCACTGTGGGTCCATAGGTCCAGTCCTTTTTTTGACCTCGAATACTGCCCAGTAAAATAGAACAATTTGTACATTTTTTTTTGCATTGTTAAAAATTTATTTTTCATTTACAACCGACTTTCTTCCATTAAAATAGGTTCAAATTATACCCCGGAATTCTTTAAATTATTTGAAATGCATTATTCAATTATTTATAACAATTTAAAGACGTCTGGGTCCGATGGACCCAGTCTGACTATTACGTCTTTCTGGGAAAGTGTGACTATTAAGGGTTAAGGTTGAAAAGTTGCAGTCAATATCTTTAGTCTATCCATTATTTGCAAAGTTATGCCAAATTATGCAAATATCACTACAACTTATAAAGGATACTTTGCAATTTTCAAAACCTTACTTGATTTTCCCGAGTAATTGATTATCAAGGTCAACAATGACATTTTTACTTTTAACAACGCTAAAAATCATCGTACATGGCTCATTAACAGGTCAAATTAAAAATATTTATATTATCTAAAAGACCTTGATAATAAATATATTGAGGGTCCTGTTAAAAGACAAGCAAAAATTTCGAAATTTTTTTTCTATGGTTTTCTTATGATCTTACTCAAAAACTACGGGCTCAAAAAATTTAAACTCAGGATTCAAAAACTAGAAACTTGGAGCTTCAATTTCCTTTTTTCCCTACAACCATTTTCCTCAAGTTACAGCCCTTTGAAAAAAAAAACTAAACATTTGGAATTTTTTATATCCCTTCATTTCTGCCCCTAGTGTGTGTATTATTCGTAAATTAACCAAAATAATACATCATTACCAATTGCTGATGTTATAATGTTTGGAAATCCACCAAATGTGACTAATTTTCACAAAACATGTCCAAAATTGGCTTATCATACTCTCCTGCAAATTTCACAATCATATCTTCTAAGTAGAAGTCAATATGTGGCTTGTAGTGGGTTTCGGTCTATTGAATAGCTGGTAACATCGGGATTTCCACAAATGTAATATCAATTATTGGTGCTTTGCTCTTTAATTTATTCATGAATGATGTTATAAACATTATTAATGTAGGCTATTTGAATCGTGATTTGTTAATAGAACATCAGTGTCAATTTGGTGATTTTTAGTTTCTGACTTAATTGGATATATCACAGGAAAGGTACTGTTTAACTATTAAAGGGGCATCGATCTTTGGACATATATATAGCAATAAGCTATACCCGAAACTTTTCTCTAAAAGACTAATGACATTTTAACAAATTAATTTACTTCATGCTGATAATCTTAAACTTTTTATAGTTGTTAGCTGTATGGAGGACTGTTTGATTTTGCAAAATAGTCAGTCCAACGTATATCGTATGTCCCCGGAAGGGGTACACTGCACTCTTGGAAACTGTCTTATTCATTTTTCTAAAAAAAACATCAATCTTTTACGACAAAATATTTTGTCATGGGTCAGTAGTCAAACGTCAAGCCTCTCTTTGATCAAGAAGTCGTACTACTAAAGCCTGGGCTCTCCCCAGTAAAAAAGGCTTTTGCAGTGGACATTAAAACACACGATAAAGGTGCATCCTTTATACATAGATTTGGCACACTCTACTTGTTTACTGACAATCTAATCTGAACGCCGCACGGTAAAATCCTCGAAAACTGGCTTAAAATAAAAACAATAAATTTTATTTAGAGCGGTCTATTTATTTTACTTAAAAAACACTTATTAACAGATGATAAAACAGAATTCAAATTCTTACGAGCATATGTAGACTGTTGTAAGATGTCACTGTTTCAGCGACTTATGGTTAAAGGTAACGGAGCACAATTTGAGCACAATATATTTTCGCTATGGAACTTTCAGATGTCTGTATATACCTACTCATATCGTTTTAAACTAACATTTTCAACGGTTAATAGATATACATGTACATGAACCTGAAAGAAATGAGTGCTTAACGTATTGGAATTATTGTACAATTTATAAACAGTCAATTTTTTAGTTGTGCTCAGAGGTAGATCGAGATTTATTTTTAATTAGGTTAGAGTTACAGGAATCTATACAGTTTACTTACATACCTTGCCTATTACTAACCCTTACTAACATAACCTTCAATTTGCGCAAAATAAACAGTATAAATGATTATTAAACAAGTTATTTTTTGTATGAATCGAACATTTAATACCACGTTTGCTGATATTTACTGACGTTTGCTGACTTCTTGCCACATTGTGCGCCGACAGGATGGTCAAAATTGATAAAACAGCTTTAGTGCCACATGCCCAACAATTGTTTGTAACACGGCAGCAGAGATATGTACATTTTGCAAGGGGACAATGACCCGAGACGTCAAAATAACATATGCACGCAATAGATGCGAAATAATGACCGATATTTTTGACTGTCCGTCACAGACACCTGATGCCAATCCAAGCGAAAATGTTTGGGCATATGTAAAGCACAAGCTTCGTGGAAAAAGTTATGGACTGCGAGGCAGTTAATCATATACATTTGTGCAATATGGAGTTCTTTATCTTTAGAATATACTATAAAATGAAAATATGCATCAGCGACATCAGGCTATTACCGGCGATAACGAGGACTGGACAACTTCATAATATGGACGTGCCATAGTGCTACTATAGCAGTAGCACTACTTACTACTATTTTTTGTTAATACGAGTATACATACACGGTGGTCACCTTTAAAGTGTACACCATTGTGATCTTTTAAACTAAAAGAGATACAGGCCTGCTTAAATTACAGTTGCGCATTTTTGTGCCATTAAAAAACTTGAAAAGAAAGTGAGATACATAGCATCGTCCCTGAAATATCCTGAAAAAACTGAAAACTCGTGTTTTCCCGTTTCTTCGATATCATATTTTCATCATCATTTTTCCTTTATCATAATTTCATTATATTTGCCTCATCATAACCATAACATAGTATAAAACAAAGTCGCTTCCCGCTGTCTGTCTGTCCCCATGTATGCTTAGATCTTTAAAACTACGCAACGGATTTTGATGCGGTTTTTTTTTTAATAGATAGAGTGATTCAAGAGGAAGGTTTATATGTATAATACATGCATAATATAGTAGAGAAACACTGATAATTTTAGAGGTTTCTAATGTGATGTCGTAAATAAACACATTTTTTTGCGCTTACATTGCAAACGCTGGCTGAACCCTACGAGATAGATCAAAATAATGTACTACAGTATTGTACACCTTAAAACGGTCTACAAAAAATTGTATATCATATGAGGAAAATGTAATGAAATTTGTTACGATTATATAAACCGATATTGTAAATCTACTAGAGGTAACATACAATTTCTAGACATATTAGATGTTCATGTTTTAATCAAGTTTAGATTTTCTTATGGGAGCCATACTGGATTTTTTTGTCACTGGATAAAAAATAAAATTGGATAAAAAATGACAAATCAAATTTGATTCATAAGTAGATCGCACATCACCTACTTGCAATTTAGTTGACCCAGAGCCATGAAGTAGATACGCTACGCCCTATATTTTGACGCAATGTAACATTAAATATTATGTCCAATGTGCTGGTAAAAGTCGACCCAACACCAACAAAGTAAATAAATTTATCAGGGATTTTCCGGATTTATACTATAATGGTGCTGTAATAATCTGTAAGGTGTGCGAAAGAAACCCAATGTGTTGGGATAAATATGGCTGCAAAAAGCACGTTAATAGTGTGAACCATATACAGAAAAAGGCTGGCGTGCCTCAAAAAACACAGTTTATGTTCGATTTATTGCTAATGTTGATTATGTTTAGTGTTCCGTTGCAGATACTGGAGAACAAAACCTTTCCAGGATTTCTGGAATAAATACTGTCCCCAGATGTCATTACCAAGCGGCAGAATATTACGTAAATATATACCAACTGCACAGGAAGATGTTACAAACAAAATAAAATGTGTATTAAAAAATGTGCGGCTATGACTGTATATTGATGAGACGACATTTTTAAAAAATAATCCATTATCAAGATTGTAGTACGTGTGCTGGACATACGTGTCAGGTGTCCCAATATTCCGGAACCACCACAGACGATTCTTACACGCTGGGGAACACGGTTGAAGGCAGCTTTTTATTATGCTAAATATTTAAACAAATAAAAACTCTAATACTAGAATTCAATTCCAACGAGGCTGCCACCATTAAGGAAAGCCAGACAAAATTCCAAGACATATCTGTTGAAACGGATTTAAAAACGATTTTCAAACACTATAGTAAACATTTACATGACGCTATAGAAAAATTGCAAGACAGTGTGTTGCCTTTAGTGGACTCAGTGCAAAAAATGAACGAAATAAATAAAGTGTTACACACTATAGATGACATCAAAATGAGCGCGTTAAAAAAAATCACACGTGACCTACAAAAAGACGCCGGTTTTACCAGATTGAAACAAATTTGAGACGGTACATCTTTAGAGCCTTAAGTGCATTCAAAGATTATTTTAAGTATGCGAATATTCGGTATGTCGAATATATATCGGTAGATGTCGAAATGTCATTTTCACAATATAAAAATACTTTTTCACCACAACAATCATCACTTAAGGAGACGACCATTGAAATGTACCTGATGCTGACAAGTTTTTACGGGTCTTATTCAATTTGTGAGGTTCCAGTTAGTTAAGAGGGTAAGTTTTGTATGAACTATTGTAACAATTTAGCTGCTTTTATTACTCGTTAAATGAATATTATGAGGCCGATCCTGTGTTGTCGATCATAGCGCCGACCTCTAGTCATAAGGCTTCATTAAGCGTCGTAATACCTACAAATCCTAGCTTATTGGAAAATCGTAGATGTCATATGGAGTTTTTGACAAATAACATTAACATTGCGCAAATCTCCTTTTTTGTAAACTTCATATTCGACCCACGTTGTGGTAAATCATCCACATTTTTCCCTTCAGTATATCGTTTTAGGGGCATTCCATAGTGACTGGTGGAATTGACTCCGGAATTTGACTAACTATGAGCTATAATTATATAATCTAAACTTATACAATAGTGAAATGTATCTTAAATCATAGGTGAATAACTAACGTACAACATCCCTTTAAAAAAAACGAATACTTTCTAAGTTCTTTGTAATTATTACTTGAACGAACGTGACTGGTGGGACACCGAAAAATCCTCTTCTCTTACCATGGTGTACTTGAAGACGAATTTCAGTTCGACCACTTAACTTTCAAGTGAGATGTTTTCCTTAATATAAAGTCTATTCTATATGCTTCTATTTTTATGAAGAATAATTAGACTGATAGCCTACTTAAAAGCAATAAAAAAAAATTGTGACTGGTGGGACAGGCCTTTGTGACTGGTGGGACAAGTACAAAATATGTGAATACAGTTGTTTATTAAAACCAGTTTTATGATTTTTTACATCTTACTAACGTTGTTATTGATAAGTTCTGCCATAAAGTATTTAAAATAAATAAGAAACTACCAATAAACACAACGCGAATAAAGGATCAAACATACTAATAACAAAATCTCAATAAAACTTTAGTTGTCAACAACAAAAATAAAAGAAACTTGTTTTTAAACTATCATAAAATAAAAATGACGATGTCTAATTTAAAAAATCTATAACTATTAATTTAGTAATTCAAAAATATTAACATTTTCTGCAAATTGGTAGAACATTCGTTTTCCCAACCACTTTATTACAGAATCAGGAAGGATTTCAATTATTTTATCCGCATGGACATAAGACACATCACTATCAGATTCGTCTATGACAAAAAGCTTTGGTTCATAATCTGGTGTCAATTTTAAAAAACGTGACTTTTGTTTCGTCGTCTTCGTCTTTCTCGTCTTGACACACTGCTACATATCTGTGCTCTTTCTTTTGACCTCTTTTCCCTTTTGCCTCTAATTTAACTATGATATAAGTTCCATTCTTATATATTTCGCCCAATTAAACTTGAATAAAAACACTCAAGCATACAATATCAAAGTTAATCTGAATATAAGCTATCGCCAAATTAGTATTCATTTTAGGCTAAAAACAATAAAATCATTCAATTTAAGGTCATACAGAGAAACAAAGCTACAATCTGCAATATTCAAACAAAATTCCATGATATATTAACTGTGAGCCAGAGTCCCGCCAGTCACATGTGACTGGTTGGGCATATTTCTAAAGAGTCTCAAAACTATAATATGGACTTTTTTAACAATTATAAGAAGCTTAAATAGTTTGCCACATGTGTATTACTACTAAAAAGAATCAGAATTGATAAAGTCATATTTGAAATTAGAAAAACAACTTTTATCTCTTTTTGCGTGACTGGTGGGACATGCGATATGCTTATATTCAAACAAAAAATACACAAAAACTAACACACCTTTTCATTTGAATTATATGTAGTTCCTTAGTTTTTTAACTCTTTCTCTGAAATACAATCGTCAGCTTACTAAATTTATTTAGATGGCTAAAAATAGTGTTGCCCACCTAAACAACATTTCCCCCGTAACAGTGGCGGTGCGTGATCCTAAGATTGGGGGTGCACCATACATAAAAATAACGATAATCTAGTCTATTTCACTTTTTAAACACTCCGCCAATGACTCTGTATCATGTCCTACTGGTTTTAAAAAACTCCAGAATCTTTCTACAGGCTTTCCACCCACCATGTAACGATATATTAAAGCCAACTGAAAAATTGTAGAAACGTCTGTAGTTTCGTCTGCTATTATAGCAACAAAAGTGGATTTTTTAATTTCAATGGTTATTTAATCGTGACAAACTTCAACCATGCACTGAAGTAGCTCGTTTTGTATAGTATTAGAAGTTCCTTTAAAGCCGCCGCGTTTTGTAAATGATACTTCATAGCCTCGTCTAATTCGGCACTGAAATCAATCAACCCACGAAAAATGCCTGTATTGGATGATGTTTCCGATTCATCATGTCCTCTTAGGGCCAGTTCAAATTTTCCACAAAAACGAATACAGTTCATAATAACGTTTAAAACATACCTGTTTTTTTTGAAACCGCTTCATTGTGTGCTGCCACTGCTCGTCGATGAGCAGAATCGAGCATTGTCGCAATATTTGCAGTGCCTAGCATGGCTAAATTCAAAACATTATTCATGTGTCCAGCAGAATTTTCATGTTTTTTTTATTATCTCGTTTATGTGATTTAAATCCGTTACTTCAGTTTTGGTCCAAGGTGTTTCTCCGCCAAACAAAACACACGGAAAACAAAACACTGTGTTCAATACATCGCATCCACTTAACCACAAATGTTTTTTAAATAAGTCATTATTAAATGTTCTTACAAATTGTTTATTTTTTCCTTTCACGGCTAATTTTAAATTAATTTGTGGAGTGGGCCTACCTAGAGTTTTAATTTGCGCTTTTTCCTCCAAACTCAAGCTAGAGAATGAAGTTTTTAATAGAAATCATTATTCCAAACTAGATTCTAACCGAAAACCCGAGTTTATATTTTTTTATTCTTAAACTCCGCACATCATATCTATAGGATTCGCCCACTCCTTTTTCGTAATTGTGGAGGGGCAAGCAGTAACAATACGCGTTCACTTTTTCGTATTGCACGGAAGCGCGATGGTCGTCCCGCTTTTTCGTATTGCGCGTGTCGATTCCCGTGCCGCGATCGGAAACCAGTGGCCTTGGAGATAGAGACCTAGCATCTAGTGGATTCGTAACGCTGCTGCCAAATAATATTGAGATGGTATTAACGCTAGGGATGCGGCAAGGCGATAAATTAAGAATGCATCCATTAATTACTAAATAAAATTATTAATGCTAAATTTTGGGTAGTGCGCGCGCACCAGCGCACCTTATAGCCCACCGCCACTGCCCCGTAAACGATTCAATACGACAAAAAAGTTTATGTGGAGAAAAAATCGGTTTTTTATTCTTTTAACAAAATTTGTTTTACAAATTCATAAAATATAGACTTTTAACTATGAGTTAGTACTACATTAGGAATAATTAAAGGAATTTTAAAATTTATGTCGTTTTCCTCTTTTACATGGAATGCCCCTTTACCCACTTCTTCAAAGGATACTGAACGTCTCATATATCTAGCAGCGGCTGCGGCGCTCATTTTTGCAACAGATTAATAATTGTGCCCTAACATCTTACCTACTACCTCTTGTGACTTTCAATTGACGCGGTGATTCACCGGCTATCGTACAGACTAGGGAACATATTGGAGGAGCTTCCCAATGTAGCAGACGAATCCAACGTTTCCAACTAGTACTATTCCAGTCCGTGATCTATGATCGTAGATAACCTAGACTTAAGTGATAAACCTAACCTCGTAGTGCCTGTTTTTCGTTCTGAAATCGATCAAAAACGGAAACATTTTCAGCTCAACTTCAGTTCCCAAAATACTCGATTCTAATATCTCTGTTATTAAGCAAACATAAAAAAACACTCGGAAAATACAAGTAAAATACAAGAATCGTGTATTTTTATGTTGTGTTACGCATTTTTATATCAATTAAAATTATGTAATTTATAAAAATATTGATTGCGATTTCAGAAAAAAAAATAGTATATGTACCTCGTAGTAAAAGCATATTTCCGGACCACGATGCTTGTTCCTGGACGACGATAATTTTCATAGTCGTCCGGGAAAGTATTGCATTTACTCCTAGATACACAATATACTATATAGCAGTGAAATTATTATTCAGAACAATAGAATTATTACTTATAAATACATATATATTTATAACTACATTTCATCCCATTTATATATTTCATGTTTTCTCTACATATATAAACCTGCCAGTCTAACACAAATTTCAAAGTTTCCGCATTATTCCAGCTCAAAAATCGGGCAACGTTGGATTAGTCTGCTACATTTAGATGCTCTTCATATTGGCGACATGTTTTTTTTGTGACAGACTGTACCTATATAAAAGAAAACACGGGCAAACGGCAACATACAAGATCGAATATTTGCTCTTCTTTTTCTTTTTCGGTGAATACGTGCCTTAAGACTCCGGTGTATGTCTCACACATGGAGAACAGCATTTAAAAACAATATTTTCATCATGTAACCCCTTATTGGAGAGGCGGAAACTGGATTGAGTATACGAACGTGTATCTAATCCCAATGTTTAACCTAAGAATACGAAATTTAAAGACCAAATATCTAGGCTATTCGAACTAATATACCCTAAGTGAATGGAAATAATACGAATAAATAAAAAATAAGCTGATATTTTTATTTAATTTTTGCTCATCAGTATAGTCACAAAATGACTAATTAAAACTATTAAACTAAGCTAACTAAAAAACAAATAGAGCAATATACTACGTTGGTTGAACATATCATTGGGCAACATCTATTGGGCATATTCATTTGTTCATTACTTGGAATAAAGTCAATTTCACCATTAACATCAACAGGTGTTAAGCGCATAAGTATAAATTTTTATTATACAGGTTTTTATTATACATTGTGCATACTGTAATTGTGATGATAGAATGGGCCAACCTAGCAAAGTACTGAGTGACCATAAAAAGACATTATCGACGATTATCTACGAATATACAGGGTGATCAATGAGTTTTCGCCAAAGTTAATTGTGGTTGTAACCTAGAACTTTTAAACATTATCAGTTAATTAATTCATTTCTGGTACACAGTGTTTCCTGTTAAACATTAGCAATGTGACATAGTGAACATTTCAAAAATCCAGAAGAATATTCGTAAATAAATATCTACGAATTTGTTGTCGAGTTGAATATTTTTTAATGGTCATTCGGTACTTGCCTAGGTTGTCCCATTCTACCATCATTGTATATATAGTAATATATACTAAATAAGTACTATACAGTACTTACTTAGAAAGTTTAACTACAATGGATAAGAAAAGTATTCCAATAGTGCCTTATTTACTAGTGGCAGTTATGTCAAAACGCTGAGTGATACTCAAGAACCACGGAAACAACGTCATAATATACACACAGATGTAGACCGGGTGTCTACGATACACAGGATACACTCAACTATCTTCATAGACCACTGGTGTATGTATTTGTACATTGATATAACAAGAAATTAGTTTCGTTGATGAACTGTATTATATGATCTAGTTCAATGTGATTGCAATACGTTCATTTGTTTTGAAAGGTAGAGCATACTTCCGGCATAATTTACACTTTATATTTGTTGTAGTTAATGTAATTAATAAAGTTCCGTAAAAATCCGTACATTTTTTATTGCTATTTAACCCACTACCATTAGTTACAAGGAGAGCCACCTTTGCAAACAGCCTGTATGGGTGTGGGCCCATAAAGTATGCCCACCAAACTGGTCCAATCTAATTTATTTAGAATTACTTTTTTTTACAGAAAATTTCTTTATTTTTTGAATTTTTTTACAAAAACAAAATCACGAATTTCAAAAATTTAATAAATTACAATTAAAATAATCGTATATTGATATGTCTTACTATAATTGAATTACAGTTGTTTTCAGTTATCTACAATTATGTTGTAGAACATTAATTACTTGTGGTTTATTTTGTACCGTTCTATCGGCAAAGAAAAATCAGTCTAACTGAAGAGGAACATTTACATTGAATTAAAGTTTAGTGCATACTTGAAATTTTTCCAAATAACGGAACTATAAATTTAACTACATGGAATGTCAAAATTATGAAAATAAAGAAATTATAGTTATAATCAGTAGCGACAGATGAATTCTAAAATTCTCGTGTCATCGCAATGGACCCGCATTTTATTTTAGCCTGTTTGCTTCGCTTACGAAATAAATATTATATACATTTGTTTTAAGTTGTTAAATCTCCATCCGTTAAGTTGTTAAACATCCACGTAGTGGAGCGGAAATATTGTATTCACGAAAAAAAAATAAAAATTGTATTTGCTAGATGGAGTTCACGTTCTGAAACGTCGAGATTTTTAAGTTTAAGCGAAAAAAACATCTGTCTATTTCTGTAACTCTCTCTCTTTTAACTTTTTTTTTTTGATAATTCGAGAACGCATTAAGATAACAACTCCAAATTTGGAACATTTATGTACCATGACGAGATCTCGAACTGACTAGATTTTGAGCTTAATCAGTTGAGGAGTTTGGGGGTTGGGGCGTAATATACTTTTTCTTTGACTATTAGTAATTCAAAAACGAAGCAAGACATGCATTTCAAATTTGAGATACATGTATAACATACAGAGTCTACAAAGTTTTAGCTTAATAAGGTGCGGGGTGGAGGGTCTTGAAAGGGATAAGTATTTAAAATAGGCCAAATACAACATACATTTTTGTAATTAGTAAGGGGATAAAGCTCTAAAAAAAAATACCCTTTTTAGACCCCCCCCTAAGGGATGCAGGGATAACAAAAATAAAATATAAGAGGAATATTAAAAAATTGCAATACGTATATGTATAGGCAAGTCATAATAATAATTTATTATCAGTTGAAGCGGGCTGATTGTTATTTGTTGTCCCATAGGAAGGAACGAGCAAGGGGGTTGTATTTTAACGCGAAGTAAGTAAGATGTTTATGTGACGTCCCGTCTTATAGGTTTGTAAGGTGGATGAATTCAAATATCTCGTTAGTAAGCCTCTAGTTACTTCCTCATTCGAGTATTGGAGATAGAAAATCAAAGGTCCATAAAAGGTCAAATATGTTGAATAATCTAAATTGGTTAGGGAAGCCAAAAAGAAAATTGAACTTCTTGGTTCACTCCAAGAAGTTCAAAGAAGTTGACTGAATAGTAGGTGACTTGCTCCAACAGGACAAGTAGTTAAAGAGAGAAAGGAGGACAAATGGAAGTCAAGAAGGAAAATGAAAACAAGAATCTAGTGAATAAACAAGGGCAAAGAAAGTAAGGAAGTTAAGAAGGACAAAATGACAAGAGGATGAGAACGTTAAGGAGAACAATGAGGAAAGGAGTTTAATGAGGACAAGGGCAGTTATAAGTCAAAAGAAGGGCAAAAGGACAGACAAAGGGAAGAAAAACGGAGGACAGAAAGAATACAAAAGGAGGTTACAGAGGAGAAGGAGATTAAAGAGTACAAGTAGACCAAAATGAGGTTATGGAGAGGATGTTATTAAGGGGATAAGGACAGCAAAAAGGGGACGAGGGGATATAAGGAGGTATGAGGGCAGGGAGATGGAAAAGGTTAATACCACAAAAGGAGGCCAAGATGGAGTAGGTTAAGGTGGAATATAATGTCAGGGAGGACAAGGAGGCCAGTTAGTCAACATCAAAAAGATCATAAATGTAAAATAGATGAAGATGGTCAAGGATATCAAAGAGGTCAATGACGCTAAGGTGAAGTTTCGAGAAAAATCAAGGAGGTCAAAAAAGGTCAAAAATTCCACCTGTATTACATAGGTCTAAAAAGAGGTTAAATGTAATTAAAAAGTCAGAGGAAAGTCAAAAATGAAATAGTCGAAGGAAGTTGAGGAGGTGAGATATTAAAAAGTTCAGTGTCAAAGATGACAGAGGTCTTAAGACCAAAAAGAAAAAAGGCAAAAGGTTAAATATGTCAAGGTAAAACGTGTCAAAATAGAGATAAGGTCAAAGTTGAAATATATTAAAACAAGAAAAGCCAAACAAATGAAATATGTTAAAACGAACAAAACAAATGACAACGTTTTCAAATTGATCAACAGGTTTAAAAATCTCAGAGGTAAATCAAAGATTTGAAAGGCTAAAGAGAGAAAAAGGCATAAAATATAAAAAGTCAAAAATGTAAAAACGACAGTATATCGTTAGGAAGAATTATTTACAAACAATATTCTTTCTTTGAAAAAAGAACGTTCGTCTTAAAAACGACATAGCGATTTTTTTTACATATTTCCCATGTTTATTAAACTATTTAACCCAAACATTAAAAAAGGGCCAAATAACAAAAAATTACAAAAGGAGGACTAAAGGAGAACAACGGGAAGGCAAAATAAGGACAAAGGGAGGACAAAAATTGGACAAAAGGAGGTTAAAGAGGACACGCATATTAGGGAGGACAATAGGACTAAGGAACACAAGTAGAACGAAAAGAAGTTATGAAGGATAAAAGGTAATTAAGAGGGATAAGGACAGCAAAAGGAGGACAAGGGCTTATTTGTAAAATGTATATTTTCAGACCGTTGTTATTTACTTGAAGGACTTATGTCCATGTATGATTGCATATTCTATTATATTTTGACTTTATTAATCTTTGGATATTAAGATCACATCGTTTTCCTCTTTGGCCTTTATAGGAGATCAAAGATGGAAATTCTTTTCATAAAAAAGTTAGTCTTATATTTCATCTGTTAGCAATTTAAATTATGAATAATTTTACAACGTGTCAGTTCACTTTGCCGTAAAAGGTTCAAACGAGAAGTTTTTGGAAATTAGTTTTCACGATTAAAATCTTTACTTTACTTTATTAAATAAAAATCAATTTTATTAAAAGCTAAGCGGAAATGGACACTTTTTTAATTTGTTCGATCCCCTACAGCATCCCAAGTTTATGCCTTTAATTTGAAACATTCACATGTCACTAATAACAGAGTGACTATGATCATTTCATGTCTTTATTTGGAAATGTTATTTTCGTACTCTTTTCTTAATATATTTTAACTGTATATGAGGTCATTCTGTAATTTGTACAGCTTCTGTTATTTGTAAAATATATATATTAAAATGCTTACTACTGCCACGTTATCAGAACAGAGGCATAAAACAATTATATACAATATGCTTACTCGAAAATTTGTGGGAGTATTTTACATAAAGTTACGGATTAACACAAACTTTTCAGGTGTACTAAGAACCTCTTTGTTAGAGGTAATTAACCTTGCAAACGCAATAAATTGTCCTTTACATTTAAAGACAATCGCAATATATTGCGCGTTATATTGTTTATTGTCTCATACGTAATCGTACCCTAATTAAGGTCGTACAATTTTACACTAGTTAATAAAAACCGTTTAAATACAAAAATAATCATAATAATCATCATGGGAGTGAGAAAATGAAAAAGAATATTTTGCCGTTACAGGACAACTGATTATAATCAGCGACTATTTCAAAGACACGACGTATTTCAGGAACTAATTAAAAGTTATTGTGCACTTCTCTAGGTCTCTTGTGATATTTATATAATCCAGTGTTCTATACAACATTCTGTTCTTCCCAGAGATCCTTGTCATTTCTTATAGGTATCGTCATGATATTTAAAGGAATTATTTGAAAGTGATTAGGGAATAATTGCAAAATTTATCAACGAAATACAAACTGTTAATAGGATCGTGTATGTGAATTTGATGCATCTAAACCATAAAGGTATTTGAGACTAACTAAAACTTGAACATTGGAATCTTGCATAAGGGAAGATTACTTAAGAGTGAGAACTTAATACAGCTATTGTGTGAAGAAGAATTTTTATCTTAAGGCTTCCTTAAAAATGCTGATCACTAGGAATTGCTAGGAATTACTAATTCCATTTCCAATTTTTTCACAATACATAGACTAAATCTTATAAAAAAGCGTGTTCATACTTTAGATGTTTATCTAAATAATTACGAATTAAACTTACACAACCTTTCGATTGCCTAATTGGATGATAATCTGTCAATCTTCCTGCAATTGCATATGTACATAATTTATTTTAAAAAAAAATAAAACTATTAATGTCGTACTTTATCTAATATGGAAATTAATATTACATGAACTTATTCTTCTCCCCTGCACAATGTTGTGTCACTATTCTTACTTTTATACTAACTTCTAGATTCGGTAAATGTGAATGGTCGTATAATAATATTTTTCTACTGGATTACCAATGAAAACTAAAATCGTTCCATTGGCAGCTGCAAACACAAGTATCACAATCTGACTTGACCTCATTGGCAATGTTGTCTCCAATGATTGGAATGACTTCATTGACCTCAATGATCTTATTGACACCAATGAATCATTCCATTGCCCCAATAATCCCATTTACCCCAATGGTACATTGACTCCACGATCCCATTGACCTATGCTTCCGATTGATCCCATTGACTCTATCGATTCCAATGGAACCAACCACCGCATTGATTAATTTATATCCTTATAAATTATAATACATAATATATAATATGAGGTATTAAAATTAAATAATGAGATGGGACTTACTCGTAGAAGGGCGGTAGGTTAACATATAATGCACGTTCAGTATACGTTTGAACTTGTTAAGTCATTTGTTTGTTCTTTGTGACTGTTTTCGTAAACCTGTTTTTTCTAGTGCGTTTTAAAAATGAGTGACATTAATTTTGAGCAACGGTGTGCTATCAGATTTTGCTTCTGACTTGGACACAGCGCAACGGATACTTTTGCAAAACTTAGTAAGCCGGCAGATCCGGGCGGCGGGGCATTATCGTACGCTTCATACTACTTTTACTATTTGTATGTGAAAAAACAAAATTCATGAAAACGATAAACTGTTACAATTTAGAAAGAGATGGATTAAACTTACCCTGTTATTTACGTTGAGATGTGTGAAAACTTTGTGAGACTTGGGTGTTTGGAGTACGACCCGGAAACCAAGCGCCAAAGCATGGAATAGCACACGTCAAGCTCTCCAAGACCCAAAAAAGCAAAAATGAACAAGTCGAAGATCAAATACATGCCGATTTGCTTTTTTGATAGCCAGGGAATTGTCAAAAAAAAAAACAAAAAAACTGGACATTTTCCACGAAACACCGAACTACTATACTTTTCTCGGTGCGCGTTTCGCCAAATAAGTTGGCATCTTCAGGAGAAGATTAAAACTAAATTCTAACCTACACAGTTGCACTATTTATACTAAATTTGTTGCCATGGTTCACTGAACCGTAACTGTCTTTGTTTATCAGAGCAAACAGTGGACTGGTGGGGTGGGGTGGGTATCGGACCATTGTCCTTATTCATACTAATGTTAAGCTTAATGATTTCTAAACTTTCAAAAGCATCCAACTGTCTACTGTTTGTTACATTTCTAATTAATTTTAAATTATTTATGTCTATCCTATGGTTGTTGTCAAAAGCGTATTGGACAACACAAGATTTTTCTGTTCTACAATATTTTAAATGAGAAATGTGTTCTTTAAATCTAGTCAAAATAGATCTTTTTTGTTTGCCCAATATACTTTTGATCACAGTCTTTACAACTTATTTCGTATATTCCTGACTTTTCGTTATTGTCGATTTGGTCTTTGGACTTACCCGCGGGTGAATTTAGGTTCACAGGTAACGAAGCAAATTTCGAATTGTCAGTATCTCTACGATAAGTCGTGGAATTGTACAGGGTTCTCTTAAATTTATGCTTCCTTATTAACTTGTCTATTAAATGGACTGAGTAACCGTTACTCTTAGCTATATTCTTAATTAATTCTTTCTCATGTTCAAACCTCTCTTTACTGAAGGGGAAATTTAACAAACGGTGAATTAAAAAATTAAAACTTGCCATTTTATGTTGAAAAGGGTGGTGTGAATCGTTGGAAATATATCTAAGAGTCGCGGTTTCTTTCCTATATACATCAAACTCTAACTTATTTTCAATATTTCTAATAACTAAAAAATGGTAGCTGTTCATTGTGTTCCATTTCATATGTAAATTTTATGGTAGGGAAACGGTTATTTAATTTAGCAACAAAGTTATCTAAACTAATTGCTTTTGTATCAAATACCGCGAAGATATCGTCCACATACCTGAACCAGACTCTAGGGAAATACTCGAATTTATATTTTACTTATGTCTCTTTAGTCATAAAAAAGATTTGCAATGAAAGGTGACAAGGAGTTACCCATTATCGTTCTCTCATGTTGATGAAAATATTCACCATTATACTGAAAACAATTTTGATTCATACAAATACTAGTAAGCCGAATGTAGTCCTTAATAATTTTATCGTCTAAACCATTTAATTCGAGTAATTTCCTGAGGTAGTCCAAAGTTTGCGACAATGAGCATACATCAAACGAGACCAAAATTTCACCTTCTTGCGATTGGATATTTTTAATATTGTCAATGAACTCACTAGAATTTTTAACTGAAAAACTTGTTTGTGCAATAGGCAAATTTTTGAACTCGTTCGTTAACCATTTTGACAAATTATAAGTTTGGGATCCTATCGCTGAGACAATAATTGGACTTACAGATTTTCCTGGTTTATGTATTTTTGGTAAACAATACATTTTAGGTATTACTGGATTTGACATTTGTAATTTTTGTCTCAGTGAAGGAGTAATAAGGTTGTTACATTCTTTTAAAGATTTTTTAACTTTCAATGTCATTTTTGGCAAAGGATTTTTTTGACAATTTATTGTAAGGACCACTATTAATTAAATTGTCGACTCTTCGTCGACGCCACGACTTCCTCCAGGGCGCCTCCAGAGGCAGGGAGCCCGAATTTTAGTCCTTTATTTAGAGATTAAGTTCTTCTTTATCAAACACTTGCGAGGATGAGTTTTCTACAATGTTGACGACTTTCTGAGGAGTATCTTTTTTTGTTCTTTTAAAGACTATTTTTTTATTTAATGAAGACATATTTTTAATAAATTTTGTTTCTACAACTACAAACATTTTCCTCTGAAACTCGCACCATTGCTCGTATTCTATATTACCTAATCTAAAAGTTAGTTTTTTATACAATTCGTAAGCTTGAATTTCAAGCATACTTCGTTTACTATATAGATGTTTGATTTCTAAATCCAGCCATTTTTGTTTATCAAAATATTCAACTTTTTCAGTAATAAACGATGATATTGCAAATTCACCCAAATAAAATTTGGAAAAATAGATTTAAAAATATATTTATGTATACAGTATAATACTGAGGTTATTGATTGCTAGGTTTCAAAACAAAAATAATAATATTTTTTTTTGCTTCTGACAGGATTATAGCTTGTGATATTCTGCGTCTAATAAGCTGAAGTTGAAGGCGGTATGTCGATTGTGTGAAAAGATATCGCTAAAAAAGTAAAATTTCAATGTTTTCAAAGAAACGTAAATAGCTTCGAAAATAGTAAATACATTTCGAAGTTGTTGGACTCGTATTAAAGAGAAATCTTCAGTGTATCTATCTGACTAATTGAGTCGTTTTGAAAAAAAAATTCCTGGACATTTAAATTTAAAGAACCAAAAATATCACGAAAATTCAAAATTGTACCATCCTTAGTATCGTTTTCGTAAAAATCACTGTTCCTGAAATTTTAATAAAACACAGAGAGATCTAAAGGGATATTAATCCCAAATTTTTGTTGGAGAAATGTGTGGCGTACAGGGCTTTTTTGAATTTTCGTGATATTTTTTGGTTCAACTTTAGATTTGGTTCATGTCTAGGAATTTTTTTTCAAAATGACTCAATTAGTCATATAGATACACTGAAGATTTCCCTTTAATACGAGTCCAACAACTTCGAAAGGGATTTACTATTTTCGAAGTTATTTACGTTTCTTTAAAAACATTGAAATTTTACTTTCTTAGCGATATCTTTTCACACAATCGACATACCGCCTTCAACTTCGGCTTATTAGATGCAGAATATCACAAGCTATAATCCTGTCAGAAGCAAAAAAAATCAATGCTCTAATACAAAAATTATCAGAACTTAAGCAAACTTCAAAAAGTGGGTGTGTGATGGCTTTCGTTGCTTACTGTATATATATATTACTTATGAATAATAATTTTTATGCCACAAAAATATTAAACCAAATCTGAAATTTGCTTACTATTTTGTCATATCAAAAATGTTACCTGTAACGCATAGTTATCAGTGTGAAAAACTTTTCTGTTATTTTCAACATTTTCAACAAATTGACATACGGTTTTTAGAGAATAGAAAAATAGTGCAGATGTAGGTAGGTATAAAGACAAATCCAATTGAATATCGACCAAATGGTATTTGGCCTCGCAAAACCTGAATTTACGTAATTGGATTTAATTCAATTGCTTTATTTTATGTCTGTCAATTACTTTGCCCTAATTATATTATTAATCAGGGACTATCATTTAGTTAAGAGTTTTTACTTGTATTTCTTTCTTGCTTGCAACATCAAAGTTATGTACAATGTTAATACGTTTAACATCTTGTACTGATACGTTATCATATAATTATTACATGATTGAACGCCGCAGCGATACCTCAGTGGGTAAAGCGCCAGGTGAGAAGATGGCGATTACTCCGAGAGCTATTATCCGCGCGGGTTCGAATCCCGCCTGTGGCAATTGGCACCTGTCACATGGTTTGGTTGTGTGTCCTACGTCTTTTCCATATGTCATTGTATTCTCCCTCTGCACAGTCGTAATGACTCTTAGAGGGAGAATGTCAATTTCTGTGGTGTGATTTATTATTATTTATTATTATTATTCATTAAAATTATTAGGGCTTGTAGAAATTATTTGGACTTTGGCTAATACACCTATGGCAAATTTGATGAAAATATTTTCAAGATGGCTGCACTTCCGGTTATACCGGAACTGAACATCAACTTTTTATGTTTTTATTTTGATTATTTTATTAAAGAAATGTCACTTATCGGACATAATACATGTAGTTGTCATTTTCATAGCTTACTTTAATGATATTAACTTTTCCATATTTACAGTCACTAGTTTAACTAAGATATTCGACGTTTAATAACTCAAAAACAGTATAAGATATTATACGGTATAAAAATCTACCATATGTTACCCCTAGGTAATATATGGTATATTTTTAAAATCAGGAAAAAAAGATCATTCCAAAAATTTAATAATATACAGGGTATCCCATTAAAAAAAATATTTTTTGTTCCCCATGAAATCTGCACGCTAACAAAATTCAGTCATAACCACACAACTTTTATTTAAAACTTTTATTTTCTATAGGCCAGCTAGAGCTTAAGTTAATTACTTTTCGAGTAATTAACTTAAATCGAATTTTTTGCAAGCCTTAATTAACAATGACGCCATTTGTTTGTTTATTGTACGATATTGACCGGGTTGGGCAAGAAAAATCATAAATCTCTTCAAGTTTGCGAGACTTTTTGAGATTTTGAAAAATATGAATTTGGGCCAGTTTTATAACGTTTTCTACGCGACTACCTTTTTTGCCGCGACGTGTATATTGTTTTAGCGTTGCCGCTTCGAAATTCTCGGAATTGTGACGATAATATCTTGAAATCTTTTTCAACTTCAGCAGTCATTTGCAAGTGAACAATAGCACTTGGAGACTTCGGGTTGGCTTAAAATTTTGGAAATTCAATAAGCTACAACTTCTTAAATGCATATGCTATATAAAATATGCCAAGGAACGGAGATATAAGCGAAAATGTGAAAAAAATATGTTTTTTTTTTCACAAATTGTTAATTTAAAAAATTAGCGGACGGTTTCAGCTCTACGGACCACGCGCATTGTGTTCTACGCAAAAAAAATACATAGGCAACCGTCAAAACTAGCCCTATATGTTTCAAGAACACTTGTTGATGATTTTACCTCCTGCCTACTGGACTGTTCAATCTTCCGTGAAAATATTTCTAATTATAAAAACATTGGGTGGGAGGACAAAAAAAATCTTAATTAACATCAATAAAATGCATTTATTTACAAACAAATTGGAGGACTATTAAATACGTGTCGTATTTAATAGCATGCTAATTATGAACCACAAATAATACAAATACAAATATTCCATGAACTGTCAAATTTTTCAAAATATTTTCTGAAAACCTATTTTCAACAAATCATTATTCAACATCCAATCATTATTTAAAATGTTTGAAATTTATTATTGCGATTTATCATTTTTCACCATAATTGCAAGTATAACAAGTGCAAGGATACAACGCTTAAAATAAGAATAAAATTACTTGCAGCTAGGTAACCATCAGAAACTGTTTCAGATAAAATCCTACATTGTTCTTCATAGTAACCTCTAACAAAATTTTTACTCTCCTTAGCTAGCAGACATATTTGGTATTCTTCAGGGTTGCTTAACTTTTTACCTAAGCCACCTGTAATATCGATTTCTAAACTTCTCTTAAAGTACGGTAAAGTCGTCTGGAAGACTATATTCCTTGGATCCTTAATGTCCCTTATGAATATATCCGTGTCTGCGATATCAAAATTCTTCATGACTCGCCATTTTACTTTGATAATGCCCTTTTTCCTACAAAAATATACATACAGTATGAGTTTTAGTACGTATGTGGTCTATAGAATCGTTTCATAAAAAACACTAATATATGTATATTAGGTACGTGAGGTTGTCTTTTTTTGCCTCTTTCTTTCCACATCCACGTGGTGAAGTGGAGGAAGTGTAATTTCTTATTGACTAAATAGGCCTATGTTATGAAACGTCGAGATTTTAAGCGAAAAAAAAATAATGTCTGTCGGTCTGTCTGTTAACCTTTTTTGTGTACACAATAACTCGAGAACTCACTTAGATATCAACTTGAAATTTGGAACAGTATGTAGGTACCATGACAAGGTCTGGAGCTGATTAGATTTTGAGCTTAATCGGTTGAGGGGTTAGGGGTTAAATGGGGATAATATACTTTTTCCTTGACTATTGGTAATTCGCAAACGATGCAACATATGCACTTTTAGGTTTAGGATTTAGGATTTAGGCTTAATAGGGTCGGGGGTTTAGGTGGTTGAAGGGGGTACGTATTTAGAATAGATCGAATAACCTGTTTTAACATTAATTTTACTAATCGCACAATGGACGGACCTCTAAAAAAAATCGTAAGCTTCTCCACCCCCGCCAACTTTGGGGTAACTAAAACAAAATGTAAGTGAATTATTTAAAAAAAAATATTAAAACATATATATATGGACGTATAAACTTATAAATAATATAAACGTATAAATAATGGAGTTAGACGTCGGACAGGTGTATATGAACACCCTGTAGATTCGGTAATATTTTAAAGTGGCAAAAAATGGTGCAAACAACTTCACATATTACATTTTATTATATTATGTGAAACGATACTACAGACCAAATACGCACACAGAACTCACCAACTATAACAAAATTGCTTAAAATAGTTACAGACATTTATATGTACAGGGTGAGTTCGTGAGAATTCCCACCCCCTCCTTTTACGTTGAGTTACGAAAAAAGAATTGTTTACAAGGGAAATCTGTTTTTCTGAAATATCAGAATATTCTGTCAGAAAAACAATTGAAACAAAAATGTAGCAGCTGTTTAATTAATTTTTTTTTTTAAATGGAACACCCTGAATTTTTTTTTATGTTTTGAATTCCGCTTGTTCTGATAACAACGCCATATGTCATACTTTATTCCACAAATTTTTGAAATATTATGCATTAAATATATAACATAATATACGCGAGAATATGAAGCTCCGAGGCTGTGGATAGTTACTTTTTTGTTGTCAAAAATAAACACAAAAATAATAATGTAAAAAATAACCAGGAGGTTATTTATTAAATTTCAGAAAAAAATAAGTAAAAAAATGTTCGTAGCTTTAAAAATACCGGAGAAGAGGGGGAGTGGGAATTCTCACGAACTCAATTTTTTACAGGGTGAATGATTGATAATGCCTCCATCTCCGTTAATATTTGAGATACAAATTTGCTCATTTGCAAATGAGACTATTGTAACTTTTATACATTTTTTTTAAATATAGTATTATTTGTACAGAGTGTTAAAAAATCACGTGCCAGTGGCAATTGATTCGATTTTTTGAAAATGGAACACCTTGAATATTTTTCCAAAAACGGAATGTCCTGCTTTTTTAAATGGAACACCTTGCATATTTTTCCAGAAACGGAATTTCCTGTTTTTTTTATGAATATAGAGATATAAAAATGGAGTTATCTGTTAAAGTTTTTGAGTTATATATTTTGAGTGTATATTTGATTATATGTACTTGAAAATGTGTGGTATACGATGCCTACTCGTAGTGTTCGTGTTCGTATCTCGTATATATATTTAAGCCCAAATTCAGTACCTCAAAAACTACCAGAAATAATCCCGCAAAGTTTTAGATCTATATATTTAGAAAAATAGGAGATTCCGTTTTTGGAAAAACATACAACATATTCCATTCTAAAAAAATCGGGTCAATTGCTATATCTTAACATTGTACAACTAGGATTATATTTAAAAAAATATGTAAAAAAGATAATAGTTCCATTCAATAGGACGATTCTCAATCAGTTACCCTGTACACGATGATTGCTTTATCTTGACCAACCCAATTTATTAAGAAACGGCTAAAATAAATTATAGTCTGCAAAATTAATTACGTGGGGCGTCCAGGGGGGAAGGGGGTCGAGCCGAATCTCATCTAATCTTACTTTGGGAGAGGGGGGCGGGGGTCGACGAATATCGCGTATTTTTCCGCAAAAAAAAAACAGAGTATAACTGCGAAAAAAATTGGGTTTAATTAAGTACAACAAAAACAATAGAGTGGCTAGGCTAAATCAGAGCGATGTTGAAGGAGCAGATGATTTTATTGAAAATCAGATTGACATTTTAGTTCCAATCGTCACTCTTGAGACCGTGTATGAGTCTCCGTGGGCTGAATTGGAATAATTACTCTTTTTATTAATCTCAGTAGTTACGATTTAAGTATTTTATTGTTTCATTCTCACTGTGATTCTAGCCTACTTTCTAAGCAATCTTAAATATTAGTCATATAAAAATATTAAGCGAATTATTATTTTTTTTTATTTTTTTTAGATTAAATCCAACGCATTTATACTAGAAACACACGTTTTGAAAAATCTCACGTGAGATTGGGCGGTGGGGGAGAGGGTTGTGCTAAATCTCACGACATCTCACCAGGGGGGAGGGGGGTTCCGGAAATCGCCAAAAACGTCTCACGTAATTAATGGACGCCCCCTTATGTTCCTACGATCTGAGGGTAGAATTTGGCATGTATGTATATACACGTGTGGAACTTTAATTTGGAAGCATATAAAATGCTAAGATAATACCTAAAATAATACCTTCCACAAAATATTGCCAAAGCCTCACCATTCACAAACAACACGACTATAATCCCCTATCGTGTAGCTCCGCCTTCCGCGTCTCGAGTCGGCAAGGTTCGGCAACGTTTCGCGTTTCGCCGGCGACCATTTAGCTCGAGCCGTCATAATCCACGGCACAGAATACCTACCCATACAGAAGCGACAGCTAGCCGATTTCGAGGGACCGGAATATTTGACCTCGGGACCTGTGGCGGCCATTTAATAAATGGCAGTAACGTCACTGTAATTTTATCTTCAGTTGACGTCTAAATGTTTACTTTTTTGTTCTGTCAAAAAATAATTTCTTTTAAATTTAATTTTTGTGTTGATTTTTAACTATTTTCAAATATAGTACAGTTTTTGTGATATTACTGATTGTGTTTATGTGATTACTCAGATTAGTGACTACTATTTATATTATAATCACTTAGCCAGTGCCGGTGAAAGTATTGAGACGTTTTTACGATCGCGATTGGGTATATACATCCAACATCCAACACAACTTATTAATGAGAATGGATTCTGCCAAGAAAGCTAAAAGAAATAGGTGTGCCTATCGTCCGTAAGTTTTTTTTTCGTTTCCAATGGATCCCCAAAAGTATGTAAAGTTGGAGACTACAAAAAATTTATTTACCTATAAGAATATATGAATTATAAGAAATTTATATTTTTAGGACTGCTGTTTGGATTAAAGCGTGTAATAGGGATGATTTATGTAATATAAATCCAGACGTATTACATACAAATTATCATTTGTGCGAGGAACACTTCGAAGAGAAATATATTTCTAGAGGTGCAACTCGTAAACGTATATTTGAGCAAGCTTTCCCTACAAAAAATTTTACATGTCCCAACATCTACATATGTACAAGGTAACGAATACGTTTAAACAAAATAATTTCCTACTTGTGTAGATATGCGTTATGTATCAAAATGTTTGAATTTTTTAATTTAATATCAATAGGTATTTAGGTTTCGACAAATATTTTTCTAATACACATTTTTAAGTAGAATTGGTTTTCATAAAACAAAATTTATGAATGCTTCGGTTTTTGAGATATAGACATACTTATTATATGCACGTATATATATTTTTTAATTTTTTTTGCTTATCTTTGTGTCTACATCAAAAACTATTTGTTTCTTATTTTTAATTTTAGAATTTGTAGCAGTGGAAGCTTAGCAGGTAAATCTTTCATTGTAACTAAAAAAAAATATTGTAGCATTTCGTCCTTCAGATTGCAATATTTTTTTTAGTTTTCATTTTAACTTTTGAGTAATAATAATGACCAACAGGACTAAATTTTCATTTATTATTCATTGTTTATTAATTTCCTATTATTATTGACGTTAGCCATACTGCTCAAAATATTATCGAAAACTGGTAACCTATTATTCTTTATTTATTTTTAATTTTAAGGTCCAAGCAACAGTTTAGAAATACCTGTGGATACCTACCGGGACTGTGCCATTGGCGAGTACAACCAGCAGTGGAAGCATATAGATTATATATTTTTGGTAAATGTATATTTACACATAATACCCTCAAAAATGTCATAATTTACATTTACAAATTGTTCTTTACTTTTACATGTAGTAATATTAATTTGCTTTATTAATCCTAAATTAATTATGATATTATGAAATTATTAAATATGAAGCAAAATATTTATACAAATAAAATACCTGAAAAGTACCTAATTACTCTATTGCCGTCTTTCCCTAAAATAATTAAGCCTAAGTGTATTCTTAACAAAACTTGATATAGACGATAGACTTTTTACTTCATATTACAATTCACTTATTAATTGAACATTTTGATTAGTGTACAAAAACAACTTTTTCTCTCAGTGTACTAATAACTGGCAGAACTGTCAAAAAATATGTTCCCCAAGATCAAAGGTGCCGACACGCTCTGTCGCTTCTGTATGGGTAGGGTATTCTGTGTCCACGGTATACAAATAGAAGGTATGACATCCGCGGCCGAGCGCCATGACTGTGACGTCAGCTTGTGCCCACTTTTGTCAGCCGAGGAGTGTGTTCTGAATTCAACTTGATAAGTTTGTGCTGGTTTTTTTTTATTTTTGAGAGCAAAAATTTGTTAAAATGAGGTGTGCTGTATACGGTTATAATACGAACAATCGTTCTAAAAACAATTTCAAGAGTTTTGGCTTTCCCAAAGACGAGAAATTGAAAGCAAAGTGGAGGCATCTGTGTAAACGCGAAGATACATTCAATGTTAATAATACCAGAATTTGTTCAAATCACTTTGTCGACGAAGATTATGAGCGAAATCTAAGACATGAGTTGCTCGGATATCAACCGAAAAGATTTAGATCTTTGAAGAAAGAAGCTGTTCCATCAAAAAACCTTCCCAATAGAGAAAAAAATCCGAGCAAGTCTGATCGAGTACAACGGCAGAAAAAACGGCAGGACCAGAAAACTGTGGAACAAATTTTAAAAGGGTTTGTTTGAGTAAACTTCCTTGTCTGTGTTTTTATTATGTTGTAATAATTATATACAGGATAGCCATTAAAAACTATTCAACTGTATAAAACAATTTCCGAACATATCCATTTTAGTTGTAAAGATAATTTTTTATATCCTATCCTACTATTTAGGACCTAAAACTATATTTGTTACCTAAGGATATTATTGTAAGTTATAATTATTAACTATTATATTATTATAAATTATTAACTAAGGTTCTTATTGTATGGAGACATCCAAAAAAACGTCATCAACTCTGGCTATGAACGAGAGAGATGGAAATAGCGGTCATGTTTAAGTTTTTGGGTTATGTCAAACTTTTGACAAGTGACTGTCACAACTTGTAAAATAAACAATGGCTGTCATATGATGTGACAGTCTTGACAAGTAAATAAGGTTATAAATTCGATTAAGAATAGAGATACGTCTTTTTTTTCTTGGCCAACTTTGATGACGTTTTTTTGGATGTCTATATTTACCTATTAACATTAATTGTATTATCTCAATAAACACTGTTATTTTTTATTATTACTTTATAATGTTTTTTGACAACTCCTGCTTTATCTAAGACATATCTCTTTAGAATAAGAAAAACTGTTTGCTACTGGCAAAAGATACATAAGTGCATATTTCAAATTAAACACGTAAAATAATTAGAATATTTATATTTAACATTAGTTAAAGTGTTGACCAACAATTAGTTTAGATGGTATGTAGGTATATTGAAAATATATATATTCAAATCAGTAATTTATTACTTATTTGAAAAATAATATTTCTTTAAATTGCTCTACTGTAAAAGTGTTGAATAAATATATAAAAAAAGTGATAGAAACAAAAAAAATCCATGTATTATTATTTATTAAAATCCTTAACATATCAAATTGCCTGGATCATATCTATTTCTAAAAAAACAGCAACACAAATATTGTTTTTTAGCCACAATCATTTTATAAAGTAGCTGTATTTTATTTTCATTGAACTGCGTAAAGTGACATCCACTAGTGAATTAAAGTAACAAAGTATAGAAACCAACCCGTGCCTACCAAGTTGACACGACTTTTTAAAATGCCACTCGACGTGACACTGAGATATATTTTTTTATAAATTAAATTCAGATGATAATTGCTCTGATTGTGGATAAAACTTTGTATTACATTTGTTTTACATATGTAGTTGTTTCATCCATTCAACAAAATTAAACTCTCGAATTTCGTTTTCGCGGGTAAACATCCTTTCATGAACAAAACACTTTCTAAAACACTTATAATAAATTATTGTATATAAATTATTTCATCGTTCCAATTCCACGGTCGATATTTATCAAAAATTATCTCCACATATGTAACATATTTACATAAATAATAAGTTTAATGAAAAATAGCAAAAAATATAAAGGAAAATAATACGACTTTTTATGGCAAATATTGGGATCTTTGGCACAAGGTGACGTCATTGCGCAAAGCAGTACGTATTTCAACCGCCTAGATATCATACCTTCTATTGTAATACCGTGGTCATAATCCATCTGTTGCTGTAGGTTACTCGAGGGAAAATAAACACCTGAGTATTCCGCAACGAACGCAGTACCCCCAAAATGTTAATATATGGGCTGGAATTGTAGGAAATTCTATTATAGGCCCTTTTCTATAGATGGTAATTTAAATGCCGAAAAATACCTTAACCTTTTGAGATACCAAATTATTCCTACCCTCCAAAGGCTAAATATTAATTTGGAAGAAATTTGGTATCAACAGGATGGTTGTCCCGCCCATAAGCTGTTCGTAACTTTTTTAGAAGGTACCTTCCCCCTTCCCCAATCGCCTTATAAGCGGACAGGGCGAGACATGAGCGTGCCGGTAATTTGGATGAGCTTCGACAAAAAATAGTCGACGCAACAAACAATATTCCAGTCGAAATGTTAGAAAACACTCGTCGAGAGTTCTGCAACAGGCTGGGATATTGTTTGGCGCAGTCTGGTGGTCTATTCGAGCCCCTTATTAAATAGTTTTTTAAGGAGATTTTTTTTTAGGATTCTATTTTTATTTTATTAGAATTTCATTACTTTATTTATTTCATATTTTTTTATTTATTTTACTTGTGGACTTTTGTTATTGTTATTTTATTATAAATGTTTATTTCGCATCAGGCTGCAAAAGAGAGGGATTAAAACCATGGACTTAAGGTCCGTATTTATAAACAATTCTCAATCAATCCCTGTCTTATTAAGCCGGTTTTACGCCATTTTTCTATTTGTTGTAATAAATAAAAAATGACATAAAGTTAACTTGAGTCTGAGATTGAGATCCGTTTATAAATACGGACTTAAAAGAACATGCACTTATGATTACGCAATTCTACTGTTGTGCCTTGTGCGAAACCGAGTACATCCACCACTTACGAACGATCTGCAACCGAACTAATCTAATACTGCAGCACCGAACATAAACAAAGGTCCACTCTAAGCTCCACCCACTAATGTACTCTCCTTGCCCCGTCTCGTATCTCAGCGATTGTTGGCCGCCGGCATTGTAAGGGAATACATTACGTATGACGTCTGCTCCGCCTATCTTGCCATACCAATATTCCATGCATTTGAAATGCATGTAATAGAATCTCCAATGCTACCAAATTAAAGTTCCACACGTGTATAGAGGAATTGTTACACAAAATTAAGGCAGAAACAATATGTAGATAATCCTACACAGTGTCTCTCTCACTAGTACTTAATCTACAATACAATTTATATATACTTATATAAATTCCCTTTTGTCCACGTCCAGCTGAACCCCCCCCCCCGCGGGCATTAACGGGTTAGCGATGCAGTTGCATCAGTCAGTCAGTTTATTCATTGTATTCAAGATGATGCAGCTGGATCGTCAGATCAAGAAGAAGAGGACTCTACGTAATATATTAATGTTTTTTGCACCTTGTATAAGTTTGCTTTGTCAAAAAAAAAAAAACGACAATTAAAATATTACTTGGTATATTTTTTCACTTCATTCTCATCAACTGTAAATCAAACACATAAATAGAGCGAATTGAATTAAACACATAAATAGAGCGAATATTGGCTGATGCTATATATATTTGTAAATTTCAAGTGTAGTCCTATTAACACAATATTAAAATTTAAAAAAAATTCAGAGGGGCCGGTAAAGGGTCTTATCGATCCCCTCCTTTTATGATCTTTTTTTCACCATTCCATTGAAAAAATATGTCCTACTCTTTACTATGAATACGTTTTAATTTATATCTACTTACCTAGACAACTCCCTAAATCTGAGATCCGACAACGTGTCATATTCGCCGGGTTGTATCCCTATGAGTTTGGTCGTATTAACGTTTGTGGGGCAATTTAATCTATCCTCGGGTAGATCAAACAATGTATGATTTAACAAGAAAGGAGGGCTGGCACATCTGATGCTCTTATAAAACGACTTCACAAATAATTGATTGTTGAAGTGTCGAGAAAGGGGTCGCAGGAAACAGTCGCATTTAAGCTGATTTCCTGAAAAGTATGAAAGGTTGTTGACGATTTGCTTTTACTTGTTCTATTCGTCGTAGTAAAATTTCAAATATTTGCTAATAGTAGACTTCGACTACGTAGACCAGAAAACATGTGAAAAAATAGATATGGGGGATTCTTTGTCAAATCACCCACCCCATCTGTCCATTTCATTTTTGCGAAAAAAATACTTTTCTGGATATCAAAATTTTATTATATTTTATGGTTATGGTTATTCTATAGGTTCGCCTATTTCAAGAAAAATATCCGGAGTTGCCGCCGATATCTCAAGGTACCGTAAGTAAAATAGAGAAGCAGTTTTGGGAACATGGACATGTACGGCAGCTAAAGAAAAATCCTCCCAATAAACTCAGTGATGATCAAAAATTGGATGTAATGCTAGCTTGAAGAAAATCCACATACGTCGAGTCGTCAAACAGCTTCAGCATTAAATATTAGCCATTCCTCGATTCTCCGCGTATCGACAGAAAATCAGATGCACCCATATAAACTGGTATAAACTCATATAAACTAATGAGCTCGCGGAAGACGATTTTGATAGACGAATTATCTTTTGTGCAAATGATAGATGACAATACTTTACAAATATAATGTTTTATTTTCGGATGAATCTACATTTACACTTCACGGCCATGTTAATCGCCAAAACTGTCGTTACTGGTCGAGAGAAAATCCTCACTGAATGATGGAACTACACACACAAAACCCTGAGAATGTTAATGTTTGGGCAGGAATGGTCCCTTCTTCATTGACGGCAATTTGAATAGAGAAACTTATTTAGCGCTGCTCCAAAATAATGTTGTACCGACGATGGCAAACTTGTATCCAGCTGAAAAAAACTCAAAACTTCCAAGTAATGCAATATGGTTCCAGCAGGATGGTGCACCAGCACATTACGAAGTCAATGTCCGGCAATATCTCCACACAATCTTTCCAAATCGCTGGACCCCCGACGATTTAGTTGACTTAAGAAGAAGAATAACACATGCAATTAGGTCGATTACCCCGCAGATGTTAACTAACGTTAGAAGACATTTCTATTTACGTCTAGGATGCTGCCAAATGCTGGAGGCATGTATTTTGAACATCTGCTGCATTAATAATGATTTGTTTTTTATTTTTATGTAACCAATTTCCTACGCTGGAGAAACTTTTTTCTTGTTAATTTCTGCAATAAAATTTAAAACCATAGCAGTTTTGAATAGAGAATGAAAAGACCTTTTCAAATGAAGTGTCACAAGCTCCTACTTCTAATTTGAAAATTTAGGGGTTGTAGCTGTCACCTGAAGAGGGTTAAATTTAGGTCATCTTAGAATTAGATTAGATTAGGTTGTCATTTTAGAATTAGAAATTGACGTGTCTCAGAATTTTCTAAAAAAATGCATAATAATGGAGCTACTGAATTTATTCCATTTGGCTGTTCCACACTGTATAAGATGTGTGGAAGAAAAGATAGAAATTCTTATAAAACTTATTTGTTCTCTTAAATGATATACCTGCTAAAAGCAATAGCAACAACTTAAACATAGGTGTTCCTCAATTCATCTGCGTCCCTAAATATACTCTAAATGATTAATGACAGGATCAGTCACCTAAAATTGGCACCCCTTTTATTTCTTTGAATGTTCATAGAATCGAAAAATTCATTAATTATTGGTTTTACGATAAATGTGTGTACATTTTAAGTAGCTAACCCTGTATTGTCTATTAGTCACACTTTTTTATCAAGGTCAAAACGTATTAAACGTACCTTCGAAATAAACATCTGTGCCTTTCACCACCATTTCTGTAAGTTCTGGGCCGAAATTACTGAAGAGGTTATATCTTATATCCAAGAGAGACAAATGGGAAACATTCATCAAATGTTTCCATGGTAAATTGTTTAGTTGGTTGTTTGATAAATATATCTTGGAGATGTTCTGCGGCAAACGAAACACTTCTTTGTCGCTCGTCAAGTCATATAATTTATTGTGGGATATGTCGAGGGAAACTAAACGTGTAAGATTTCCAATAACACCTGGAAAAATCCATTTTTTCTCTCAATTTCAATACTGCATACATAAAACTAATGCGTTAAATAGAAGATTGACTTATTTAGCTTACGTATTACTTAGTATTTATTCGCCCACGTCGCTTTATTTTCTTATATATAGGGTGTCTACGAAGATACGATACACTCAACACAATCTACGCGTTTCGGAATTTCACTGTAGCAAGTGGCTTGAAATTTAAAGTCTTTTAGCGTTTTTCTCATTTTTTTCCTTGACAATTAGATCTGAGAAATAAATAGGAACCATGAATTTTTAAATGTAACACCCTGTTGTAACACCCATATTGTTCTATTATTTTAATTTATAAGCGATTCTGAGTAAGAAGACATCAAGTAATTGATTGTTATTACAAATTTTCCTCAAAATATCAGTTTTTATTTTTAAATAAAGTACTGTGGATCGAGTAAAGAAACATCCAAGAATTCTAATTTCATTTTAAAAAAAATGTCAAAAGTCTATTTTCATCTTAGCAATTTTTAATTTCAAGGTAATTTAACTCATTTTTTTTTTTCGAAAGGAAATACTCCGGAGACAAAATGTTTTTTATAATCTCTTTCAATACTTAAATGAATCAGTGTATGCAGAAAGGTCGTTAGTCATGTTTAGGTCCAAAATGGCATAACAAGAAATTCAAATCGTTCATATGTATTTGTACATTATATGAAGAAATGGCGTAAGTCTCATAAGCGACTAACATTATACAGCGGTAGACCGGTTGTTGTTATATGCAGAAGTGGCGTTAGTCACTGACTATAAATTAGTTTTTTTCGCTTTTTCTTATAACTCAGTTTAGTGACTTAAGCCCTTTCTGCATACACCGATTCAAATGAGATTTTTAGAGTGTCCTCGCCAAAATACACATGAATTATTACTCAGAATGAATAGTACATTAAAATAATAGAAAAATATACAGATTATCCCATTTAAAAATCCAAGGTAATTCCAAGGTATGCAATCATTTCTTGACTCTAACTGGCTATGGAAAACTGAAGAATACTAAAAGACTCCAATGTTGCATAGAATAGAGCTATTTACTACGGTAAGAACCCAAAACGCGTATCTTTTTTCGTTTAAAAGTTATTGAGTGTACCCTATCTTTGTAGACCTGTGTTGACTTTCGTAGACCATAATCGAAGATATAACATGTTATCATTAAAGAAAGCTGACAGTAATTACTAGGGTTCGGAACGTTTGCCGTCTCACGTGTTAAACTGCATAAGAATATCCTGCCTTCCCGCACCGGAATGGCGTACTACTGCGCATACGCCAGTTCTGGCGCCTTGGCAGGATTGGTCAGTGGCGTACGTATGCCGGGACAAGAAATACTCGTGTATATAATTGGCAAGGTGCTTAAAACACACGACGATTTATACTTTCATTATCATAGAGTTTTATAGTGCCGAGCCCTGCGTTGTAGCACACATTTCCGAACTCTAGTAATTATTAATAATAATGCTAAAATGAATTACTAATAAATGCTAAATGTCATTTACATTTACATTACATGGACAATGATTGTATTACTTTAAAGCATGTAACCGCTGTTTCAAGTTTTTTTTTAGCGACAATGTTAAGGTATACCATTAAATTCGTTTTTAACGATTATAAATATATTTATGTGTTTCCATTATTTTAAACAAGTTCAAGATGGCGGCTATGTAAAAACACAAATTAATAAATATATCTACAGGTTAAATTAAAACATACAAAAATATGTTTAACTACTAGATACTAAAATTGGATGTCTTAGCTTCAGTCGTTTTTACATAACAGCACCGTTTCCAGACTTTTTTAGCAACCCTGTATATTATTTTCACACACAAGTAGAGACAATTGGTTTTTAAATAAAATATGCATAAATAAACATATGAATAGATTGTATACGTGGTATACTTTTTATCCTAATCAATGTTATAAATCAAAAATAAACTCTTACCTTTCCGAATATCGGCAATAGAATTATAAGAGAGATTCAGCTTTTCCAATTTAGACGTTCCAACAGTGAGATCAAACGTTATTACAGGCATCAAATTGTAAGACAGGTCTATCTCCTTTAATTTATAAGGAATATAAGGATTACTCGGGAACGTCTTTCTGGTTAAAAAGCTTATTTTGTTGTGACTTAAATTCAGCTGAAAAAGAATAACATTTATATATTCATTCATCACTGTACATGTCTAGAATGAGAATCATTCTCTTGTGTCACAGAAATGAAAAATGTATGAAAAAGAAAACAAGAAAATAACTATTCGTGTTATTGTAAAGTGATTTGTTTGTATTTATTTTTGTATTTTCCTGCAGAGTTAGTATCAAAACAAACTTGGGTGCTTCAACTTAAATAACGTATTAAATGTTTTAGGGGAACTAGAAAGAATACCTATGTAGTTAAAAGTTGTTAAAATTTGATACTCTAACCATAAAAATAACTCATTACTCAAAACCCGTACTTTTTAGGCATATTAGCATTAATAATAATAGTATTAAAAGGAGTATGAAAAAAAGGAAACGAAACATGTCATAATATATACCATATGCATACATCGGACATCGACCGGTTGTGAAAAACGACAAATTCTCCACTTCCCGTTCTAACGACTAGCGTAGGTGATAAGTGGCTGGTGGCTGGTCTATTCCTTCACTACCTTTAATGCGTATGCGGTTACTCCTTATCTGTAGTCTCACTTCTGTTTGTCCATTTTAATACAATGTGGCCGATGTCTGGTATATGCATAAGTACGGTATAGAATGAGCACACCTAAAAAACACTTACAAATTTATAAACAAATTTGTACAAAACACATACAAATTTTCATCTCCATATTATTTCTAGTTCTTCCAAAACGTTTAATAGGCAGAATCACCTAAGTAATAACAAGCCATTCAAAAAAACGTCATCAAAACTGCTCGAGTAAAAAAAGACGTATCAAATACTGGATTGTCAAGGCTGTCACATTACAGGTATGTGATGATGACAAAGGAATTGTTTTTGAGGATATTGGACAAATAAAGAAGCACTATTTTTTGCCGACGCTTCAGGGCTTAATTAGTGTTTTATATAACGGTCTATGTCAGTTAAATGTTTGATCCTATTGATTATTTACCTATGTGATGATGAGTACTTTTACGGGGTATATAAAAACGCAGAAATAAAACACTTTATTAAAAAGAAACTTTTTTAGAAAATAAGACACTATTAAAGAAAATTACGCCGTTCCGTATTTAAACACAATTTAACTCTTATTTTAACGATCAATAATGTCTAGTATCCACCCTCCATTGATTTTCAATTTATTGACAACGTTCAGGTTATAGCGACAAAAAACACGTTTTTATAAAAATATCAGCCCAATAAGATACTTTTGGACAAAATCAAACGAAAGTTCGGAAAATGGAACAGTCATAACCTTTTTAAAGGTTAACAATAAAATGGTTAATATAAGTGGTAACTAAGAAGTTTTTGTCTATTTTTTTTTTGGTCTAATTATCGTCATAATAATTATTTTAAAACTGCAATGGAAGCCGGTAAACAAACCATGTACTCAGACTCGAAGAACAGTACGCACGTGAATTCAGTACAAGCGATATAAGCGTTACGCACCTAGTGTAGTTCAACAAACTACTTACTGGGCAATTGTTTATTGAAACGCCCGTTGGTTTCTATTTGTTTGTGTACCAATAAATACTTTTATAATGCGTATGTTGGGACCTTGCTGTCCCCCAGAGAGACCCCCATTTAACATTTCACAGGTATTTCTTGAATAAAAAAACATCACGTTTCTGTGGTGCATGAACTGAAAAGTGAAACGGGTTTCCCTTGGTGAAAAGGAAAAACATAACTTCGACGCAAGACTTGGACATTAAAAATTAAAACTGAATATATGTAGGAAAGCCAGTTAGTAGACTAATGAGAGTATGTTCTCTGTTTTCTTCATTTTGTTGAGGGTGACTATTTTTATCAATGTAATTTTTAGTATTTTAAGGTTACTGTAAATATATTATAATTTTAAAAATAAAATAAAAAAATATAATTAATATATTTATTAATTATTTATATATTTAAAATAAAATTTAAAATTCTTAAACTTGAAGATACCAGTTTGTGTCTGATCCCACTTAAAAAATATAATTAACATGTTAAACAATTTCGTAAAAAAAAAAACAGATATACCTTATATGAAATGGTTTTACTTTTTCAAAATAAGTTGATCCAACCTAAAAACCTACTTATTCTTATCTTATTTCTATCAAAAAATCAAAATTAAAATAAAATCGATAGAATTATCCCAACAACTTGATTGCATATATTTTATCACAAATGGTGTCTTAAGATAAAAAATAATAAAATGCTACTCAAAACTCATAAAATAAAAACAACAAATTGAACACAAGCACATTAAACACGATGGAACAAATAATGGCACTGTAATTAGTTCTTATTATTAGTTCCAAAATTTTCCGCAGTGGCGCTGGCTTCTTAAATTCTAACGCCTATACTAACGTCTACTACATTCAAAGTAGTATTCTCTAATGGTAGGATCGTGCCAAAAACACGAGATTAGAAGAAAATCCAGTCCACTTTGGGAACTATCAACAGCGGTCACTTTTCTGTGAATGCTTGGGCATTTATGGTCAGTTATGGCAACTCATCAAAGACACCTTGGAGGAAGTGATACACGATATGAGGGATTTAATAAGGGGAAAAGTGTTAATAAAATATGTATGTACAATAAAATACCTATTGTTATCTTCAAATTATTATGTTTGTACTGGACAATATCAGACTGAAATCGTCTTTGTTTAGGTTCATCAATTCTTTGTAAGTAGAAGCGCAAATCCTCAAACTTTAATATATATATATATGTGTGCCCTTCCTCGAAATTTCGGGACAGTGTTTGCTGTTGGGCTTCCATTGTGGTTTTAAAAGGATTTTAACGAATAAATTGGATAAAGGGGTTATCCACTAGTCAAAAACTTTTCCTATACCACTCCTAACAATACTTTGTAGTCATTATTTTACTTTCCAACGTTTTTTTAATACAGAATATGTACCTTTTTCTTAAGTTGAAACCAGCAACCACTTCAGTTAGAACTTTGTCTCTTGTATTACGCAACAAATTCAATAAAAATTTCCATGACAACCAAAAACATTTCAAACTTCGATGGCTGCAATGATACATGAAAGCATACGGGTTGTTTCATTTCTCGTTGCAACATGTGTGCGCAGTTTTCTGGCGCACCACGTTGTCGGTGGCCATTTGCGCACTAGTAAATATAATATGGGTGGAGCTTTAATCTAGCGACATGGTGACATTGGTGAGTAAATGCAAAAGGGATGGAGAAAGGAGTGCAAAATCACTTAATTGGTGGTCTTATTAGCAATTGGTTTTGACACAAAACTTGCGAAGGCAAAAGCTGAAGAGAAATAAAATTCGCACAACTCACATTCTCGAGAGACAAGCAATCGTCGAGTAATCCATTAGTCTTGTTATCCAGTTTAGCAATCCTGTTATGGGATAGATCTAGAGTTTTAAGAGCTACTAAACCTAAAATAAATTATTCCACTTTAGTTATCATAAAACACAAAACATAATTTATATAGGTAATAAATTAACATCATTTATTGCAAAATATCGCACCCCTGACACTAAAGTAACATAACTAAAAAGGTTTACCTACTTTACTCCAAATTATTATGTATTTCAATAAAGTCAGCCAAAAAATGTGGTTTTTGTTATTTACTACTGTAAATAATTCTTTCCCTACAAAATCACACTATTCGACAAAAAGTACAAAAATAATGTAAGAATAGTAATAACAATAAATCACAACTTACAATTTGATCATTTGACAGATGGATTTGGAAATTAAGTTAAATCACTTTGAAGGATCGATGGGATAATGTTTACCATACATATTCATACAGTGGTGACATCCAAGGACTCTAGTGTGCATAAATAGGACTCGTTTCAAGCGAGTCTAACAAGGTCAGCAACCGCTAAATGTCGTTCCTGTAGCACACCACCGGACAGCACATTAACGGACTTACCGTTAGTGGTGTGCTTAGTGGTTAGTGGAGGATAGTTCATAGCTGTCACCACTGTATTTCTCCTGGTGAAAGAAAATAATCCGAGGCTCTCGTTTATTGTTTTTCATCGTCAGATATATCATGCTGATGAGTAGAGTTCGTGCGAGCGCGGGAGTGTAACAGGACCGTAGTAAGTTAACGAATGAAAATATTAATATGTTTACATAAATTATGTAGCAACATAGTACTATTTTTACCAAATAGTACGGTTAAGTCAAGGATAAAATACCTATATAAATAACATAAATTTAAAAACCTATATAAATAACAATAGCAACACTTACCCAACAAACGCCAGTGTTGAGACAAGGTTCCCATGGCAGGTTGGCGGTGGTTAAAAAATATTATGATGTGCTTTTCTAAGTGTTCTGGAGTGAAACGGCGACGTTTATCACTTAATATTAACTTGTATATGAAAAAGGAAAACGCCCGCAAGCATCGGTAGCTTCGTCTATAATAAAATACACGAAATTGTCCGCAATGTCTTCGCGTATTGATGTCACTGCATTGTTGTAAACCCGATCGACATATGTAAGTCTTAACGTACTTTCATGAGGAATTTTTCGGTCCATATATTTTTCTAAAAACGTACGTAACTTGGGGTTATCTAGTTTGTTTAATGGAATATTGCTTGCGATAAAGGCCTCTGTAAGTTCATAGAAAAAATACGGAGTCGTCGGCGCTGGACGAGGCATGGCTTTTCAGATGTCTTGTTACTTTAGTTTTACCTGAAGAATTTATAATGCGTTCACACACAGTACAAAAAAGGTCATTTCCTATTGATATTTATAAAGTTATTTAAACACACGGCGAATACGTAAAAACGAAACGTATCAACGCGATGCAATACCGGCGACTGTATGTTACAGCGTGCCATAAATAACTAAAATTGCTAGCGCAGTTTTCTTAAGTCACCTGTGAGCTGTGAAAGCCAACGAGTCAGGGGCAGGACATGCACATGGTCGGCCCTGTGACATTCGCGCTTGGTAATAAGTAATAATATTTAATAATGTACTATGATGCAACACAGTTTCTGTGAACATATTAACATTTTCATTCGTAAACTGACTACGGTCCTGTTACACTCCGCGCTCGCACTAACTCTACTGATGAGACCCAATAAAGTCGAAATTCGGATCAATTATTTCTGATGACGTATAAGAGTGGGCGAAAATTATTCTCATTTAAATTTGGCCCTAACATAGCTACCCTTAGTAGTGTGCTGCAGGAATGACATCTAGCGGTCGCTGACCTTGTCCAACCCGCTGGAACATGTCAAGTCCTATTTATGCACACTAGAGGAGAGTCCATGGATGTTACCACTATATTCCTGGCCAGAAAGGAATCCGAGGCTCTCGTTCATTGTTGTTCGTCGTTCTTCGTCAAATATATCATACTGATGAGACCCAATAAGGTCAAAATTCGAATCCATGATTTGTGGATGTGTGTGTGAGGATGAATAACAGGGAACGAAAATTATCATGTCATGTCTCTGTACACACGTTCATGGTTAATAACTGAAAATGTGCGTTTTTTTAGTTGTGTTACTTTTTAGGCAAGGATGCGATATACAGGGTGAATGCTGGGTGGTGATTGTACGCCTTAAATGCAACAAAAAAGTTGTTGTTGACCAAGGTCCGATTCTCAAGCATAAGGGAGAAATTTCAGGATTTCTGTTTTTTTCGGAAAAACATTATTTTTCGCCTAAAACTAACCATGTCTTCTGAACTATTGGTCCTACAGCAAATTAAAAAAAAAATTGAAAAGCTCATTAAATTTTATTGAAGAAAACATACTTAACAAATTTCAGGTTTAATACTTGTAAGCACAGACACAATTCTGGATTTTAAAAATTTCTACATTTCTAAATTTTACAAAAATTTTACTGATCAAACGAATTTTATTTGTCTCTCAATAGTGCACATATTTTACAAAAACACCCTTTTTTAAGCTTTTCAACGGTATACTCATTTTTTTAAAAATTCCGTATCGGATAGAGGAAATCGCATATCAAATGTAAATGAACGTAGCCTAGATAACAGGGGAAGAGAGGACGTCAGATTCCCAAGGACGTCAGATTCGCACTAACTTGCGTCATGGCATGCACCCTCTTCCATTTCACGGAATTTTCGCCAGATCTACACGTGTATAGTCCTTCTATTTTTAATTGAAAATGATAAATACGCCTGGGGAACAAAAAAAGCGGTACAACTTTATGATTCCATGTGCGTGCATATATCTTTTTATAAAATCGAAAATTGTGAAATATTTTTTTTTCATTCAAATCAATATAGGAGATTAAAATTAGCCTGCATACAAAAATCTTAATATTTGTAATATAATTTGCTGTAAATAATGCTCATTTAGCCAGACAATCTCAAAAAATTGTCTGTTTTAATAAACCTAGCTGAGTACACGTCACTGGCTAAAGTCAGAATTACTAAAGTCGTATCATTTTAACGACGTCGTAAAAATTTTATGGCACAGTGGACCGAATAAGTAATTAAGGAGTATTAAATACAAAACAATCCAACAGTATACTGGATCGGCATTCGCTCGCGGATCGCGGCATCACGTTGCCGGCTCTTCAAAATTTTCTAAAGTATAGTAATATACATAAAGTTGATTTAATTTATAATTATTTTTTCCAGCAATTTTAAACGATTTATTTTAATTCTAATAAATTTATGTCTATGTATTTTTTTTTAAATATTTCCAAACTAGCTTTCTAAGAACGTCACGAACTAACAGTTTACTGAAGTATGAAGTATACTTGTATAGTGAGCTTAGCAATTTTAGAAAATATATCTGACAACCTTGCTTTTTTCTACCTATTTTCAATTTAGAATGGAAATACAGTACCACAGTTCTAGAAAAGCTGTCTTATCTGTTGTCTTTCATTTCCTATTCAAGCTTGTATCGACGGAACTGTTTAATTTTCCTGGAAAACCCTCTGGAATCCTCATCTCTTCTCTGCACGTCTGTGTTCCCCCTCTCTTCTTTCATAATTTTTTCTGCTCCCTGTATGATAAAATTTTGAATCGTGATTTGATTACATTTGGGAGTAACGTATTGTTTTAAGATGTCTTTTTTCAACCAAGAATATACCAACCTTCATTATGTGCACGGTAATGCAGATTGTGACACAATGTGACACAACGCACAATGATTTTATGACTGTAATGCATTGTAGTTCGAAGTTTCGCAGTAGACGGTATGGAAAACCATTAGGCTTGCATTGCAGGGTTACACCTTTACCATTTCACCAGGGGACAAGGATTGGAAGAGCGAGATTGTCAGGCTCGAGTTGATTTCGCTCGCGGGCTGTTAAATAATGATGTAGAGGATCCTAATTTCTTCAGCCGAATTTTGTGGACTGACTAGTATACATTTACTAAGAGGGTATCTTCAATACTCGTAATTCTCATTTTTATGCTGAGGAAAATCCTCAGTTGGTACGTCAGCAGCGTTTTCAAAGGCGTTTTGCTGTAAATGTATGGATGGGCGTCATTGATGGTCATGTGATCGGGACTTTTTTGGGGTTTTCGAGAACGTTGGCAGGTGAACCCTACCTCAACTTTCTACAGAACGATTTACCCACCTTATTTGAAGACGTGCTGAAATGAGCACCTCCTCATTTTTCTCTAGCAGTCCGAAGGTACGTCGACGAGACCTTCCCCGTTTGGATAGGAAGAGGAGAATGTTCATTTGCAAGTTTATTCTTGATAAGAGTTTATTCTCCTTAACTTGAGAAAAAGTTAATTCGTACTTGATTTAAAAAAATACTTAAATTAAAATCTTGAATTGAGGAAGAATGTTTTCCTATGCTTTCTTTTGCCCCCTCTTCCCCTTCAATCTAGGCTACGTTCATTTATATTTGAAATGCGATTTCATCTACCCGATACGGATGTTTTCAAAAAATGATACAGCCGTTAAAAAGCCTATTAAAATTGGAAGTTTTGTGCAATGTGCACACTTTTGAGAGAACAAAAAGTCGTTTGATCAAGTCAAGTCAAAATTTAGATATTTAGGAATTTTTAAAATTTCGAATTGTATCTGTGCTTACAATAATTAAATAGGAATGTAGCTGTTTTCTTCAAGAATATTTAATGAGCTTTTCGATGTTTTTTTTTAATTTGCTGTAGGATCAATAGTTCAGAAGATATGGTTAGTTTTAGGCGAAAAATCACGTTTTTCCGAAAAAAAAACACAAATCCTGAAATTTCTGCCTTATGCTTGGGAATCGGACTGTGGTCAAGAGCAACTTTTTTTGTTGAATTTTAGGCGTACATCGCCACCCAGCGTTTGTACACTTTATCACCAGTTACCGTGTATTTCATAGATACCTACACTTAATTGGCATTTTTAGGAATTTGTTCATGGGTGTGACCATGTTCCATTGTTGTTCAAACATTGGGTTGACGGAGAATTTTTCCGTTTGAAGAGGTACTTTTACAAGATAACTATCTATGCCTAATGATATGTTTAATTATGTCTAATAATAATTATTATGTCTAATCATTTTGTGTAAAAACATTCCCAAAAAAAGATATCGGATTTATTCCAAACTTTAATACCTCACTATAGGCATTTTAGGTATACGAGTATTAAACACAACTGACGTACAATATTTGGGTAACTTATGGTTTGTCCATTTACATTTACTTAATAAAATATTTTTTTACATTAAGTATTCTCTTCTTGACCTTTATGCAAAGTTCGTTAAATTGACTCCGCTCATAAAAAAATAATACACCTCTTATAAAATTAAAAAGTTCAACCTGATTACGTCATATTTGTATACCAAATCGAAATAGAATTGTAAGTAGAACACGGATTTTGCAGTGTTTTCGACACAATAGCCAATAATTCCTACCTTGGAAAGCACCATTTGGAATGTAGGTTAGATTGTTGTTCGTAAGATTTAAAACAAGTACTTGCAAGAGTCCTTCAAATGCTCGAGTGCTGATATTGTTCAAGTTATTGTTAGCTAAATTCAGTTCGAAGACAACAGGTAGTTTTCCAAAGGCGTTGCGACTTAATTTAGTCAAGTTATTCCCCTAAAAATGATAAATATGTCAATATCACATTAATTTATACACACGAGTATCAATGATATCATGTAGCAGCCTGCCGTTTTTTTTTAAGAAAATTGAAGAATGCAAGTGGGCTTATTTTATTATACCTATTATATATCTGAATAACACATCCGATTTTGCTGGAAGTGCATCAAACTTAAAATTTGCAATTGGAACTATATAATTGGTATTGCTTCTACATAAAATTACATACTTACATTTAGGCAGACTTACATATTTATATTTAAAAAAAATCTAAATTCTGTACAAAGAAAAAGTGTAAATACTGTACAGGGTTGTTCATTATAAATTACCCACCTCTTATTATCGTTATTATTGCCTATAGAAAAAAAGTTTTAAATAAAAGTTGTGTGGTTGTTACTGAATTTTGTTAAAATGCTATCAAAAGTACAGGTAGCGTGCAGATTTCAGGGGATACAAAAACATATTTATGTTTCTTAAATGGGATACCCTGTATATTATTAAATTTTTGGAATGATCCTGTTTTCCTGATTTCTAAATATACCATATGTTACCCCTATCTTATACCGTTTTTGAGTTATTTAACGTCGAAAATCTTAGGTTTTTAGCAAATTTTTATAGCTTACTTTAATAATGTTAACTTTTCCTTATTTACAATAACTAGTTTAACTAAGGATAGGGTATCATATTTAAAAAAAAATATATTTTCTGAAGTCTGCAGGCTACTGTATATTTTTAATTGCATTTTAACCAAATTCTGTCATAACCACACGACTTCTTTTTAAAACTTTTTTTTCTACAAGCTATACTAGAAATATGGAAAAGTTAACATTATTAAAGTAAGCTATGAAAATTTGCTAAAAAACTAAGATATTCGACGTTTAATAACTCAAAAACGGTATAAGATAGGGGTGACATAAGGTATATTTTTGAAATCAGGAAAACAGGACCATTCCAAATATTTAATAATATACAGGGTATCCCATTTAAAAAAATATAAATATGTTTCTGTATCCTCTAAAATCTGCACGCTACTGTATTTGTGATAGCACTTGAACACAATTCAATAATACCCACACCATTTTTATTTGAAACTTTTTTATAGGCAATAATACCGATGAAAAGGGGTGGGTAATTTATAATGAATAACCCTGTACCTACTGAAGAATGTTAAGGAATGAAGTGGATACCTATTGTATGTCACGTTATATTTATATATACTATACAGGGTGTTTACGGATTTACACTGTATGAATATAAATCGTCCTAATAAATGTGACACCAGTTTTGAGAAAGTATTTTTTTTACAAAAAAAAACGACGTTTTCCACGAAACACGGAATTACTATACTCTTCTCGAAGCGCGTTTGCCAACTAAATTGGCATCTTCAGGAGAAAATTAAAACTAAATTCTAACCTACACACTTGCACTATTTATACTTAATTTGTTGCCACAAATCACTGACCGTAACATATATCTTTGTTTATCAGAGCAAACAGTGGACTGGTGGGTACTGGACCATTGTCCTTATTCATACTATTGTTACACTTAATGATTTCTAAATTTTCAAAAACATCCAGCTCTCTACTGTTTGTTAAATTTCTAATAAATTATTTATGTCTATCCTATGGTTGTTGTCAAAAGTATGTTGGGCAACACAAGATTTTTCCGTTCTGCCATATTTCAAATGAGACGTGTGTTCTTTAAATCTAGTCAAAATATATATGTTTGTCAAAATAAATATGTCTAAATTCACCCGCGGACGAAATAAAATATTTAAAAATATTAATATCAATTTGGTTTATAATTCTAAAAATAAACGCTACAGACGCTTTTGGGTAACCCCAAAGACAAAATCGACAATAATGAAAAGTCAGGAATATACGAAATAATTTGTAAAGACTGTGATCAAAAGTATAATTGGGCAAACAAAAAGATCTATTTTGACTAGATTTAAAGAACACATGGCACATTTGAAATATGGCAGAACGGAAAAAATCTTGTATTGCCCAACACGCTTTTGACAACAACCATAGGATAGACATAAATAATTTAAAAATTATAAATGTAACAAACAGTCGACAGTTGGATGCTTTTGAAAGTTTATAAATCATTAAGTGTAACAGTAGTATGAATAAAGACAATAATCCGTATCCACCAGTCCACTGTTTGCTTTGAAAAACAAATACAGATGTTACGGTTCAGTGAACCGTGGCAACAAATTAAGTATAAATAGAGCAAGTATGTAGGTTAGAATTTAGTTTTAATATTCTCCTGAAGATGCCAACATAGCTGGCGAAACGCGCGTCGAGAAAAGTATAGTAGTTCGGTGTTATGAAAAACGTCCAGTTTTTTGTTTCTACGCCGAAGGTTCCAGTACCCACTCCAGGATTATTTTTTATTTTTAAATAAGGCGTTTGCCGGTTACTGTACACGTACATACAGTACCGTAGTTACTGTATACACGCTCCATACTGTTACCAGAGTTACTGTATACACGCTCACGACAGTGCCATAAAGGTCCTGCTTATTTTTGGTGTCATAAAGGTCATAAAAACCTATCATATATTATAACAATCAAAACGCTGCAAATCGAGAAGATTTATTAAACTTAATTAACCAACAACGTTAACGTGTACTGCAGAAGGCTTTAAATGTTGATAACCAGTAGACTGCTACCGAAAAGATAATTTGTGCAACCGTGATATGATTTGGTTGATTGATTGATTGGGCCCGCTATTTTGCCAGATGGGCTCAGTAAATATGTGCGGAAAAGTCAATTATGTTACATAAGTCCGCATGTTTACTAGTCTTCAATAATTATGTCAGGGGAAAACCGTGACATTGTCCCTATCCCAGAGGACCATTCTATGGGAAATATCTGGTTATGTCAGAATTGCACAAATAACCTTTTTGATAACACTCTGATATACATAATATATTTCCTCACCGTTTCCAAACAGTCGATTGTTTGTAACGTTATTGTTGTAGATCCTTTTCTCTTACATAATTGTGGTTATGTGGGTAACCAACGAAACTAAACAGAATTTTCATTTAGAAAATATATTATTAGCTGGTTTCTTTGTGAAATAATGTCGTAAAAATCAATAAAAAATGTAAATTCCACTTTCATAAAAATGATCTGTCACCATTATTGAAAACTGCTTCAGCCCTATATTTACAGTTCACTGCAATATATAACAACCTCTCATTTACCCCTCTGAAAATATCCAAAGAGAAATAATTCCACTGTTTCTTTTTTTGTTAAACTATTACTTTTCTTTAATTGAAGTTACTAAAAATGCAAAAGTTGCATAATTACATTTCATAGACGCACTGTGAAGAGAAATATGAATTTTCTAGTTTTTTGCATCAAATCATTTTGCCTTTGGGCGCCTATGCTAAATACGCGCTTAAAATTAAATTTTAAGCATTTTTTTCTAAACATTTTTTTTGTGAACTCAGTGAACACCCTGTGGATCATTCCAGTATTACCCACATAAGTGACATAAACAGGATAACCTCCTTAACCTAATGGTTAAATACCTCCATATACACATACTGCAATGAAGTTAGCTGATTCAAAGCCGGCCATGGAGGATTCTGTATTCCATTGTAGTTTAAATTTAATCTCTGCAGAGTTAACAAACCAGAAAAACTTCCATCTCCTAAACTATCTCCCAGCATGTTGTGACTCAAATCCAAACTAAGTAAGGAATTCATACTGGGCCATAGTTTCGGTGGTAATTCTTCTAAGCTGTTGTAGGACAAGTCCAAATGCGAAACAGATATCGGCAGCTGGAAAAGTGATTTTATTTTGTTTCCTCTAAGAATCAGTTCCCTTGTACTGGCAAGTCTAGTGAAACCACTTCTTGCGACACTTTCCAAATTGTTGTAACTCATATCTAGTTTTAATAGAGTTGGTAATGCTCCAAAGGTACTTGGTTTCACGCTCTCCAGACTGTTGTAACTCAAATCCAGTGTTCTTAACGAAAACAGCACTTGAAATACAGAATTATATATGTCTGTTAAATTGTTATAGGATAAATCTATCGTATGTAATTCGTACAACTTTGGAAATGTATTTCTTGGAATTGTTGTTATTAAATTGTGGGATACGTTCAGAACTTTTAAACCTGTCATGTTGTGTAAAGGAATCTGAAAAAATTTAAAACTTTAATTGAATCAGAAAGAAATCCTAACTACTTTATACTATCCAGTTTCTTTATTGTTCACTGCATACTACGTAAATATAATATAAATGTCTTCTAATTTTTTTTTATTAAATCTATCTTTTAATTTCTTAAACCTAACATTTTTCAGTAATAAAAATTGAAAAACGGTAAACTTATATAACCTTAGATTTATCTTAGTTTTATCTTACCTGAGTCATATTGCTGAACAAGTTATAAGAAAACTGCAATTCAGCAGCGTATGTCGTTTCATCGAAAGCTTTTTTTAGGCAATCCAGTAATTTGATTAAAGGACAAATCAAGTTTTGTTATGTTGGCACAATTTTCGAAAGATCCAGCTTCCACTTTGCTTATATTGTTTTTCGACAAATTTATGTGACTGAGATAAATATCTTTAAAAGCCAACTTCTGAATTTCTGTGACTAAATTTTCGGATACGTCAATGACCTAAAAAATCATATATTAGCTGTTACATTATTGTCTCAGTATCTATTACTAAGAATAATTATAATCGAGTGAAAATAATAGATTACGACCTTAGTAATCTCACTTATGCAGTATACCTGATTATAAATATGTACCGTTAAGAAAATTTAGCTTAATCTGATGTACTGTTTCATTTTTAAGTTGAATATTAAAAGGTAATATATATACTTGATAAAATCGGTGTTGATTTTTGAGTACAAGTTTTGTTTTAAAAATTTAAGGAAATGTATGATTTTATTTATAAATAAATACTTCAACACTTTTCAAATTTACCAGTTCTTTTTTTTTTCATATGAATATAACAACTGCATTGTACATCAATAATAACTAAGCCACCCCAATTTTGGTTCAGACTGGTTAACGATAAAATTAATTGTTATTAAAATTTATAAGTCTATTTAATTATAGCAATGGCTATAATTTTAATAAATTAATAATAAAAAAAAATTAAAAAAAACAGCTTTTATTTAAATGCTCTAAAAAGAAGAAAATAAACTTGAAATTGAATCAAACCCATCAATTTATTACATTACACAATTTATATGATATAAAAGCTTGTCACGAGATTTACTTGTGTAAATGTATTTACATAATTATTACATTCTTGTTTATCTACACAAGTAAATCTCGTGACAAGCTTTTATCATATAAATTGTGTAATGTAATAAACTGATGGGTTTGATTCAATTTAAAGTTTATTTTCTTCTTTTTTAGAGCATTTCAATAAAAGCTTGTTTTAAAAAAATATTATTAATTTATTTTTAATTTTTTAGTTATCGTCGTGTTTTTGTATCTAAATGTTTCTCAACCTGTTCATACTATGCCTAACCTATACCAAGTTATAACTCTTTAAAATTGGTATGGTGGCCATCTTGTTTTTCGCCATTTTCAATTTTTTTCACCGCCGCTAGAATTTGCCTAGGACATAGGTTGATATTAGATAAGACACGACCCCGCTAAGTCTTACTGTTTAGCCGGACAGTAGTACACCATCTCCTCGAAGGGTTGAACGCAGACGTCAGTTTAGTCGTATTCTTCTTAGCAAACCCTTTCATTTGATATCCACATTATGGGAGTGCTTAAAAATAACTAGTCCGCCATCTTGAGCGGTCCGCCATATTGGATTTAGAGAAAATTCATTTTATTTCCTTGTTTCTTCTCAGCAAACCCTTTCATTTGATACCTATTTTAATAGACAAATTTTCGGCCAAACGCGAGCGTTTTCCTGAAAACTATGAATGCCCCCGCATTGATACCGTGCAAGCAAGTGAATTAGGTCCGAATGAGGTGATCTATAGCCATAAGTTCGTTAAAAAAACCATAGGACGGACGGGGTAGTCGACTTTCGCTAAAAAATTTAATAGACAAATTTTCGATCAAACGCGAGCGTTTTCCTGAAAACTATGAATGCCCCCGCATTGATACCGTGCAAGCAAGTGAATTAGGTCCGAATGAGGTGATCTATAGCCATAAGTTCGTTAAAGAAACCATAGGACGGACAGGGTAGTCGACTTTCGCTAAAAAATTTAATAGACAAATTTTCGATCAAACGCGAGCGTTTTCCTGAAAACTATGAATGCCCCCGCATTGATACCGTGCAAGCAAGTGAAGTAGGTCCGAATGAGGTGATCTATAGCCATAAGTTCGTTAAAGAAACCATAGGACGGACGGGGTAGTCGACTTTCGCTAAAAAATTTAAAAGACAAATTTTCGGTCAAACGCGAGTGTTTTACTGAAAACTATGAATGCCCCCGCATTGATACCGTGCAAGCAAGTGAATTAGGTCCGAATGAGGTGATCTATAGCCATAAGTTCGTTAAAGAAACCATAGGACGGACGGGGTAGTCGACTTTCGCTATAAAATTTAATAGACAAATTTTCGGTCAAACGCGAGCGTTTTCCTGAAAACTATGAATGCCCCCGCATTGATACCGTGCAAGCAAGTGAATTAGGTCCGAATGAGAGTACACAAAAAATAACTAGTCCGCCATCTTGGGCGGTCCGCCATATTGGATTTAGCGTAAATCCATTTTATTTTGAATTTGGAGTTACACAAACAGGATAACCTCCTTTACCTAATGGTTAAATACCTCCCACATACTGCAATGAAGTTAACTGATTAAAAACCGACCATGTAGGATTCTGCATTCCATTGTAGTTTAGTCACATTTTGCTGTACAAAATAATATAAACTATTTTATATTATATAATTAAATAAAACATGAAGCAATTTAAAATTGTATTGTAGATTGTACTGCTATTGAAAAATAATTATCAGTTTTAGCTCATTGCTGCTGTGCATCTCTAGTTTCTTCGCTAGGGATAATAACGACATCGATATATCAAATACTAGCGACCCGCCCCGGCTTCGCACGGTTTACATCACATTAGAAACCTCTAAAATTATCAGTGTTTCTCTACTATATTATGCGTGTATTATACATATAAACCTTCCTCTCGAATCACTCTATCTATTAAAAAAAAACCGCATCAAAATCCCTTGCGTAGTTTTAAAGATCTAAGCATACATAGGGACAGACTGCGGGAAGCGACCTTGTTTTATACTATTGTAACGTTTTATTTATTTCGGGTTCGTGAGGTGTGAAAAATTAAACTCGTACATTTAAACTAACACTATTTATTTAATTAATACAACTACTACACTATTTAACTACACTAATTTATTTTTATACAATTTATTTAGAGCGTTGTAAGCCGCGCCGATATTTAAATAGAACTGTTCCGTCCCGCGTCGAAACCCCGCGTTATATCCACCTATAGAAGTATCGCGTCTCGGCGAGAAGCTTCCGCGCGATTCCCGAACCATCGGGCAAAAGCCGTGATCTTTCGACGCGGGCGCTGCCCGCGTACGTCATCGACGTTCAGTCGGCTGGCTCATCGAAGCAGGCAGGGGCGGACTGGCCCAGCGTTCGTAACACTGCCCCCTCCTTAAAGACATTTCGTCTCGAATTGTGTCATCCCCTGGCCTGTGACGATACCTGCAGAATGACCCATTCTTGCATCGGGAGGTCTGGTAGAAGAAGCAGTCCACAGTCTTCTCGTTGAGCGATCTCCTGGGGTTGTAACAGCATACCAGAATCTCAATTCCAGTAAACCGGAAGAGGACTTCTAGCATACTCCTGATCACCCTCCAATCCAGGCCATCTAGTCCGCTGGCTATCTTCGGTATCGCCAAACTGCTTATGCTCTGGGACAAGAGCACATCCCTCAGCTCGACTAGTGTGTCCCAGACAGTTTGATAAGTTGGTTTATGGTGCGATAGCTGCTTGGTCACCAAATAGAAAACGGACCTCTCTTTCTCCTGCTCGACCGCCGTATTTTGAAGGACTCGTCCAACCTCTGGTCTTTGTCTGCGTAACTCCTCCAACTGTCCAAACGCCTTCTTGAAGGTAAGTGCAATCCCTCGGGACATTCGGAGGTCCGCTGCCACACAGTGAGCAAGACAGAAGTCAGCAGGAGTCTGGAACAGGTCACGTGATTCTTCTCGCGTTACACCGTAGCGAGCTTTCTGGCCGTTGGAATGAAGCAACATGAATTCCTCGAAAGAGAGCTCGCTGTCTGGTGGACTGACGTGTCGAACTCTGGCTTCAGCTTGTTCGTCATTGCTTCCGGCGAAAGGGGCTAAACGGTTGAAGTGGACCACCCTGGGTTTTCCTCTTGGCAACTTCTGGATTCGGTAGACTACATCGTTAATCCGGGTGACGACCTCATACGGACCTTCCCAGGAGCTTTGAAGTTTTGGAGATAACCCACGACGACGTTGTGGGTTATATAACCAGACTTGGTTGCCGGGCTGGTACCTGCCATCGTTGGCGTTGATGTCGTAGGTCTCCTTCATGCGGTCGCTGGCGCCCTGGATATTTGAACGGACTCGTTCGTGGATGTCGTCCATTCTCTGGCGTAGAGTACTGACGTAGTCCTCTCCAGCCACATCGTCCCCTGGTGTACAGCCGAACTTCAGGTCACAGGGTAGACGCAGTTCACGGCCCATGACGATGCTTGCCGGTGTTTGCCCAGTTGTTTCGTGGACTGACGACCGGTAAGCCAGCAGGAACAGGTGGAGAAACTGGTCCCAGTCCCTCTGGTGGTCAGAGACTACTTTGGATAAGTACCGGTTGATGGTCCTATTCATTCGCTCCACCATTCCATCTGACTGCGGATGCAGTGCAGTTGTCCTCGTCTTACGGATGTCGAGTGTACGGCACACATTCTGAAACAGAATCGACTCGAAATTTCTCCCCTGGTCCGAATGTAATTCCAGAGGTACACCAAATCGACAAATCCAGTCCTTGATGAGAGCGTCCGCCACAGTAGAAGCCTCTTGGTTTGGAAGGGCATATGCTTCTACCCATTTGCTGAAATAATCCATCACGACGACGATGTATTTATTTCCATTATCTGTTTCCGGAAACGGACCTGCTACATCAATGGCGATTCGTTCAAACGGACTACCCACGTTGTATTGTCGCATTGGAGCCTTCGGGTGCCGTTGCGGACCATTACCTGCAGCGCACACCACGCATTTCTTGCACCACTCCTTCACGTCAGTAGTGCAGTTCACCCAGTAGAAACGCTCCCTAACTTTTCCCAGCGTCTTTGTTACTCCTAGGTGTCCGCCAGTGCTTCCATTGTGGATCTCCTCCAATACTTCTGGCACTCTGTTTCTGGGGACTATCAGTTGTTTTCGCTCTTCGGTACCATCTGATTTCTCCAGAACGCGTTTTAAGAGTCCGTCACTTAAGACGAGGGAATTCCACTGAGCCCAGTATGACTTTACGGTTGGTGAATACCGTGATACCTCCTCCCAAGTGGGTTTCCGATCTTCTTTCTTCCAATTCACAATTGGTTTCAGATTCGGGTCATTCTCTTGGTCTTTCAAAACCTTTTCTGACAGCCAATCATCGTTCACCGCCGTCGTTCTGTATACTAAGATGTCCTTTTCTTCTGCCCGCTGACAATGTTTGCAATCCTCAAAGCAGGGTCTTCTGGATAACGCATCAGCGTTGCGGTGAACTTTGCCTGCACGATGTTCGGTGTCGAAATCAAATTCTTGGAGTCGCTCTATCCACCTGGCTACCTGTCCTTCAGGATTCTTGAACTGTAGAAGCCATTTTAGCGCCGCATGGTCCGTTCTCAGCAAGAATTTCCTCCCATACAGGTATTTATAGAAGTGTTCGACAGATTTCACTACCGCCAGTAGCTCCCGCCTGGTAACACAGTAGTTTCGCTCAGGTTTCGACAAGGTTTTACTGAAGTATCCAATAACCTTCTCTTGGCCGTCCTGAATCTGAGACAAAACTGCTCCCAAACCTACATTACTGGCATCGGTATCCAAAATGAATTTTCCATCTGGGAGAGGATAGCTCAGGATAGGTGCACTCGTCAACACTTCCTTTAAATGTCGAAATGCTTCACTGCATTCATCGTCCCATTGGAACCGTCTTTCTCCTTCCGTGAGTCGAGTCAGTGGCTTGGCAATATTGGCAAATCCGGGCACATATCGACGATAGTAAGTGCATAACCCGAGGAAACTTCGTAGATCATGCTTATTGCCGGGTACTGGCCACTCTCGCACTGTTTTGATCTTCTGGTCATCCACTGCCACTCCTTGACTGGAAACAACATGGCCCAGATACCTCACTTCCTTCTGGAATAGATGACACTTTTTCGGGCTAAGCTTTAGGCCAGAGGTTCGCAAACGTTGAAAGACCTCCTCCAGATTTTTCATATGATCCTCAAAAGATTTTCCAACCACGATGATGTCGTCAAGATACACAAGACATGTCTTCCAAGAGAGTCCTTTTAACACTGTTTCCATCAGCCTCTCGAAGGTTGCCGGAGCGTTACATAATCCAAACGGCATTACGGTAAACTGCCATAGTCCCGTACCCAGAGTAAACGCAGTTTTCTCTCGATCTCGTGGTGCCAACTCCACTTGCCAATATCCACTCTTCAAATCTAGGGTTGAGAAAATATTTGATCCTGATAGAGTATCCAAGGTGTCATCGATTCTAGGCAATGGATAGCTGTCTTTCTTTGTCACGTTGTTTAATTGACGGTAATCCACACAAAATCTGGTAGAGCCATCTTTCTTCTTTACCAATACAATTGGTGAAGCCCACGGACTATTAGATGGTTCAATGACCCCATCTTTTTCCATGTCCTGCATGATTTTATCGGCTTCCTCGCGTTTGGCTAATGGCAATCTTCTTGCTGTTTGTCGGATGGGCCGAGCGTCGCCCGTGTCAATTTTGTGTCGGATTACATTTGTCCTGCCCTTTCCACCTTGCCCATCATCGAAAATATCTGCGTACTTAGTAATCAGACTCCTTAGCTTCGTCGTTTGATCACTTCTCAAGGATCTGGAGGACGATGATAGGAGTTTTGCTAGCTCGCCTGTAATCTTTCTAACTGAATTTTCTTGAGCATCTAATTTTCGGATGACGGAGGAAACCGAAGAACAGTACCCTAAAACAATCCCTTTCCTTAGATTCACTGGGTGATGATTGAGGTTCATTATTCTCACCGGTACTGTTTTCTCGGTCAGCAACAGAGCTTTTCCTACAGCTATTCCTCTTGCTACCTCGCCGTCGTGAGATCTTGGCTCAAACATCATTATATTTCCAACACACGAGTTACCGTCCAAATGAGCGTCCAAGATCATTTCACTTCGTTCTGGCACTGCCGTATCCTCTGCCAGGACAACTCGAATTGTTTCCTCCGTCTTTCGATGTAGTATGATTTCCTCACCATTTATTTTCAGAACATTATTCTTGAAGTCCAGTTTAAATCCCTTGGTGTTCATAATGTCCATTCCAAGAATAAGTTCATCCTCAATTTCAGCTACCAGTGCTCGATGTTCAAACGACACGTTTCCAATGACAATTGTGATGTTGGTCTCACCGCGAATGGTAGCGGGATCTCCAGTTGCAGTACGTAGTCGCCAGCTGGTCGGAGTAATTCTTGCTGCTGTTCCAACAATATCTGGTCTAATGATAGTTCTCGTTGCACCCGTATCTAATAGCAACAGTCTCTCTTTTCCATCGACTAGTCCATCGACAAAAACACTATTAGACGGGTGTTGAAGAGATGCGACTCGTGCAATTTTCTTTGGGGCTTGCTTCTTAGAGGTTGACGATTGCCCCTTACGGTCAACCTCATTTAGTTTTCCGACGAGGGTGACGTTTCGTTATTTCTAGGGCAGCGACTACGGACATGTCCAACCTTACCGCAATTCCAGCACCGAATTTGCCTCTTTTCCAACATGCCCTCGACGACTCGCCTAATTTCTGCTTCATTGCAGGTTCCTTCTTCAACACCGTCCTCCATCCTACGGACCTTAGCTTGACCTCTGCAACTCTGTTTAGCAGCTTCGAATTCCAAAGCTCGCGCCAAAGCATCCACCAACTTGCTGGGACGAGCGAGAGTCAGAGCTTGACGGGTCTCAGTATCCCGCAGACCATCTAAAAATGCCTGCACGGCTAGTCGTTCCATGACGTTCTCCGGCGTAGATGAATATGCCAAACGAACTAACCGCGCTATGTCCGCTTCAAATTCCTGCAGAGATTCGTTATTTTTCTGACAGCGGTTCTTCAACTGCGAGTGGTAGACATGCTCGAGATGGGACTGACCATAACGCATTTCGAGGTGTTTAACTAGTTGATGGTAATCATCTTGTTCTTCAAGAGAAAGCGTCTGTAAAATATCTGTGGCGTCACCACGTAGCGCCAACGTCAGCGCTGTAGCCTTCTCTGCCAACGACCAACCATTTGCCCTCGCTGCAGCCTCAAATTGTCGTAGATAATTGACCCATGAGCTCTTACCATCAAACTGTGGTGGTTTCATGCGAATTCTCGAAATTTCCACGTGACTGCTCAACTCGGGTTTACTCAACCTGTCAATGTCGCTACCAGGTGACTTCAGAGCGGTATTGACCACTCGTTGTTGTTCCCCACTTTCTAAACTCAGCGTTGCAATTTTTCTCTCTACTTCGAGAAACTTATTCTGGAATTCTTCTTCTACGGTAACTAACTTATTTTCCATTTCCTCAAATTTTCCGTCCACATATTCGCCTATCTGTTTCTGGAGGCAACTAGAATTTTCCATTAGTTTTTGATCCATGTTTTCTATTAATTTCTGTTCCATCCCTCTTAAATTTTTCTCCAAACTTTGCAACGCCGAATTTATATCGCCAGCAATTTCGAATAAAAATATATCGGGATTTTCACCTTCATTTTCCAGAGCTTCTTTAAGTCTATTTTGCAGATCGGCCTTTTTCCCTGTCGTCTCGCACTCCCGTTCTTCGAGTTCTCTTTTCAAATCCGCCACTTTAAGGTCCTTCAAAAATACCTGTCTTGAAGCCATTTCACTTAATTTATTTATCGCGAATTTATTTATTTAAATATTTTTATTATTGTTCTTTTTTTTCACACGCAACACCGGACACCAATGTAACGTTTTATTTATTTCGGGTTCGTGAGGTGTGAAAAATTAAACTCGTACATTTAAACTAACACTATTTATTTAATTAATACAACTACTACACTATTTAACTACACTAATTTATTTTTATACAATTTATTTAGAGCGTTGTAAGCCGCGCCGATATTTAAATAGAACTGTTCCGTCCCGCGTCGAAACCCCGCGTTATATCCACCTATAGAAGTATCGCGTCTCGGCGAGAAGCTTCCGCGCGATTCCCGAACCATCGGGCAAAAGCCGTGATCTTTCGACGCGGGCGCTGCCCGCGTACGTCATCGACGTTCAGTCGGCTGGCTCATCGAAGCAGGCAGGGGCGGACTGGCCCAGCGTTCGTAACACTATGTTATGATTATGATATGGCTGATCCAAATTAAATGAATTAAGTGAGTAAGACCGTTATTTTAGACACAAAATCGGTTAAACTAGCACACTTGTAAATTGTGACATGAGATAATTGAAGAAAAATAAATTGAACGTTGCATTTTTGAGTTTTTCGAAAAAAATATTTTTTTAATTGAACGCCCTTATATACTATTTTCTTTTATGAAAAATATTGGAATTTAGAATAATTTCCGAATAGTTATGACACGTTTTTCATAAGAGAGCAATAAGGACTTAAATATATTAGAAGAGTTAGAAAACTAATGCAAAATTAGTCTAGTACGCTATGGAAACAAATGTCAATCATCACAGTCACAAAGAACAAACAAATTAATCTAACAAGTTCAAACTTATACTGAAGGTGCATTACATGTTAACCTACCGCCCTTCCAAGGCCCTTCTCCGCAGTGTTGCTAGATTGGGCGCTACGTTGCCAGTCTCATTACTTAATTTACACATCGTATTCATGGTTTTATGGTAGCTCTAGACTGCCATAAAAAATCAAATAGCCACATATTGTTGTGCCTGCACGTTTCTAAATAAGTACATTTGAGTTATTCTGAAAGCCCTTAACAAATTTAATTACGGCTTCGAAATATACTATATTTTGGCATGAATCAGAATAAGAAATACTTCGTCTATGTATTCCCATAATAGCAAAATATCAGTTATAGTTAGTTAGTTAAAGAGTTAGATCGTCCTCTTTGTTTTTAGCTACGATTATAGTTGTTTCACATTTTGCTTCATTATAAAATATAATACATTTCGAAGTAAGAATTTAACTTTTTTTAGTCTTTTATAAATTACATAAGAGTACCAACTTATCTATAAACGCCAAAATGCAATATAATATCTACGTAGTTATTTGTTCTTTCATGTCAATATTCAAATATACATATTTAATTTCAAATTTGAATAATATACTGTTCACATAAATGTCAATAATACGTCAATAACATATATTTTCGAAACCTGGAGGAAGAGTTTTAACAATCCAATTGTTAGATTACAGAAAAATTACTAATACATTTGAATAAAAAGTTTTCTATCTCGTGTACTAAACTTTATAGGTAGATGTCAATATATAGAGGAACACTGAACAGATTTTTCATAAATTGTTTAGGAATCGAATTTCTCTCCTTTTTTAAATCACATTAAGTAGTTCTTATAAATCTTATAATTTTTGTTACAAGAATTTGAAGAACTAAACTGTTAAATATAGGCATAATGCGGCAGATACATTTTATTATTATTACATATGGGGTAGATACGAGCCCTGTGCACTTAAACCGATGCTTATTGTGTATGAGTAGCCCACCACACGCTACTCATACTATTAGTCGTATTCCTTTCAAAAAAATAAGGACAGTTTTCTAATGGAGCGTATATTACTTCTTTTGATTCTATTGTTGTAGCTACAACACAATTCGAATGCCTAACAGCTGCCAGTGTTGGGCATTCGCATAATATACAGCGTGGAACTGCAAAATGGAATAAATTCAGTACCTATGTAGCTCCATTATTATGCATTTTTTTAGAAAATCCTGAGACACGTCAATTTCTAATTCTAAAATGACATTCCCTAAATTCAACCCCCTTCAGGTGACAGCTACAACCCCTAAATTTTCAAATTGGAGGTAGGGGCTTGTGATTCTTCATTTGAAAGGTCTTTTCATTCTCTATTCAAAACTGATATGGTTTTAAATTTTATTGCAGAAATTAACAAGAAAAAAAGATAAGTTTCTCCAGCGTAGGAAATTCGGTACATTAAAATAACACTTTTATAAGTAACACTATTTGTCAATTTTAGATTCTGAAATGTTAATAATAACAAAAAATAAATGTATGTAATTGCCGACGTTCCTTACTATGAGATAAAAACTTACTAATAAATACGTACAATTTTTGCTTGACAATCGAAATACAAAAACAAGCAAGCAGCAAAAAACAAACCTGATATTTAAAAAGTTGGCCATTATCAGCTTTAGTGAAGTTACCTAGAAACGTGTTTAACATTGTAACAGTAGTTAACAGATATCAGTGTTAAACTTTTTGCTTTAGTTTTCGTGTTGCAATTCAGAGAGATGGCTTACCTAACAGAAATGCATAAGATAACGATTCTGCAGATGATTGGTTACGGAGACAGAACACGAACGCAGGCCGAAGTTGTTCACCTATTTCAAGAGTTACCGCCCATATATCAAGGTACCGTAAGTAAAATAAAGAAGCAGTCTTGGGAACGTGGACATGTACGGCAGCTAAAGAAAAATCCTCCCAATAAACTCAGTGATGATCATAAATTGGATTAATGCTTATGTTTGAAGAAAATTCACATACGTCGAGTCGTCAAACAGCTTCATCATTAAATATTAGCCATTCCTCGATTCTCCGCGTATTGACAGAAAATCAGATGCACCCATATAAACTGGTACAAACTAATGAGCTCACGGAAGACGAATACTCTTTTGTGAACAAATGATGCAAATGATAGATGACAATACTTTACAAATGGACAATGTTTTAATTTAGGATGAATCTACATTTACACTTGACGGCCATGTTAATCGTCAAAACTGTCGTTACTGGTCGAGAGAAAATCCTCACTGGATGAGGGAACTACACACGCAAAACCCTGAGTAAGTTAATGTTTGGGCAGGAATAAATGGAGAAAATATCATTGGTCCCTTCTTAATTGACGGCAATTTGAATGAAGAAACTTATTTAGCGCTGCTCCAAAATAATATTGTACCGACGATGGCAAACTTGTATCCAGCTGAAGGAAACCCACAACTTCCAGATAATGCAATATGGTTTCAGCAGGATGGTGCAGCAGCATATTACGAAGTCAATGTCCGGCAATATATCCACACAATCTTTCCAAGTCGCTGGATAGGGATACGTGGTTCTGTAGAATGGCCTGCATGATCATCTGATCTCACGCCGTTAAACTTCTTCCTATGGGGATATGTAAAAAGTATGGTCTACAAAACCAAACCCGACGATTTAGCTGACTTAAGAAGAATAGCACTTGCACTTAGGTCGATTACCCCGCAGATGTTAACTAACGTTATAAGACATTTCTATTTACATCCAGGATGCTGCCAAGATGCTGGAGGATGCATTTTGAATATCTTGCATTAATAATGATCTGTTTTTATTTTAATGTAACGAAATTCCTAGGCTGGAGAAACTTTTTTTCTTTTTAATTCCTGCAATAAAATTTAAAACCATAGCAGTTTTGAATAGAGAATGAAAAGATCTTTCAAATGAAATATCACATGCCCCTACTTCCAATTTGAAAATTTAGGGGTTGTAGCTGTCACCTGTGGGGGTTGAATTTAGGGATAACATTTTTACGTCGCAAGATGTCATTTTAGAATTAGAAATTGACGTGTCTCAGGATTTTCTAAAAAAATGCATAATAATGGAGCTACTGAATTTATTCCATTTAGCTATTCCACACTGTATGGAAGCTTGCTCCTCTCCACACCCACAATCGGGATCATTTTTTACCCCGATTGTGGTAAGATGTTACATGAGTGGTCAGTGTCATGTGAATAGTCCCACTCAGTTACATATACATACATAATACATAATATACAAACCAACTGGTATGGGAACTTCTACTTTTGCGATTGAATTTTTAATACATTTCTTGTAAACAATATTACCTCTATAAAATTGAGTTGGTAGAACATCTGATAATCAATTTTCTTGATTAAGTTCCGTGCCAGATCTATTGTTCCAATTGTCTTTAGTGATCCGAACGTTCCTCTGCCTACGTCAGAAATTATGTTGTCCGACAAATACAACCTTCTCAAAAATCTCATTCCTCTAAAGGATGTTTGATCCAACCGTTTGATCTTATTGGATGCCATATTCAGAACTTTAAGTACAGTATTCCTTGCGAAAGCGCCCCTAAATGGAAACAATTGATAAAAATTATTGTTAATATACAGGGTGAGACTTTAGTATGTATTTGGTGTATAGAATCTATTGGAATATAGTAATGGTTTCATAAAGAATGCTAAAATGGAATATGTGAGCTTTTTTTGCAACTTTTTGCGTCATCTTTTTAAAATATTGTCGAATCTACGGGGTGTTCATACATTTCTGGGCGTCGACTAACTTCCTTATTTTAATGGAACATCATATATTTTTACTTTGGAAAGAAGACCCACCACAGTCGAAATCATGTTCCATAACTTATACATAAACCCAGCCGTTTCAGAGATATTTAACATTTTTTTTTTTTTTTAGATTGACAGATGTTTGGGTATGGAAAAACCTTCATAACTTTTTTTTGGGTGGTAAGCTGCCATTTCATTTTTGGCATGTAGTAAGATCATAAAGTGCTCTATACAATACAGCGGTGCGTTTTGGAGTATATTAATTAGTTACTTTTACCCCCGTAGCATTGCTTCATTTGAAAAAATAATAACGAAATGAAAAAAGTTTAATAACCCGCACAAAGGGATCGCGAATGGAAAGACCTACTTGGCTCACCAGTGTCTGTTGATTTATTAATTATTATTAATGTGTAATAATAAAGAGCCATCAAAAAAAAACTATCATATCACATAGTCATCAAATCTGGCTATGAACGAGAGAGATGGAAATAGCGATTAGATCGAAGATCGAAGAGAATTTTGTTGTTGTTAAACTTTTGACAAGTGGCTGTCACAATTGTAAAATGAATAATGACTGTAACGTAAAATGACAGCCTTGACAATTAAATAAGGTTATAAACTTAAGATTAAGAATAAAAATACGTCTTTTTTGCTCGGCTAACTTTGATTAAGTCTGCAACTGAAAACTGACATGTTTTATACGTTTTCTCGAAAAGCAACTTTTTCCTTGGCAATTTTTTTAACAACTTTTTGAATTTCAATATGTTCATGAAACTTATTTTTGTTACTAAAGTAAATTACTGTTTCATTTTTAGAAACTAAAAAAGAAAAAAGTTTTTTAATAATATATTTTTTTAATAAAGTAATTTGCAAAGAAAATCTGTAGGATTTTCTTGATCTAATTTTTGCTGTGAAGTATTTAACTGCCATTTGATGAAATAATTTTACCATAAAATAAAACACTTGAATACTTTTCACCACTTATCACTTTTTTGTATTGGAAGTTGTTGTACAACCATGTTGGCATAATCAGGAGATGATTAAAATCAAAGTTAAATCTAATTATCTATCCTATTTATAGTAAAGTTGCCGTTACGGTTCACGATTCGGTCAAATCGCAGTTCGGTGATCCGTAACTTATGTCTTTGTTAAATTAATCAGAACAGTAGGCTGTTAGGTTTCGGCCCATTATCTTTATACATAGATTTTTACATTTAACAATTTCTATACTTTCGAATGTGTCTAACTGTATACTCTCTGTTACATTTCTTATTAGTCTTAGGGCCGGTACTTTTACTCCCGGTTAAGGCCGGATTAACTAACCAGACGATAAGACTGTGAAAATGTATACAGACATTATATAATAGACTGTGCATTACTACTCTAAAATCAAACAGGAGTATTCAAACCATTTTGTTAAAAATTGCAATATTTTCGAAATATATAGATGTATCAAGTTAAATGACGCATAAATAGAACTATTTATAGTCTATTTATATCTATATGTCTCATAGAAAAAAAATGCTGTAGCCGGGTAAGGAGGAGAAAAAGTGCCTTCTTTTCGTTAAATGTGAGCGATTTGGCCTCTACATATTATGGTTGTAGAAAGAAAATGATCATTCCACATCTACTGAAGTTAAAGGTGCAAAATCAAAATAGTTCACATGGACAGAGGACGACACACCTCGCACATTATTTTCACGAACTTCGCGCAGTTGTTTGTTGTCACTAACATCAGTACATTATTATTTTTTACATCTACAGAGGATAATGCACCAGTTAGTACTACTTCTATACTTTTACGTATACTTCATACCATTGTTTGCAAAACCCGTTTACTAGCTGTCAATATCGGGGGCGAAATATCTGGAACGCCTAAAATTCGTATCAGAACATTAACGACCTTATTATCTCAAAAATCTGTTGTTTCGTCCTCTGTCAGCCACAGAAATTTATTGCGTATGCATTCTTTGATATTTCTCATGACACGTCTTCTGTAAACATGTTTTATGCAATGTATGGCTACGAGACAATGGAAAATCGGATACATATTTGGCAAAAATATGTCTAAAGTGAATATTGTCGACCACGTTCCACAAAAGGCTACATGCGCAAAACATTATGCAGAAATCAAACCAAAATTTCTTTTTTTCTAACAGTACCAGTCATATTTTGTTTATGAATATTAGTATCCAAATGTTTTTCACACTCTTGGCGTCTACGAAATATATATCGAAGATTGCAAGGAATATATAAAATATGTGATGCGTCTATTGTCCTCGTAATGTAATTCTCATATGTAAAATCCTCGTATTTTTCAGTCTATTCACAAATGGTAACGACTATGCCATTATTGCAAAAATCCACACAAAATCAGATTATATGCAAATACACTACATAAACTCTAAAAAAGAAATACGTACAGGGTGCAAAATACGAATGTACACACGTTTATTAATTAATCATTAACGACACATACAATTATTTTAAACGTGGCGTTCTACCGTTCGTCAGCTCGCATCGAGCTAACTTACAATACTAAATATCGAGAACGGAACGTTCGCTACGCTATATGGATAAATTGCATATAGCCCTTGCAATTGCAGCGCGTTCCCAGGCACGGTCAATGGCGTACGTATGTACGAGCAAGAAATACACGCGTACATTATTTACAAGGCGCTTAAAAAATACTGTTTATATTTTAATTATCATAGAATTGTATAGTACCCACTCTAATATCAATCGCTCTAAGAATAATCGATGTTCAATTCGCAACAATACCAATAGATTTTTTTTAATCCTAAAAAAAATTCTCAAAAATTATGAACTTTTGGAAATCAATATTTGGCTCATTTTGAAGTCACATAAAGATGGTCTACTTGAAACAAAAATAGCGAAATTCATGCAACTTTCCGCCTCCTTACCCGGCTACGGCCTTTGGAATAGAATATATCATCTATTATAATTTGGAAACTAGAAAGTATAAAATCCGAATTACCGCGACCGCTGAGAGGCGCCCTTACCGTGTTAATTCGGTTAAGCTGTTGTGAGAAACATTAAACCATGACATTTTCGTTAAATCCGATAAATGACTCGAATCGACTTTGGGAATGACGTTATAACTGAGATCCAATACTTCTACGTCTCTTAAGCCTTTAAACTGATTCCTTTTTAAGTCCTTTATACGATTTCCATGTAAATCCAGAGTTTTGAGTTTTCTTAAGGGTTGTAAACTTTCCGGAGGCGGCGTTGTTAAATTGCCATTAGTGATGTGGAGTTTTAGGAGCTTCCCGGCCATATCGCTGAGGACAAATGCATCTTTCGGCAATTCTGTCATCTGGTGCCCGTCTATGTTCAATACTGTGAGGTTGCCCAGAATCTGAAAAAAAATCAAATGAGATACTTCAGTTCAAAAACAAGGTAGGTACCGTCAAAAATTCAATATATTTAGAATATGATGTTAATACAGGAAATAGGATAAATATTGACAAAATTCGGAATAATATAGGATCTAAATAATATAGGATTTCATTAACCCGAATGTCACTAGGTCAATTACGGGGATTCAAAAGGTCACAAAAACGGTTTTTGGTGAATATCTCGAAAACATTTTTTTCGAAAAAAATATTGAGTACTAATTTATAACTTTGACACAAAAATGGTATCTATAGTTTTTCCAATTTCCAAGTGTTACTATATGGCTAGACATTGATAAAATTCCCGTAATACAATGTGATATTAAGTTATATGTGTAGTGTAGTAATTCTACAGTATCCTGAAGTGGGTACTGGAACCTTCGGCGTAGAAACAAAAAACTGGACGTTTTCCACGAAACACCGAACTACCATACTTATCTCGACGCGCGTTTCGCCAACTAAGTTGGCATCTTCAGGAAGATTAAAACTCTTAATTAAAAAATTTAAAATCTTCTAAGTTGGCATCTTCAGGAGAAGATTAAAACTCTTAAATAAAAAATTTTAATCTTCTCCTGAAGATGCCAACTTAGTTGGCGAAACTCGCGTCGAGAAAAGTATAGTAGTTCGGTGTTTCGTGGAAAACGTCCAGTTTTTTTTTTAATTCTGCAGTAATTATGAACACAGTCTCTCTTTGGCAGATATAATGGCTCCTAAAGCACCTGCCGTCTGCTATTTTGTTGGTTACGATAATTCGCAAAAAATACAGATTTGAAGCAACCGAAAAAAAATCGTTCTATTAATGTACTCTCTAGTATTAACACTCAAAATTAAAACTTATAAACCAAAAAAATCTGGCAATATTTGCATCTTTCATAATTTTAATTTTATTTATTTATCCCTAATAGCACGTAGTTCCTCTGAAAATGTCTATAAAGATAACGATAATTTAAGGACTATGATTAATTTAGACTTCATATTGGGTTGCAAATTTACCCTTTTTTTTAATTAAAAGTAAAAAGTTTTTACATTAATGGAAGAAGAAAAGGGATTGACCGTTGTGTCAAAAAAATGTATATGTGATTGATTTGTGTAAATCCCTACATACAATATTTTCCGTCATTTAGATAAACTTTTGTTGGGAAACAAAAATTTAAAACTAGCTTAAGTACATATCTCGTTTTACAGGTTTTTAAAGAACAGGTTAGCGATTCCATCAAATCTCACTCAAAGTTTAACGAAAAACCAAAAACAAATTTACTTAATTTGTACCACATGTTTATTGATAACTTAACGCTAGTATAAATTCGATTAGATACGACCAACTAGATCAAACGCGACCGTATCTTCTACATACATATACGGTGTCAATTTGAAAACGAACACCATTTAATGATGCCTAAACTAATGACAGTATCAAAATTTGGCGAAACACATCAATTTACATATCAAGGGGGACAACTTTTGAGGAATTTGTTGTCGTATTATTTTCAACCCCCTAACCCCCAAGGCACCTACCCCTAAAATTTTAAATGGCAACCCCTATTTATTTTGCCATTTTTGAGTTTCTTATACAATTCTAGATCAATTCCATTTTTTTTTTAAATTGAAGTACTTAACCCCACGAATGTGTGAAATGTATTTATTTTCTAAATTGACATAATGCAACTTTTTAAAAGGGGTCATTCACTGACCCGTCATGTCAGTCACATCTATTCATTTAAAAATATTTGTTGAAAAACTAGGTACCAAATTCTTTAAATTTTTTTATATTTCACCGCTACAAAACACGAAATAATTTAAATTTTTTAGTTGTCTTTCCTCGTTGTCTCTTTTTGCTTGAACTTTATGCCGAAATGTTAGACAGAGCTATAGAGCCTCTTATAATTCATGAGGTGGAAAATCAAAGAGCCAATGGAAATCTTGCTCTAGATTTTTGCTGCACTTCCAACAGGATGGAGCACCTCCTCATTATGTACTCCCAGTAAGAGAGTGGTTGGATAATCATTATCCGGAGTAGTGGATTGGTAGGAGAGGACCCATTGAATGGCCATCTAGGTCACCAGATCTGACACTTCTCGATTTCTTCCTATGGGGTCACTTGAAATCAGTTGTATTCAAAACTCAACCAGATTCAATTGAACAACTGCAGCAAAGAATTGTACAAGAATTCAGAGCTATTTTACCCGAAACTCTTCAACACGTCCGCGAACAGTTTGAATATCGGCTGTACCTGTACTTAGAAAACAATGGAACCCATTTTGAACAATTAATAAAGTAATTATAAAGGTAAGAATTTTGAGTATTTCATTATCATACTTTTAAAAGTTGCATTATTTCAATTTAGAAATTAAATACATTCCACACATTCATGAGGTTAACTACCTCAATTTTGACAAAAAAGAAATATGGGACTTATCTAGAATTGTACAAGAAACTCAAAAATGGCAAAAGAAATAGGGGTTGCCATTTAAAATTTTAGAGGTAGGTGCCCTGCGGGTTAGGGGGTTGAAAGTAATACAAATGCCTCAAAAGTTGTCCCCCTTGATATGTAAATTGACGTGTTTCGCCAAATTTTGATGTCATTAGTTTAGGCAATATTAAATGCCGTTCGTTTTCAATTTGACACCGTGTATATGAAAACCAGTGAAGCCCAGTTCTATGGTTTGGACATGTGGAAGGAAACACAATCCCCCACTACTTGAACATTCATTGAACGCAGTTAAATAAGGAAGTGCTTACATACATCGAACGGTTGACCCGTGTGCGTCCGTTTCACCCGTATTCGGGTATCTTCGGTTCTCCGGGTGAAACCGTGTAAACGTTGTCACACGGAATTAAACGGAATTAAACGGAATCACACCGTTTCAAAAGGCACAACCGTTGCTCGACCGTTTGTCGTTTTTTTTTAATTCATATCATTTAAATATTTGAAGATTCTTTAAATATTTGGAAAAAAAAACGGGTAACGTGGTTCGTTTGCCCAAGATGAACCCAGAATAGCCCAGCATTTTAATTCGTTAGCCCCGTTTCAATCAAAAGTTATAACAAAAAAAAAATTTTTAGGGTGAGAACCACTGAAATTTCTTTTTTTAATTCGATGTTTTAACACTGTCATTCGATTGCCCAGGGTTATCCCAGGATGGCTCAAAAGGTTAGCAAAAAAAAAATTTTTCAAAAACAATTTCGGAAAAAAAATTTGGTAGCTTTCGATGTTTTGATTCATTCAATTTCCCAAGTTTAGCCTAGGATAGCCCAAGTTTTTTTTTTCGTTAGCCCACCCTTAGTTCAAAAGATAGAGCAAAAAAAACTTTTTTTCAAAAAATATTTCGAAAAAAAAATTTGGTGAAATTTGATGTTTCAACACTGGCATTCATTGCCCAAGTGTAGCCAAGGATAGCCCAAGTTTTTTTTTTTCGTTAGCCCACCCTTGGTTCAAAAGATAGAGCAAAAAAAATTCCGATCGCCCCCCCCCTAAAGGGTCAAGTAAAAACCAAAATACTCGGGGGAATGCGGTTGCCGTTGCGTCTACTGACCTTTTTGTTTGGTATTTTTGTTTAATCTGCAGCGATCGCCCCCCCCCCCCCCAAAGGGTCAAGTTAAAACCAAAATACTCGGGGGATTGGGGTTGCCGTTGGTTCTACTGACCTTTTTTTTTGGTGTTTTTGTTTAATCTGGATTGGGCGCCCCCCCCCCAAACATAAATACTGGCTACGCCCTGGCATGACAGTGTTAAAACATAAAACTACACCTATTTTTTTTTCAAAACTTGTTTCGAAAAACGTTTTTTTTTGCTATATTCTTCAAACCAAGGTTGGGCTAACGGAAAAAAACATGGGCCAACCTGGACTAACCTTGGGCAATTTAATAACAGTGTTAAAACATCAAAATTTCACTTAATTCCTTTTTTCGAAACGTTTAAAAAAAATTTTTTTTGCTATATTTTTTTAACCAAGGGTTGGCTAAAAAAAATTAGGGCTATCCTGAGCTAAGGTTAAGCAATCGAATGACAGTGTTGAAACATCAAATTTCACTTGATTTTTTTTTAATTGTTTCAAAAAAAAAATGTTTTGCTCTATCTTTTGAACCAAGGGTGGGCTAACGAAAAAAAAACTTGGGCTCTCCTGGGCTAAACTTGGGCAATCGAATGAAAGTGTTGAAACATTAAATTTCAGGTAATTTCTTCGAAATATTTTTTCGAAAAAAATTTTTTTGGCTCCGTCTTTTGAACCAAGGGTGGGCTGACGAAAAAAAAAAACTTGGGCCATCCTGGACTAAACTTGGGCAATAGAATGACAGTATCAAAACATCGAAAGATACCAAATTTTTTTTCCTAAATTTTTGTCGAAAAAAAAAAATGTTTTCTATATTTTTTGAACCAAGGGTGGGCTAACGAAAAAAAATGTTGGGCTATCCTGGGCTAACCTTGGGCAATCGAATGACAGTTTTAAAACATCGAATTAAAAAATAATCATTTTCAGTGGTTCTCATCCTAAAAAATTTTTTTCTTATATTTTGATTGATAGGTGGGCTAACGAAATAAAATGATGGGCTATCCTGCGGGCTATCCTCAAACGGACTCATACGGGTCAACCGTTCGGTGTACGTAAGCACCTCCTTCTAATAAATACAAAACAATATTTTATATCATTTATTCAAATGATATAAAATATACATTTATTTTAAAGAGACAAATAGGATATGTCAGATCAGTAAATCGTTTTAAAATTATTCAGGGTGATTCAGAAAGAATGAGCCAACACTAAACTGGATATACTAGACACCAAAATATTATGACGAGCTCAACATGCCTTATACCAATGTCGCTGGTTTAAGAGAAACAGCGTCTTCAAAGTTTAAATTTTATTCTGAAACTCAATAATAGTACAAATCTGAAAATTGTTAGTTTTATATTTTGGTATGAGAATTACGAATTTTAAGCTTATTTTGACGTTGCTTCTAGAGCTACTTTTACGGTATTATTTAGGTAATTAAAACATATTTTTTTATCTGTTGAGTCATGCGTAAAACAAGAATCTAAAAGAACGTTAAATTCTACAGATAAAAGGTATTCTTGTTTGACTTTCCTATGGGTTTAGTGGTGTTTCCCTTTTCGGTTCTACTTATTCATGCAAACAATCTGTTTCGACCGTGAACCTCATCAAGAGTAAATTAAGAAGTCGTCTTACTGATGAGAACCTGGAATACTGCCTAAAATTAAAAACAACATACAAACCTAACTTATCCAAACTTTCGAAGGAGATGCAAGGCCATTGTTCACATTAAGTGTACGTCAGTCATTGTCATTACTAAATTTTAGAGATATTTTATCTACAACTTAATTTATATCAATATACCAATATAAAAGATCATTATTAAGCATTATGATAATATCAAGTTTTCATTCAGTATAAAATAAACTGGACGTTTTCCACGAAACACCGAACTACTATACTTTTCTCAACGCGCGTTTCGCCAACTAAGTTGGCATCTTCAGGAGAAGATCAAAACTGAAGATTAAAATAATACTTATGGTTTAATTAAGACTCAAAGAGTACACACTCGGGACAAAAGTCTTAACACTTAAAACTAAAGTTTATTAAGTTATTACACAAAGTACTTACTTATATACAGGGTTTGTCCGGAAAGTAATGTCAGTGATTTTTTTCCCGAGACTGTACGCGGCAGCCCGCGCTTTACGTGCTGGGATTGTGGTGGGGGAATCTGGCAACAAGATCCAACAAACGTCAGTTGGCTACCGGTCGTTGTAGCGGTCGCATCACTCGTTCTTTGAGAGTCGTTACAGTGACCCGGTGCAAGAAAAAATGCAACGTTCGCTTGGGCGCGGCAACGGATGGCCATCAAGTTTTGTGTAAAACTGGAGAAGAGTGCAACCATTCCAATGTTGAAGAAGGCTTTCAGCGTCGATTGTCTTTCGGACAGGCAAATTTCCCAGTGGCACAAGGCCTTCGCAGAAGGTCGGGAATATGTCAACGACGAGAACCGCGCTGGACGGCCATCAACCTCCAGTTCCGACGACAATGTGAAACGTGTGCGTGACTTGTTGAACACTGACCGTCGTCTAAGTGTCCGTTTAATTTCCGAAACATTAGACATTACGAAAACCATTGTTCACGAAATTGTGACGGAGTCTTTAGGAATGAGGAAGGTGTGCACGAAGCTCGTGCCAAAAGTGCTAACGGACGATCAAAAAGCGAGGCGCGTCGAAACCTGCCAAGAACTTTTGGAAACCTGCGAAGACAACCCCGCTTTCCTTGATGACATCATTACCGGGGACGAAAGTTGGGTCTTTGAATACGATCCGGATACGAAGAGGCAAAGTGCGGAATGGCACACGTCGAACTCCCCTCGCCCCAAGAAGGCCAGGATGTCCAGGTCACAGATCAAGACAATACTTATGAAACGCAGGGTGTATCGCGTCTGCCCAGACATCTAAAAATCCTGAAAGCTTCACCACGACAATGCGCCTTCGCACACCGGCTTCCTCGTGGCCGATTACCTCGTCAAGGCAGGCATCACCGTCGTTCCCCAGCCTCCCTACCCCAGACTTTTTTCTGTTTCCGCGCCTCAAAACCCCAATGAAAGGACAGCATTTTGAGTCGGTGAAAAACATTCAGAAGGCTTGCACCGACGCTTTAAAGGCGATTCCGGAAAACGACTACCGTGCGACTTTTGATGCGTGGAAGACCCACTGGAACCGATGTGTGGACGCAGGAGGAATGTATTTTGAGTAAGTTTATAAAGATTTGTCCACATAGAACCAATAAAAACCATTTTTCAAAGCTCACTGACATTACTTTCCGGACAAACCCTGTATGTATAGTCCTTCTATTTTTAATTGAAAATGATAAATACGCCTGGGGAACAAAAAAAGCGGTGCAACATTATGATTCCATGGTCGTGCATATATCTTTTATAAATTCGAAAATTGTGAAATAATTTTTTTCATTCAAATCAATATAGGAGATTAAAATTAGCCTGCATACAAAACTCTTAATATTTGCAATATAATTTGCTGTAAATAATGCTCATTTAGCCAGACAATCTCAAAAAATTGTCTGTGTTAATAAACCTAGCTGAAATACACGTCACTGTCGTCTTAAACAAGTAGAATTATCAATGTCGTAAATCATTTTAACGACGTCGTAAAAAATTTATGGCACAGTGGACCGAATAAGTATTCAAGGAATGTATTAGATACAAAGCACAATAAAAGTATAATGGATCGGCATTCGCAGGGCATTCAGGTTGCCGGCTCCTCAAAATTTAAAAACATCAAAGTATAGTAATATACATAAAGTTGTTTTAATTTACAATTATTTTTTCCAGCAATTTTAAATGCTTTATTTTAATGCTAACTAATACATTTATATATATATACGTATTTTTTAGCTAAGCTTTCTTTTTAAACTAGCTTTCTAAGAACGTCACGAACTAACAGTTTACTGAAGTATGAAGTATACTTGTATAGTGAGCTTAGCAATTTTAGAAAATATATCTGACAACCTTGCTTTTTTTCTACCTATTTTCAATTTAGAATGGAAATTGTATAATTTAAGTTTAAATTAGGCTCTCAATAGATATCTCAATCGTACTTTTGATATTTGGCTCTTTTACCTAATGAGTTTGCCGACCACTGGTATAAGGCATGCATACTTTACTAACTCACCCTGTATACTCTAAATTAACAAGAATTCAGCATTTTACCGCTATTCAACGATGGAGGGCACATAAACTGTAAGCCTACTCTGGAATTACGAAAGTACACGAATCAGAAAATTCGACAGTTGACAGTATTTATTAAATTACATTTTTGCTTTCTTTGCATTGTTTTCCTCAGAGCTTCTTTTTTTTGCGAAAAAATTATGGGAACCTTTAAAACTATACGTTGGGCTTTAAAATTATACCTTTTCAAAACTATAAGGTCTACAAATGTTGGGTTTTACTAGTAAAAAAAGTTATTTTCAAAAATCAAAATTAAAATTATAACTTGACACCCTATATCCTGATTATTATCTATTGGACAAACGTAAGTTTGGCTAATTCGCAATAGTTTTACCCGAAAAATTTGTAGTTTTCCTGTGTACAATTCTGGGACACCATGTAGATGTGAAATTTTTTATTTAACATAGTAGTTTATTAAATAACTGAAACATTATTGAAGATACGTCAAAACCAAGAGTACTTATAACTGATACCTAACTCATAATATAGTGAGTTAACACTCTTATTATTTTACTTACATATCTACGTAGTGGAGTGGAAGTATAGTATTTACCTTAAATGCCAATGTAGGAAATTCCCGAAGACTAGAATTGATAAGGTGAAACTCATTAAGTGTATTGTTCACTCCAAGAAATGTGTGCTCATCAATAAACTCAATTGGCGTATCTTCTATTTGCAATAATCTGAGATTTAATTTGTACAGAAGGCTTCCATATAGTCTACCTAGAAAATAAATATGCAGTGCATGTACAGTATACAGGTAAGGCAAATTCGATAAAGTCCTATATTTGATCAATTTATCAGTTTCCGTGTATCACATTTACATAACAAATATAAATATATTATTATGTGAAAATGTATACCTACAATATTCTTATCAAGTCTCCTCAGAAACATTACACAGTGAGGGCATAAAATCGAGCATAAATTCGATAAAAATTAAAGGATATTTTTTTAGAAAAACGCTCGGACACGTCAATTAAATTTTTCATTGGCCGATATTTTACCGTGCTTCATTTGGTTTTTATTTACATCGACAATTTTTTAAATGACAACATTGGCTTGGGATACATAATTTAAAAGCTCTTATGTCACGTAGTATGCTCTTAAATTTTGGCGCGATTCTATCAAGCTATTTTAAAATGGTGACCATTCAAAAATTTATATTTGACACAAAACAAAGGAAAGTTTAGTTTAAAAATCACTCGAACACGAGGGGTTCCACAGATATTTACTCGGCTATTTGACATAACATCCTCTCAATATTTATCCAGAATTCCAGAAATTGAAAATAAATAATATAAATCGCATTCTTAAATATTTTTATTTAACCTATTTATTAAAAACAGAACACTAAACATCAAAATAACACAATTAAAACTACCTATCCTAATCTGGTCTTTAATAAATGTTGAAACTTGCCCCGCTGACATATCGACAGTAACCAAGTCGTGATTCAAATTCTTATCCTGTTATGTATAATTTCAGCGAGTATTTTTTGAATTTCCTATCTTATTCTATTTTTTAAGTCATCTATATTATTTACATACACGCTAATGTTTACATAACCTCACAAAAAAAATCCATGGGGGTTAGGTCAGGCGACCTAGAAGGAAACTCGAATCGCCCAATCCATTGACCCAGAAATATGTATTTCATTTTTTATCGAATTTTAATTTTTGATTGATCGCAGCATACGCGTGCCTGCATTAAAAAATATATGGATGACGTCATATATTTGACAGCTGTCAAAAAAAATGAAGTGCGCCAAAATGTCTGCAAATGAAAAATTTAATTGACGTGTCCGAGCGTTTTTCTAAAAAAAATATCGTTTAATTTGTATCGACTTAATGCGCAACTTTACGCCCTCAGTGTATAAACAGCAAATTTGGTCCAAATATGAGAAATTGACCTTTAAATGTGTCAAATAAGAACACTATTTGTCTGAAGAAGACTCTTTTTCATATTTTTTTTTCTTCAAAATTCAAAGACAACAAAAGCTAAGAAGTCAAATATTGTTTTCTTTAACATTTTTATTTAATCTCTTTTCAGACTAACTGTTGAGTTTTTAATGAAGGTCAACAAATTTTCGAAAATTGAGAGACATCAAATTAAAATGTTTATTAGCAAGATGGGGCATCCTGTTGTACCTTGTAGAAAAGTGTATTTTAATTATTTATTACATCGTGACAAAAAGAGAAAATCGAAAATTCGTCTTCTCATTTTCAATGTATGGGGTAAAAACGAATTTATTAATGTAATAAAAACGCCTAATAATGTTAAGTAGGCTATTTTTACTTTCGTTAGCTGTCACCGATACATTACTGAAGTTCCACAAAGTAATTTAAATACAAATTACTTTTATCCAATTTTGACATATCAAAGTGATTTTATTAACTCCAAAACATCAGTAACAATAAAGTTTTATTCACTAGTGGTTTTTTTAATTCACTATTAGCCTAATGTATGTATACGTAACTGTCGATAGTTTGATATCTACTAATAAGTCTGACATATCAATTTTTGAACGTTTTTATGAAATTTTAAAAGCAAGAAAACTCGGCCAAAGATGTTTGGTTTTAGATGCAACTATAGCGTTTTTATAAAAAGTAATGAGACTCATTTTTTCCTCTCGCAGCTGCGAGCGTGCCGGAAAGTACTTCTCCAACAAGTTGAACTTTGTCGCTGGGAAAGGAGCGATGAAATAAATCCGGGTCGAAACATCGATATAGAAATAATCGATACATTCGATACATAACTTATAATATAAACAACTACATACAATACAATAAGTGTACATTGTTATTCATGGAATAAATACATACATAAGTGCAATCAATGGATTTAGATGAGGTAAATATTTCTAACGATTTAATGACAATATTTAAGAGGATTCAGTAATTATAAAAACAAAAGCAATAAGAAATCTTTACTATATCTCAGCTTAATTTTAATGCTATGGAATTTTTGCAAGATAGTAACGTCACTTTTCTTGTAAACCATTTATAATTATGTAAAAATGTTTTTTTTCTTTTTTAAAGATAAAAGTGGTCTATACCTGTGGACTATGTGAAGTAATTGTCGACGAAATTATTGATCATCCGTGCATCGAAGGGTACGGGCATATTTATATCGATAACAACCACCACTTTTATCCGGTATTAGGTAAGTAACAAAACAATTAAAATAATGCCAGACGGATAAAATGTATTTAATAAAATATTTGTTAAGATGATGGAAAAACCATAATTCGACGGTCTCAACTGGACGATCATATGTAAGGTGTGGTCGAAGATCAATTAGAGACAAATGAAAATATATGCCCTAACAAAAGTAAGTTTATGAGTAAAGAATTTTTTTATTCTATAAGGTCAGTTAGACGCTAGCATCTATAGTTTTACTCCAGACTAGCTTGTATCTATAGTTACAGGTCAGTAGCTTGGTTAGTTTTTGAACAACAGCATTTTTAACAAGACAACTTTAGAGTGTTAACAACAATGCTCCGGCCCGTCGTTCAGTCATTGCAATGGGAAAAATTTGCGAATTAAAGTTCGAATTGCTTGAACATCCACCCTATTCGCCAGCTCTAGTACCCAGTGACTACCACCTGTTCCCTCCGAGGATTTCACAGCAACGAAGAGGTCAGTGATGCGGTAAACAGCTATTTTGAGGATCTTAATAAGTCGCACTACAGAAATGGTTTAATTCAATTAGAACACCGATATGACAAATGTATTAGCCTTTCTGGAGACCATGTTGAGAAATAAATAAAAAAAAATGTTTTTAATGTTTTTTTTCAATGAGAGGCCCGGGACTTATCAGCCCACCCTCGTGTTATATTGTTTTTTATTTCACTTTTTAAGGATTCTCTCATTAATTGATTTCGCACGATTTGGTATTTTCTGTTTACTTTTATTATTGCTATTTAAAGAGGTTAGGAATAGAGGATCTGTATATATCGATATATCAACTTTCGATATTTATCGATATTTATCGATTATATCATCTTTCGATATTTCTGTTGCGCATTCTTACAACCAGCAGCCAGGTTGACGCTGCGACTTGTCGCTGCGATTCTTAAAATGGCGAAAAATTCAAAATCATACCACGTGACCTCATTTGTCGCTGAAAACGAGCGACTAGCGACTGCATGAGGCCGTACCTTAAAAGACATTCCGGAAGCCACCTGAAAAACCGCCTTCTAATCATGGAAACATCGCTGTCCGAAGTGTGTGGATGGCCAAGGGATTTACTTATTCACAATAAATTATTTTTGACAAAGTTAGTCTCATTACTTTTTATACAAACACTGTATAAACGACGTCTGTCAATAATCTTTAATGTACCCTAACAACGCCTAACAACCAGTGTCAATATATGTAAATTGTTCAGAACACTTAGTTAACTGCTTTGTCAAAAAAAAAAAACAGTAAATACAAAATTGAGGTAAAAAATATCAGTTTTGTTATACAAAATGTCAAAATTGGACAAAATATCGTCGATCGTTCTATGTAAATCATTCGACGAAATTAGACCACTCGTCATTAGGCTCGCGGTCTAAACTTTCTTCTCGTGAATAAACTTTCATTTAACTCACTTGGTGTATAAATGCGAGGTGTGTAAATTAAGTAATGAGTTTTTTTTAATTATTCGAATAGAATTCATTACGGTTCAGTATTGTCTCCTACTTCAAAATAACTTCTTTGGAAAGCCACACAGCACTGGAGACGTTTCTTCCATTCCTCATAACAGTGCTGGAACTCACACACTGGAATAGCCTTCAGCTGCTCGGTTACTGCCGTTTGAATGTTTTCTGTGCTCCCAAAATGACGTCCCTTAAGGTAATTTTTGAATTTCGGGAAGAGAAAAAAGTCATAGGGACTCAAGTCAAGCGAATAAGGAAGCTGGGGAGCCATAGGAATGTTTTTACTGACTAAAAACTCATATACTGAAATGGTTGTATGACAAGGCGCATTGTCGTGGTGCAACATCCAGTTGTTCTTGATGTTTGGTCTCACACGCATGACCTTTTTTGGAAGTTTTTCAAGAACCTCTGTGTAAAAGTGTTAATTTACTTTTTGGCCCGGAGGCACAAACTCTTTGTGGCTTTCAAAAGAGCCATCATCTTCAATGTTCATCTTCAATGGACTCTCTTCCTTCTGAGAGTGCCTTGAACCACCGAAAAACCTAGACTCTTGAAAAAAACACTATCTCCGTAGATGTGTTGAAGTTTTGCAAAACTATCCGTTGGACTGTGGCCAAGTCTGAAGCAAAACCTGATAACACACCGTTGCTCAAAATTAATGTCACTCATTTTTAAAACGCACTAGAAACAAACAGGTTTACGAAACCTGTCACAAAGAACAAACAAATGACTCTAACAAGTTCAAACTTGTACTGAAGTCCCGTCTCCGAAGTGTTGCTAGATCGGGCGCTACGTTGCCAATCTCATTACTTAATTTACACACCTCGTATCTATTAGCTAGTTGTTTATGAAATGTTAATACTCACCAATATGACATTTGTATATCGTCAGTTTTTCTATGGGCAACCTAAAGGTAGCCAAATTATTTAGGGCTATACTCATGCTGGCTATATTCGTATTATTACAGCTGGCAGTGATTCCCTGATCTGATTCAGTATCACATGTGCACGGATGCAGAAGTAATTTCTCCTTAGGGCACCTGTATAATGGTCCTGGGGGAACATAACCAGCTATCGCAATTCCGCATAATCCCAGAACTGTTAAAACTAATGTTGCGGATATATTCATATTTGATGAGGATCTGAAATGAAACAGTTTTGCATGCAAGATTTTAGTTATATCACGTTATACAGGGTGTTTAATTTATTCTCTACACCTGATATTTTCCTTAAATATGGAATTTGCGAAGAAAAGTATAAGAACAAAAGTTTCATTACTTGATCTCTGCACTTTGCCGTTTTCGGTTTAAAAACAATCGATAGTCGGGATATTCTCAACAAAATCGAAAAATCCACGATGCCAATTGTTTTTTTTTATTTTGGACCTCAGATTCAGGATTCTGAGAAAAATTAAATCTAAATAAGTATGCTTATACACGTTTTTTTTTAATCACAGGTTTCTTAGATACAGGAGTGTTCTCTTTGGAACCACCGTTCTTATTTTGGAGGAATTTGACCGATTCTCATTTTTTTTTATGACAGTACTGCAAAATTTATGTCTAACTATGTAAATAATTTTAAAATTTGGGCGGTCTGGCGACTTGTTCTGCTTGGCTATTAGGTGTCTAAAGCTAGGTTGAACTATTAATCATTTTTTATCATTATCATTAAGTAAGATGTATCATTAAGTAAGAAGACATGAATGTTCTTGCAAGTCAAGAACATATTCATGCCTAATAATTTAAATTATAAGAAAATATATCATATGACCCATTTAAAAGTCCAATCCATTCCAAACGTTCCTATTTAGTTCAGTTTAGTTGTCTATGAAAAAACGTAGAAAATGTCAAAAGACTCAAAAGTATAGGCAAAAAAAAGGCTCAAAAAAAAAATTTGAGCCATTTGCAAGAGTGGAAACATAAAATGCGTTATTAAAAATATAAAAGCTGTTGAGTGTACCCTGCTTTCTTACCCCAGTATCTGTCAAGTTTACACAGAAGTTCTGTCGCAATATTATCGTATGATTATAGCTGTTGTTTACAGATTATATATGTACATATATACATATATGGTATAAAGAATTATTTTTTTTATTTGTTTTTCCAATATTGAATTTTTTGACACATAATGAAACATTTTTATCAAGCTTTTTTTTTAGAATTTCTCTCTGTGTAGATATTGACTTTTCAATTTATAAAACGCAGATATGTCAAAACTTACATAGATACGTACGTATGTACATAGTATGTACATAAGTACATAAACATATGAATATATGCGTGTGAACATAGAGAGACTATAGATAGTGTATTAGTTAAACTAAAATGAAAATAATAAATTGCTTTATTGAAGTTAATAAGTTGTTTTTGTTTGTCAATGTGATGACTTACGTATATGTATATATGTGTTCGGGACTGAAGATTATTCCATAAGGAAAAGTATAAAAAGAGATAAATATGTAAATAGAAGCACCCTAGATACCTAAACCATGACAGTTTAAAATTCCTCACCTGCGAAAATTGTTTCTTAAAAAGCATACACTCTTATAAAAATACAGGTAGACACCGTACACATTTTTATTTTCATATTACTTCTTTCATTTATCGTAGGTATTAGTAAACTAACTTCATGTTACCTTCCTCTTGCGTCTTGTTCAAGGTAACTGTGGTAAGGTAGAAATTATTTCCACTTTCTAATTAGCATTCTTGTAGTTTATTCACTATTCAATGAATCATTGGAAGCCATTTCGTCATGAGTTAGTTGATAGTAGTAAAAAAAAAACATATGGACCATATTAATACAAGATTTATTTTTAAATTGTATTCATATCCATTTCTATTTCCATCCTTCATATCTTTTTTCATAGGCAGCATATCATTTAACACTGTTAAATAAGGCTTGTCGCGTCACCTATCAGCCACTGTCCAGACTAGATGTGAGAAAATATTGTTAGGGATCTGTTTAGAACTAAATCTCAGGAAGAGAGAGAATTTTTAGTTCCACTATTGACTACTAGATGGCGACTGTATCATATAAAATACAAAAATATACATAAAGATTAAGAATTTGATAAAAGTTGTCAAAAGGCCCGTCATATTCTTTTACACCAAATTATACTAGACCCACTAGATTATAAGATTACACATTTTATTTCTCTTAAAACTTGTGCCGTATTAGGTTAAATATGCTGGCCATAAGCGTAGCTAGAATGCTCTATGTAGATGGGACACAGACAAATATTGAAAAATTCGTCCCATCATAAAATATTCTAAAAATTTACTTATTTGACGAAATTTGAACAGATATCTAAATATCTCACAAAATTTATATCATAAAATTCAAGAGAACGGTTCAAAATTACCCAATGAGTCGTACTGATATGTATGTATTTTGAAATAAATTACTAATCCATTTATTTAATTTATGAGTAAAATGAATTTAATTCATAACTCATATAACATATGTATAATATATGACTAAAGTTAAATCAGTTCGCCAACTATGTTCCAAGGATTAAAACTAAAAGTTAAATCTAATTATTTGTTCTATTTATAACGAAAGTTCCAGTTGCAGTTCACCGACCCGAGAATGTTGAGGTTCGATAAACCGTAACTTTTGTCCTTGTTTATTACTGAGAATAGTGGACACCGAGACACTCTTTTTGCACTCAATGCGTGTTCCGACATCATCATATATTTAGTTACTAAGTTACATTTTTATTCAAGTTGTCAAGGAAGTGAGAATTATTATTGTTGATAACAACGAAATGTCATGTACATTAGAGTGTTTCAAAAAACCGACTATTTTTTTTCTCAGAGAACATTGAAAAATCTTCAGAGTATCCCTAGAAAAGGACCCATTTAAAATATGAGCCCTTAATATTAATATTTAGAGGTGGCGATTCTCAATTTTCTATTTCCCATTTAAATAACATGGGAAATTTTTTTTCTGCACTTTGGAATTTTATTACTCAAGGAAGACTCGCTGGATAGTGATACTCAAGATAGTTTTTTTATAGGAAATTGAACGCTCTATAAAAACGGTCTGATTGAAGATTTGGGTGAGGCAAGCCGTTTCGGAGTTTTAAACCTCAAAAAATGAACTGTTTAAAATAAAAATCTTATTTACTTATAAATGCAACAAAATCGATTCATATCACTTAAATATCCACTATTATCAACTTTACAATAAAAATATGTAAATTTTTAACAGAATGTAGATCAAAAAATTCTATTAATCAAGGGTGAATGATTAATTTGATTGATCAATAATAAAAAAATACGGGTATTTACAAATGATTATTAAAATTTCATTATAAATTTTGTATATTATTAACAAATAATTTATTTTGAATCTTTATAATTTATTTCCGTCTCTTAAGTATGATTTATAAGTAAAGTTGATAATAGTGGATATTTAAGTGATATGAATCGATTTTGTTGCATTTATAAGTAAATAAAGTTTTTATTTAAAACAGTTCATTTTTTGAGGCTTAATAACTCCGAAACGCTTGCCTCACGCAAATCTTCAATCAGACCTTTTTTATAGAACGTTCAATTTCCTACAAAAAACTATCTTTAATATCACTATCCCGCGATTCTTCCTTGAGTAATAAAAATCCAAAGTTCAGAAAAAAAATTTCCCATGTTATTTAAATGGGAAATAGAAAGTTGAGAATCGCCACCTCTAAATATTAATATTAAGGGCTCATATTTTAACAAGGTCATTTTCTAGGGATACTCTGAAGATTTTTAAATGTTCTCTGAGAAAAATAGTCGTTTTTTTTTAAACACTCTAATGTACATACATAAAAACTATTGTCTAATAAAAAAAGATTTTTTCTAGAATTACAAGAAATTATTTACAGTCCAACAAAGAGTACATACTACGGTACAATGAGCATTTCGCCACCATCTAGACATAATCAAGTGCTGATTAAAGCTAAAGTTAAATCTAATTGCACAGGTCTACAAAAAAACTAGATATTCTGTTCTAGAGTGTTCCTGTAGTGTCCCAGACCCTACTGTTCCTATATATTTTGACGTCCTAATGTCCTAAAACCAATTTTCATAAAATTCTTTTTTTGACGCGTCAATTTTTCTACCTTTAGGACAAATATATATTATATATATTTTGTGGACCTGTGTTATCGATCCAACTTATACGAAAGTTCCTGTTGCGATTCAACAACCCGTGAATGTTGAGGTTCGGTGAACCGGTGAACCGTACTTTTGTTTTTGTCTATTAACCAGAACAGTGGATTGTTAGGATCGCCTCATTATCTTTATTCATGCTACTACATATTTTTAAAAATTTCATGTCATAAAATTCCGAAATAATGAAGAAACGAAGTTGTACACTTTGGGTATATAAGAAGACGATTATTTATCCAATCCAGTATCCAAGTATCCAGTAGGTACAGTAGAACAACAATAACTTTAGCCCCAGTAGAAAAAAAACTGCAATTGTGCTCATTTCTTTTGTAGCTGCGCCGTGAACTCTTATAGAAATACAGTCTGTGGATAGTTCTAGTGTTGTTTATGGGTAGCTCTTATACCTCTGGGTTATGGTCGTTTTACGTCGTACTACGTTTGTTTTGTGCAATTCGTAGGCAAATACATATATTCCGGTTGAACTGTACCTACTAGAAGTCTACACGAGTAAGTAAAAATGTAATCACTAATAATCGGCGATTACTCAACTCGACAGCAATGCGAGTATGTATGTATTGTAACGTTTTGTATTTACTACGGGTTCGTGAGGTGTGAAAAATTAAACTCGCACTTTAAACTAACACTATTTATTTAATAAATACAACTACGGACTAAACACTACATAACTACACTAATTTATTTTTATACAATTTATATTAGAGCGTTGTACGAAAACCGCAACGTTCCGTAATTCAAAGAGAGACTGTCGTCCCGCCGCCTAGTCCGGCTATTTTATCTTGTCGCCAAAAACCCTAGATGATGCCTCGATCATGCCAGGCTCGTCCAGTACGACGTTCGCGATAAGTCCCGAAAAGAGTGGAACGCGGTGACGTGTCGGCGAGCTGCATTGCTGCCCGGCTGGTCGGCGATGCATCCTAGTGGCGTTTTCGCCACACTGTCCCCTTCTTAAAGACATTTCGTCCCGAATTGTACCATCGTCCTTTGGTCCATGACGATACCTGCAGCATGGCCCATTCTTGCATCGGGACGTCTGATAAAAGAAGCAGTCCACGGTTTTCTCGTTGAGCGCTCTCCTGGGGCTGTAACAGCATACCAGAATCTCAATTCCAGTAAACTGGAAAAGGACTTCCAGCATACTTCTTATCACCCTCCAATCCAGGCCATCTAGACCGCTGGCTATCTTCGATATCGCCAAACTGCTTATGTTCTGGGACAAGAACACCTCCCTCAGTTCGACTAGTGTGTCCCAGACTCGTCCAACCTCTGGTCTTTGTCTGCGTAACTCCTCCAACTGTCCAAACGCCTTCTTAAAGGTAAGTGTAATCCCTCGGGACATTCGGAGATCTGCTGCTACACAGTGGGCAAGACAGAAGTCAGCAGGAGCCTGGAACAGGTCACGTGGTTCTTCTCGCGTTACACCGTAGCGAGCTTTCTGGCCGTTGGAATGAAGCAACATGATTTCCTCGAAAGAGAGCTCGCTGTCTGGTGGACTGACGTGTCGAACTCTGGCTTCAGCTTGTTCGTCATTGTTTCCGGCGAAAGGGGCTAAACGGTTGAAGTGGACCACCCTGGGTTTTCCTCTTGGCAACTTCTGGATTCGGTAGACTACATCGTTAATCCGGGTGACGACCTCATACGGACCTTCCCAGGAGCTTTGAAGCTTTGGAGATAACCCACGACGACGTTGTGGGTTATATAACCAGACTTGGTTGCCGGGCTGGTAGCTTCCATCGTTGGCGTTGATGTCGTAGTTCTCCTTCATGCGGTCGCTGGCGCCCTGAATATTTGAACGGACTCATTCGTGGATGTCCTCCATTCTCTGACGTAGAGTACCGACGTAGTCCTCTCCAGCCACGTCGTCCCCTGGTATACAGCCGAACTTCAGGTCACAGGGTAGACGCAGTTCACGGCCCATGACGATGCTTGCAGGTGTTTGCCCAGTTGTTTCGTGGATTGACGACCGGTAGGCTAGCAGGAACAGATGGAGAAACTGGTCCCAGTCCCTCTGGTGGTCAGAGACTACTTTGGATAATTCCATCTGACTGCGGATGCAGTGCAGTTGTTCTCGTCTTACGGATGTCGAGTGTACGGCACACATTCTGAAACAGAATCGACTCGAAATTTCTTCCCTGGTCCGAATGTAATTCCAGAGGTACACCAAATCGACAATTCCAGTCCTTAATGAGAGCGTCTACCACAGTAGAAGCCTCTTGGTTTGGAAGGGCATACGCTTATACCCATTTGCTGAAATAATCCATCACGACAACGATGTATTTATTTCCTTTATCTGTTTCCGGAAACGGACCTGCTACATCGATGGAAATTCTTTCAAACGGACTACCCACGTTGTATTGTCGCATTGGAGTCTTCGGGTGCCGTTGCGGACCATTACTTGCAGCGCACACCACACATTTCTTGCACCACTCCTTCACGTCAGTAGTGCAGTTCACCCAGTAGAAACGCTCCCTAACTTTTCCCAACGTCTTCGTTACTCCTAGGTGTCCGCCAGTGCTTCCATTGTGGATTTCCTCCAATACCTCGGGCACTCTGTTTCTGGGGACTATCAGTTGTTTTCGCTCCTCGGTACCATCTGATTTCTCCAGAACGCGCTTTAAGAGTCCATCGCTTAAGACGAGGGAATTCCACTAAACTCAGCGTTGCGATTTTTCTCTCTACTTCTAGAAACTGATTTTCAATTTCTCCAAATTTTCCGTCCACATATTCGCCTATTTGTTTCTGGAGGCAACTAGAATTTTCCATAATTTTCTTTTCTAAAGATGTATAATTTTCCATTAGTTTTTTATCCATGTTTTCTATTAATTTCTGTTCCATCCCTCTCAAGTTACCAGACGTTTCCTGAAGTTCCTGTTGCATTTTGGTGGCATTTTCTAGAAACTTCTCTTCTAAATTTTTCTCCAAACTTTCAGAGTTTTCTAATAATTTGTTCTCCAAACTTTGCAACGCCGAATTTATATCGCCAGCAATTTCGAATAAACATGTGTTAGGATTTTCACCTTCATTTTCCAGAGCTTCTCTAAGTCTATTTTGCAGATCGGCCTTTTTTCCCGGTGGTTTCACACTCCCGTTCTTCGAGTTCTCTTTCCAAATCCGCCACTTTAAGGTCCTTCAAAAACACCTGTCTTGAAGCCATTTCACTTAATTTACTTATCGCGAATTTATTTATTTAAATGTTTTTACTGTTCAGTTTTTTTTTCACACCCACACCTAACGCCAATGTAACGTTTTGTATTTACTACGGGTTCGTGAGGTGTGAAAAATTAAATTCGCACTTTAAACTAACACTATTTATTTAATAAATACAACTACGGACTAAACACTACATAACTACACTAATTTATTTTTATACAATTTATATTAGAGCGTTGTACGAAAACCGCGACGTTCCGTAATTCAAAGAGAGACTGTCGTTCCGCCGCCTAGTCTGGCTATTTTATCTTGTCGCCGAAATCTCTAGATGACGCCTCGATCATGCCAAGCTCGTCCAGTACGACGTTCGCGATACGTCCCGAAAAGAGTGGAACGCGGTGACGTGTCGGCGAGCTGCATTGCTGCCCGGCTGGTCGGCGATGCATCCTAGTGGCGTTTTCGCCACAGTATGTATGTAATCGAGAAGGCAGCATCGCGGGTCTCGCAACATCGTAACGATATTACTCATTAGCATTAGCAATATCATCGCAGACAAGGGCGTAGCCAGTATTTTGGGGGGGGGGGGCGTCCAATGCAGGTTAAACAAAAAAGGAAAAAAAAGGTCATTGAAGGCAAGAACAAGCGCAATCCCCCGACTATTTTGATTTCTACTTGACCATTGGGGGGGGGCGATCGCCCCTATCGCCCCCCCCTGGCTACACCCTTGATCGCAAATACTATTTAGGGTCAAAACTGGAATATATGTTTGTGGATCCTTCTTTAATAAATTTTAAAATAATTGATTATTGACATACTTAGTGTTCAGATTAATATTCTAACCAATATAACAGTTTCTCGGTTACAATCCTTTTATCTAACTGGATATTCTATATTATAGACATGTTCATTTCTCCATATAATTTTCAACATGCCTACATGATGATGGTGGTGTATTCATATTTATTTCCTAAATAATACTCGTCAAATATGTACGGGATTATCCGATTCTAAATACCTAAGTATCGTTGTAATATATACTTTAGTTTTTTAGTTTAGTACTTTAATACAGACGATATATCGTTTGTTAGTTTAATTCAAAAGAGCAAATTAGCATTATTATCGTACTGAATAGAGTAGATTTGTAATTGTTAGTTATAGAAGAGTTGTAATTAACTATTTAAATAAAAGTTAAGTAATAAACAGAGCGTGCGGAGGAATGTCCTATGACCCTGCCGTTATATGAGACTGCCTGCTTTCCGTGTCCTGGAATGTGTTCAAGGTCATCTGGACCCACTCGCCTGTCCCTGTGGTTATATTCTTTCTCAACGTCGCGTCAAGGTATCAAGAAATTTACGATGACAGACAAGTATGATGTGTTCCTGTTCCAAGGGCATACATGTTCCAAATATCTGTTCCCAAAACTCCTGGTTTTACCAAGTGATAAACGTATATTTGCTAAGTAATGAGTATGATGAATGTATTTATAGTACTAGGAACCCAAATTTTATTTCTGCAACTGAAACAATATCACCAACTAACTATTTTGATCATAAATATCTTTTGACAGAACGAACTTAGAAGCATGCGGTTTTCGCCAGTCGATTTACTATTTCAAATAGTTTTTTTCGTACTATATTAAAAACTTGTTACTTGCCTTACAGGAAGTTTTAGAAATATGATCAAGTTCAATGTAAAAAATCGCCATTACTAATAATAATATATATTCTCGATACATTATTACACTCGATATATGTTTACACCAAACAAAAGCTGCAATCTTCCGCTTTCCATGAATATATGGGTTGTTATACTTTACTTTCAAAATGAGCTAGCTAGTAATTGAAATTAATAGAACAAAATTAAAGAGAAAATCACCTACCTACTTCATTAATTTAAATTAAGAAGTCTCTGGAATTGTCATTTCATTATTCTAAGACTTTCCATGTGTGGAGTGCGATATCCAAACAAAAAAATGTATGGTCCTTTCTTTTTCAATCGGGGAGAAATTACTGGAAAAGTTTATACGAGTATGTTGCAGATTTATTGCTACCCTCAGTTGGAGCAAAATCAAAACAGTTATACGCTATTTTTTCAGTAACATGGTGCTCCATCTCATTATTCGTTTCTTGTAAGGAATTTTGTAAGAGAAAGCTTTGGGCATGGGATTTTGGGAATGAACAGTGACAGGTTTTTTTGTATGAGATATATTAAGGATATATGCTACAATATCATTCCGCAAATCCATAAAAAGTTGCACCGAAACATTGTCAGCCATTTTCAAGGCATTACTCCAGATATTGAGTAATTCATTTATAATTTTGGTATTCAGATATTGGATATTGGATATTGGAGTGTATAGATGTGGTGGTAGACACTTGGAACGTGTACCATTTAAGCTGTTTTTAATTAAGTACATTTTAACTTTTTGATTTAACAGAATTAATATTTTTTAATTTCACCCTGTTACTTTAAAAAATTCAATTATAGTTCCTATTCCTTAGTCCTTATTCCTATTAAAGTACTATGAAATAAATGATATATTTTTAAAAAAAAAGTACCAAAAATACATCATTTACTCAATTTGAATAATATATTATATTCGTATTAAGCAGTGTTCTAGCCAAGTGTACTTTTATGTTTGAATTAATAGTACTTAAAATATTCCTGTATGGTGTGTAACAAATATTTAACATAAATATAAATAAACTGGCGGAAACCATATCCTTGTAAATTCACTCTGTAAGAGATATTTACAGTCAAAATGAGTCAGAATTTTCTGAGATGTTCAAACGCAATGTTTTTAAAAATTAAATCACTACCCAGTTTAAAAGTGTAACAAACTATACTTTTTTGGAAAGCGAAAGAATGCAGCTCTTGTTTGTCGAAACATATACAGGGTGTTTTATTCAAAATAGTGGCGAATTTCAACGTTGAAATTGACCATTTTTTAAAAACACCCTGTAGGACAAGTAACAAAGTTGTAACATACCGCGAAAAAAAAAACTTTTTGAAATAGTAAATTGACTGGCGAAAACCTCATCCTTTTAAGTTCACTCTGTCAAAAGATATTTACGATCAAAGAGGGTAAGAACTTTCTGGGACATCCAAAACACAATGTTTTTAACGTAGTATGAAAAAAACCTTTTTGAAATAGTAAATTGACTGGCGAAAACCGCAACCTTCTAAGTTCGCTCTGTCAAAAGATATTTACGATCAAAATGGGTCAGAATTATCTGGGACACGCGGTAGAGTATCCTGGAATTATGAGGATTTTAGCGGTCTGTCCGTAAAGTCATCACAGATTCGCAATCTATAGTTAAAAATATGTCGAGTTTTTATTGGTAAGTTCTTTTCAGATCTTTTCACTTATATTTCTCGTGGCACTAACGTTACCCCACCTAAGGCTCTGTCATGTAATAAATAATGTATCCCTTGGTATCGAAATATGTAATCCTAGATTTTTTTGAGATTATTTTAATCTCAATATTTTTTTAATGTGTCAATTTGTATAAGGATAACAGTTACTAGCTCAGGATTTGAAGTATACTTTAAGCAATCGTTGATAACGAGTTATTAAGTAACCGGGCGAATTAATTATTAAAATCTGTCATTTAAAATCGGAGATTATGTATTTATATATACAGTGCTTTCGAAAAGTAACGAATAAATTCATTATTTCTCGAAATTTCGAGTTTTTCGAAAAAATCGTCTGACACGTCGATTTTATTTTAAACAAAGACACTTTTTGACATACGACCCATATTTGTGACGTCATCGTTGTTGGAGATATGACGTCATCGACATTTTTTTAAATGGCAACCCCCAATTTCGACCACACCATTTGAAAGAGCGTGTCATTCTACTTACACATCGTCAAAAATTATGATTACCTGACAGTAGACTAAGCGACTGAGAATGTTTTTTTTATTGCTGTCAATAAAAACTTAAAACACTTCGGTAAATAGTTTTTTTTGGTTTTTTGAGTTATTTCTTTAGTTCCTACCTTTTTTTCGTTTGGCAAAAGCAGTGTGTTAGAAGTGTTTATTGATTAGTGACTTTTGTCATTTTATAAAAAAATGGTTAAATTAACTGAACGAGAACGAATTGAAATTCTTTGCATGATCGGATTTGGAGACAGGATGCGCACCCAAAAAAAGTAGTTGAATTGTTCAATGAAACTCATCCTGATCGGGATCCCATTAGCCAAAGCATGATAAGCAATATTGAGTCTAAATACTATAACTTTGGGCATGTTCGTGATCTTCCTAAATTTGATCGACCTTCAAAATCAGAAGGTCAACTTAATGTTTGTTGGCAATACAGGAAAATCATCACTCAACACTTAACCAATTAGTTTCTGATTTCAATATGGCAGCGTCCACAGTTCACAAAATTATGAAAAAAGCCAAGTATCATCCTTATAAGGTATGCCTTGTTCATGAGCTATCTAAAGACGACTTTGATCGGCGAAATCAATTCTGCGAGCAAATGCAAGAGCTATGCAATAATGATAATAATTTCGTAAAAAACGTAATTTTTTCTGACAAGGCTACGTATCACACTCAACGTCCTAAGAAAGTGGATGTATGGTGCGGCATAGTCGACGGAGGAATTCTGGGTCCCTATTTCTTTGACGTGAACCTTACTGGTGCAAGCTATTTGGATTTTCTTCGAGACGACCTTTTTCCTGAACTAATAACTTTATTTCCAGATATAGAGGAACGTGATCGTCCTAGAACTAATTCTAGGCAATCTGTTTTTTTTCTTTCCTGGGCTTTAAATGTAGACGGCACACTTGGTTTATCCAATCAAAAATTAGGTAATCTGCTATAGAAATAACTGATCTAAAATGTATTTTCGTGAAACTTTTTCAAGAATATTTTAAGGAAACCTGCTAAAAGGCTTTTTTATTTATATTATATTTCTTCTTTTATCTTGCTGCTTAATTATTTCGAAATACGGTAGCATATTATTTATTTATTTATTACTTAACATCATACGATTTTAGTAATTAGGAATGGAAATAATGAATTATTAAAATAAAAATATTCCGAGAAATTTTGTTCATCCAAGTGCTTTGAGATTTTGTCATTTTACAAAACCAGTTTACATTTAGGTAGATAAAAAAAGTTTACCGAATCGTGCATATACAAATTTCACAAGAAGCTTAATTCACGCCTTTTCATGAAGTTTAGTCTTATCCTGAAAAGACTAAGCAAATAGTGTAAAATCGAGCCTTTTGCACTAAATGTCGGCAGTTCATGAAACACCCAGGCTTTTCATGAAATTATGTATTTCACGATGTGACTACAACACATATTGGTATAACAAACTTAATAATCCTGTTACTTATATCTAATGGATAGCGTATCACGGCATCAAGAGGAAACCTAAAAGCTGATTTATTTTTTTGTTTATCTCGTCCACATCAAACTTCCCTTATAAACCGAACTCCTCCGAAAGGGCCAAACTAAAGTGATTTCTCCGCTCCGCTAAAAGCATGATTTTGGCAAAAAACTTTGTTTGTGTTTTTGCCGGGTTATAACAAATTGTTATTTTACTGTCAGGGAGTTCAGGTTCAGGAGGCGCGACGCCACGAATGCGTTCCGGGGGTGGGACCGGCGGCGCCGCAGCCGGGCGGCCCCACTACAGGCGCCGAAATGTTTCAAAGGCGGAAGCTGAAAAACTGCAGCCCATTTATTTTATATCTTACGTAACAGGATAAGCGCTAGGCGGTAACTCTAGAAACGTTTTCGAACAGTACGTATAAGAGCAGTACTGTTGCATACTATTATTTAGAAACAGCGTGTCCCCGGATTGAGTTACCTATAGGTGAAATGGACAAAAAAATTTTCGACAAAAAGTCATTCTTCATAAAAAGTTTTGCTTGTCTTGAAACATCCAGAAAGTTTGTTGTTGTTCAATTTAACATACAGGGTGTTCAAACATAGCCAAAAATTAAATAATAATGGAGAGTAGAGTACATTAAATATTAAGGCTATGTAAATGAGTTATTAAGAAAAATTGTTTGCAATTATATTTAATACTCAAATATGAAAGCATGGCCTACTAGTCAATATTAAGTATTTTGAGGAGATTTCGCAATTTTTGTCATTGTTATACGTTTGAAGTATAGCCATTTTCATTTAAAAAAATTATGTTTACTAAAGGTGCAGACTTAATAAGAAATCATAAACCCCAAAAATATTATTTAAACATATATATTTTGAAGAAATTATGATTAAATAAACAAATTCAACAATTATTTTGAAAAAGCAGCAAAATTATTATTCACGCACCATAACTATTCTACATGCAGGGCCTTCCAAGTTCAACACACCTCTCCAGTCTCGTTCTAAAAGATGTGTATGTTGAGTGGATCATTTCTTGATGTACTTGGGCCACTGCTTGAATGATCCGAGTCTTGAGTAAATCGATATTGTGTTCTATCGGCTGTCTATAAACTATTTCCTTCAAAAAATCCCCAAAGGAAAAAGTCGAGTGGCGACAAGTCAAGGGACCTTGCTGGCCAACAAATAGGTCCATATATTCCGATCCACTTCTCTCCAAATTGTTTGTTAAGCCAACTGCAGACCTGAATTGGAGGGCTCAGAAGCCAATCAGTGTAAGTCAGTAAACGACAGAAACCAGATACATTGATAAATTAAGCCTTTTTAAAGTGTAATTTATAAAAATATCGTTCTTATAAGCATTATGAAGATTATTTTTATCAAAAGGTAATACAAAAATAAACTTATTACATAAAAAACAGTTACTAGAATAGTCACAACATAATAAATCGTTGTTATAAAAGTTATGACTTACACTGATTGGCTTCTGAGCCCTCCAATTGTTGAATGGGCGGGGCAAGTATGAGGTTTGATTTAAATTTTCTTTAAAAAAATACGGACCAATTATTCGATTGAAAGTAATTGCACACCAAATATTCACTTTTTTGAAATTTTGACTTCTAGAAGTAACTGAAAGAGACGGATTTTCTTGTGCCCAAAAACCACAATTCTGTGACGATACCACTCCATTGGTAGAAAAAGAGCTTTCATCGGAAAAAAATATACATTTGTGAAAATGCATATCTACAGAACCTAAGGCTCGCTCCTATTTCTAAACAGAAATCCAATCGACGTGCATCATCACCAACTTCCAACGTGTGTATTATTTTCGGTTTGAAAGCTTTAAACTTATTTTCGGCCAAAATCCTTTGAATGTGTGTCTTGCTATTATCAAAGTGCAGATCTCTTTCTTAGTGATAGTTTTGGATTTTCTTCGACTGAATTTAAAACTAGAATTGTGGCTGCATCATCGTCATCATAGAATTTTTTTGATTTACCAGTTAACTCAAATTTTCGTACTAACTTTTTCAAACTTTGACGGCTAATTTCGACTTCTGGATATTTTTCATGAAACAATTCAATTGCATGACGATAAGAAATATTACCTATACCATAACATTTAATAAGATTAATAAGAATTTCATGTTGTAAAGTAAACATTACTTGGAATTAAAAATCAATAATTGAACTTTCAAGCGCTTTGTCAAACACAATGTTAAACAATAACAATTGCCTTATTGATGGCTTACTGGAATTTCAAATATTCTAATTAGGGACTTTGAGAAGAAATAGTGTAAAGACAACCTATTAACTACAGTGTTGATTGACTAAATGATTATCTGGACGTGCTATTTCTTCAAAATAAATGTTTAAATCATATTTTTGGGGTTTATAATTCCTTATAATGTCTGCGCCTTTAGAAAACATAATTTTTTTTAAAGGAAAATGGCTATACTTCAAACGTATAACAATGATAAAAATTGCGGAATCTGTTCAAAATACTTAATATTGACTAGTAGGCCATGCTTTCATATTTGAGTATTAAATTTATTTGCAAACAATTTTTCTTTCAATAACTTTTGTACATAGCGTTAATAAGGTACTTTACTCTTCATTATTATTTAATTTTTGCTATTTTTAACACCCTGAATGTTAAATTGAACAAACAACAAACTTTCTGGACGTTTTAAGACAAGTAAAACTTTTTATGAAGAATGACTTTTTGTCGAAAAGGTAAGTAACTCAATCCGAGGACACCCTGTATATCTGCAATATTGAAATTAAAATTCCAAATTTTTAATACTGACTTGATTCGACAATACATTTTTTGAAAAATTATTCTTCTATGTGTTATTATTATTATTTTTTATGAGATAGATACAAGCTCTGTGCACTGAAGCCGATGCTTATGGTGTCCCCAAGACTATTCATTCTATTAATCATGTTCCCAAGGGGTTACATGGGTTTCAAAGGCTAAAAAAAGCAAGCATATTTTCTGTATTTTTTTTAATATAATAATATTTTGTTCAAACTTTTAAGCATCTAAAAGAACAATATTTAAACAATATTTTATGAAGTTTTCATTTATTTATTTTTTTTTAATTCAGCTGTTGAGACCTGAATTTCGGAGACCCCTTGGAAAAAAGTATCCTTGCGGTAGGCAAGATACCTTTATGTGAAATGAAAAAAACCAAATATTTACTGTTAGCAGTCGAATATATTTGACAGACTTGTATACAAAAAGGTACAATTTTCGCTAAAATTTAAAGTACGTATTGCCTTGTAAAATAAATTGTGATCAATGAAAAATAAAAACCTTCGTCTAATCACTAGTCAATCTTATCTAGAAGAAGTGTATAAAATTTCAATAAAACCGATGAATTAGTTTTTGAGAAATCGTGACTACCGACAAAAAGTAGAAAAAGGCGATTAAAGATATTGCAAAAAAAATGGGTAAACATTCACAACGCACATGTATAACCTCAAAGAAACCTCGTGGCTCAACAAGCAACATAAAACTAAAATATTTGAAAAGAGTGAATCATAGAAAGCGAGAGAATCGAGCGAGAAAGACAGACAAACAATAGCTAAGCAGCTGAACGATGTAACTGCGACGCTCCCAGCTGGCCCAACTTAATGAAAGGAATTTGCAAAGGCTTAATTGACTTGAAACTTTGGGAAAATATTCTTGACATGTTATACTAGATAAAAAAAAATTAAAAAAAAAATGTTTTTTTTTAATTTCAAGACCCATGTAACCCCTTCATAAATTTAAGGACAGTTTGCAATGGAGCGCCTATTACCTCTTTAGGTTCTATTATTGCAACCCCAAAGATCGAATCCCTAACAGCTAATAAAGGTACTTTCTCGTCTCCATACCTCCTACAATCCGGATCACTTTCAGCCCAATTGTGGTAATTTGTCTCATGAGTGGACCTGCGAATAGTCCAACTGTCCATTTCAATGGGTCTACGCAGTTTGATATTTTTTTGTTTTAGTCCAAGATGGTTTCTCAATAAATATCCGCGATTGCTTCAAACCAGGAACCTCCCCCAGTGAAAGATAGGTTGTTGCCTTAACCTTTAGAGGGCCGGAAAACCAATATTTTGGCGCACCAGAAAATTTTCTTAATTTTTTTTTTATAGATTAAAATATTCATTTTTTAAATATTATTACTTTTTTTTAATACAATTAAAGGTAAATTTTCCCCTCCCCACCCTTTTTTACCTACCCTATATCGCTTAAATTTGTAATGTCTACCTTATAAAAGCGGTAACATTGTTTTGTTTGCATGAGGCTATAATTACAAAAAAAAAATATAGTTTATAGAAGGTTTTTGATATTACACTGAAGGTTTTTGAGTACACAAACGTAACTCTGCCACAGTCGGTCTCAAGCTCGTGTTCAAAAGAGGAAGGTGTTTCAAAATCGTTCATGCGAGGCAAAGGGGTAGTTTTTACCCTATTATAGGGGTTGTTTTTGGGTTTATTATTTTTTTTGACGTCAGATCTGGATTCAGCGTCCTGTATATTGTGTCTTTTTCGAAATTTGTTGGATCTAAAGTTATGGGCATTTGAGTGAAAATTTCCCAAAAACCTTATGAATAAAAACCTTTTATATTCCTACCCCCTAAAATCTGGTGTGGGTCCCATACTTCCTTAGGAAAATACAATAATTTGAAATTCAACCAGACGCCACTGCCTTTGACGCACTTCAATGTGATGCTGTTGTATGTTGTCCCCTAGTTATACTGCGAATCTATACACCTGGAAGTGTATTACTCTAGCTTCCGAATCTTTCAGTTCTGCTTAGAAAGCAGTGACAATCTGGATTCTCTTATTTCTATAAGACGGACAAACAGTGTGCCATAACTTAGGGCACTCTACAACTCTATGATCGTTAAAGTATAAACCGTATACCAGTCTACCATTTCTAAAAGTACCTAATATAATTATAATATATTTCGAAAAGTAACAAGAATAAAACGACTTTGTATTTACATGATGATTAAGAAAAAAAAACTATTTCATTTCGCAAATATTTTGCAAGCCCTTTCCAAAATTTATTGGTGATGCAGACATTTTTTTAAAGTTTTGTTTGAAGGTTTTTTTACTGAGAATTTCCCTGTCTCCAAAATAATCGGAATTCTATATTACATTGCTTATTACGAATTTTATAGTTTGAGGTATTTTTTTATGTAATGTAACGTTATAATGCATATTATCAAGCGAATATACTCTGTAATATTGCTAATATATATAGGATTGGAACGTCCAAGATGTCAAAGCCGAGCATCATTAAGATAGAAATGAATAAACTCTGACAGATAGAGGAACTGACAGAGAAATATTATATCCATAGTTGCCAGACTGACATGTCATTTTAAAACTGTATGGGCTTTATTCTCTGTCTTTCGTGATAGGGTAGCAATAAAATATGTAGGCGGGACGCCCCGCCCATAAATTATAATGCGCACGTGTGAATTGAATTATTACATCGTTATTGGTCTACGGAAAAAGCACTTGAGATTCCTTGCGTACGCAGTTGGTATTTTAGGCGATTCCATCGTTGGGCCATTTTTTATAAACGCTTCCTTAAATGCAAACAAATATTTAACAAATAAAACAAACTGTTTACGGACATGAACATGAAAGACCACGAAATTTAAATGATTTACGGGCCAGAATTGTACAAGTCCTAAATTGTTGAACGCTTAAGAAATGTTAGAACGCGTAAGAACTGAGTTTTACGATAGACTAGAGTTTTGCGAAGAACAAAGGGGCGACATTTTGAACCACTTATTCAATAGGCATTTTTTCTTTCTTTCGTCTTATAACCGGGTTGATTTATATTTATATCTTTTTATTTTTTATAGAACTTCAATTTTATTTTCTTGCAGACCGGTTAGTTAAGGTTAAAGTTAAGTCGATGTACACCCTCATAGCTGCGAAAAAGTACTGAGTCCCACTCACTCAAATTCGATATTTGATGGGCGGTGTCTCTCCTCCTCCACATTCCAGTTTCTGACACGCAGGTAACGTTTTACATCATACATCATACGTTTGTAATACGTACACAAGCGTGAAACACTGGTGCATCTAACTGTCTTTGTCTGTCCTTACTGGTGTCTTTTAACTTATTCTCTTCTACACATGTATCGCCAATATGTAATGGTGCAATTTCCTATGGTATATATACGAATGGTATGTGCATTATCCAAAAAATACAATTAAAATCCTAAAATTGCAAAATCTTACGTCGGAAAAATAATACGGAGAATAATATATTATGTAAGTAATCAGAACATATTAGGGAGTTTCTGTGTATTTTACTAGCTTTTATTTCTCTGTATAAGCACGAAATGAATTTTATTAATTTATTCATTGCAGATCGACATCTCCGAGCTGATCGAGTACACATCCCTCCGTATAGCGTGTGCTGTGCAGTGACTAAACAAAATTTGAGCCTTAGGGCGAATTTAGTGGGTCCGCAAAGTGGGTCTGTCTAAATTCATTCGCGCACACAGGCTCCCGTCGCCGCCGCCGCCGCCGTCGTCGTCGTGTTCCGCCTGCAATGGATACACATTTACGAATGGGGATACACGGGCCCGTCGGAAGTTTATTGGCGCCGATCCTAGGCGCCGCGGCGCCCTAGTTAAATTCAGTATTAGCTAGAAGCAGCGGACTTTTAAAATATCGCCTAAAGCCTAAACGAATAATATCTACAAATAAGATAATACATCGAAAAACGAATAAAACAATCAACTTTATTTTTTATTTCTCTATTGATTATATGAATCTACAGAAAAATGGAAGTATTTTTTGCCTTAAAATCTTCTTATGAGGGGTACAGATGCAAAACTCACATTATCCATAATTTTTCGAAATAGAGTTAGTGGCGCTATCTTGTTCATCGTGTTGAACTACACCATTTTAAATTTTAAAAGTGGTATAAAACTCACATTTTCGTATTTATTTTAAATTGTGGAATGTGTGAATTGTTTCAAAACTCACATTCTCCTAAGGAGAATGTGAGAATGTTTTTACTGAAAACATTTTTTGTACTTTGCAATTTTAGGTTCATTATAAAAATATTTCACTTCATCAGTCAATGATGATAATAAAACCGTATTCTATGTATTTTGAGCAGATTTTTATTTTGGTTATGAACTACCATATTACATAAATTTTTTATTGATATACCATTGAGCTTGTTTCCAAGTTATTTTTTCTTAGCTTAACTTCATGAATTTTAGTGTAAAAAATAATATTATGTAGAATAATTTGGAGCATTATGATCATTATCCAAAAAATTGTATCAAAACTCACATTATCCAAATTTTAATTCACTTTCTTGGTGTCAAATATTGCTGTGCTGTCATTTCACCAATTGAGAAGCAAATGTAAAGTTCTAATACAGAACCAAAAAAATTTCAGAGCGTCAAGTCACTTGAAAAGTGAGAAATCAGTTATTCCTTCTTCCTGAAAAATTTTAAAAAGTGGAAAATGTGAGTTTTGCATCTATACCCCTCATATATAAAAATTTCGTGTCACGGTGTTTGTGGTCGCAACGGCTCAACCGATTTTTATGAATTTTTTTATGTATATTTGGTAGGTATGAGAATAGGTCGTAAAGTATATTTCTACCGTAGGGTTAGGGTGCGAAAGTTTGGTTGATTTGGCCTCAAAACATACCTATAAACCCAAATTTTCAATATGGCAGAACAACGTTTGCCGAGTCAGCTAGTATTTTTATAATAATTGATGAAATGTTATTTTTTTATTTCAGACGCCAATTCACACACCGTGTCTCCAAAACATATTGTGAACCTTTAAGTTCGACAGAGACGATGAACTATTCTAGAGAATCTACTGAATATTGTGTTTATTGAATGAATATTGTGCGTATTTTTATACACATAAATATGTGAACATTTAAAACAATAATATTTAGAGATTTTAAAAGTAATCTTAAAATATTGACTGCATGAAGACTTCTTATAAAAACTGAATATTATGATTACAGACAAAGACAAAATCCCAGATGGAAACTTGCTATACCAAAATGAATCATGCATGGTGAACTACACATACCAACCCAAGATATCAAAGCTGTCATCTATTTTTTACCTATCGTTGTTTTCCTTTAAAACCCTTGTATGTCCGTTTTTTTGTGAAAATGAAATTTTAGTATACTTTAGTTAGGTACGTGTTTATATCACTTTACATCACGTCTTAAAATTTTAAAAAAGTTTAAACAAGGTATGAAGCTATGAAATGAGAATTTTTGAGACACATATATCTTATCAGTGGACTTGATTTGCTTTTAAAGCCTTGCAAATATCTAACATTCATGACCTATTCTTTAGAATTCGTAGAATCGCGAGTTGATTTGGTTACATGAAAACATTAAATTGTGAATTATACAACCCTTCCTTTCCAACACCTAATTTAAGACCTTATGAAGTAATATGACATTGACAGATGTGATTTTTAAAGTAACCCGACGCTATGTTAATTTAAGAATCATTCTCACCAATAACACAGGCACACAAAATAAAAAAAAAAATCAAACCCTGGGTCCGAGCCACTTATTTATTATGTATTTTGGGTCGCTGAATCCGACTCTAGAGTTAGTTTTGGTGGGTTGGTTCGTTATCTCTATTAAAATGCACAAAAAAAGCCAAACTTGCACCATCATGAAGGCAAACAGAATCATCGCATCATTCAAAATTCATTTCACATGTCCTTTTAGTCATCGAATCTAAATTAAGAGTTATTTTGAACCATAGAAAGCATATTTTTCTCGTGAAAGTGCGTACCTAAAATAATGTGCGTACTCTGGCTGAATTTGAATTTGACAACTCAGAAAACATATAAAAATGAAAATTGAAGTCAAAAACAATCCAACTCCCAGGTTTTTCCTACAAAAAGTGACATTTCTGCGGTTTTGGCCCCTTTTTTGCATTGTTTCGCACTTACAAGAAAAAATATACTTTGTATGGTCACAATAACTCTTAATTCGGATTTGACTACCAAAAAGACATGTGAAATGAATTTGGAATGATGCGATACTTCTGTTTGCCTTCACGAAGGTGCAATTTTGGCGTTTTTGTTTTGAATTTTGACAGAGATAACAAGCATACCCACCAAAACTAACCCCAGATTTGGATTCAGCGACTCAAAATACGTATAGAATAAGTGGTTTGGACCCGATGTTTGCAACATTTTTTTTTTCGTATGCCTGTCAATTAATAATGATGTATGCACATTAGGGTAGACCTTAATGTTTTTTTTTCGTTTTTTCTCAACGGGCCGGGTGAAAATCAGTTCTGGGTACCTAAAAACTTGTGCGGAAACCAAAACTGCCGCGATCGGAACCTTTTTTTCCCGTGCCGCAAAGCGTCGGAAGTTTCTTATGGGATTTACATGTTACAAATCACTGAAAACGTTCGATACGCTCAAAAACTATGAAAATCATCAAATCTGATAGTCGCAAGGAGATATTTCCGTGTATTTTTTCCTCCTGAATCAGATGGAATCATCAGATTTCGTTTATTCGTTGAATAAAAAAAATTATGAGCGAAAAAATTGCGAAAAAACACCAAATTAAACTAAAAAAAAATTAAAAAAGACGAAATAATTTATTATAGTGATTGTACCTGACTCTGAGGAGTATTAAGCATATTATGATTCAAAAGTAGAGGTAAAAACCTACAATTTGACTTCCGGTTGAAGTCTGTAGGTGCCTCTGAACCGGAGTTACGATCATTTCAAGTTGTACGCAAAATTCAGAAGCGTATATGGCGGAAGGCGATTTTTCTGGTTTTTCAATCCTGATTCTCAAACGATAGATTCTCCTGCATCGACTTGCATAATTTAACGGTAGTATGAAATGCTCAATATCATAGGAATAATTCATCATCTTAATATAATATTACCTTTAACTTGAAGTCATTTTACATTGATTATAAGAGAATTTCGGATTGGAACATACTATAGTGTCCGACGTTCGTACACGTACTTGTAAGATTAGCATCATACTTTGGAGTTGGGGAGCTGCGTACCTTATTCTTCCCAGGCAATGACAAATGGTCTAGACTTTGAGATTATGTTCGAGAAAATTATTTTTTTTAAGATTCCATAATAAGTTACATCTTTTCTTATTTTAACTCATTTTTATACGTATAAATTCAATGTAAATAATCTTTTTATAAATTTTATTCGTTCTTAAATGAAGTGAATATCAGAAGTGTGTATGTACTTAGTAAGAAACATTAATTTCATTGAAAATGAGTTCTCAAAAGAATTTTTTATTAGAGTTTCATAATTCATTCATGTTTGCTCATAAGAGAGGCTTTATCGCAAGTTGGGAATAAATTACGATGATCTTTCATCACTGGCATTAGATACTGTCGTTGTTGCTCATCTTTTGTCAATATATTTTTTAAAATCAGACATTAATTTGACTCCTCTTTTTCGTTGACTACTTTCAAATTTTCAACAATTTTTAAACCCTTGTAGGTTTTTACCTCTACTTTTTGAATCATGATTTGCTTAATACTCCTCAGAGTCAGGTACAATCACCATAATAAATTATTTCGTCTTTTTTAAAAATTTTTTAGTTTAATTTGGTTTTTTTCGCAATTTTTCGCTCATAATTTTTTTTCACTCAACGAATAAACGAAATCTGACGATTCCATCTGATTCAGAAGGAAAAAATACATGGAAATATATCCTTGCGACTATCAGATTTGATGATTTTCATAGTTTTTGAGCGTATCGAACGTTTTCAGTGATTTTTAGCATGTAAATCCCATAAGAATCTTCCGGCGCTTTGCGGCACGGGAAAAAAGGTTCCGATCGCGGCAGTTTTGGTTTCCGCACAAGTTTATAGGTACCCAGAACTGATTTTCACCCGGCCCGTTGAGAAAAAAACGAAAAAAAAATATTAAGGTCCACCCTAATGCACATGTACAAAATAGATTATTGAGATATGGAATATGCATGTTTGAAATATATTTGTTTGTATATATGAATATGTTTGTAATATACGAGTATGTTTGTTCATATTCTTTGCACTGGCATTTCTTATACAACGTTGAATTGTTTTGTAACGAACGTGTAACGAATGAATATACGGTTGAATCATATTTAGCATGTAAAATAGACAATTACATTAATGATGGGAAAGGCTTAGAAGTGTTTTTTACATTATTATCATAACATGAAACACTCTTTTTTTTTCTGTTCTCTGTTTTTTAAATAATTTCTAAAATAATATCTTCTAATCATGCGCATAGCGAGAAAACCGGTCTGTTGTGATAGGTCCTCCTTACTGTCTTACAAGATGGTGGATGTTCAAACCCCCCCCCCCCCCACTACTGCCTATCCAGTTAGTATGCAGATCAGTGATCAGTTCCAAAGTATCTTCTCGAGGACTTTCCCGCTGCTGTGGAATATCTTCGACCAATATTTTAAATATAAAAAATACTCCCATTTTTCTGTAGATTCATATTCTCAGTAGAGAAATATTGGTTTCTTTTAATAAAAAAAAAAAGTTTACCTTAAACGTCTTAAGTTAAATGATGAATCCGCTACAAGTTGTATTGTTCTCCTTTTACGCACCAGTGTGTAATTTCTTTTCTTACTCATTAGTGTGAAAAAATAATATCATAGAAACCTGTGAAGCATGCATAAAAGTCGTTATACTCATTTAGTCGACATATGAAAGGCTTGATATAAACTAGTGTTTGCGAAGGCAAATCCGTAATGGTGGCACTTCACTTGGCGTAGCGTATTTGTGTTTGAGTATCGTTGTATTTGTCCAAACATTTGATGTATTCGCAAATATTCCAAACATGCCATCCAAGATGCCAAATATGTTTGAATATTTAGAACCAGTGAATACAGTGACGGACGTGTTGACAGGGACAGCAGCTTATTACCTGAATGCTTCTTATTACCAATACGAACACGGCGCTGGTGGAACCAAGTGTGGACGGTAACCGCAAATATTCGCCTTAGTTGACTTCTTTGATGCGTGATTGAAAACCGACAAGTGGACGGAAACGCGTATTTGCTGTTAGCGCTATTCGCGTTATTTGTACAAATAATGCAAATATAGCGAATAGCTTCTCTACACATCGCCGTTTTTGGGCAAATACAACAAATATACGAATACGCTACGCCAAGTGAAGTGCCACCATAACATGTAGTTTTTCCATTAAGGTCTTGAGTCTGCTTAATTTTATAGTGACAAGCTCAGTTTTTCAAATTTCGTATACTGATTTCAAATATATCTACATTGTACGTCCTATGTGATTACAGAAAAAAAAAACTTTACTCGGGATCTCTACCACAAGTTATGAGCTCAGATGGTAAAGAAAAATATACTCTAGCTTACACCAAGATCGTCCTTTGCTAGGGGAAATCAATGATACAATGAGATTTATAAACAGAAAACTATTTATTATCACAGTCCATTTGTTTTACCAATTAACCTGAGGATTTTTATATAAATTTCCGCTCTTCTGGCAATTGATCTAATTGCTGAATCTGCAAAATAAGCTCCACCCGCTACACATGTACCTTGTAAAATAATTTTATTATTAAACGCCAAATATAAAACTTTTTATAACTTGTTACCAATTGTTAACAATACAACTGGTTTTTAATTTCATTTGATATACTTTCTGAAAACTTAAAAAAAGAAACAACTTTCACTCTCATTTGATTCTATGAAAGGTACAGAAGAAAATAATAATTTAGAATATTTTTGGAATACCGACCAAGGAAGCATGCAATACAGAACGAGATGTTAATATAAACCTTACAATATAATGCAAATATTAAATAAAAATAAAAACAAAAATATAAAACTCTCATTGAGAAAAGACCATTTCAGTTTTTTTAATAACGATACTTTCATTAAGTACCTGTGTATCTGAGACACCTACAGTTACTATTTCCTAACAAAAAAGTTACAATATGTTGATTTCTAAATGTATTTAAAACAAAGTATTTTTTTCTCGTAAGATACTGCGCAATTCGCTGAGGTATTCAATAATATATTCGTATAATACGAGTACGTTCTTCGACAAACCTCCGATTATCTAACCGTTAGTATTAATAACTCCGGTTATCTAATCTTCTATTTGTTTTTATCCTTCAGTTTTCCATTTAGTATTCATTATTCCATGCTTGTATTCAGTAATTCTTATTAAAATTGCATATACTCTTTTCATACCTACCTACATCTCAAGGCTCAAAATGAACTTGCGTTACTTATTTTGATACTTCTCTTGATTTTATTGAATACTGTGACAATCCTTGATACTTAAGAATTTAATAAAAATGTACGTTGTTCCTTCGTTTTAAGCACCTACATTTAGTAACCGATTGTTTATCTACTAAATTGATCATAATAAACTAGAAAAAGTTTTACAATGATAATGAGCCATTCGAAAAAAAGTCATTAAATCTGGCTATAAACGAGAGAGAATAGAAATAGCGGTTATGTCGAAGCTCGAATCGAAACTTTGTTGTTGTCAAACTTTTAAAGTCACAATTGTAGAATGAATAACGGCCGTCACATAATGTGACAGCCTTTACAATTCAATGAGGTTATAAACTTACAATTGAGAATAGAAATACGTCTTTTTTGTCCGGACACTTTTTTAATCACGTTTGACAACTAACCGTTATCAAATATAATATTTGATGATTGTTAACTTTGATTAGGTTGTAGAAAAATAATCAAGCTGTTATTAACTGATTACAATAAAATGATAATTTACCAGCACGCACTAACTGGCAACGGCGTCCTGTCACTGAATCTCACCATATTTAAGGTTACGTTCGTCGGTCTTGATAAAGAATGTCTTTTTTAATTTGGTTTTTAAATCTACACTGTTAATCTTGGAGTGGGTACTGGAACCTTCGGCGTAGAAACAAAAAACTGGACGTTTTCCACGAAACACCAAACAACTACACTTTTCTTGACGCGTGTTTCGCCAACCAAGTTGGCATCTTCAGGAGAAGATTAAAACTCTTAATTAAATTAAATTAAAAGTTTTAATCTGCTCCTGAAGATGCCAACTTGATTGGCGAAACACGCGTCAAGAAAAGTGTAGTTGTTCGGTGTTTCGTGGAAAACGTCCAGTTTTTTTTTACACTGTTAATAACTATTGATAATGAACATGTTTTTTTATTAAACTTTTCCATTAAACGATTTATGAAAAAATAAGCAATTTTTAATTATTTAGATATATTTAAGAAAATCGTAGACAAAAAAAATAATGATTTGATTAAAGTGCAAATTTATAAACGAAAATTACTGGTTAATCACAATATTAACGAAGTTTTTTTTACACTGTTAATAACTATTAATAATGAACATGTTTTTTTATTAAACTTTTCCATTAAACGATTTATGAAAAAAAAAGCAATTTTTAATTATTTAGATATATTTAAGAAAATCATAGACAAAAAAAAATAATGATTTGATTAAAGTGCAAATTTATAAACGAAAATTATAGAAAAACATTTTTTTATACAATATCCAGTTACATACAATACAATACATATACAATATACAGTTTTAATCTTCTCCTGAAGATGCCAACTTGGTTGGCGAAACGCGCGTCGGGAAAAGTGTAATAGTTCTGTGTTTCGTGGAAAACGTCCAGTTTTTTGTTTCTACGCCGAAGGTTCCAGTACCCACTCCAGGATACAATATCCATTAAAAACTTGGAAAAAAGAGATATTTATTATATTTATTAGTTATTTTTTTATATTGCTATTGTACATAGTTTTAAATTATGCCACTATATTAATGAATGTTATAAACAATTACCTATAAGTTTTTTCTATGTAATAATGACATGGAATTAATTTGTGAACCAAAATATGAAATTTTTATTAACTGTAGGAAATTATTTTGTATATAAAAAAAAAGTAAATTTAATTTTCATTTATATTTTGCGCTTCGTCTTCTTCAAGTGGTGGGTAATTATTGCAGTCATTTCCACTGCAAACAATGCAGGCTAGTGAGCAATGAAGACCACTTTTTCTGCAGCCACACGCTGAACCGCATCCTGTTTTGCAAGAGCAAAATATGATTTTTAAAACGTTGTTAGGTGCTGCTGGTTGTGTCATTTTGATTGGTTTTAAATAATGATTTTTTTGCCAACACCATTTTTCAGGGGGTATTGAAGAATTATTTTTCCATTGCTGAACTTGTAGGTAGACTCTCTTAATATGTTGTTTTGCTGCATTTTCTGTCGGAGGTAACGAATTAAGTTGTACGCTTTTATTTTTTGAAGCTAATGCTATGAAACGTTTATATCGCAGTGCATTCAAGTTTTTGGCAGTTTTAGCACCATACATTGTGAGTATACAATTAATACCGTCATTAAAAAGCACTTCTTCACTTTGCTCTTCAACCATAAAATTTTCAGCTGCTTATCATTAAATTAGTTTGATTATCATTAAAAATCTTAATAAAACTATTTTTACCTTTGTTATAGAAAACGGATGTAGTATCACATCCAGTGAATGCATGAATAAAAAACAGTTGCTCTTTTTTAATATTTAAATATTTCTCTGATATTCTTTTTGTTGAATAAACTCTTTGCAAAGCATTATTTTTTAGTGGTTTAAAAAAAACATTTCTTTATCATCAGGTGCTAAACCCATCAATAATACTAAGACATCAATATCCTCTGCTACAACAACTACATGAAGAAAGGAACAATATATAGCTGATTGCACAATTAAACGATCAGCGTCACTTTCGGCTTGACTCCACTCAATATTATTTTCGACCAGTTTTTTGCAGAGAAGATTAATAAACCTATTTTTATTTTTGCTGTTTCCTAAAAATTTTTCTTTAGTTGTATTTAGAGGCATGTCTTCTATACCTCACAAAATTGTGCACGTGTGAATTTAATTATTATATCGTCATTGGTCTAATATTAAAAATTAATATATGAAGATTTTTTTAGAAAAAAAAATAGAGAAAAGACCAAACTGAATTTTTTATATAAATATCAGATATTGTTTAAACAATATAAATAGTTCCGTCCCCGCTCCAAAAGGTTTCTGATTTTAAATAATATAAAAAAACAAAATTTAAAAAAAATCAGCAAAATCGAAGCTGTTCTTGAGGACTTCCGAAGAAAAGGCTTCATTGACGCGACTAGTAATTCGACAGGTCAATCAGAGAGTCACTGAAAATGGTAAAATCATGGACATAACCGGGCCAGCGAGCAATTATGTGCCTAACCTTGAAATTAGCATCACAAGCCGCTTGCACGTTAAATGAAAAAATATATCTCTATATCTAAAAGTTTTCACCTGGTGAGTGTGTTAGAAAACGGGTGCAATCTATAGATCCTATTACACACAATTTGAAAAAAAAACTTTTGTATAGGCGTAATGGACAATTCTTCTAAGGTAGACATTCGTAACACAACAAGTTTCGAACGAATTATTTGTTCGAATACCTTATACATTTCTTAGAACGAGGTGGACTTACGTACAACTTCACTATCTTCAATTCATTATTGAAAGGCTCCTGTGGCATCAAATCTCAAACAAATGAGAAGTTGTTGCTCCGAACTAAGACCTTATTGTAATAAGTTACAGTAATTAATCGATTTCCATTTCAATGTATGATTTCCATAGCAGGGTTTTTGAAATTTTGTACCCGTACCTAAAGTCTACGTCAACATATCTTTGGAAAGGATCTGATCTGTCTGAATCTTCTAGTAGGAAAAGCATTAGAATCGTCAGAAGAATTGGAAGATGTTAAATATAAGGACAAAGAAGATATATTTGTTTTTACGTAACCTATTATTTTTATGAGTATATTATAGCAAAAAAGTAAGTTTCCTAGTGTAATTTAAATTTATTACAATGAATTAACATGTTTTATGTTTATTTTCCAATTTTGTTGCTAATTTTAGCAATATTCTGTAATCACTTGATAATTGATTAAAACTTAATCGCTGCTTTACAGGAAATTAACTAATTGTCAATCAAAATACAATTTGATGATAATCAAGTCCTTAAATGACATTAATGCAATAGATGATTTTTAATTTTCATATGTATTTGATGCCTCATTTTGACATCAATCAAATTTGATGAATACCAATTGATGGACGTTTATGCAACGGATTATCGGAGCTGTCATTGAGGATCCTTCAATTCTCAATCGACCAATTAAAAGTAACTAATTTCACGTCGACGAACTTTCAATATTTTGAAAAAGAATAAGTTCAGGCCTTACGTTATAAGAAAGCAGCAACAACTACTTGCAGTAGACTGTCAAATATGCTTAGAATGTTGGCATTAGTATCGACAAAAATGTATGGAGCTGAATTTATTATTCTACAGAAAAATCCAGTATTCTACAGAAAAATCATTGACGAATGAGACCTACATTAGCAACGTGGGCATTTTTAATCGACACAATAACTAGGGTCCGGATAGTGTGCCACAACGCAGGGTCGGACTCGTAATCCATCATGTCATTGACAGAAAGACGTATGAGAGAACAAACAGACAGGAGTAAAAATGTATTAATAATGTACATCCATATCGCTTGTGTCATTCAGAAACACCCACTGTTTTCATTGCTTGAGCGTATGTTTTGGCATTTCTTCTCGTTAAACGTGAGCGATTTGCCAGTACACATGATCGCTCATATGATTGAAGGAAAATGATCGTTCCACATCTACTGAAGTTAAAGGTGCAAATTCAAAATAGTTCACATAGACAGAGGCACCACACACAGAGAGACGACACACCACGCACATTATTTTCACAAATTTCGCACTGTTGTTTGTATCACTAACAGTTGTTTGTTATCATTAACATAAGTACATTTATACACAAGATTATTTTTTACATCTACAGAGGACAATGCACGTTTTATTACTATTTCTATACATTTAACAGTTGTTTGCAAAACACCTTTACTAGCTGATGTATCAATATCGGGAGCGAAATATCTGAAACACCTAAAATTCGTATCAGAACATTAACGACCTTATTACCGCAAAAATATGTTGTTTCGTCCATTGTCGGCCACAGAAATTTATTGCGTATGTCTTATTTGATATTTACCATGACACGTTGATATGTCTTCTGTAAATATGTTTTACGCAATACATGGCTACTAGACAATGGAAAATCGGATACATATTTGGCAAAAAAATGTTTAAAGTGAATATTATCTACTACGTTCCACAAAAGGCTACATGCGCAAAACATTATGCACAAATCGAACCAAAATTCCTTTTTTGTAACAGTACCAGTAATATTTTGTTTAATATTCGAATCTAAATATCTTTCACCTATCGGTGTCTACGAAATATACACATATATACATACACGGTGGAGACTTTAACTGGAATATATTCGCTACCGGGGTGGTGAATGATTTTTCAAAAAATTCCCGAGACACGTCAACTTTTAAATGTATTTACCTACATTTTGCAAGTAATATGAAAAATATAGCCCTTCAGGGGTGGCTGAAACCACCCTCGACATGATTTTTTCAAATGTAACCCTATGGCTTGTGACCCCTCATTGTAAAGCTGGTGAAAAGAGGAATCCAACGCAACGTCTATATAGACGATTGCAAGTAATGCATAAAATATGTGATCCGTCTATCGTAAAACCCTAGTCATTTTCAATCATATTTTTCAGTCTAATCACAAATGGTAACGACTGTGCCATTATTGCAAAAAAACACACAAAATTAGATAATATGTAAATACACTACACGAACTCGAAAACGAAATAAAAAAAACGTACACAGTACAAAATACGTATGTACACACGTTTATTAGTTAGTCACTCACGATACATAAAATTATTTTGAACTCGGCGTTCTACCGTCCATCCGCTCGCATCGAGTTAATATAAAATTCAACGAAATCGTCGCACGCCGCGTGGCTAAACTGCATACAAGTATCACGAAAACCCGCACGGGAGTACGCGTTACTAGGTACGGTCAGTGGTGTACGTACGTATGGGCAAAAAATACACGCGTACATAATTTACAAGACGCTTAAAAAATACGGTTTATACTTTAATTGTCATAGAGATGTATAGTGCTGACCCTGCGTTGTGGCACACTTTCCGGACCCTAACAATAACCATTCTGGTCCCTCATCACTCATCACAGAACTGATGTTATGATACACAGTTAATATTCAAAGACAAGGCCGATTCGGTTTTAGTGTTTGGTGTGCCATACTTGAAAATAGAATATTGGGTTTTTAAATTTATGAAGGAACTCTGAATAGACAACGCTATATTGAAATATTAAATAAAAATATTGCCGCATTTATGGAAGATATGCCACTTCTGGTAATGAGAAATTATTTCTTTCAACAAGATGGAGCTCTACCTCATAACAGAAGAATTTCAGAGATGGTCAATGTTAATTTTGGTCAAAACTTAATTGCCATGAATGGACTGTAAAGATGGCCACCTCGTTCTCCAGATTTAACTCCCATTGATTTCCTCATTTGGGGATACATTAAAAAAAAGTTATATAAACAGTTATGTATACAATACATAGTGTATACAATAAAAAAGTGATCTTTTTTTTACTCATGTGATTCTCACACTAGCCTACAAAAATCAAACAAGAATAAAATTTGGGACACTTGTCGTGGATTTTATATTATTAGTTATAATGTAGATTTACGGGCATATAATTAATTAACCAGTTTTTTTTTTCGGCGCGTGACATGAACTTTCCATTTTTTAAAGATACACCCTGTATTTAACATATATTTTGAAAGCTCTTTTAAAAGGGTATTTAAGGGTGTTAACAAATTAAAATTTTATTGTGTTTAACGAAAGTTATAGATAAATAAAAAGGAAAATATTAATGAGTAACAATCGCATTACAATAAAAAAATAAATAGAAGCTGTCATAACAATTATTCATAACCTAATCAACTTTAACTGTAAAAAGTTTTAATTATCATGCAACAAGTTTTGTCATCATGTTTTACCAATTCTATTAAATTTTGTAGTAAGCATTTTATTCATTAATAGCCTTTTTCATTCTTGTATGTTTATAACTTTCGATTTTTTTATACTACAATTCTTTATTTATCAACACCATTTCTGTTTAAAGAACTTTTTAAATATGTAATAATATACAGGGTGCATCATTTAAAATGTTGAAGTTAATATTACGGGACGTGACGTGAAAAATAAAACAGAATGTAATAAACCAAAAATGGAGACACTTTCTAGTCTCTAGTGCAAAATTTTATTTTACCTCTTTGACACGTTGTGGGCCACCCTGCATAATAGCTGCTGAGTAATATTCCGTATGTGAAATAATTTAAAAGACTTGATGCTTTATATACCTATATTTTGTGGATTGTGTACAATTTCGGCCTAAATAAAGACTTGGGAAAATTTACAAGTGTCCTTCTAAATATTTCTAAGGCCCTCCTTTGGCAGTTCTCCACCAATGGATTCCATCAGAGATAATAGTTTTATTTACTTTATTTATGGATGTTTTCGACTACTCTTGGAAAATGACATTTGTTAAAATAACAAAAGATAGTGGAGCGTGGGAAATAACCCCAGTACTTATTTTGTTTTACAACAGTTATGAATCGCTTTTAATAGTAGGGGGGACAAAGCCGAAACTTTAAATGTTTTGTTCGGTTTTCTATACAGCCTCTAAAAAGTCTTTGTGTTTTTAATGAAACTCTTCCTGCAGCATTTAGCAGTCTTATAGCTAATGAATGAGTAAGCATATTTCAAGACAAAATTATGTGCATAAGTAATTCTGTCTAAGAGAATATTTTAATCCAACAAATTAATGAAAACGTAATACGCGTTATACATACGTTTGAGTGTGCAATAGTACGATTAAAATATCTAACCCAACAAACAGAGGAAAATAGCAATTCTACACCCAGTCATTCCCATCATTGGGGTCGAAAATAAATTACTATTTAATGAGAAACGAAAATATTAGTGGGGTACATGAAATATACAAAAGTAACAAGTTGTACTTGATGGAGATGTAGATGTAGAAAAGGAATTCCGGTCTCATTACTACCAAGCTAATCATTAGTTTTATGTAAAATATTTTTATGTAAAATTACAGTATCCTGGAAAAATTTGAAAATGTTGTGCCTCTGAACAATGAATAGCTGTTTCCGAAGGTTTTTGAGTCAGGTTATTGAGATATTCTAACCTAAAAGTTTAAAATACACTATTTTCTAACATATTTGAGGTTATGTCGCACCACGAATTTTTTTTTTTCTCAAAAAAACTACATATGTATGGGACCTTCAAGTACAAGTCTTTCTCTTTATAAGTACAGTATATTATTGTTTGTTTGTGGGTATCTCTTATATCTCTGGGGTATTGCCTACTACTTTGTATTATGTTCGTTGTGCGCAACGCGCAGACAAAATATTCTCGTTGTACCTACTGTCCCTTGGTTAAAGGAGGTTCTTCTCAAATTCGACCCAAAAATCGATTTTTTTTTTGCATAAATTGATAACTTATATGTAGAATATATTCCCCGACTGATTTGACTGAAAAAAATTGTTATAGAAAAGTTATTGCATAATAACGGAACCCATCTTTTTTACGCGAAAATAGAGTTTGTGCGGTAGTGTGCGTCCTACATCAATATTTTTGCAATACGCGCCTATATATTATGATAAACGAGGTCGAGGAAATACAAGGTCGAGAGTACGAGGTCGAGGAAGGATTAATGTATACCCCTGGAATTGCTGATTAGGCACAAGGTACATTATTTTGTCATTAATTGCGAAAATTCGTTAAATTAATTTTAAACGCATTTTTCTCGAAACCATGTTTTTCAAGGTTTACATAATAATTCGAAAACTACTCAGTGGATCGTTATTCTTTTTTTTTGATTTTAAAGCATATTTTAATTATCGGCACCCAAACCTAAAAACAGAAAGATTTCCAATTTATTATTTTAAATAGCACTTTGATAAGCGAAAAAAAGTAAAAAATCGAAACCGAAAATTCATATGTCCACCGTTTTTTTAGTTTTCAACTTTTTATTGGTATTCTTGGTTTAGGAGCCGATAATATTCATGTATTTTATTTTTTTCTTTTTGGTTTTTTAATTTCAGATTATTTTTATGAGAGGTAGAATGTAAACCAATGGGATATGTTTTCTATAGACGGTCACATTGCGTCACATATATTATTATTTCCCCATTTCATTATTTTTCATTAAAAACATTTTTTTGTATACCTAACAACTTAATAAATATCTATAAAAAAAAACAACACATCGTTGATTTACTTCCTTCTATGAAAAAAAAATCGAGAAAAACTTAATTTTCGCTTGAAAAGAACCTCCACTTAAATGTATTTTCAGACTAAGGTAAATTTGCTTAAATTGCAATACCCAAATAGCTGGCAGTTTTGCTGTGACCCGTTATTAACATGACAGAAAAGGACAGAAGATTTTATAAATATAACTATAGTTATATCGTTATATACAGGGTGTCCCCGGATTGAGTTACCTCTAGGCGAAATGGACAAAACAATTTAATTTTTCGACAAAAAGTCATTCTTCATAAAAAAGTTTAGCTTGCCTTGAAACGTCCAGAAAGTTTGTTGTTTGTTCAATTTAACATGCAGGGTGTTCAAAAGTAGAAAAAATTAAATAATAATGAAGAGTAAAATACCTTAAATATTAACGCTATGTAAAAAAATTATTAAGAAAAATTGTTTACAATTAAATTTATTACTCAAATATGAAAGCATGGTCAATATTAAGTATTTTGAAGAGATTCCGCAATTTTTATCATTGTTATACGTTTGAAGTATAGCCATTTTCCTTTAAAAAAAAGTATGTTTACTAAAGGCGCAGACATAATAAGAAATCATAAACCCCAAAAACATTATTTAAACATTTTTTATTTTGAAGAAATTATGATTTAATAAACAAATTCAACAATTATTTTGAAAAAACAGCAAAATTATTATTCACGCACCATAACTATTCTACATGCAGGGCCTTCCAAGTTCAACACACCTCTCCAGTCTCGTTCTAAAAGATGTGTATGTCGAGTGGATCATTTCTTGATTTACTTGGGCCACTGCTTGAATGATCCGAGTCTTGAGTAAATCAATATTGTGTTCTATCGGCTGTCTATAAACTATTTCCTTCAAAAACCCCAAAAGAAAAAGTCAAGTGGCGACAAGTCAGCGGACCTTGCTGGCCAACAAATAGGTCCACTAGCCATATCTTCCAATCCACTTCTCTCCTAATCGTTAAGCCAACTGCGGACGAGAAGTTACATCACTTTGATGTTCAAATATAATCTCTATGGGGGGGGGTTTTTTAGAAAAACCGAACCAAAAACCTAATCCAACCTGACCTAACATGACCTAATATAACTTAAAATCAAGGTGTATAAACTAAACGGTCGGCTTATTTAGCCCTGTGAAGTTGGCACCCCTGAATTGGAAAATAAAGACTTTCGTTGTCTATATCGTTTGCCCATCGTATGCCCATGTTTGCCCAGTAGACATTTTTTTTGCCCACCAACTGAAAACGGAAAAATCGAAAAATAAAAAAAAATCCGAAAAACAAAACATTAAAAAAAAACGTGGTTTCACTACACCATTCGTTTGCCCAGGGTTTGCCCACGTTTGCCCAGTGAATAGTTTTATTTGCCCACCTTTCAAAAAAAATAATCGAAAAAATAAAAAAAATTCCATCAATGAAAAAATGAGAAAAAAACGTATTTCCTTGGGACCATTCGTTTGCCCAGGGTTTTCCCACGTTTGTTCAGTGAATTGTTTTATTTTCCTACCTCTCAAAACAAAACAAAAAATCGAAAAATAAAAAAAAATCCATCAATGAAAAAATGAGAAGAAACGTATTTCCTTGAGACGATTCGTTTGCCCAGGATTTAACCAACGTATGCCCAAGTGTTGCATTTGCTTTCCCAATTTTAATTAACCATAAAAAGGGAAAAAAAAATTCCTCCGCAGAACGACGACAGAAAAAAGTCTCATTAACCAAGGGAATGAGACTGGGCAAACGAAAATAAACGCTTGGCAAACCAAATTCAGGTTGAACGAACGAAATTGAGGGTGGGCCAACGAAGTTCATGCTAAACAAACAGAAATTCAGGCTGGGCAAACGAAATTCAGGACAGGCAAACAAAAATAAGGGCTGGGCAAACGAAAATAAAGGCTAGGCAAACGAAATTAAGGGTGGGCAAACGAAATTTATGGTGGGAAAACGAAAATAATGGCTGGGCAAACGAAATTTAGGGTGGGCAAACGAAACTAAGGGCTGGGCAAACGAAATTTAGGGTGGGCAAACAAAAAATAAGAGCTGGGCAAACGAAAATAAAGGCTGGGCAAACAAAATTAGGGTGGGCAAACGAAAATAAGGGCTTTTTTTCGTTTAAGGCCTATATTTCGTTTGCCCAGCCCGTAGTTTCGTTTGCCCACCCTAAATTTCGTTTACCCAGCCCTTATTTTCGTTTGCCCACCCTAAATTTCGTTTGCCCAGCCCTCATTTTCATTTGCCCACCCTAAATTTCATTTGCCCAGCCATTATTTTCGTTTGCCCAGCCTTTATTTTCGTTTGTTCAGCCCTTATTTTCGTTTGCCCAGCTTTTATTTTCGTTTTCCCAGACCTTATTTTTGTTTGCCCACCCTAAATATGGTTTGCCCACCCAAAATTTCGTTTACCCTGCCCTTATTTTCGTTTGCCCACCCTAAATTTCGTTTGCCCAGCCCTTATTTTTGTTTGCCCGTCCTTAATGTTTGCTCAGCCTGAATTTCTGTTCGTTTAGCATGAACTTCGTTGGTCCACCCTCAATTTCGTTCGTTCAACCTGAATTTGGTTTGCCCAGCGTTTATTTTCGTTTGCCCAGTCTCATTTTCGTATGCCAGACCAGAATTTTGTCTGTCCAGCTTGAATTCCCTTGGTTAATGAGACTTTTTTCTGTCGCCGTTCTGCGGAGGAATTTTATTTTCCCATTTTATGGTTAATTAAAATTGGGAAAGGGAATGTAACACTTGGGCATACGTTGGCTAAATCCTAGGCAAACGAATCGTCTCAAGGCTACGTTTCTTCTCATTTTTCATTGATGGACTTTTTTTTATTTTTCGATTTTTTTTGTTTTGAGAGGTGGGCAAATAAAACTATTCACTGGGCAAACGTCGACAAACCCGTGGCAAACGAATAGTCCTAAGAAAATAAGTTTTTTCTCATTTTTTTATTGATGGAATTTTTTTTTATTTTCGATTTTTTTTTTAAAGGTGGTCAAATAAAACTATTCACTGGGCAAACGTGGGCAAATCCTGGGCAAACGAATGGTGTAGCGAAACCACGTTTTTTTTTACTGTTTTGTTTTTCGGAATTTTATTATTTTTTATTTTTTTATTTTTCCATTTTCAGTTGGTGGGCAAAAAAAATTGTCTACTGGGCAAACATGGACATACGATGGGCAAACGATGTAGATAACGAAAGTCTTTATTTTCCAATTCAGGGGTGCCAACTTCACAGGGCTGGCTTATTTTGCCTGTGTGAGCGGAGCTATGACGTAGAAAGATACCCTTTTCATATCGCACGTCAATTGTCACATTTTTTAGACATTTTGAGGTTAGATAAAATCAAGGCGTTATAACAAACCTTAAACTGTCCTGTCAAAAGTATACGTCATAGTTAAACGTCAATACTGCGTATCTAGTGACGTCAAAACTCACTTTTACTCACCGACCGTCAAGTATACATATGTAGATCGTGAAAACCACGGGGGTGAAACTAGCATTCACGACCTCGCAACAGCTACCAGTACGTGTTGCCAGATGCACCTTAAGTCGTAATAGTTTCACAACGAGCTGATGCGAATTTCCTATGTTAGATATATCCCCTTATATGCATTAAAAGAAAGTAAAGCAAGTCAAACTAGACATTTTGGATAATAATAATATCAATAATAATAATTTTCCGAAATTAAAAATAATTTGAAGTTAGCAATTTTCTAAAATTCCCCAAACTGGGGAAAAATTATAAATAACGAAAGGCCGCGTGTTCGGTGGCAGCAATCCCAAGGTCTGTTTGCCTAGGCGAGCCATCCCAAAACCGGGATTTTAATTTAAAACTTGATGTTGTTGTTTTAGGAAGCGTCCCTAATGGAAAATTTTGATTCGCACAAATTGTTTTGGTCATTATTCGTTATAAAACTATTTTCTTTTCTGATTGGCATTTAAGGATATAATATAAATATTCTACTTATTGGTAAGTAAAATTGTGCTAAATACTTACCTATTAAATATAATTAGTATTACAAGAACATAATAAGATGTGCATGAAAAGAAGAAAAGAACGTGTAATTTAATAATGTTAGGTTTACAGTTCCTTCTGTTTACTTAAAGAAAAGTCTTGTAAAGACAGTACAATAAAAAAATAGTTTTTAGGTTTGAACCTTAAAATGTACCTAATGAAAATAGTTTTAGAGTGCTCATGAAGACCAGCAAAAAACGTTCTCTTCGTAGGAAGTAGTTCAGTTCCAGCAGGTATGTCAAGTTAAATACAACCTAATCTCGATGTGAAAATTTTCTTATTTTAATCTCCTTTCTTTTTTTGTTTTCAAATAATTTCTGTTTACAGTCAAAGTTTTGATACTGTATTGTTTTAGATGTTTATAATTGTAGAAATAAAGAATTTCAAGCAAATTATTTTTATTTATTCCACCTTCAATGATAAAATCATAAAGTGGGGTATGGTTACAAATCAATTTTTTTGCAGCAACAACGGTTTGCTGTATGAAAAATTGAATTGTAAAAGAAGTTGGCGATGCCATGCACGGCTACGCATTTCGATTTAGCGTCGCCATGCATTATGAAAAATGGCCAACGGTACATATGGTGGCCCCGGTGCGTGTTTCCCTCCTTATTTGGTTCTTTCTTTTTTAGTGTTTTGTGGTGAAAACCCTAACACAACATAACCTAACACCTACTCTATTAATTTCGTGATGACGTTTAACGCCGCCTATAATTGAAAAATAAAAACACAAATTATCTCAACGATGTATATTTTTTTATATTAAATTCTGTATATAAATAACTGTAAACGCCACATGTCGGTGTGAGTAACACTGCCAGACAACACGTGCTTTAGAATGATATGCACGAGAGTGTCGGTGTCACTCTCTACAGCCACTATCCTGACATCTTCGCGGCCGCGTCTTTCTATCATCCCGACAATCCAATAGTCCTCGAGATGGCGACCACGGTTTATTTCCGTTTGCCGTCCTTGGATTCGTCTGCTAGGACGACGACGCCAGATCCGCTAAGTTTGTGGTCCTGTATTTGCCATTGAGAGAAGTGGTTTACAACCATTTCTGGGCTTTCTGATTGTCTTTATAAGGCAAACAACAGAATTGATGAAAAGTGTGAAAGGCGGTAGTGTCGAATAGAAGCTTTGTTCGTTCATCCGCCGACATACGTACCTATGTCACGAGTCAATTCATCCGTACATAATGGCGATTCTCAAAAACGGTGCCGATGTCCAAAGCGTACGATGTGCACGACTTCGACTTGGAGCAGCGAAATACGCCGGCGACTTCGGACAAATTGTGTCCAAGGACATTTTCACCCGATGATGACTACACATTTTTGTCGATCAAATTAGATCATATCGTTGCGCAAAGCCAAATTCATATCTAGAGATGGGCAGCGAATTCCAATTAAACTTGGACAACGATGTTTTAAAAAATAAATGAAAGAACTGAAAAAAATCAAAACGAATGCCAGCAAATAACCGAATTTCGTCAACACATACATATATGTCACCCATATTATATGACAAACCAAACTGAATTATGTCATGTAGTCATAATTATGTCATGTAGTTAGTCTACTATGATCGCGATCGTTTTGTATTGAAAAATCGTGTTTCCATACATAGCATAGAGTTTTGAAAGTTACATAATTTGTTAACTCTTTGTGTTCTCATCCTGAAAATTGGTAAATCGACACAACTCGTAAAAGGGCTTTCGAACGACACCACTCTCCTCAACTTATTTAATGGCCGGAAAACCGAGTTGTGCCGTAAATCCTAATTAAATTAGCGAAATATCTACATAGAAAATTATAAAGTTTGTATATCTCTAAATAATGTAATGACATGATACCAAAGATATGAATATTTACATACATATTTATATTCCCTGTGTGTATGTAGTAGACAATTTGTATGTTTCATTCTTAATTATTTATAATAAGAGAATACTTATAATAAAAAATTACTAAATCGTGACTATAACTTAACTACTATATGCCTACAACTTGCATCTGAAATCTTGCACCTGATACGATATATTTAATAGGCTTTTAGAAAATTTCCAGTACCGTTCAGAATTCAAGTTTTTTTTTCATTAACCGTTTTCACATTTCAATTTTTTGTTCTTTTGTGTTTAACAATAACGATAAAACGATATATTTAACTAGGACCTGGAATTACAATATTTCAATTACAGACCTCAGTATCTTAATTGACCAATTAAGATACAAAAACTACCGCTTGTACCGCTTACCACAAATTAACAATATTATAAATTCTCTTTAGGTGTTATTACACGCCCTACAGGATAGTACTTTGACGTCTAATATTTCCATATTTATAAACTCTATATATATATATATATATATATATATATATATTTATCTTAAAACTAAAGTTTAATCGTGTTTTATTTTATAAGAATATAATATAAACTCATATATGTAAATACTCTCCTGCTTGTGTGATTAAAAACAGTACCTGTTAATTATATAAATATTTGAATCCGTCTCTGTCATAAAGTAGAGGGTTGATCCATTGAAAACGCTTATACTGGATAGTGTCGTTGGAAACACCTTTAAGATGTCTGTAAGAATAGAGGTATATATTAGAATTAAGATACTTCATCTGCATATGATATTTTGTGAATTGAGAACTGCAAAAATGGGTTGCTATTCAATTTTGTGACGTGACATGGTGATAGATGACATTAACATAGTATAACATTTAATACTGTTTAATAACTACATTTTACGATAGTGTAAAATGTCGCAAGTGTACGAAAATTTAATCTTATGCGAGAAAAATATTAAACAATCATTATTTGTAATGGCAAAGGAGGTACTAGGTAATAAAAAATAGATTTATTTGATGTGACAAAATTATAAAATCAATAATACTTTTATATTTAGCTCTATTTACACCTAGTTTAGAAACAGCGCGCCCATCATAATTAATTAAAAATATTAATACATTCTTGGATAGGGAATGTAACAGGTAGTGTAAATTTTCCTCTACATACTTTTTGAGGTTTTTAAAATTTATCATGTGGATTACTATGTTGTGGATCGGTAATCATGAATGTGAATTCCTCGTGTATTAGTGTCATGTATTTTTGTGCTTGGTCCAAAATAGCCCAAAATGACTCACATAGAGGTTATTAAATATGCAGAAGTAGGAAGATGAATAAAGATTCAAAATTTAAACGTGATTAAGTTGTATTCACCAAACCCAAGAGTAAAATTAGAACACATATGAAAAGAAAAAGGCTATGATAAAAAGGAGTAGATTTATTAACTCTTGTGTAATTAAAATTTGTTTAACCGTAATCAAAAAATATCACATATCAACCGTAAGTGACATAGGTTATCTTTAGTGACGAGTTTTCTGTTCAGACCAGAGATAGGTGTTACAAAAAGAACCTAGTCTAACAGCCATATTTCAAAGAAATCCCATTAAATCGAAATCCATTGTGAGGATGCTTTTCAAAACGGTTTCGTAATTTGTTATCTGTTTACCAGGGTTTTAGATAGACATAATTGATGGAGAAAATGTATGTAAATGTGTTCTTAGAAAACAATATATCTACAAGCCCAACAACGTTAGTATTATGTTACGTACCATTACTATTACGTATGGGGTAAATGCGAACCCTATGCACTTAAGCCGATGTTTATTGTGCAGGCTAGTAATTTCACTAGTCCTGTTTCCTTAAGAAATATATGGACAGTTTCTAGTGGAGCGTCTGTTACTTCTTTTGGTTCTACTGTTGTAGCCCCAAAGTTTGAATGAACAGCTGCCAGTGCTGGGCAATCGCATAATATGTGGAAGAGTGCTTCTTCCTCCTCTCCACACCTCCTGCAATTGGGATCATTTTTCACCCCAATTGTGGTGAGATGTGGCATGAGTGAGCCGTCTCCTGTAAACAGTCCTACTATCCATCTCAGCTGGTTTCTACCCAGTTTTATAAGGTCTATTGACTTATCCCAGGACGGTTCGCCAATGAACATCCGCGATTATCTCAACCGTGGGACTTTCGCCCAGTGAGAAACATATTTTTCTCTTAATAAGTCCTTTATGGTCCTTCTGGCTGTCCGGTAGGTCAGACCGCAGGTGGGTTCAGGCCCTATCAGTGAAACCTCAGCGCTTTTCTTTGCGAGAAAGTCCGCTCTTTCGTTCCCTTCGTAGCCTTGGTATCCTCTCACTCATTTGAGATTGTTCCTGTTATATTCCACTAGTTATATTAGCGAATCCATACAGTCTTTAACTAACTGGGAATGTATTTCTACTGCTCCCAGGGCTTTGAGTGCTACTTGACTATCAACGATAATCTGGGCCCTCTTTGTGTAAGACCTCCTGATCCTCTCCTGTGCACAAACGGATATTGCAGTTATATATTTCTGCCTGAAATACGGTTGCTGAGTTCCCCAAGTTTATGCTGATTTCGCATCCTTGGTCTCTGTTTGTTGCAGCCACTCTAGTGCTTTGTTCCGTTTTAGACCCATCTACATATGTATAATACCAGATAGTTCCATTCTGCTGAAATTATATTATGTAAAAATGTTACAATTCAAATTCTTTCTCAAGGTGACTCAAAAAGGGCGGTTGCGATCTGGCGATGCAAATTTTTGGCGATAAACAAAAAAATGTATTTGCCGAAGGAATCTTTCAAAATCCAGGTATTTGCGAATGAAGTATTAATGTAACCATCAACTCTATAGCACGGTACGTCATACCTCTATGAAAGACACAAGTATGGGCCATTTCTAAAAACTGTGAGCCTAAAATGTTGATTGCTTATCTAGCTTCATATAATAACATTGCGAACAGACAGCCCAAAGTATAACTTTAGGCTTAGTACTTTAGTACTTTATTACTATCTGGTTTCGATACTGTCGGATAGTGTAAAATATTGTTTAGTGGTACGTAAAGTAAGTGGTGGTGCATAAGAGTCCCACTTTTGCAGTCCTCAATCATGCTGTATAATAAAACTACATTTGAATTTATTTTTTCAGGATTACAATTTTCGCAAAGTCTACGAAACAGAAAGAAACATACTACTTTTCTTTGGATTTTATCCAGATCGCGAATCAAAAATTTTAAACTGGAAAAACTTCAGAGGGTTTATAAGCACATTTATCGTTGTTATTCAAACACTCTCTCTTATCGCCTTTTTATATTTTGAAGACGTTAACAAACTTATAGAGTCTTCTGTGTATTACGCAAGTCAAATGACAGTTATTTTAAAAATGATTGCCTTTATTTTGAATGAAAACCTCATTATTAAAATCGACAACACCTTAGAAAGTTCGACTTTTTACAGGTTTTCTAAACAATACTTACAAACCATAGAAACTAACTTGAATGACACCAAAAAGTTGGGAAAAATTTACCGATCCTGCGTCACTGGCTATATTTGCATCGGAACCTTGATATTTTTTCTTCAGAGGAAAGAAAGACTGCTACCATTACAAGGATGGTTTCCCTACGATGTTGAACAAGATATTTACTACTATTTTACATTTATTTTGGAGATCGTTGATATCGCAATATGTGGGTATTCCAATACTAGCTTAGACATAGTCAGTTATTTGCTTCTTAACGTCATTAGTTGTCAGTTCGACATACTTGTGGAAAATATGAAGAAGATTGACTACAGATCAGATCCCAGAATTGTAAAGAATATTTTAAAACAAAACGTCAAACACCACTTAGAAATTTTAAGGTAAATATATTTAATCAACAACAGGTGTAGGGAATAAAAGAAATATATCAAGTAATTCCAGAATACAAACCTTTTTTGCAAATAATACCTATAATTGTCAAAGATGGTGAGTACAGAAATATACTTTTTCAAAAGTATATTTTGAAAAAAATTGACTATCCCCATGCAGGACTTTTCAGCTTCATCTGAATGGAGATGGAAGGCAGCACAATATGGTTGGGAACCTGTATCGTGTACCAAATCTACTGCCACCAGTGGCGGTGCGTGATATTTCAGTTAGCCATATCTTGAAAACGACGCATGGGACCCACTTCACTTTTTAGGTGATGACTATACACCTCCTACAGAAAGGATTTATAGTGAAAAAATCGTCAGCAAAGTTTGCGAAAAAATTTTCAACAAAAACACTGGAGCACTCCCTGGGTTCTGAGTAACGCTCTGTGGAATATTTGCAGTATATTTTTTTTTCATAATCTAGAAACAAATATAAGGAGACGTTTTTCGATTTGTTGCAAAATATTTTTTTTTTCAAAAAGTTATGGCCATTTTAATTTTAATTTAATAGGAACATTTTGTTTCCCAAAATTAAAATCCTTGCTGTAAGAGGTGTATAGTCATACCTAAAAAGTGAAGTGGGTCCCATGCGTCGTTTTCAAGATATGGCTAACTGAAATATCACGCACCGTCACTGACTGCCACAGAGGGATACAAGACTACAATCATCAGTTGCAAGTATTTACATGCATAGAAAATTGTAGTTATACCTCCAACAATTTTTCATTTATGCAAATGTGCAAAATAGGTTTCTACTGCACCTATTTTGTTTATGAAGGTTTTTCGCAACATTCTGAAATTATTGATTAGGTATTTCTTAAATCCTCTCATTCCCTAAAAGTTTCCCTGATAAGGTAGACAACCCACCACGTACCGGTTCTATTTCTGTTATACGGGGAACTACTTCTAAATGTACTACTTATCAAGTGCCTTCAATAATTTCTGGAGCAACCCAGTACAACAATGTCAGGGCTGGTGGCCAGAAATGCTCAAGTTGCGGTTTTCCCTAAATTTGCCTCCGGAAAGGTAGACAAAACGGTGCTTTCTGATATTCAATAGCTCCAGCATGGCTCCATACAGCATGTGCAATGCATCTTCATTGATTGTTCATGCTGATGTAACACACCTCAAAATGTTCGCTGTCGGTGGCCAGAAACGTTTAAATAGGGGTTTTCCTATAATCTACCCTTGGTAACCCGCCGCACGGACGCAAGTTCGCGCGTGGCATCATTTCTTAAAAATAACTTATGTGTGTGTGTGTACTACCACTGCACCAAACCGCAATACTCTGTTGTGATCTGGACTATTATTTAAATGGTTTTTTCTGGTAGCCCTTGCCTACAATGCCCACATGTGACCTCCATGCAACTTGCTTACCACCTAACAAGCCACTTGCTTTTGAACCATTCTTGGAACGGAGTTCGGGCCGATGCCAAGCAGATGCTGTATATCGTATAGTGTGAACGTCTGAACGTGCATGAAACAATAATGGTAGTAGAAAATGGTATGGTAGAACATTTTCCGTGTATCATCGACTAATAATGATGAAATGCTGTTTAAATTAGTGCATGAAAATTCATCATTTAAGAGTTCTTCAAACAGTATGACGAGGAAGGTAATAGCCCTTCTTTTTTTATAAAAACTATAGGGACGTTTCATGTCAAACGGATCAAGTGCACTCCCAAAATTTGTGCCGATGGATTTTGATGTTTGAGGTCTCAAAATGTTCGTTAAGTTATGTACTTTCAAAAAACTGGTGGCCTTTAACAAAATTCAATATGGCGGATCCGATATGGCGCCTACAGTGTCGGTTCTCGAGATAATATTGTGACATTTGTAAAAGTGACATTTGTGACAGCTGACATTTATTAAGTTTTATAGTTTATATATTAAGTCAATTTAGTTTATACACTAGCTGTTAGTAAAGAATTGTATGGAATGTCATATTAAATATTCTAGATGTCAAACGAATTTTCTAGAAGATGTAAATATTATAAATACTGGTGTGGTTGCTAGGAGTAAGTTAGTTGTGATTTGGAATGTTACATGGTTAAGACCCACGAGTTGTAGATTGTTAAATAAACGTGTTGGAATTGAAGAAGTGATTAATTTGAAGAGAAATTCGTAACATTTTGGTGACAGCGGTGGGATAATAGAAGAATTCGAAGAAAAAAAAAAAAAAAAAGAAGTTATATGGTGAATACGAGATCTACAAAATACAACGAAGAAACGACGACAATGGATGTAAGTGAAATATTAAAATTCTTGCAACAAGGACGACAAGAAGACCGTGAGGAGGCAGAACGACGACGACAAGAGGACCGTGAGGAGGCAGAACGACGACGACAAGAGGACCGTGAAGAGGCAGAAAGGCGAGAGGAAAAGCGGCGACAGGAGGACGAACGGCGACGACAGGAGGACGAACGACGACGACAAGAGGACCGTGAAGAGGCAGAAAGGCGAGAGGAAAAGCGGCGACAGGAGGACGAACGGCGACGACAGGAGGACGAACGACGACGACAAGAGGACCGAGACGAGGCGGAGAGGCGTCATCAGGAAATTTGTGAGTCCCAACAAGTAATAAACACCAGGTTGAATGCATTTTCTGGGAGGATTGATGGCGTGGAACAGCAGATTGACCAGGTAGGCATTAAAGTTAATCAATTGAGAAGGTGGTTGAAGAGAATAAAGAAGAAATCGAGAGAAAGTTAGAAGACACCAGACGGCAAGTGCAAAAAGAAATACTGGAAAAGATAAATGGGCTGGAGCACCAACTACATCGTACTTCAATAGCCGATTCAGGAGATTATTCGACCTCACCAGGTATTCCATTACAAAACTCAACCCCTATGCATGCTGAAGGTCAGTACACAAAATACTTAAGCCTCCACGTACGATGGACAGTCATCATGGTCCATGTACCGCAGACAATTGAGGCTGCTGCAAAGGCGAACGGATGGACTTCCCAAGAAATGGCTACTTCGCTTGTCATATCTCAGAGGTCAGGCTTTAGAAATTTTACAGAGCATCCCGGAAGAGCAGCAAAATGACTACGACAGGATTATAGGCGCATTAGAAATAAGGTATGGACACAAATATCTCCGCCAAGTTTATCAGTCCCAGATCAAGAGCAGACAGCAAAGAGTAATGAGTCTCTTCAAGAATATGAAGCTGACATTGAACGACTCATTCATTTGGCATACCCTCAAGCACCCAAAGAATTTCTCGAACAAATTGGCATCCAGACTTTTATTGATGGCCTAGTAGACACCGAAATGCAGCAAGCTTTGCGACTTGGAAGAACACACCACGATCAGTGATGCACTCATAGCTGCTTGGAATTTAAAGCAGCTAAAGAAGCATCGAGGAGCTACAAAACCAGAGTGAGGCAAGTTAAATTCGACGAATGCCAATCACTTAAAGAAACTGTGGAGAAATTAATGCAAGAATTAAATGAAATCAAACAATCGAACTCACCACAAAAGGAAACCAGGCGCTGCTACAACTGTGGAAAAATTGGGCACCTACAGCGCTTTTGCAGGGCAGATCAAGGTCTCAGTCAAGAACGAACTCACCAGATCGACAGCCAGATTCAAGATCAAGATCAGGGTCCAGACAGAAGGAAGTGGAGAGAAGAAAATGGGACATCAAAGACTTCACAGCACAGGACTGGTCGTTCTCCAACCCCAGACCGAAGACCTCGTTCCAGATCACCAGCGAGAAATTCGGAAAACGACAATTAGTCGATGCTAGGGGGCGTGTGTCGACTACTTATACTCAATGCCCCAAGATTTCGGTCTCAAAAATAAGTAGCGACGAACGAAGCCTGATAGTCCATGGATACTTGGACGATAAATGGTGTTCCTTTGTCATTGACACCGGTGCTACAAGAACTATTCTGCGGCCTGACATTCTGCCAAAATCATCAAAGGAATTATCCAGACATGTGAAATTGGAAACAGCTACTGGAGAATGATTCCTGTACATGGCGAGCTAAATGTAAAAATTCAACTGGGTTCGAAAATCATGTATCACCGAGTTTTAACAGCCGATATCAAGACACTGCATATTAGGACTAGACATACTGAGTAAACATGGTTTTGTCGTGGATGTTAAAAACAAAACTATACAAATTCAAAATGAAGAAATTGTTATGGCCCCCAAACTTCAAGACTACAATAAATCAAGAAGGATCATAGTTGAAGAGGACATCCAAATTCCCCAGGATCTTCGACAACAAACCAATCGGTGGATTATGTCCTGTATATCTTGCGAGTCTCTCCAAATGGACCACCTTCGCTTGCTTCTTAATAGCTATGCGTAGACCAGGTCGTTGATTTTCCTTATTATGGTGTGGGCCTCCCCACTCTAAGCTTTGGACTTTTTCCTTTCGTCCTTTTTGGGGCGTACAACAAACTGCATTTAAACCTGGTGATGCAGTATGGTTGTACGCCCCAAAAACGAACCGTAATAAGGAAAATCAACCGCTACCCAGTTTCCAACGGGGAGAGACTCGCAAGGTATCAGGACATAATCCCCGGGTCGAATCCCCCCTAGACTGACAGTGTTATTCGGGACGAATAACCTTAAAGAGGGAGCAAGTGACATTTGTAAAAGTGACATTTGTGACAGCTGACATTTATTAAGTTTTATAGTTTATATATTAAGTCAATTTAGTTTATACACTAGCTGTTAGTAAAGAATTGTATGGAAGTCATATTAAATATTCTAGATGTCAAACGAATTTTCTAGAAGATGTAAATATTATAAATACTGGTGTGGTTGCTAGGAGTAAGTTAGTTGTGATTTGGAATGTTACATGGTTAAGACCCACGAGTTGTAGATTGTTAAATAAACTGTTGGAATTGAAGAAGTGATTAATTTGAAGAGAAATTCGTAACAATATTAATTAAAAAGTGTAATAAAATATTTTTTTTTAAATTCCACAGATATTGGTATGGGGTTTTTGGGGTCTCTGAGTCTTATTATATAATCGAAATTTCAAAATTCAAAATGGCATATCCAATATGGCAGACGAAAACCCCTTCTAACCCATTTTTAGTCTGCAGTATGAACCCAGCTTATTCTAAACTACTGGTATGGGGGTTTTTCGTGTCTCTGATTTCAGATGTACCGTCGAAATTGCAAAATCTAAAATGGCGGATCCAAGATGGCGGACGGAACCAATATGGCGGCATAAACGCCTTTTCTAATCCTTTTTCGGCTATATCATGAATGCAGGTAAGTTAAAATTATTGATATGGGCGTTTTTAAGATCTCTATTACAAACTTATAATCGGGAATCGTTTTTATGTCCAAGTTTGAGTACACTGTTGATATTTATACTCGAATTCGAGTATATAAACTCTACTACTAATAAGCGAAAGCAAGTGTGGAACGCGAAAGGAATACTGATACTATGATGAGTTATGCTGATACCGATTGGATATTAAAATAGAAAATCGTTTCTTATTATGTATCGCATTTTAGATTTTGCAATTTCGGCGGTACATCTGAAATCAGAGACACGAAAAACCCCCATACCAGTAGTTTAGAATAAGCTGGGTTCAATGAGCCTAAAAATGGGTTAGAAGGGGTTTTCGTCTGCCTTGGATCCGCCATTTTGAATTTTGAAATTTCGATGATATAATAATACTCAGCGACCCCAAAAACCCCACACCAATATCAAAAACTGATTCGAAATCATTTTGTGCGATAAAATCGTTTTTAAGGAGTTAGATGCGCCATGTTGGATGCGCCATTTTAAATTTCGTATTTTCGATGGTGGATTCATAGTTAGTGATCCTAAAAAACTATGTAATATGTATTTAGGTGGTATTTTGAAAAGATTATTAACATTTTATTACACTTTTTTAATTAATTTTATCTCGAGAACCGACATTGTAGACGCCATATTGGATCCGCCATACTGAATTTTTTTAAAGGACACCAGTTTTTTGAAAGTACATAACTTAACGAACATTTTGAAACCTCAAACATCAAAATCCATTGGCACAAATTTTGGGAGTGCACGTGATCCGTTTGACATGAAACGTCCCTATAGCTTTTTCTCCCTTTGCGTCCAACATAAACGCGATTTTTGACTGAACGCGACTGAAAATATTTTTAATATCTATCGAACTCTATGCGCCGCCATCCAGGTCTGACATGCACTGCTGTCCCTTACCACCGTGCGTGGGGGTGAGTGGATTTTAATATATCGGGTTGTACGCCTTGACCGCAATCCCGAACATTCACCAAACGACCGTACGATTTAGTAGTAAAATAGATTAAAAATTGATGAATGATTTTGTAGTATAAAAGATTAAAATTAGATAATGGATCACATTTCTGATAATAGTTTATAACGTTTTTCAGGAAATTACAATGTCATTAATATTGTCTGCACTATATGTTAATACAGGCTCTTCCGAACATTATTCCAAAATATGTAGATAGTTTGTAATTAATCGTACAGGGCCGGTGGAACCTATCAAATAATGCGCTGCATAAAGGCGCCAGTCTAATAGGGCACCAAACGCCACACAATTAGGGCGCACAAATTTTAAGGCCTATATAAATATATTCATTGAATTATTATACTGAATTCAATTCAATTTCACTCATGAATCCGAATATATCAATAATAAAAATGCCGCGCCGTTCTGCATATGATAGTAATATTTTCCATCCATAGTATCCGCTACAATATACAGGTATGATACAAATACAGATATAAAGCGCATATGAATACTCGACTTTAGCAGCAGACACAAATGCTTTATTAAATTAACCTTTAGAGGATTTTAGAGGAATATTAACCTCAAATAAAAGGTTCCTCGCCTTTGTTCAAACATAATTATTTTTGGGTTTTAATGTCGCCAATTCTGAATCTGAATCAATATGGGTGACAAAAATCTCAAATTTACTCGAAATCGGACTGAAAACTGCACACATGGGTTTTTGAGGTCCCCCAATATGGCGACGAAAATATTTTAATTCAATCAATTGAATAAAATCTCTATCTATTTTTTTTTACTACCATTTATGAATTGCTAATGACAAATATTATAACCATATAGTTAATTAGTGGGATGAGGTCAAATGTTTCCAAAAAAAAAACTAATTTTCAGTTAGTCGACGTTTCGCAAAATTTCTGATCTGATCAGATAGCCGATGCACGCCTGGGTGACAGTACGTTGTATTCTATTATTATTTTATGTTATATCAATTGTTTTTATCAATGTTTCATTCATATTTATTTTTAAAAACGACAGCAAAAAGCTTATTCAATTAGTCCTGAGGATGCAAATAAATTTTGCGAAACGTCGACTAACTGAAAATTAGTTTTTTTTTGGAAACATTTGACCTCATCCCACTAATTAACTATATGGTTATATGGAAACAGGTCACTAATCCTACATTACAGACAAATATTATATCAGTTTTTTGGAATTCAACATGATTGATTCAGTTGGATAAATTCACAAACTGGTGCAATCGAGATACCAGTTGGTAAAAAGAATATATATGAGCTATTTACTTGGGAAGAGCATTGTTTTCATTCTGTTGTCGAATTGAGAAATGTCCACATAATGTGTCAAAATAAATTCGAAATACCAAAATGTGTTATTATTACTTGACTTAATCATGTGATGAATATTTGTCATTTTGGTGACATTTGCAGTATCATCAATTTTCAGCAATTGGTGATCAGCAATTTCAATCGATCTCAACAAGTGATAGTTTCCGAAATGGAGTGGAAAATTTGATAATATTGATCAAAAATATGTACTCAAGACTTCGTATACTGTGAGTTTTTGTTTTTAAATCGCCATCTTGAATCCGCCATTTTGAATTATAAAAATTTAAAATCAAATACGTAGTCAAAGTCGGTGACGTCTATTTTTCCATTATTTCTATAATTTTTATATTGTAAGACATCCTGAATCCGTTATCTTGAATACGCCATTTTATATCCACCATTTTAAATTGTAGAAGTCTGATTCAAAATTATTAATTCCAAATCAGTCCTCTACATACTTTCATTATTATAATCAATTTTTCGTTTCAGCAACTGCTAACTTGCATATGCCATTTTGAATTTCAAAAAATCTAATAACAGGTTCGTGAAGAGCGATATCAAAACTTACTAAGACAATTTTTTTCTTCAAAAAAAATCAAAAAACTGATTTTTTTCAAAGTAGAAAAATTTAACATTAGCGATACCCTTCCGGATGAGAAAACCAGCATACTGGCCCAACCCATGATCAACACTTTACCCATGATCAATCTGTGATATAAGATACTTTTTTTATGCATTTTCTTAGAGGGATCATAAACCCCAAATGCCCGTCAAAAGTACTAAAATTATTAAAAGAAAATAGGACTAGAACTCGTTAAGACCCAGAAGAGGAAACATCGAAACAACTACAGACAACATTGTTTTGAAGTATTTCCTATCATCCATACAGTGCAGTTCAGTGGCGGTGCGTGATATTTCAGTTAGCCATATCTTGAAAACGACGCATGGGACCCACTTCACATTTTAGGTGATGACTATACACCTCTTACAGAAAGGATTTATAGTGAAAAAATCGTCAGCAAAGTTTGCGAAAAAAATTTTCAAAAACACTGGAGCACTCCCTGGGTTCTCAGTAACGCTCTGTGGGATATTTGCAGTATATTTTTTTTCATAATCTAGAAACAAATATAAGGAGACGTTTTTCGATTTGTTGCAAAATATTTTTTTTTTCAAAAAAGTTATAGCCATTTTAATTTTAATTTTATAGGAACATTTTGTTTCCCAAACTTAAAATGGCCATAACTTTTTGAAACAAAAATATTTTGTAACAAATCGAAAAACGTCTCCTTATATTTGTTTCTAGATTATGAAAAAAATATACTGCAAATATTCCACAGAGCGTTACTGAGAACCCAGGGAGTGCTCCAGTGTTTTTGAAAATTTTTCGCAAACTTTGCTGACGATTTTTTCACTATAAATCCTTTCTGTATGAGGTGTATAGTCATCACCTAAAAAAGTGAAGTGGATCCCATGCGTCATTTTCAAGATATGGCTAACTGAAATATCACGCACCGCCACTGGTGCAGTTGTAAGATGCAAAGTAAGACGCAAACGAAGTGAAAGTAAAACTCGACTATGTTGTCTTTTTAATTGTAAAAATGTCTAAAACAACAACTGACCTTTTAACAGACCTTTTTTAAAAGACCTTTTATTAATTGTTATTCAAAAGACGACATAGTCGAGTTTTACTTTCCCTACCTACCTTCCTTCGTTTTCTGAGTAATTAAAAGTTAAAACAGAAATGATGGATCAAATTATAGATAAGTACACCAACGAAAGAAAAAAATCGTGGTCTAAAAATTTAGGAATTTGATTATTTTCATTTCCACTCTGGTAGTAGGAGTAGCAGGTTAATTTGCTTAGGAACCGAATAGAGAGTAGTGCTGAATGTCCTAGTACAGCGACTTCCCAGAACCTTCAAAACCCAAGCGACGGATACGACGCCGACGCGACGTTGCTCTTCTGTCGACCCTTATGTTCCATGTGCACCTACTTGTGTTTCCTTTTTTTTTCATTGTACGGTTTAAATTGTAGTGCATTAATAAAAAAACATACATTGAAGCCGTTGATTCCTTGCTTAGATCATTAGATCCATTAATTTTTCCCTTGCTAAAAAAAAAAAAAACTACTATTTTTATTTTTCCTTCATCATTTATGATGATATAACCTAATGTGTATGTAGTAGCAATACTAATAGTAATTATAGGTAGTATTATTTAGTATCTTGATGTGTAAATATCCTGAATTAATCTTATTGCTTTAATTAATGATGTAAAATTTATTTAACAATATCCGTTTGTTTTAGATTTTTTGAAGCCGTCAACAAGCTATATAATAAAATTGCGTTTGTCCAGTGCATTGTCAGTGGTATTGTACTTTGTTTTGCTGGATTTGAGATGATCGTAGTAAGTACAAAAACAAACAGTTGAGATGAAATTGAGTCAGCACTATCAGCAGTTTCTATTATTATTTATTTGACTTTAATATAAAAATCAGATCTAATTAAAACTTCAAGAAAAACAAATGAAATAAAACCTTTATCCGGGGTAAAAGAGGTAGTGTAGATCAGTATAGTTTAACAGGGCCAGTAGCGGAGGTTACAAGCGGTCCAGCATACTAAAATAATAGGTTTGTTTTAACAGAGAATCAGTGACAAAACTCAAAGAAAGCCGATTCACAATTAACATTAAGTTACAATTATTGCTTAAACGTTTACTTGCCAATTATAAAACGGAGCATTATCTGAGGAAGATCACAGATCTGTTAATAAAAAAGTCAAAGTAAGGCATCACTAACATATTCAACAAACTCTTCATTCTATTGAGGAACTATACCTATCTTGCAAATAATTTCCTTTTGTTTCGGTTTTCGATCAAATGATGATAATTCATCGTCATTTTTTTATTAATCTTTTGCAAGAGTAAATCTTCACTGTTGGATGACGATGTGTTATTTATATTGTATTTTTATTAAACTTTCTTCAGTTTTTTAATATGCACTATAAGTCATAATTCATAATTTCGAAATTCGAATGCGAAATGAAGCCAAGACAACAAAATATTTATTTAAGGTTTTGTTAATTTTATTGCTTATCTGACTAAGAATTTGTTTCTCATCAACAAACGATTTTCACGGTTTGCAATCGATTCGAAACGGATTGGAAGAACTGATAAAACACCAAATAACAATATGGGGTTTGTAAATGTCTCCGCACAATTATAATGGGAAGTGCCCCTCGGTGAAATTGGCTGAATTTTTCATATTTTGCTCTCGATAAAAAGTTGTGTATATGAGTGTGTATATGAATAGTTCTTCCGATACAGCGTGTAGGTTTACAGATAGATATTAAACTCGCTAAAGAAAACGATGCATTTCCTAACTGATTGTTTACTACAGTTTTTTTTATTGTAGGTGCATATTAATAGAAATAATAGAAAAGAATAAATATTAGGTAATCGAGTATAACTAAACGACTTGGCCATTGGATAGGCGACTAACAAACTATTGGCCACGCCACAATATGGAACAAGGCTACCAAAAACTGTCCAGTACTCCTTATGCTGCAGGACAGTGTGGAGCCTACATTTGTCCCAGTCCAAAACTAGGGATCCAAATCCCTAGTAGGAATGACAGGGATAACTGGTATAATAAATAATACTATATGGCAAAATGGAATCATCTGGTTTACAGACGGCTCCAAAATTGGCGATAAGGCCGGAGCGGGAGTATATGGCAAAACCACGAGGACAAAATTATCTTTTGCCCTCAGGTCATATGCTAGCGTTTTCCAGGCGGAAATATATGCTATCCTAGCATGCGGGATGGAAATCCTAAAAACAGCTCCAAAAGGAGAACGATTCAAATATGCACGGACAGTCAAGCGGCCTTGATGGCTATTGAATCCAGCAAGGTCAAATCGCGACTCGTCCTTGACTGTAAAAAGATTCTAAATGATCTGGCCAGTTGCAATAGAGTGATACTCACATGGGTACCGGGACACTTAGGTGTCCCGGGAAATGAGGAGGCCGACAGACTGGCCAGAGTAGGATCAATAGGGTACCCCATAGGACCTGAAAATATATTAGGGGTCCCCTATTCAATGGGGGTTTCAACCATGAAAGAGCTCCTAAATAAGGAATTCGAAAAGTCATGGCAAGAAGCCCCGGGTATGGGCAGGCGAAGACCCATATTATTGGGTCTTCGCTCAAATTAACTCAAAGTCTCCTAGGTATGAACCGAAGAGACATTAGAACGGTGACAGGACTCCTTACAGGCCACTGTCACCTTAAAAGGCACCTCCACATGATAAGGGTCATAGATGATCCTGAATGTGGATGGTGCATGGAGGATGAGGAGACTGCATCTCACATCCTCACAGAATGCCCTGCAATTGCAAGGGTCAGAGAACGGCACTTTGGGAGCTGTGTTCTGAACCCAGAGGATGTTAAGAGAATTCACCCCAGGAAAATATGCGCCTTTGCAAGAGAGGTCGGCATACCTGGGTAAATACTCATGGAATGTGGTTGCGCAATGGGCCCGTCAGGCGGCCTAAGTGCATGGGTTTTCCCGCCCACTTTTCGTATTCATTCATTCGTTCATTCATTCATAACTAAACGAAAATATTGAACCGAAAATTAAATTTATGTGATTCCAAATAACCTTAAACAGTCTTGATATAATTCTATGGCACACTTCTCGTCTAGCGGATTTCAAATTCGATATTTTGCTCAACTTTCAGATCGCATAGAAAGAAACACCTTGTATGTTTGTTGTTCAAATGTCGCATGCAAAGGTTCTGAGGAGTCCTGGTTAATACTATAGATTCAGGTTTTTACTAAAAAAAATGCTAATTGATCATATTGAGTTCCGGGGTTAAAAAATATCATAGCAGGCCATGGGTTGCATCTTAAAAGCGACGGTAGGATCAGAAGTACTTTTCCATTCCGTTTAAAGCAAAAAGTTTAATCGGTTATCTTGAAAAATGAGTATGATCTGTATGTACATAAATTATTGCACTATATTTATATGTACATATTAGGGTGATTCGTTTTGAACGACTATGATGATATAACGACTATGATATAAGGTAAGTTGGGGTAAGTGCGACACAAAATTGGTCAAGTTAAAAAAAATAATGTTCTGTAGTACACTGTAAACATTTATAATCATCAGTCTTATTTTTTTCTTAAAAGCATGTATAATTGCCTACATGCTAAATAAAAAATTTGGTTTAAAAACCATTGTTTCCGAACAAAACATTTTTTTTAAGCAGTCAGTGGTCGCACTTGCCCCCATTTTATGGGGCAAGTGCGTTTTCTCGTATTAAAATGTAATGTATGTACGTTTAGTTTATTTCGGGGTAAGATCGTCTTTCTTGAACAGTTCCAAAAGAAATGGTCGTTACAGGTCTAAAACATATTTATTCAATATTGTATAAAGGGCGTTTGCTTTTCTTATGGATATTTTATTAGACTTAATGTTATCAATTGCAATCATAAGCTGTTCTTGTGTATAACTTAGGTCCCTCTGCGATTTTCTCTTATAGTTGCGTACCATTTTTCTGAAAGAAGAAGAATGTGTAAGTGCGTCCACTATAGGTCGCACTTACCCCTTCCTACATTTTTGAGGGGTAAGTGCGTCCACACTGTTAAATAAGAATCAATAGATAAAATGACGTTACTAACACAATTAATCTCAGCTCTAATGTTATTCAATTAGATATATCCTAACAGAATTATTTTATGGGCAAAAATTTAAAAATTATAAGTGTTCGTAATTTGACCTACCTAGTCGCTCGCCAAGTTCAAACAAGTAGGTTATGTTCAAATTTTGACAGACCCGCTAGTGTCGCACACGGTTGCCAGATCAAAACTGTTATAAAATAAAGTCCCTGACGAACATATTCTCATGGTGTTACATCTTATATATGTCAGTCTTTATAAATAAATACAAATGGGCGCACTTACCCCAAAAACGCACTTATCCCAACTGACTAACTGACGACTATAATGAAAAAGTCAGTTTTACGTTCTTAAAACTACGGAAAAAACGATATTATCTGAAGTAAAAATGATTTTCTTGTTCAAGAATTATTTCTTTGTCACTAGACGTATTATATTAATGATTAAGTTCAATTAAACTTTGCCTTAAATAATATAAACAATTAAAAATAATTTTTGAAACAGAAAAATATCTTTTAAACGGAAAAATTCCCTAAAACTCCTTTGCAGTTTTTCTGTAACTTTGACGGTTCCACCGAAAAATACGAAAAATATGATTTTCCAGCGCTAATATGACTTCAGTGAGCTGTCAAAATATATGAGGTAAGGTAAAAATGCTGTAAGTACTTTAAAAGTTCTAAGTTCATTGCAGTAGCGTTAAATGCCACCAAGTTGTAGGAAATTGAAAAAAAAATCTTAAATTTTCTATGTATTTTAAATGGGAAATCTTTAGAATTAAAAAAAAAGTAGTTAGAAGTAAAATTAAGGGCTCAAATTTTCAGGGAAATTTGTTTTCGGTTTGTAAAACAAAATTTTGCTGTGGGAGCGAAAAAACAAAAATAGTCGTTCACAACGAATCACCCTAGTACATATGCATTATTTTTCAGCTTCCTTATGCATCAATTCAGTTCTGGATGGCGGCATTATTTTTCTTCGCCCTGGTATTGGAAGTAGGGATATATTGCTGGTACGGACATAAAGTTATGATTAAGGTAAAATCATCTATATATGTATATCATTAGACAAAGATTTAAGATTTAACATAAATATGTATATCATATTTACACGCTCGTCAAAATTAGCGTAACATTTTTTTTGATTAGCGCCATTTGCGGTCTATTCGAGTTAAAGGCTTGCGGTTTTTAATTTTCGGTAGTGTGAAGTAAGAGAAATATATTTGATTCTAACTTGCTAACGAAGTCTCTTTGACATGCCAAAAAAATATTCCATAATTCGAGGTAACAAATGGTCTTCGCGTATCCTAAAAAATAACTAGTATAGTAAGTCTTGCAACATTTTAACTTTATTTCGTAGTGTTTTTAAATTAAAACTATATTAAATTGTTGATTTTTGTAACGAAAACTGCTGACGTTTTAAATACAAATGGAACATAGGATAATTTTGTGTTCATTCTTCAGCACAATATATTTTTTATTAAACACCATACCCATTTAAAGTTTTTAAAATAATAACAATTGGTAATAGTAAAACTTTTCAGGAAATAACAAGTCTCAGGAAAAGTTTATATTTCGTCTACTGGTAATTTTATTTTCCTTCAAATAGCATAACTGATAAAATCGTTTAGTCAAATATTTATAATTTTCGGGGACATACCTAGTGTTGAATTGGTGCATTTAAGAATTTTCAATAAACAACATTCTTATTTTCCTAACATGCTTACATAACACCTTGCTTTATATGATTATTGTCAATTCCACTATTATTTGATAATACATACTTAATATTCAAATGAGTGGTAAACAAGTTCTGCTAATATGAATTCATAGTTTTTAAAAGTGCAGATGTTACATTTTTTGGACTTATTTGAAATGTGCATTTCCAAATACTCGTAAGGAGTATCTTCAAATACACTTATTATCGCCTAGACGTTTTACCCGCATACTTTTGAGACACTCAATGTAAAAATTTTACTTTTTTCATAACAGAGCAGAGAAGTGGGAGACGCCTGTTACATGACGAACTGGTACGAAGCTGATGTGAAAATTCAAAAGATCTTATTTATTATTATGGAAAGATCTAAGAGACCAATCCAGTTTACAGCTGGAGGTTTTTTTACACTGTCTCTACCAACTTTAACAAAGGTACAATGTAAAAAAACTACAGCAGGCGCAAGTCCTTTTCTTTGACATTTTATATCTTTTTTAGATTCTCAGGACAGCGTACTCATATTTTGCTTTGCTTCAGCACACTTATGGAAAATAATTGTAACAAATGACTGGATGTTTAACAAACTTAAATATATCTCAATGTACTAATACACTAATTGTAAGTTAGATTGTTACATTTCACATTTTTAAATGATTGTTAAATTGTCACAACAATTATATGTAAATCGAGCACAGGAGAAAATGAAGAAATTGTTTCATTTTTGTTACCCTCAAATATTATTGTGTTATGTATTAGAGTAAGACAATTATTACTAATATTGTATGCAACTAAAGTAATTCATTGTAATTGATTTTTGACACTAATTAAATTAAAATCACATTAAATTGACTTTCGAAACACTTGTAAGTAAAGTGACGTAACTGCCCCTCTCCGATTTTCATAAAATTTTACGAGGTTGTAGAGCACTAAAATTAAATTACACGTTTTTTATCTACTAATAAACGACGGTCTGAGGAGTCGAACTGGCCCTCAAAGTTACCCCCCAAAAACAATTTTTCGGCTATATTTCTGGAATAAGAAGAATGATCGAGTTCATTCCAAAAATATATTGTTCCACTAATTAGCTCTACAGTTTGGATGGGACAAAACTCAGTGCCGCACCCGAGGGGTTGTTAAGTGGCGAAAAATATATATTTTTTTACCATCCCCTTGATATATTGCAAATTTATTTTTTCTCCTCATATCTGTAAACTGCACTAAAAAATAAAAGTGTATTTAGAATTTTTTCTGAATATTCATTCTATATCAATTATAGTCCTTCTATTTTTAATGATAAATAATAAATATATTAATATTAATAAATATAATAAATAAATTGAAAATGATAAATACGCCTGGGGAACAAAAAAAGCGGTGCACCTTTAGGATTCCATGGGCGTGCATATATCTTTTTATAAATTCGAAAATTGTGAAATAATTTTTTTCATTCAAATCGATATAGGAGATTAAAATTAACCTGCATACAAAACTCATAATATTTGTAATATAATTTGCTGTAAATAATGCTCATTTAGCCAGACAATCTCAAAAAATTGTCTGTGTTAATAAACCTAGCTGAAATACATGTCACTGGCGTCTTAAACAAGTAGAATTCCTAATGTCGTAAATAATTTCAACGACGTCGTAAAAATTTTATGGCACAGTGGACCGAATAAGCATTTAAGGAGTATTAGATACAATGCAATCCAATAGTATACTGGATCGGCATTGCCGGCTCTTCAAAATTTTCTGGCCGGCAACGCTGCTGGCCGTAACACCGGCAACGATCCATTAGACTATTATTGTGCTTGCACTGTGCCATAAATTTTTTACGACGTCGTTAAAATGATTTACGACATTTGGAATTCTGACTTGTTTAAGACGCCAGTGACGTGTATTTCAGCTAGATTTATTATAACAGACAATTTTTTGAGATTGTCTGGCTGAATGAGCATTATTTACAGCAAATCATATTACAGATATTAAGAGTTTTGTATGCAGGCTAATTTTAATATCTTATATTGATTTGAATGAAAAAAATTATTTTACAATTTTCGAATTTATAAAATATATATGCACGCCCATGGAATCATAAAGTTGCACCGCTTTTTTTGTTCCCCAGGCGTATTTATCGTTTGTGGCGCTTGGCCGATCATGTTAATTAACCATTGACAAAAAAACCACACGCGGTAAAAAATCTCGAATCAGTAATGCCTGAACCAGTTGAAGATGATAGGGATATAGGGGAGAGAGAGGTACATTGATACACGAGGCGCATTGATACGCATTTAAAATTTCTGCGGCAGAAGAAGTCCATTTGTTTCAACCTATTACCTCAAAGATGGCACTAGTGTGGGCTACTTGTCATAAAAATTTAGTAACGGAAAAACGAGTGAGAGTAAAGTTACATGTGTTTAGTTTATTTTGGCGCGAGAAAGTAATGTTTAATGCCTTTTTACATGTGTGTGTTTTTACCAACGTGGTAGCAATAGAGTGCTGCTTGTGTCACCATTCCTAAACGTAAGTATTATTTAAACATTGTTTGCAACCAAGTGTATGCACTGTAAGGTTAAATATGTCACTAGTGATTATTTCTGTCAGAGTGCATTTGGGGTACACTGATACATATGTATGAGAGGTACATTGATGCAGTGTATCAATGCGCCTCTACAGTGTATCAATGTACCACTGCAATTTACAAATGTACTATTTTATTCGTATAAACAAAATTCAGTAAGTTATACGAGGACATGTTACTTGTTTCAGGTTAATGAAAATGGTACGTACTTATTACAAAGAGCATTCATTGACCAAGGAGCTATAAAGACTGCAATAACCGATGTTATTAAAAATCACAAATCAATTAGAGTTTCAGCTGCTGATCATGGTTTAAAACCCTCTACACTTCAACATAGAATCGAAAAGTATAGAAAAAAATCATAAAAATGGGAATCCAGAGGTTTCAAATAAATCTGGGCACGAAGAAGAAGCTGCGGGCGGAAACCAAATCAGAATATATCACTCTAAATATACAAGTTATACAAACAACTAGGCAGAGGCGATAAAGTCTCGTATTTACACCACAACACCAGAAAAAGCACGATTAGAGGACATCGCTAAGAAAATAAATATGAAAAAAATTAAGCAAGTAACCAAGAAGGTGAAATTTAATATTAAAGAAACGGTCCGAAATGTCGGTCGGTCCAAGTTCATCCGAAAGTGACAGTGAAGTGGAAATGAGCTTATCTGATTCAATTAACGATGTCACTGAGGAAGAACTACCATTGTTGTGTGATGATGAATTAAAGTCAAGTTTTTAACAAGGAAAACAGCCGTACACTTTGTTGGACAAATTGTTACGATTTATAATGACCATGAAATAGAGGTCAATTTTTTACGGAAAAGAAAAACTGGCATAAGACTTTTGTTTTTCCTAACGTTCAGGACATCAGTTTAGTGCTTCGAGGAGATATCGTATTCAAACTGCCCAAATCCATTGCTGCTGGTGGTACACTTCGCCAAAATATAATTCAGTAAATATTGTACTACAATATTACTTTTTTCTCTAGTGTTTTATATGTGTATCAATGTTCCCCAACACTGTATCAATTTACCCCACCAGAGAGGTAGTTTGATGCAAATGTAGACACTAAAAAAAGTTGCAAAAACTCCAAACTTGTTTTTATTTTTACTTTAAATAGAGTATCATATGAAAGACAAATAAATAGCCTGTAAGCCTAAAATAAGAAGATGGCGTCAAGTATTTTGGCTTGGATAAAATCATAATCATGACAAAAATTGTTCATTGTGCCTCCCTCTCCCCTAACTGCTGTTCTTTTAAAATTCTAAAAACTACCGAATGGCTTACATTTAGGGCACGACCTATTTTCCTGGTACTAGTTTCTGAGTATTCTTCTATCAAATTAAGTACGTCTTCTTCCAGAGTTTCAGTGTTGACTTCTCGGGTAAGGCCAGAGTCATGACTTCTCTTTTCAAATTTACCAAATTCCCGCAAGCGTTGGTGAATATTTGTGAACGTAGTAGGATGGGGTAATCTACGTTCTGGGTACTGTTCACCATAAATTATTTGCGCCTTCAATGCATTACCGTTAGCACACCCATATATAAAATGCATAGATATCTGCCATTTCAAAATTCGAATAGTTAACCATATTTTCGGTTTACCAACTATTTTCTTCACAAAATCATAAAACTTGCGAAAGAGCAAGAAAAAGTAACAGTAAGTGACATTTCACAGTCCCTCCTTCAATTGTTTCTATGCATTGCATTGTAAACAACCGGCAACTAGATCTTACGGCAAAATACCCTCGCGTTAAACAGCTCGTCTTTTTGAAAATGCATTGCAATACTTTTGCTTTGTTTTCTCATTAATCTCTAACTTTTCGAAAAAACTTGAACTTGAACTTGAATGGGACTTTTTAGCTATACTTTTTAAATGTAGAAAGATTTGTCGAAAAAAAAAAGATATAAGAAAAAACATCTTAGGGGTTGATTATTTCAACCCCTTAGAAAACTACTACAGGGGTGACAAAATTTCATAAGAGTAGATTTATTAACAGATACTATTTACCAAGTTTCGATTCTTTAGCTTAACGTACAAGGAAGATAAAAAAGAAAAACAATTTTTTTTTAGAATTTTTGGAGGGGCGTAACTTTTTAGATGAGGGTGTCTTAAAAAAAATTTTATACCGAAAACCCCCTTAATTTTCATCGGAGAATCGCCTTTTAATTTTTTTTCGGTGTTATTTAGTTACACCCTGTATACTCCTTATGTAAATAGTTCATCAACTTGGTACAAGAGCGGTTACCATCGAGAACGTCCAGAGACCTTATGTAGTGGCCATAACAAAATTTGGTTTAAGTTAACTTCACAACATAAGGAAAAATAAGTTTTTTTTTTACTACTATTTTGTTACTACTATTTTATTTGTTACTAAAACATGTGGTTCACAATACAAGCATTACAGTACATTATTAATTTTATTCTCTTACTTTTTTGCACCTAGGTGACTCAACACCTGTATGTGCATAATTATTTTAAGTTTATATACGTGCTATTTGTAATTATTACTATTACTAGGTAATAATTGATAAGTTTTGTTATGGTGGGTTCATGCAGAAATTTTTAGTAATAAGAATAAGAATAGTAATAAGCATAAAAGTTAAACCTTCGTTTTATAATGACCCAGTTCATGCAGTAAACATAATTTTTTTAGTAATAATTTTAAAAATAAGGATTTGCTGCATGAACTGGGTCATTATAAAGAGGTTTACTTTTGCTTATTACTATTCTTATTCATATTACTAAAAATTTCTGCATGAACCACCATAGTATAAAAGAATACAACATAATTGCCAATAAATTTGGCAAACTACACTGAAGATTACATATATATATATACAAACCAGTAAAACTAATGAAGAAAGATCTTAACAGTCTTAGCATGGTTACCTTAGTCACTAGTTTAGAAGAGGATATTTTATAAATCACTTTAAATTACTGTAGTTTAAATTACATAGTTGCGATAAAATGAATATTCAGAAAATAATTCAAATTCAGACACGTAACTTTTATTTTTTTATTGCAGTTAACGGATATGAAGACAAAAAATTTGTAATATGTACGAGGGATGGTAAAAAATATACATATATTTTTCACCCCCTAACAACCCCTCGGGTGCGACACTGACTTTTGTCCAATTCAAAATGTGGAGCTAATGTAGTGAAATAATGTGTCTTTTGGAACTCGTTAACTCTTCTTGTACCAGAAATATAGCAGACAATATGTTTTTGAGGGTAACTGAGGTTCACCCCCTTCACTGATCAGTTTCACTTCCTTAGATCGTTTATTAACAGTTAAAAAAAAAATACGTGTCATTTAATTGTGTTCTACAACCTCCTAAAATTTTATGAAAATCGGAGAGGGACAGTTCCGTCACTTTGCTTGTTAATTAGTTAAGATTTTTTTAGAACACCAAACAATGCTTTAAATTTGTCTCCGAAACCATCTCTCTATCTCCGCTAGTTTTCAAGATTTTTGTACTAAACTTCGAAAAAAGAACTCACTCTGTGTATGTATGTATGTATGTATGTATGTATGTATATATGTATGTATGTATGTATGTATGTAGGAGTCAATGGGTTTTGCAATACATTCTTTGTTTTAATTTTATGTGGGATTTCAGTTTTGATTATTGTTGTACTTATAGCGTCGTATAAAAACTGGGTATCATTAATAATCTCTCTCTACAGAATTAAATGACAAGTTAAATGCATTCCCCTATTTCGTGAATAACGATGAACATGCAAAGAACATGGACTCCTCTGCTTTGGGGAATTTGTTCAGATCACAGCACAATGGAAAAAGTTATGGATTACTTCATAGACAGCATCAATGGCAGCTTCTTCCGGAAATGCGTCAGCAGCCGGAAATTCTGGGAAACAAGTTAATGCCAGACCCTACATATAACATCTAAGTTTCCCTAGCTGAAAGATATTTAGTGATTTCTTTTATAGTTTTGTTTACTAGGGTTGGCTCTAGGACGCTGTCATTTCGAAAACTTTCTCGATTCATATTTTATCCTTATATCACCCTTTCATGGTTTTATGGCTCATATTTTATATTCGGAGTTGCCAGTATTAAAATTTTATATTCTGTTACCATTAAACGTTTTGTAAAACATTATCTATGTGACAAAGACATATTCATGGTTAATATTTTACATATTCATATCTGTTAGTACCGTGAGTAAAATATTTTTTGTGAAACAAAATTGTTGGCATGTGTCAGTTAAAGCGAGATAAAAATTACATTTTATACAAGTATCTATCTGAGACTTAATGACGTGGTACACTACAACAAAATTTTTATCTAATTGCCATATTTACAGAGTGATCGATTTATCTTAGAAAGCGAGTTTTTCTCGGAAACGAGATAAATTAATTTTTGTGAACGATAAATCGCTTTTACTCACACTCACTCAAAATTAAGGCAAAAATAAAAAATGTGTCTTAACGACGCTAACCGTCACGACGCCTCAAAAAAAATTTTTCAAGATATCTTTTCTACTTTACCATTAAATATATATAATTTCTGTAAAAGAGTATATAAATTTGTTTTCCTAAAGACAAATAAAATGCTTAAATAACTAAATTAAACTAAGTTTTAGAGAAATAAAGCCAAAAGCTTCTGCCTTTTAAGACAGAAATAAAAAATATATCTTGCTAACGATGTTAATAGAGTTTTGATTTTCTGAACTCTTTTTTTATTTTCATTATTTCAAAAATGATGTCCGATCCCCAAAATCTTGTTTGGTCTACTAAAACATCCGCTTAAAAACCTTATCAATCTACTAAATAGTCCATTTCCAAATTTCACACCCCTGAGGGATTTTTTAATGTGGAGCTAATGTAGTGAAACAATGTGTCTTTTGGAACTCGATAACTCTTCTTGTACCAGAAATATAGCAGACAATATGTTTTTGGGGGAAACCGAGGTTCACCCCTTCAATGATCAGTTTCACTTCCTTAGACCGTTTATTAACAGCTAAAAAAAATACGTGTCACTTAATTGTGTTCTACAACCTCCTAAAATTTTATGAAAATCGGAGAGGGACAGTTCCGTCACTTTGCTTGTTAATTAGTTAAGATTTTTTAGAACACCAAACAATGTTAATGCAAATAAGAACTGAGTAATAAACCGTATTCAACTTTCAAAACATCCAGGACTTAACTGTGAACGTATGTGTGAAGAACAATTTTTGGCTTAACTTTAAGTAAATACATACTCGTATGTACCTATTTATTAAAGTAATAGTTATTATTCTTTGAATTCGAATTAAGACAAATGGGTTGTGCACAAAATACAATTAATTTTTTTGAAGTTAACGTAAATTTACTTCTTCCTTCTATAGACAATTATTGAAATAATAATTATGACTACTAATTTTAAAGAATTAGGCTAGTTCAATTGAAAATTAAATTAGTTTGCTATAAATGATCACAAATTATTTCTACCTGGCGCATTCACCAAACTGTTATTTGTTACAAAGATTTACATACGAGTATAGTGTTTATATTGTTTAAGTGTACATTTTCAGCTGTACTTTTATGTATATATAGACACATCCAAAAAAAACCTCATCAACTCTGGCTATGAACGAGAGAGATGGAAATAGCGGTCATGTCTAAGCTTTTCGGTTATGTCAAACTTTTGACAAGTGACTGTCACAATTTGTAAAATAAACAATGGATGTCATATGATGTGACAGTTTTGACAAGTAAATAAGGTTATAAATTCGATCAAGAATAGAAATACGTCTTTTTTCCTCGGCCAACTTTGATGACGTTTTTTTTGGATGTCTCCATATTTATGATAGAATGAATGATATGTTAATGCAACAAAATATTCCTTATCTGGAAGAAAAAATATTTTTCGTTCGAATCTTCTGACTTAATGGTTATGAATAAACTTATCAGAAACGAGATGCGCGATTGAGGCGTACGCATCAGAAGTGTAATATATGAAAGTAACTAGTAGCGTTTCGGAGGTTGCCATAGTTTATTATGGAATTATATCACATTATTCAACATATTACATATAGCGGAAGTTGCACAACAGCACCAGCTATCACGGGCCTACTGCAGTAAATACGAAATGAGGCGACCCCCATCACATGCTATGCGAGTTGCCTACGTGGACGTCACCATATGCCAACTTCTAATTTAGTAAAGTTGATATTATGTTAATACTATTTTAATTTAATTTCATATAATTACAGCAAAATTCAGATTATTAGATATGGATAAAACACTATGGATAGTTTGTGGAATTGAGAAAACAATTCAAAATATTAATACTCTTCCGTTAGTTTGCCAGGTTAGGTAAAATACTCTATTTTGTTACGAAATAAATAAAGAAAAAACTTTTTACCTTTATCATACGAATATATCGTATTAAAAAATGTTTTTACTGAATCAATCTTGGAGAAACGGATTGGTATTTAAAATGTCAATAAAAAGTAATAAAAGAGTTTCAAAGTTAGTTATAAAATTACTTTCACTTAAGAGTTACTCTTCACCAAGCTCTTTGGAATTCATATATCGTAGAAGAATTTTATAAACTCTTCATCCTGAGGATTGTATTGCATACAATGCAATGTATTGCATACAATAATGCATTGCATTCCGTGTAAATTTTTGAAATAAATAACAATTTGGTGAATGCGCCAGGTAGAAATAATTTGTGACCATTTATAGCAAACTAATTTAATTTTCAATTACAGAACTAACCTAATTCTTTAAAATTAGTAGTCATAATTATTATTTCAATAATCATCTATAGAAGGATGAACTAAATTTCCGTTAACTTCAAAAAAATTATTTGCGTTAATTCATGTAGTTAGATGTCACTTCTCATTATCGATTCTGTCTTTTTTAACCTTTCAGTGTTTTTTTATATTCACTTTCCTTTTTTAATAACTTCGAAAGATTTAAATGGATTGTTACACAGGGACAATTAACAGAAAAGACATTAAAAATCAAAGTGTGAAAAAATTGCCCTTAACATCATGGAATTTGATTACCTATATAATTTTTTGTCCTTAAAAACCGAAGAAAATCGAAAATGTATCCGAAATTAGTAACTTTTACCTCCATGATGTTCAGATGAGAAAAATGAGATCTGAAAGTTATATAACTTGGACTGAAAAAATACGGGGTGGTCTGTTTGAACTAAATAGATTATCTCCATGGCAAAATGTAACATAATAAGTTGAACATTTGGTATAGTAATTGTGAATTTATTTTATTTGCAAAGAGTGGAGCACCTTATGTTCTTACAGTGCACCAAAAATTAAATGGTAATCTGCTATCCAAAAAAAAATATTATTCTAGATCCTAACATGTATCTACCATTTTATTTAACATCAAATATCTAAGAAATGGTTATGTTTAGGTACACGTTAAATATCTCCGAAACGGTTATGTTTAGGTACACGTTAAATATCTCCGAAACGGTTATGTTTAGGTACCTACCTACTGGTTTTAGACTCAGAATTGTGTGTTCTTTCCAATTTTATATACGGTCCAAAAATATATACGGTGTTCCATTTAAAATAAGGAACACGCTGTAGATTCGTCAATATTCAAAATATATACCCAAAAAATAAACCAAAAACTCACACTCTAGATCTACCAGCTTTGATCTTACGAATGTAACAATTTTTTTAAAAAACTGGTGGGTATCAAATTAAAAAAAAAATAAGTGAACTAAAATAAATACTAAATAATTTAAAACATCGCAAATACCGTTATTATAGTTTTTAGGTGCCAATATAACAAAATACCTATATTATATACAGGGTGTCCCATAATTATGTTAAAATTTTTAAATTGTGTTTTCTACAGGTGATTTTAAGGGAGGGTCTTTCATATAAACTATTTCGATTAGAGCCCTCCCTGCAAAGTCATTCGCACATAGAAGGCAAGCCAAAACTAGGTTTTTAATTTTTTATCTCAATAACAGAGTAACATAAGAATTTAAGATTTCATGTGTCTACTACTACTTTACTAACAAAAAAGACGTCTTGAGATAAAAAATTTATTTTCTTTCTGCGCCCATATGGGGTGGAAATAAGCAACCCCTATTCATTTTTGTGTCATTTGTGGATTAATTTTTAACACGACAAAAATATGCAGAATGTAGCATCGTGTTTTGAAAACTTTTTTACCTCTTTCTATTGTTTCGAATATGCGATGGTTATCAAGGAAAAAGATTAACCCTGGAATGGAAGTGTGAGTCATACTTACGCGGTTGCAAAGTGAAAGCTGTGCCATGTGGGTTGAGGTGGTGTCACCCTCCCCCACTCTCATCTATGCTTTTTTTTCACTATTCACATTCCAAAAAAAAGCTAACATTAATAATTTATTGCAGAAAAATCAATAAAATATCGAGTTTTTGATTAGGAAGTGGGGTTTTCGTTGTGTTTTTAAATCTTTTTGTGGCTTCTAAATAGTAGTACAAGTTTTTATACTATTCAAATTTAAGAAATAACATTATAATGCAGGTTATTTATGTTTATTTCGGTGATGTCTCAAATTGACTTATGACACCTCCATTAAGGGTGGTTGGGAGACCTCTTTCATTCCAGGGTTAAACTCGCTTTATTGTCATATTTACACTGTGAATTTATATCCTTTAGTAAAACGCATAGTAGGTATGTGTCAGTTCAATGCTTCTTTTAATTGCACTTTACAAAGTACATATATGACATTTCTCCAATGCAACTTAATAAGATAGTTCTGTGCAGTTCATTTTTTTCTATGCTATTGATGAAAATGATAAAAATATATTGAACTACTAGAACAAGAACTATCTTACTAACTTTACATTAGACAAAGCCAAATACTTTATAAGGTGCAATTCACGGGGTGAAACTAGCATTCACGACCTCGCAACGAGCTATCAGTGCGATGTTGCCTGATGCACCTTAAGTCGTAATAATTTTAGCAACACTCTGACGCGATATTTCGTTATGTTAGATATATCCCCTTACATGCATTAAATACAGTAAAGTAAGTCAAACTAGACATTTTGAATAATAATAATTACAATAATAATAATTTTCAGATTAAATAATTGACTTTAAAGTTGGCATATTTTTTATAATTCCCCCAAATCAGGGGAAACATTATAAATAACGAAATGGCCGCGTGGTATCGGTGGCGGCAATCCCATAGGTTTATTTGCCTAGGCGATCCATATCCAATAGAAACGCGGCATTTTAATTTAAACCTTGATTGTTGTTGTTTTAGGAAGCGTCCCTAATGGAAAATTTTGATTCGCATCAAATTATTTTGTGCATTATTTCGTGATAAAACTATTATTTATTTTCTGATTGGCATTTAAGGATATAATATAAATTATTCTACTTATTGGTAAGTAAATACTGTACTTAAATTACTTATCTAACCTATAAATGATTAGTATATTACAAGAACATAATAAGATGTGCATGAAAAGCATAAAAAGATACGTGTAATTTAATTAATTGTTAGGTTTAGCAAAGTTCTTTCTAGTTTACTGTTAATATGAAATACTGAGTCTTGTAAATGAGCTTGTGTACATTTTAAAAAATAGAAGTTTCTCAGCGTTTGAACTTTAAAATGGTAATGAAATATTATGTGTTTTTAGAGCGTTCTTCACTGTATAGAGCCATGCAACAACAAGCGTTCTACTTCATCAGTAGGAAGTATGTTCAGCAGGTATGTCCAAGTTAAATACAACCTAATCTCGATGTGAAATTTTCTTATTTTAATCTCCTTTGACTTTTTTTGTTTTCAATAATTTTTGTTTATTATGTCGATATGTTTTGATAATGTATTGTTTTAAATGTTTATAATTGTAGAAATAAATAATTTCAAGCAAATTGTTTTTATTTATTCCACCTTGAATGATAAAATCACAAAGTGGGGTATGAGTTACAAATCAATTTTTTATGCAGCAACAACGAATTTGCTGTATGAAAAATTGAATTGTAAAATGAAGTTGGCGATGCCAATGCACGGCTACGCATTTCGATTTATCGTCGCGCATGCGCATTATGAAAAACTGGCCACCGGTACATATGGTGGTCCCGATGCGTGTTTCCCTCCTTATCTATGGAGATTGCCCTTCTTCTATTTAGATGTTTTGTGGTGCAATTATAAGAATCATTAATGTGGCACATGCCTACTATGCCTTTTTACTAATGTACAGGTAAGTATATTCACAATGTATGGTAAATAGGAAAATAAAACGAGATGAATTTTTTCTTGGATAATTTCTGTAGTGTTATTAATTAACCCACAAAAAAATTATAGCACAAAAATAAATAATGGTTGCTTATTTCAACCTCATGGGTGCAGAACGAAAATAAAAAAGTTACCCTAAGACATACGGTAAAGCTCAAATTCTTACGTTATTCTCTTAGTAAGATAAAAAATCAAAACTGTATTTTTTTCACCTTTTATGTGCGAATAACTTTGCAAGGAGGGCTCTAATCGAAAAAGTTTATATGAAAGAAACTCTTTAAAATCATCTGTAAGACACACCCTATAGAAGTTTTATCATAATTATGGGACATCCTATATAATATTATACAAAATAAAATATATAAAATCACATCGCAAATATATCACAAAAACTAAACATTTCAGTTTAAGAAGGAATATCTCAATCAGTAAATAGAGTAAATAAAAAATATACCAAAATTTAGTTCAGTCGAATAGTATTCTCTATGAAGCTGTCCCTCGGGAACCATTTTAATCAAGCAAATGACAATTTCACTTTATTAGGAGCTAAAGAGAGTGAAAGAATTTGGGGTCGATACCCCCGCTTCATCTAAAACTCCAGAACGCAGAAGGACCATAAAGTCTACACTCATTTTATGATTTTATTAGTTATGTCAGTAAAACCCATGTACAGGATGAGTAAAATAACGCTTCACCTCATTTCGTTTATTATTTTTTAAGTTATAAATATATTACCTATTTGTATTAATGATGGTGGGGTCGCATAGCAATAGATCTAAAAAAACTGTTGAACGTGTGTCTTTTCTGTAACATAGAACAAATATCCACTTTTGTAACAAAACTGCGGTTTGTTCAGTCATTATTACTGATATTAGACATAAAAAATAAAAAACATGGGGACTTTAGACTTACAGCGAATCTCTTTATTAAACGACCTCATCTTTAATGAAAATACTTACAGCCTTAAACCAAACATATATACAATTGTGACTTTTCTAGTGCTTAATGTGTATTATGAAATCGAGAAAGAAGATTCAGAAAACATCTACGAAATATTACAAAAAAAAAAAGTGTTCACACCGATGTCACCACCGATCACATCACTTTGGTGGTGACCCATTAGAAAATACAATATAGGCGATAATTGGATTTTATATTATAAATATAAATGTCGATGTAACAAATTAATATTTTTCCAAATTATTTGTCTGTAATAAATAATATCAACCTGTGTCCAATTCTCTTAAGAAAAATTAAATATGTACATATATAAAACGTTATTAAAATTAAAACAGCACGCTTCTTATACTAAAATGATTGATACTAAAAATTATAGATAGGTAGATAGAGCTGAATATATACAATAAACATTGTAATGTTTGGTGAAATGGTTGTAGAAACTTTTTTCTACAACCGTTCTTAAAGAAGTAATTTGTAAAATTTTATTTTTTTCGCGGTAGTACACAACTAACTTTTTTACGCAATAGCGTGTAAAGAAAGGGAAAATATAACTTATGTACATATGTATATAAGGAATGAGCACTGCTTACAGTAATACAGTAGGAAATATTAAAATATTTTATACTACTTTCTATATTTTATATTACTTAATTCCTTGCGGCTCGGCTTAGTCATATATTTTACAGTTTTTCTTTTTATTTCAGCAATGTTTTAATGGATATGTCATAAAATAAAATTATTATTCAGTAAGATATGTCGCTGATATTAACATTTTTACCCTATTTTGAAAAATTGATAAACAACACAGTTTAAGTTTTACAGCAATATTAATAATAAACATATTAACAGTGTAATTACTAATAGGGACTGAGGTATACTTGAACAGTGCTAAGTAGTTCATATTAATAATCAAAAATTTAGTGACATTTAGTTAACAATATTCTAATGCATAAAATACGATATGACAACATGGAAATTTAACGTCTATATAATTTGCAATATATAACCTCTATTTAGATGTTTTTGTGACTTAATAAACCTATATAGACCATATTTAAACAGTTTGATCATGGTAAGTGTAAATATTACGAACTGCGATAATATAATTGAGATTAACCCCCTTGAAATAATAATACGAGTAAGTATTTTATCACTATTTTCCATAAAATGTTATTAAAATAACGTTTATTTTTTTAGATTCCTGATAACCATTAACCCTTGATGGGGTTAAAGAATCAGCCACTGAGCTCAATCTATGATGATAACCTAAATCGTGCTTATTAGCCTCAAGAGTGTTTCTTAATTAATATTGCTATTATAATAAATCATTAATCAAGTCATTTACATACATATGTATATCCATGTTGGATCTGTAGTTTCTGAGTTAAAAAATCAGAGACAAAAATATTAAAAAATATTAACTACCTCTGATACAGTTTTATCTTATGAAGTTGATTTATTAAGTTAATTGACCGTAATGAATAATAATTCTTATGAGTGAAGTTAACATTAACGTAGTATAAAACATACCAAAACTGGTTACTAAGGATTTAGAATAATTCTAGGGATAGATTGGTATTTATGATTATTATTATAACTGTCGGCGGTCTGATATCTCCTGATAAATCTAATTTATCCATATTCAACTTGTTTCATCACATTTATGAAATGTTGAATGCAAGAAAACTCGGACCAATATGTTTAACTCACTTGATGTATAAGTAACTAGTAACATACGTGGACCCCACTCATAAGTCGGCTGTGAGTGATAAGTGTGATAACTTTCTTAATTCGTTTTTACTGGTTCATTGACATTTACTTCATATAATACCTAATCATAAAGGTAAGTTTGAATTTACATCAAATTCAAACTTACCTTTTCTTTACGCTGTCTCAAAATATTTTCATTTATTAATAGAATCTAAATGGGGCCAGACGTTATATCTTATTTTTAATAGTTTTGTCGGTCACTGTATATAGTTTACATACAACGTATACTCAATGCAATACTTCATTACCATATTGGAGTCCGTTAAGACATTTTCCGCAATACAATATTCCGTTATATAATTTATACAAGATTTCGTTAATACAATATTTTAGATACCTAATTTAAATTAATATCTCCAAAATTTAACTTTGGAAAACGTTTTGAAAATGCATTAACCGACTCCAAAATACGAGGGTGGGATTTTCAAAGTAGGACACGCTGTATGTTTTTCATTTTCATATACACACCTCATGTATTAAAAATGTATTTATTCTATATGTATATGACTGTACCAATATAATGCCGTAGTTAAATGCACATTGGCGTAAGGCTATAAAGACGCTTGTAGTAGTGTGCTATGAATTTGCGACCATAAATAACCCATTAGGGATGTGCAGCAACCCCTCTCAGCCTGTGACAAACTGAGGCCCTTTGGGACCACTCATGCGGAAAGACTGCTTTTCCTCTGCCCTTACGATATCTTTTTTGTCAACGGCATCATAAAACAGATTTGTATTGTTGATAGATAGTGGAAGTTCTATAAAATATATTCTCTTGAGATACATGAAAAAATGTTGTTTACTGAATTACGTAAATTTTCTCCAGAATTAATATCTTACTTTTGCTTATCTGAAGTATCATTCAAAAACATTTTTCTTTAAATTTAAACGAGAAATCGATTGTCCACTTGGATACGTATATTTTAGTTTAAAACAGCTGTCGTTAAAACTGGAATTTTGCTACGAGCTTGTCATATATGTAATTTTGTACTCATTAAGCAGTAAAACAACTAGTAATTATTAAAAAACTACTGTCTGAGGAATCACTACTTAAACATCAAATGTTTCCATATTTAATTACTAAATCGCTAAAAACATCAGGTTATATTCTTAAAAGTGTGATATTTGGATATGGCCTCTGACACCTATACGATCTTTATGACCTTACTGACCCATATGACCTTTATAAATTATATGACTTTTATAAACTATGTTAACTTTATGACTCATATGACTTTCATGACCCATGAGACCTTTTTTAATAATTTTCTGGCAGTTGCAGGTCGGAACTAGGTACTACTTTCCCGTTTCTAGTGTTGTTACAACTTCAATCAAAATTTTATAAAACATAAGTATTCTCCCGATAAAATGATCCTTGAACTTGTTAAATCTCATAGAATATGATGAGTTGCCGGTAACACCTGCATATAGGTTTTCCAGAAATGGCTTTAATTTTGTATAAAAACCAAATATTGCGGAATATTTATGATTTCATTTTGTTAGTACATGCGATATAGGTACTCGGTGTTGTCTTTAAAGGCTGCAATGTTTGCCTGGCACATTAGTGTAAACTTTTACTACAAATAACTCCACACACAAAAATCTAAAGGTGTTAGGTCTCAAGATCTTGGTGGCCAATTCACGTCACCATTCCGTAAGATTACACGTCCAGGGAATTTCGTAAGTACTAGATATTTTCTCGTGTTGTGTGGGACGTAGTACCAATCTGTTGAAAATAAGTGTCATCAATGTCGATTCCATTTATTTGAGGTCATAAAAAATCATCACTAGGTATAGGATTTCGGCGAGTCGCAACAGAGTCGGACTCAGGTCACTATTATTACAAGACAATAGTTTAAGGAAATACATCATAATACAATAATGAATACTCAAATAAACATACTAGGGGGCTAACTATTACATGACGAAGTCACCATACTTAGTTTCAAGGTGCGGTGATGTCAGCGTCACAAAAAATATCACTTAAAAAAAACACCCGTAAAAATACTTGGCCCAAAATTTAATATTAAATTGGCCCTAAAACGGAATTGTAAAAAGTTGTTATAGTTGCACAAAACAAATATGGGTTCCATACTACATACAGATATACTAAATCGTCTGTTTGAAGGTAAAACTCATTACATAGCATCGAGCCAATTCTTAAAAAACTGCGATTTTCTAAAAACAAGGAACGAAAAATTTATTTCAAGAAGTTCCAAAGATAAAAATAATACTACTTTTTAATACAAAAAGTTTCTTCTATTACTTATTAACTAGCCTATGACCTATATTATTGCAACTTTTTTCATCTCTTGTTAGACAGTTGCAGTTTTCTTATGATTGATTTGGTGTTACTTAATGAATTTTACCTTTAAATCGACGTAGTAGAGTCTCACTTGTCGAAAACAGTATTTTGAGAACAGGTATTTGGAACAGGTATATCCTTAGAAAATGAATTCATCATAATTTATGTAAAATTGATGTAAAATTTTGGCTAAGGGCACACCTTTTTTGGTAAGTGAGACTCGTATATTTACTAAGTAATGAGTATGTCTGTATGTACTAGGGGAATCCATATTTACTTCGTGCAACTGTAACGATCACCAGTTAATTTTTCTAGTATAGTGCTCTGGGATTGTGAATATGTCTCGATCTTTCCGTAACATCGTGACAATTGTGAATTATGGCAAGAATACAGATAGCTTTATGACCCAATTTTATAATTGGGAATTAAAAGTTTAATTAAATAATTGTGGCCTTATAATTTGTGATTCAAGTTTCTTTGCGTTTTAGGCCCAAACATGAGTTCTTATGGGTAAGTTTGTGCTATTTTTCGTAATATTAACGTTACCGCACCTAAGTACGGCTTCCTGATGAAATAGTTAGCCCCCCTCGTATGTTTATTTGAGTATTCATTGTTGTACTGTGATGTATTTTCTGTGAAGGAAAGGTTTGTAATAATAGTGACCTGAGTCCGACTATGTTACAACTCGGCGGAATCATATCTCTAATCATCACAATCCTATCTCAAATCACCACATTATAATGTTCCGCATTCACAGTAACAACATTGCAGTGATCATCCTCAAAGAGAAATGATTCCTTCAGAGCACAAACCACACCAAACCGTATATTTTTTAGCATAAAATGATCGTTCATGTGTCATTCAAGGATTTTCTGTTCTCCAAAACGATAGTTTCTAACATCCAGTCAACAAAATTTCTATGGTGTCGATGGTCTCCTCCAATTCTCGGGTTAACTGAATTTTGAATTTAAAGCTTTCAAATGCAAGGCATATAAAATTCGCCATAAACTGATTTGAGTCATGAGTAACTCTTGAGATCGTCGTAGTGATGTTGACGGGTCATTTGCAATACTTCCCTGTACAGCAGCAATATGCTTTAGCAGAATGTGCAGTTTTCGGTCTTCTGGAATTTATTTGTCGTGGACAGATTCCGTTTCAAACTTTTCCAAATTTCGAATTGCTTCCTTAGTAGGACGATTACAAGCTCTGAACAAATCACGAACTCTACGATGAGATTCTTTTGTCGACTGACCATGTCCATAATACGCTTTTATGATTTTAGTACGCTGTCCTTGCAAGAGCGGCGCCATTAGCGGTTAGATTTCTATATGACTTAAATACGTGTGTATCAAATTTCTCCTGAAACACTATAAGCACTAACTAGAGCCCGGCCACAAATTGGCTAGGACAGAACCTGCCGTCGGCAGTGGTTACCGATGCGTTCCGAACGTGTACAGCAGATCGCACATCGCCTACTTACAATTTAGTTCACCCAGAGCCGTGGAGTAGATACACTACGCGCTACATTTTTACGCGATACTTAAAGAATAGTATGTTAAACATTAAATATTATGTCCGACGTGTCGAATGGTAAAAAACGACCTCACGCCGACAAAGTAAATAAATTTATCAGGGATTTTCCGGATTTGTACTATAATGGCGCTGTGATTATGTGTGAAGGTGTGCGAAAGAGACCTAATGTATTGGGATGCATATGACTGCAAAAAGCACATTAATAGTGCGCAACATATACAGAAAAATACTGGCGTGCCTGGAAAAACACAGTTTATGTTCGATTTATTGCTAATGTTGATTATGTGTAGTGTTCCGTTGCAGATACTGGAGATAAAACCTTTTCAGGATTTCTGGAATAAATGCTGTCCCCAGATGCCGTTACCGTAAATATACCTATACCAACTGCACGGGAAGATGTTATATATAAAATAAAATGTGTATTAAAAAATGTGCGGCAATGGCTGTGTATTGATGAACGAAGATTTAAAAAAACAATCCATTGTAAATATTATAATACGGGTGCTAGACCCTCTTAAACCGACATGTCCACTGTTATTAGAAAGCAAGAGACTTCAAGAATACGGATTGTGGCCGAAACTATTAGACAATGTTTTCCAGAGGTAGATACAGTAATATCAAGTACCTACCAAAAAAGTGTTTCTGAAATCTCCGAAACGTCTTCGTGCATTCCACAGCAAGTGTCCCAATATTCCCGAACCACCACAGCTGATTCTTGCACGCTGGGGAACATGGTTTGAGGCAGCTTTTTATTATGCTATATATTTTGAACAAATAAAAACCGTAATACTAGAGTTCAATCCCAAAGAGGCTGCCGCCATTAAGGAAAGTCAGACAAAATTCTAATATAATAAAAAAGATATATCTGTTGAAAAGGATTTAAAAACGATTTTCCAATACTGTAAACCATTACATGACGCCATAGTATGCAGTACAAAGACAGTACGTTGCCTTTAGTGGACTCACTGCAAATAGTGAACGAAATAAATGAAGTGTTACACGCTATATAACGATAAGATCACAAGTGTCTTACAGAAATACGCCGGTTTCACCAGATTGAAACAAATTTGTGACGGTACGTCTTCAGAGCCCTTAAGTGAATTCAAAGACTTAAGTATGCGAATATTACATCGGTAGATGTCGAATGGTCATTCTCACAATATAAACATATTTTTTTCACCACGGCACCACATCACTTAAGGAGACAACCATTAAAACGTACCTGATCTTGATGCTAACAAGTTTTTACGGATCTTATCCAGTTTGTGAGGTTCCATCTAACTTGCTGGAATTACCTAGCTAGAACTTACCCTCTTAACTAAGAGGATAAGTTTTGCATGAACTATTGAAATAGTTTAGCTGCTTTTATTACTCGTTAAATGCTTATTATGAGGCCGATCCTATTTTGCCTATCATTGCGCCGGGCTCTAGTTATAACAATTTAAAGGCCTAGTCATATTTGCAAAACCCTATATTAAATACATAGCTATTTCTATATTTTATTTATATTATTTTATAGTTTTAGTAGGTACCGTCGTAAATGATACGTTGAATAACGAGCCATCCAAAAAAAAAACGTCATCAACCTTATTTACTTGTCAAGACTGTCACATCATATGACAGCCATTGTTTATTTTACACATTGTGACCAAAAAGCTTAGACAGCTATTTCCATCTCTCTGTTCATAGCCAGAGTTGATGACGTTTTTTTTTTGGATATCTATTTAATACTTATTGCAAGTATGGCATCTAAACAACATTCTTTGAGAATTTCAGTTTAATAAGAACAAACTTGAGAATGCATTATTTATTTACAGGTTTCTTAAAAAAAATTGCAGCATATTATATTTTAATAAGACATAACTATTTGTGTTTTCTGACTATTTATTTGATAAAAAGAAAAACATGAAATGTAAAATATACCTTGAACTAATTACTTAGTAAGAGAAAACATTTGGAAAACCACTGTCTGAAGATCACAAGAGTAACGTCACACAAAATAGGCCGTTTGGATGGTAAAAACGACGAAATCTTTGTGCCTAAACTATTAACAAATGGGTAGTCTAACAAAAAGGTATCTATTAAAAAAAAGTTAACAAAAAGCGGACTACAAATAAATATTTTAGAAAGGTATACCTTAAGTGGGATACACAGCATGTACAAGATTACCTACTAGATTGTCACCTAAAATTGATAACCTCTTTATTTCCCTTAACTTTCAACGAATCTGCTGACATGCTTGCACAGTTCTGCACAGTTCTGACTGACTGATTTTTGTTTAAATAAATACAAAATTGTATTGTTTTTTGGAAAATTCGTAAGTGATTTTGAATGATTTGTGTTCTCCATTTATTGTTTCGTTCTACCACCCCATCTCGTTCTACCACTTACTCCCATCGTTCACCTTATCGTTACTGATCTATGCCTCTGGCCATACTCAACTCAAACTAACATTTCTTGTTTTTCCGAAACTCACTCGCCCGTATCTGGCTTTTTATACTGGGTGTTCACAAAAAATAAACAAAATTCATATATGAATCCAAAAAATTTACATAAATCATTTTTTGGGCAATTTTTTTTTTTGTTAGATTCTATCAAAATCTATCTCTCTCTATTCTATATATCTATCTCTCTACTCGATCTATCTCTAAATTCAATCGTTTTCATTTTATTTTAAGACTTAGTTAAACCTAAAAATACGGTTTTACTAACTTTGAATGTTTGAACATCCAAAACACAATTATGCAAATGCATGACATTCTAACGCATATTTTTATCGTGTTCTGGCCGCTATAACCAATTGAGCGATTAAAGGTAATATAACCGTATTTAAAACAATAAAAAAACCTATTTTGAAGTAAAATAAAAACGATTGAATGTATACATAAACATTCTAACAAAATCAAACCATGCGGAATCAAAAAATACTATTTACAACGTAAAGGAGAGTTTTTGTCTAAATATGTTGGATTTATATTACTAGTTACATTTAATAATTGTAGTCACACATAAATATACAGGGTTTTCAAACTTAAGTCGGCACTATTGCTAAGTTCGTTATTATACTAGCCACAAAGTCGGTTAAATAGGCAAACTAGTAGTATTTTTTCCGCTGATTACAATGGTGAAAATGGAACAAAAATCGAACATCGCGTTCACGAGTTATGTCAAAAAGTTCAATTTTTTCAAATGGGACATTCAGTATACAATATTCTCAATCGATAGGAAATTTAATTCTGAACAGAATTTGTCCTATGACCTTTTATCCTAAAGTCAAAGATGACAAGGTTATTGATGATTTTTCAAGTTTGTCGATGTGGCTGTGTTAGTTGTCGTAACTTTACCTTACCGGAAAGTATAAAGTAAGAGGAATATCCATGATGTGAAATAGTATCGTTTATTTTAAATTATTCTATAAACTTAAATTACTATGTATAAACTAAAAAAAAAAAAAAACAACAAAATTAAATTAGATGCTCAAAAATATCACCCTCTTGCTCCAGGCTTTTTTGAGCCCGCTTATAAACGCTCCTAGTAGCCTTGGCAATGATTCTACCATCAATAGTAGTATTGATAGTATCAATTATGCGTTGCTGGAGATTCTCAAGATTATCATACCGCCTTTCGTACACCACATTCTTCAAATATCCCCAAAAGAAAAGATCCATAGGCGTTATGTCTGGTGATCGAAGAGGCATACGGACAGGGCCCTTGGTTGGTAAATATCTGTCATCAAAAAAGGCTTATAATATCTCCTGGTACTAGCGTCTGTGTAGGTCTGTATCTGTACGGCACAAACTTATGCTTTTTTAGAATGTTGTGAATAGTTCCCAAACATAATACACTTTCTTGCAGCAAAATCGGTAATTGAATTATTAGGCTGAGCTTCAAAGCTACGACGTCAATTTCAATTGCTTCATTTATTATGAATTGTTTCTTGGTTCTAGTTTTCTTAAAGACATTTTGATTTGATCTAAACTTACGATACAAAATCAGAAAGTACCTTCGACCTGGGAAGTTACGCATAGGACACAAAGCACAATAATGTTCACTAGCTTGGTGGCTATTTTTTTGGCAAACGATGTATCATTCCATCATATCACATTTTTCTGAATGCGTAAAAGTCATATTTCCTCAAAAAACACATACTGTAATTTTTTTCACTAGCACAACCTCAATTTGACATTTGATGGTGACATTTATAAAACATACGAATTTTGTTTATGAAATAACAGCCACCTCGACAAACTTAAAAAATCATCAATAACCTTGTCATCTTTGACTTTAGGATAAAAGGTCATAGGAAAAATTCTGTTCAGAATTAAATTTCCTATTGATTTATAGTATTGTATACTGACTGTCCCATTTGAAAAAATAGAACTTTTTGACATAACTCATATTCGATTTTTTGTTCCATTTTCACCATTATAATCAGCGGAAAAAATACTACTAGTTTGACTATTTAACAGACTTTGTGGCTAGTATAATAACGAACTTAGCAATAGTGCCGACTTAAGTTTGAAAACCCTGTATATATACATATATAAATCCTATATATGTACATATACATATATAAATGATATATTAATAAACATTTTTTCATTCAAACTAAATGTTAGATATTCATCGCAACTATCGTCAGTCCCCCCTAAGAAAAAGAAATAAGTTATATCCTGACTTCCCTTTGAAATATTTTGCAGATCTGATTTAATCTATTTCGGTCGGAACAATTTATGTGCAAGTTCCAGCAATACTTCGTCTTACCCCAAATAATTCATATCCATAAAGTTCAAACTAGATATACGACCCTGGTAGGCTGGAATTAGAGTGTAGATTGATAGATTTGCGTGAAATGACTCCGAACCCCAGCAACACTAGATTTTATTGTATGGTTCGTAAAGCTTCTGATAAAGCGCAAGCAATTTTAGATATTGGACTGCGGCGTGTTTTCGGACAACTTCCATCGATGATAAGTAAGATACAGGCCTAATAAATCTTTCGGGGAAGTTGAAATATTTGTTTTTCTCGTATATCATGCATGTATTGTGAACAATAGGATTTCGAGGGCTAGTTTCAGAATACCATACTGAAGTAACGTATGTCCTAAAAGTTCTGGCACAAAATATTTAAGAGCAGTTTTTTTTTTAATGAACAGATTTATTGAAACTTAACTTAAACTATCAAATTATGCGAAGCGGCCCATACTCCTCTACCAGACGCAACTTTCTTCGGATGTCTCTCATGAGGCCCTGGACGGAATTCAAGTCAATTTCTCTCAATTTTTCAAAAATTCGACGTCTTAGTTGCTGTTCGTTTTCGGCTTCCCAGCCTCTGTCATACACTTTCCTCGACAATAAAGCCCAAAAATCCTCTATTGGGCGAGCCTGAGGCAAGTTAGGAGGATTAGCGTTTTTAGGAACAAAAGGTATGCGGTGTTGACGAAGCCAGTTTTGGGTATCTCTAGAGTAATGACACGATGCTAAGTCTGGCCAAAACATGATATCATCCTCAGTATGATGTTCTTGGACAAACTGGAGCAATTTGGAAAGACAGTTCTCAGTATACCCCTGACTGTTCAAAGTTTCGCCTCTCACTCTTCCCACAAAAGGTCGGGATATGCCCCTGTTAGAAATTGCGCACCAGACAAGGATTTTATCGGCAAATTTTGCTTTAGTCTTAAACTTTACATTGTCAGGGCATTCCTCTATGTTATTTGTATAAAACCCATCATTTCCTTTCATTTCGGAGTTAGCCAAAGTGAAATACTTTTCGTCGTCTAAAATAATGCTCTTGCCATCGGCAAAGTAGACCCGTCTCAGTTGACGGCAGCATCTTGGTATACGTAGAAGCTGCCCTTGAGTGTATTTGGGGCACTTACGTCTTTTTCGATATTTCAGACCATTCCTCTTCAATGTCAACGATACCGCACTCTTAGAAGTGTCATATTGACGAGCCAGTCTCCTTGATGACAACCCAACTTGGTTTCTTGCTCTTCTTACCAACCGCTCTTCCCTCTGTGCAGTAAATCCTCGTGGTCTTCCACTTTTTGGAAGGTTCAAACAAGGTATTCCCTGCTCGCACTCCGCTATTGTTCGATAAATGGTTCTGCAAGAAATATTTTCATTCTCGAATATTCGAAATATTTCAGCTTTGGGTACCCGCCCAACTAAGTTATAGATACTTTTTCTTATTTCTAATTTATACGACATTTGAAAGCATAAACTTCAAAATAAATAACCCTCGACTGACAGTCAACAAAGTAAAAAATCTTTTGTTACCAAAGGCGACTTGATATTATTTCATTATTGTTAAGATTTAAGTTCATGAATTTTATGCCAAAACTTTGAGGACATACGTTATGTACATATGTACATATTTAAAAATAATTAATTAATGATAAAATGTTCATTTTACATTCAATATCACAGGCTAACAGTAAATTTTAAAATGGTCGTTACAAGATTTATCATTTTTTACATATTTTTAGGAAACATATGCGTGGGTTAGATAACCACAACCCTAGTACTGAGTGGAAAAAGTTTGTGTGGAAAACGAAATGTTTAAAGCGAGTCGACTATACAGGGTGAGTTTTTCCCAAACACTACATTTTATTGGCACCATGAAGAGATAACTGTTTTAAATAATAACTTTTAAATGCCAGTAAAGCTATATCATACATTTTTGAAATCAGTAGAGAGTTCGTGTAAAAAATAAGAAAAAAGTACTTTGTTATAAAAAGGTTTTTTTTCTGTCTCGTGCAATAAAATCTATAGATTGTTGTCAATATACATAGAAACACAAACTCTGTACTTACTTAGTAATTCACATTTTCAAGTACTCTCTACAGGGTGGTCCTCCGGGAACTGCATCGATCGATTATGGGAAAACTATAATTTGTAAAAATCTGAAAATTTGGTGACATACTAAGGTCGATGACATGGGGACATACGCCTAAAATATTTTCACGTTAATCGCACTTCCGGTTATACATTTCTTACTCCTATCTCAAAATGTTGAGGGTGTATTGACTTTTTTGAGGTTGGATTCGAATTTAGCGTCGAAAAATACGTTGGGATACTAAGGTCAATATCCAGGATCGTGATTTTTTTTGTGTAGCTGTGTAATTCAGTGAATATGCTTTGTTTTTAAAGTAAGCTTATGTTACGGAAACTAAGCAAATGCGTACTCTTGAACAAGTGTCGTCTCAAGAGTGGGCACATATTTAACTCAACAGTTGGAAGAAAACATACCATCTAAGAAAAAAACATTTCTTTAATAAAATAAATAGTATTGTCATGTAGGCCTAATTGCTACGGTTTCGCAAACAGAATTTCTGATACTGAGGTCGATCCCAGAGGATTCGGTGTGGACCCAAAGTTGGCAAGACTGGCATTTGATCCACTTTTCACGATCACTATTACAGTATAGACAAGCTGAATCATCTTCATCGTAACATTTTCTTCGTCGTCGTAACATTCTTCTGTAGCTTCGTCTTTTACAGCGAAATTCAATTTTTTCACCGATGTCCTTTGTGTTTTGTTCGATCTTCTATATTCGAGAGCTTTTGTGAAAGAAGTGGATATCATTACTGTTAGTGATTTGGATTTGTTTCCTCTTTTCTTTCGTATATATCCTTTAAGGCTAGGATGGAGATCTTTTGGTGATATGAGAGAAGATGAAGACGCTGGTCCAGGCTCATTTCCTATAATAGTTTTTAAAGTTGCTGCAATCGAGTGTATTTTATAGCTCAATGCGTTCTTTGGAGCAGTTTACTACCTTATTTTTCTTTATAGTGCACAGAGGCATTATTCCAAATGAAACCTAGTAAACAAAAAATTGTTTCGACCAGTTAAGAGGGGGTGCCCCTATACCTTCCTAGGCTACGCCCATGATAACGATTAAATTGTCAAGCAAGTAACGAATAATTTGGCTAGTGGTTTCCTTTTTCCATAGTGATAGGTTTCTACAGACCGCGTGCAGTGAGTATCATCTTTCACGCTTTTTTTTCCAATTTCACTGTTCAGTCTCTTGTGCGAGTGATTTTTAATTTAGCCAGTGTAGGACCTTCTTTGCTGAAAAACTCGTTACTACAAGTACGTCCATTTTGAATAAAGGAAAGGGAGGCAACAAACGAATTACGTTTAGCGGTGCATCAATCCGACACACTACAAGATACATTAAAGGTAAACTATTTCTCTAATTATTTTTTTCAGTTTACTATAAAAAGGTAAATAACAATTGCAGTGAAGATATATACCGTGTGTCCGAAAAATCTAGAAAATTGAAGCTTAAATACGTATTAAATACGTATTGAATACGTATTTTACAATCCAAATTATTCAATCAAAAGTATATTTCTCGAGATATTCTACGTTTTCAAGACGTTCTTACCGCTCTTTGATTTTAATGGATTGTATCTCCATCTCTGAAAAATAAGTCATTTACTCTAGGTTATACCAGCCTGTTTTTTCTTTCAGAAAAATCAAAATCTGCGATAAAAATGGGGTTTACAGATATAGTTTATAATTATTTGTAAAGTTGTGTACATACATATAGTACACTAAAAATATCTTTGCCCGCGAACTGCGCCTAACAAACATAGTACGATTATATCCGAGATATATAAGAGATACAAACAAACAAACAATAATCAGACTATACTTCTCTAAGCGTTCACGGCTGCAGCTACAAAAGAAATGAGCACAATTTCAAGTTTTGTCTACTGAGGCCAAGGGCAAAGCTACTGTTGGTGCACTGTAGGTACAACATTTTCAAGATTTTTCGATAAAAAAAAGGGTAAACTGCTTATTGGCCGCAAATCGGTGATTTAAAATTTTAGGAAGGGGTCGTATTGCTGGATTGCTGCCTCTTTCCACGAATTTAAAAAATAACCAGTTTCCATACACAAGTACCATAAGTGTAATATACAAGCCTTTTGAAAGTTGCCATACTTTATTATGAAAGTATTTTACACTACTCAACATATCGCGGAGGTTGTACAACAGCGCCAGCTATCACGGGACTACTGCCAATAAATACGAGTTGAGGCGACCCCCATCACATGCTAAGCGAGTTGCCTATGTGTTGCGTTGTCACATGCCAACTTTACTAGTAGCAAATGATTGACAAAAAATGCGATAAATAAGTACGTTTTTCTACAGTGTTTTGAATTGATGTTTCCTTTAAGTTTAAGGCAGGACCGGATATATTCTATATTCGAAATTCGAAATTAGTAAGATTTCTTTTTTTTGACTTTGAAGACCTTTTTTTGACTTTTTTGAATAACGGTATTTAGAAAAAATGCTTAAATGCTTGTTTTAAATACTTCTAAACACTGTTACAAAATATGACTCAACTTAGGAATCACCCTGTACTGTATATTTGCCATTGGTAGACAAAAATCCCCTCCCCCTCCCCCTCCCCCGCCTCGTATATTTTGAAGTTATACTTAGACTAATGAAATTTAAAGAGTGAAAATAAACAGATGTAGGCTTCTCTACTAGTGGTAACAGGTGACGTAATCGTCATAGATGACGTCACAGGACCACTGTGCTTAATAGCTTTAAATGAAACCCTATGGCAAGAGACACCTCGTTTGAAAGGTATTTAAAAGACACATTCACTCATACTCATATTGGATTTAGGGTAGTTTTGATGGATTAAATAAATAAAAACTATGCATTTTTCAGGATAAAAATAAACATTATTTATAAACTAGTCGTGCAGAAATCATGCAGGTTAGTAAAATTTTACAGGGATGTTCTAGATCAGATTGATACACGCCATCTATATAATAACGGTGTATATAATATCTATTTTTTATTATTATTATTATTTTAATAACTTTCACCGTACCTACCACACAGGCGAGTGCGCAGAAATAAATTCGACTAATAATTAATTTCAATAACATGAGTAAATAAAATTCCCGTTTTTTTGAACCACGATCGACCCGTTACACATTTTCTACAGTGGATTTATATTATAAGGAGATAAATATGATGATGTCAACGCGAGAGGAACGGGAAGGCTTTCGAAACAGTGAGGGATGTTTTTACATAAGGGTCTCTACTTAACGATATTGTTAGGGTCGGTTTATTACATTAGCAATTCAACTCGTAATAATTATAGAGCCGTTAGGCCCAGCTATCATTCGAAATAAGAGAAACCACTATTCACTTGACGCTCAAAAGCTCTCCTCTAACACGTTCTGGCTGATGTCACTTCCTTCCTCGTTAGCGCTAGTGTTTAATTGTTTCATTGTTAAATATTTTCGTTACATATCTGAGTAAACGTAGATGGAATTCTAAATTAGTATGTATGTTTTACGCTTATTCTCTTATGTCAATAAAACTGATAAATAGGTATACATCCTTATTTATTTATTGATTTATTTATTTACTAGTACTTGTCCAACAGGCAGATCTAAATTAGAGGATATATTCAGGGAGCACTCTCAAGAGTAACCCAAACGATAAAAAAAACACATAATATGTATTAACTAATACGTAATACATAGTATACATATATACATAGTATACGTAATACATAGTATACTTACATATACATATGTAAAGTATAATAAAAATATCACGATAGGTTAAAAGGTCTAATGCAATATACTGGGTGAGTCTGTGATATATCACTCCTCCTTATCTCGGAAACGAGGAATGTGAAAAAACTTTGAACTTTTCTCGCTTGTCCCGTATTTAAAGAAATGATAGTTGTAGAAAGACAAATCAACCACCCTGTATTTATACAGTATAACCCCGATATTCCTAGCTAATGTTGGCTTGACTTAACTTGAATAACCGGAAATTCGGTTAACCAGATTTATTTCCAATTGTTTCTCAAAACATTAATATTATATAGACTTTCTTAAGCCGGGGTCAGACGATACAGGTAGCTGATATAAAAGTGGAAAATCTCGTGAACTACAGTAAAAACTCGATAAAAACAAACGATTGCAAAGGGTGATTCGGACTATCTATTTGTTGGGATTATCAAAAAGAAGTTATTTTTTATAACAAACAGAAATACATACATATTTTATAAATGACTTTTATTTCTTAAACAAAACAAGACCAAAAAATTATAAATCATCTTACAGTATTACCAGATCACAGTGCTGCCAATGTCAGATTTTCGTTGACAAAAGCGGTAGATCCGTAGATCCATCACTTAAAAAGTGGTAGATTTGAAATTGAAAAGGGTAGAACGATTACGGACGTTTTTTATGGTGTTTAACTAGAATGTATTTTAAAATGCATTCACACTTAGTTTCTTATAGAATAAGAAACTATTTTTTTTACTCAAATATTACATTTGTATGCATTTTAACCACAAAGAAGACGCAATAATTGCTTTCATATTCGACATTTTAAAACTGAACTATTATAAAAACTATTGGGCATACTAATGTCAATAGTATTATACTTTAATAAGCAGCACTTCTCATAATTTTCGTTAATAATGTTCCTAAATGTAACATACATACTGTGACATTTGTAAAAGTGACATTTGTGACAGCTGACATTTATTAAGTTTTATAGTTTATATATTAAGTCTATTTAGATTATACACTAGCTGTTAGTAAAGAATTGTATGGAATGTCATATTAAATATTCTAGATGTCAAATGAATTTTCTAGAAATGTAAAATCTATAAATATGGTGTGGTTGCTAGGAGAGTTAGTTAGTTATGTTTTGAATGTTACATGGTTAAGACCCACGAGTTGTAGATTGTTAAATAAACGTGTTTGAACAGAAAAGCGAGTAATTTGAAGTGAAATTCGTAACATTTTGGTGACAGCGGTGGGATATCGAAGAATTTGAAGAGGAAAATTGTATATGGTGAATACGAGATCAACAAGATACGACGAGGAAACGACGACGATGGATGTGAGTGAGATATTAAAATTTTTGCAACAAGGACGGCAGGAGGACGAACGACGACGACAAGAGGACCGTGAGGAGGCGGAGAGGCGTCATCAGGAAATTTGTGAGTCCCAACAAGTAATAAACACCAGGTTGAATGCATTTTCTGGGAGGATTGATGGCGTGGAACAGCAGATTGACCAGGTAGGCCAAAAAGTCAATAGAATTGAGAAGGAGTTTCAGGAGAATAGGGGAAGAAATCGAAAGAAGACTCGAAAGAAAATTAGAGGACACCAAACGGCAGGTACAAAAAGAAATACTGGAAAAGATAGAAGGGCTGGAGCACCAATTGCATCGTACTTCCATAACCGATTCAGGAGATTGTTCGACCTCACCAGCTACTCCGTTACAAAACTCAACCCTTATGCATGCTGAAAGGTCAGTACACAAAATGCTTAAGCCTCCCACGTACGATGGACAGTCATCATGGTCCATGTACCGCAGACAGTTTGAAGCTGCCGCAAAGGCCAACGGATGGACTCCACAAGAAATGGCTACTTCGCTGGTCATATCTCTCAGAGGTCAGGCACTAGAAATTTTACAGAGCATCCCGGAAGAGCAGCAAAACGATTACGACAGGATTGTAGGAGCATTAGAAATAAGGTATGGACACAAATATCTCCGTCAAGTTTACCAGTCCCAGATCAAGAGTAGACAGCAAAGAAGCAACGAGTCTCTTCAAGAATATGAAGCTGACATCGAACGCCTCATTCATTTGGCATACCCTCAAGCGCCCAAAGAATTTCTAGAACAAATTGGCATCCAAACTTTTATTGATGGACTAGTAGACACCGAAATGCAGCAAGCTTTGCGACTTGGGAGACACGCCACGATCAGTGATGCACTCATTGCTGCCCTGGAATTTAAAGCAGCTAAAGAAGCCTCGAGAAACTACAAACCTCTAGTAAGGCAAGTAAAATTTGAAGAATGCCAGTCACTTGAAGACACCATAAAGAAAATAATACGAGAGACATTAAATGAGAGGAGACTTTCAAACTCACCACCAAAGGAGACTAGGCGCTGCTACAACTGCGGGAAAATTGGACATCTACAGCGTTTTTGCAGAGCCAAGACAAGGTACCAGCCAAGATCTTATTCGCCAGATCGACAACCGGAACATAGGTCGAGATCCAGGAGCCCGAATGAAAGGAACTGGAGAGAAGAAAGCAGGACACCGACGAGTACGCAGGACAAGAATGGTCGCTTCCCTTCCCCAAAGCGAGAATCTCGTTGCAGATCACCACCGAGAGATTCGGAAAACGACAACTAGTCGATGCTAGGGGGCGTGTCGACTACTTATACTCAATGCCCCAAGATTTCTATCTCAGATAAAAGTAGCGATGCAGAGAGAGAACCAGGACGCGCAGGTGCGGGAGATGTCCGATCAGCACCTTTTTGTGGACAACATGATGAACGAGTCGGTGATATCAAGAAACAAGAACAGGTCCATTTGCGTGGACGTCATGGACAGACTGAAGGAGTTCTACCTGTACTTGATTCTTCGAAAGATACCTGCAATGAACTGTTAATGACAACAACCGTACAAGTCGAAGATGAATGGTCCTCGGAGGAAATGATGAAAAGCCAGAAGAAAGACAATGATCTGAGGTTAATCCGGAACTGGGTAAAGAATGGAGTTCGACCAACTTGGCAGGAAGTTTCCAGATATGGTACGACTATAAAGGGATACTGGGCTCAATGGAGTTCCCTTTGTCTTCGCGATGGCCTACTGCATCGGAAGTGGGAGAGCCCCGATGGAGTATCCGCAGTCTACCAGTTGGTCTTGCCTAAAGCAAGAATCCACCAAGTGTTGGAAGAACTGCACAACAGCCCAACCGGAGGACATTTTGGAGTAACCAGGACTTTGGCTCGAGTAAGGGACCGATTTTATTGGATAAACTGTCGCCGAGACGTCGAAGAATGGTGCAAGAGATGTGATCTGTGCTCTGCCAAAAAGGGACCAAAAACAAGAAGCCGTGGTAAAATGGTGCAGTACTTATCCGGAGCACCATTCGAGAGAGTAGCTGTGGACATTCTTGGACCATTACCTGTAACCGACCGTGGCAATAAGTACTTGATGGTGGTAATGGATTATTTCTCGAAATGGCCCGAAGCAGTACCTCTCCCAAATCAAGAAGCAGAAACTGTAGCCGAAGCGTTCATCGAGAATGTCATAGCTAGACATGGAGTGCCCCTCGAACTGCATTCCGATCAAGGAAGAAATTTCGAATCAGAGCTGTGGCAAGAAGTGATGAAAGCAATGGGCATCAAGAAAACCCGAACAACTGCGCTTCATCCCCAGTCGAATGGCATGGTTGAACGCCATAACAGGACCATATGCCACTACCTGTCTAAATTTGTGTCTGAAAATCAAAGGGACTGGGACAAATTGGTGCCTCTGTTCTTGCTGTCGTATCGAAGTTCCCAGCATGAGTCGACTACCTACACTCCGTCTATGCTGACCTCTGGAAGAGAAATGAAGTTGCCTACTGATCTCATACTTGGCCATCCAGTAGAAGAAAATCAGGAACGATCTTTGCCAGAATTTGTGGAGGACTTGCGAGAGAGAATGGACCGGATCCACCGATTTGCCAGGGAGAAGCTGAAAATTCACAGCGACAAAATGAAGCAGCGTCTCGACACTACATCAACAGAGACTGCATTTAAGCCTGGTGACGCAGTATGGTTGTACGCCCCAAAAAGGACAAAAGGAAAAAGTCCAAAGCTTCAGAGCAACTGGGAAGGCCCGTACACCATAATAAAGAAAATCAACGACCTGGTCTACCGCATCCAGCTGTCTCCAAGAAGCAAGGCGAAGGTGGTCCATCTGGAAAGGCTCGCGAAGTACACAGGACATAACCCACCCAATTGGTTCGTCGTCGAGGATCCACCGCCTAGGACTGAAGACAGTGTTATTCGGGACGAATAACCTTAAAGAGGGGAGCAATGTGACATTTGTAAAAGTGACATTTGTGACAGCTGACATTTATTAAGTTTTATAGTTTATATATTAAGTCTATTTAGATTATACACTAGCTGTTAGTAAAGAATTGTATGGAATGTCATATTAAATATTCTAGATGTCAAATGAATTTTCTAGAAATGTAAAATCTATAAATATGGTGTGGTTGCTAGGAGAGTTAGTTAGTTATGTTTTGAATGTTACATGGTTAAGACCCACGAGTTGTAGATTGTTAAATAAACGTGTTTGAACAGAAAAGCGAGTAATTTGAAGTGAAATTCGTAACAATACATATATACATACATACATAGTAGTTATTTTTTCGGATAACTCGTAAATAAAAGCGGTATGAATGTTATGGAATATATATGAATGAAATAACGGCATGAATGTTATGGAAATATTAGTTATGGTTACGATTTATGACACTAAAACTCAATTATTTTTAATGTAAAATTACTTGAAGGGAATTAATAGTGATCAGAAAATATTGAATGTACCTATTAAAAATTAATACTTACTATTAAATATTTATTTAAATCATTAAATATTCGTACAGAAGATATGAATTAGTATGTGTACGTATGTATATGTACTATAATCCGGTCTATCAAATAATTTATTCTAAATTACTCACAAGCCACCTATATAAATGCGTAGATATACAACCAACATTGCCACGCGGTTGAGTTAAAACCAGTGTTACGTTTACATACATATATGTACATATATGTATGTACAAACTGAACAAACTATGGCTTGGAGTGGAAAATTTTGAGGATGGCGAATTGTTGAGGAAGATTTTCCCCTTTTAAAAAAATCATAATAAACACGATTTTCAACGACAATAAAAACGAATTGAAATGTGAATTACATATTTAAAATTCTACAGCACTTAACAAATTTTGTAATGCAAATACGAAGGATGTACATGTGTGTAATTAGACTAATTAGTGGATCTCTACCATATATTCTAGGTACGGAGTAACTAGTAATTCCAATAAAGTGAAAACAAGTTGTTCAAATTTTAAAAATAACACGACGGTTATATTAGTTGTAGTATAGAAGTTGTATATGAGCTCATAAACAAGTGTGTTTAGATATCTAAGGTATTATTGCTTATAAATAACATATTAATAATAAAATATTGTTTATTCACCAAACAATTTACAAATACTTTTATAAGTCCTGCATATATGTAACTGGTAAATAAAGACAGATAATTCAATTTGTATACATATACAAATTATTCTTCCATCACTGAATAACTTGAGTATATTAAATATTTTCTGGCTATGAGTGACAAAAATGAAGAATTGAGAGAGATGCTAATTATTTCTAAGCTTCTAGATACGCGAGTTGCGGTCCTATCCTGATATTTGGCATAATGTATTATACGACTTATTGAGAATCAGTTACATCAGGGTTTTCATAACTAAATTCAACAGAAACATTTTCGGCATTTTACTCCTCGCATCTATCCAAGACATTTCTTAGCTACAAGACTTAATTTTAAAACGTTAAACCTTATATTTCTCAATAATTGAGACACTAGCTAGACTAGACTCCAACTAGGCGACTAGACTCAAACTAGCGCCCTCTAACAGCAAAGTCAAAATAAGCTTAAAAATCGTAATTCTCACACCAAAAAACGTTTGATTAATTTAATTTAATTAATCTGATTTTCTGATTTATACTCAGTTATTAAGAAATTTCAGAATAAAATTTAAGCTTTGAAGAAGATGTATCTATTAAACCAGCGACCTTGATATAGTGCATGTCTTTCTGACTCAACCTATACCTATATGTCTTATTATTTCTTTCACTTAGGTCTTACTGCCTCTCCTTTTTCTTGGTTGGCTACTAATTTTAGAATACACACGGTATACACACAGGGTGTCCCCGGATTTAGTTACATATAGGTGAAATGGACAAACAATTTAATTTTTCGACAAAAAGTCATTCTTCATAAAAAGTTTTGCTTGTCTTGAAACGTCCAGAAAGTTTGTTATTTGTTCAATTTAACATACAGGGTGTTCAAAAATTGCAAAATTTAACTAATAAAGAAGAGTAAAGTACCTTAAATATTAACGCTATGTAATAAACTTAATAATCAAATATGAAAGCATGGCCTACTAGTCAATATTATGGCCTACTACTTCAAGTATTTTGAAGAGATTCCGAAATTTTTATCATTGTTATACTTTTGAAGTATAGCCATTTTCCTTTAAAAAATATGTTTACTGAAGGCGCAAACATAATAAGAAATAAACCCCAAAAATATTATTTAAACATTTATTTTGAAGAAACAGCACGTCCAGATAATATTTAGTCAATCAACACTGTAGTTAATAGGTTGGTTTTACTCTATTTCTTTTCAAAGTCCCTAATTAGAATATTTGAAATTCCAGTAAACCACCAATAAGGGCATTATTATTGTTTGACATTGTGTTTGACAAAGCGCTTGAAATTTCAATTATTGATTTTTAATTCCAAATAATGTTTACTTAGTACGAAAATTTGATTTAACTGGTGATGCGGAAAAAATCAAAAAAGGTCCATGATGACGATGATGCAGCCACAATTCTAGTTTTAAATTCAGTCGAAGAAAATCCAAAACTATCACTAAGAAAGAGATCTGCACAAATTGATATTATCAAGACACACATTCAAAGGATTTTGGCCGAAAATAAGTTTAAAGCTTTCAAACCGAAAATAATACACACGTTGCAAGTTGGTGATAATGCACGTCGATTGGATTTCTGTTTAAAAATAGGAGCAAGCCTGTAGATATGTATGCATTTTCACAAGAGTATAATTTTTCCCGATGAAAACACTTTTTCTACCAATGCAATGGAGTGGTATCGTCGCAGAATTGTCATTTTTGGGCACAAGAAAATTCGTCTTTTTCAGTTACTTCTAGAAGTCAAAATTTCAAAAAAAGTGAATGTTTGGTATACAATTACTTTCAATCGAATAATTGGTCCGTATTGTTTTAAAGAAAATTTAATTCAAAAGTCATACTTGGAGATGCTAAATACATTTTTTAGGCCAGCATTAGACGAAGAGAATTTAGAATATAGAAAAAAAGCGTATTTCCAACAGGACGGGTGCCCCGCCCATTCAACAATTCAGGTCCGCAGTTCGCTTAACAAACAATTTGGAGAGAAGTGGATCGGAAGATATGGACCTATTTGTTGGCCAGCAAGGTCCCCTGACTTGTCGCCACTTGACTTTTTCCTTTGGGGATTTTTGAAGGAAATAGTTTATAGACAGCCCATAGAACACAATATTGATTTACTCAAGACTCGGATCATTCAAGCAATGGCCCAAGTAAATCAAGAAATGATCCACTCAACATAGACATCTTTTAGAACGAGAGTGGAGAGGTGTGTTGACCTTGGAGGCCTGCATGTAGAATATTTATGGTGCGTGATTAATCATTTTGCTGTTTTTTCAAAATGATTGTTGAATTATTAAATCATAATTTCTTCAAAATAAGTGTTTAAATAATATATATATATATATATAATAATAGCGTTAATATTTAAGGTACTTTACTCTTCATTATTATTTAATTTTTGCTATTTTTGATCATCCTATCCTGTATGTTAAATCGAACAAAAAAACAAACTTTCTGGACGTTTCAAGACAAGCAAAACTTTTTATGAAGAATGACTTTTTGTCGAAAAAGTTCGTAAATGTCGTAAATTTTTTGTCCATTTCACCTATAGGTAACTCAATCCGGGGACACCCTGTATATTATATGTGTGTGCCCTGTATATGTAAATATGTATGAATCCAATGTATGAATGCAATGTATCTCCATTAAATATGAATACGTACAACTTAACTCAGTTGTGGTGTACCAACGAGCAATAGTGAACCTACAAAGAATACAAGTACACGATGTTCCTACATGCATAATGTAGGGTAGGTACCTACTTACTTAGCTCCATCAGTTCATATACCTAACAAGTACTAACACAGCTGGTAATTAGACTTATCAAAGTATATGTATATTTATGTTTTTAGATTTACGTAGATAGGTATTTAAAGAAAAAATAATATAGGTATAATATTTACGGGTATAGAATTACCTACATACATATGTAGGACATATGCACATATGTATGTACAAACACACATGTACGTAAATGAGTCGGCACATTAATAGTAAGGAATTAGTCTAAGATACCTAGGTGTTTTAATTCAATGTAAACACTTTGTATACTTTTATTCATAAATATTTCTGCAACTTAATTAGTAGGTGTGTAAAATACCATTGAGCCCACAGTAGTAAGTAATAATTACGTTGGCGGTGAAAAAAGCGGCATAATAGGTACATACATAAACATACATAAACATACATAAACATAAACGTGTACGAATATGAAAGAAAATTAAGTTTTCTCTGGCCATACAAAATTGTTAATATTAGGTACATTTACAATTACCTATGTATGCATTTAACATTGTGTTTACATTCCCGTATAAACTTTGATATACAGAATGCATTCATTGATAAATCAGTGATGCCTAATATGGGAGTGATACAAATCAATCCTACGAAATCGAATTGATTCATTACCTCGAATGCCTACATATGTAGGTAATGTAGGTATGTACCTACTTATTAATGCAGTCACCTTAAAATAGAAAGTGAGCGTTACTACTCATTTATAGTGTTTACAAATAATTAATTCAATAGAATCTATACAAGTAGTAGATTATATTTAACGTTAGATATAAAATTGAAATATTTGTCGTACAACATAAATTTAAAATATTTGTAATTTTCACCTGAACGCCACTGCTTGTCATTGATTCCCCGTATTTTCTCGAGAGGGCGCCACCTCTGCAATCAGTTGAGATCTAACTAAAGCTGGGCGTGTAAGTTTTGCAAACGCGATTATTTAGTGTGTGTTTTTATAGATATGTAAAAATTGGACAATTAGATAAGGTAATGTACCATTTTTATATATACCAAGTTTCATTGTGTACAAGCTGTACCACATAAAATTAACCATTAAACGAGATACAGACGTTTGAAATATCATCTGTTTTGATATGTGCCATTAAAGGGTTAAAAATATCTGCAATGTAGGTTTACTTCCTTGTTATCAAAAACATTTATAGTATTTCTCGCCTACATTAAGTGGTCTTTGATTGCATTTAAAAACAAAACTTAAAGATTAATTTGTTAATGTAAATAAAAGTATCTATTTTTGACAGATACGTACAATCAGTGCAATTAAATGATGGAAAGCGGAAGAATACTCATATTTTACGAACCACTTTTACTGAGTTTAATAAAAAGGCTTCTACATTACGGACGGTAGTATAATTTCAGTTTAAAATAGGATATTACTGATATTTCTTAAGCTAATCAATATTTCTGACGTTGGCTTTATTTATATTCTTGCCTGGCGCACCAAGGCCTGTCTGATTTGGTGCTTTAACTTCAACAGAGGCGTTTCTAAAGGGCTTTATGCGTGGATATATGTATGTATCTGTTATTTTTCTGTAAATCTAGGTGGCTCTTATTAAATATAGTTAAACATTTATTCAAATTACGCTATAACGGATATACACTTCCTGAGGAATAGGAAAACCACGCGAAAATTGATAAGGCTTGTTAAATTTCGACTTTTATGTTAAATAATAATTATGCTATAAAATATTATGTATTTTTAATTAGTACCATTGTAAATGAATTGATTACATTCACTTATTAATAACGTTTACAATGCAATTGTAAAAATAACTACGTGTTTGTTTGACATTTTTTTTTGTTTTGGGTTTTTCATTTAGACAATAATTTGTGAAAATAGAAGGAAAGAACCATAATATACGACGCACAGTGGGGCCAATAATCAACTTAAGCGGACAAAATTCATATATTTTTACATAGTGGCAAATAAACCAAGCAAAACACGTTGGTACCTAAGGTATTTTGAGGGCACTGAATCAGTTTCTGGGGGTGATATTGTTACAGGAGTTACATAGGTGGATCGGGGTCAGTGTTCGGGGTAGGGATTCTATCTTATATGTAGGTACCTATGTACTTAAATTTTTCGCCAGTGTTTACCCTGAAGACAAAATGCATTAAATTAAATTCTGATTTTCCTTAGTCTTTATCTACAAGTCAACACTTCATACCTTTATAAATGCATAAATGTATAATATTGGATTAACGTTTGATAAGTTTTAACATATTTACGTAATATGTTGCAAGTTTGATTAGTGATACCTACTAATCTTTCGATAAATTATTTTTTGAAAAATTTTCTCACAAAAATCCAGAAGATTTACTCGCAAAATCCAAGTCACCAAGTGTACATATCTAATTGCAAATAATGTAATTACAAATGTTTTCATTCATATTTAAATGTATGTAAATTACTAGTATCTAGATGACAGGGAGTCTTTTTTATTCTGTATAGTAGAAAGTATATGTATTATTTTATCTGTTTTAAATATTTGTTAGACACCTTATTGTGTTTAGCAATATGAATATATACAATAAAAGAATGTGCATTTTATTAACAAGGAAACTATTAAAATGATATTTCCAATTTGAAAACGGTAACCAATAATATTTTATCATAAACTTCTCGTCAAAATTAGCGTAACACGTTTTAGATCAGCGCCATTTGCGTTCTATTCGGGCTAGAATCCTGCGCTTTTTAAATTTTGGTAGCTTATAGGGTTGATTTTAAGGTCATATATCGACAGATATTGTGTTATTTTAATAAGATGCCTAGATCTTTAATTGTAGTGTCTACAGAAATACATTTTACTTCACTCTAAGGCATTTTTCGATTATGATCATGTGGATATATAAGTTTCTGAGGATGTATAACTTTCTAAATACATACACAATTTATAATATTTCATAGTTAACTAATGTAAAAAAAAACAAACCTGATAAATTTTCAATTTATTCCTAAAACAGCTATTTAAAAGTATATTAAAAAAATACTGGGTGCTCCATTTAAAAACATATTTATGTCACATCTCGAAAACGGGTTATACATTTGTTTTTGTATCTCCAAAAAATTCCGCGTAGGTGTCGCGGAAAAAACGTAAGTGTCGTACTTAAGTACTATATTTATTATAACGTAGAAATAATTATGCGAAAGTAAAATCTGTTTGAAAGTTCGAATTGAGTATTGATTACGTCAACTTCGTAATATAGTCCAATTGATGAAAACACCACCTTGCATTAATTAGGGCAAATTTTTTTTTTTCTAGAACTGTTTGGTATAAGGTAGGATGTGTGAAACTAAGTTTTCGACCTCGAAATCCGGGGGAGAACTTTTGGCTGGCGAAAAACCACGAAATTTTCGCATTTTTTTTTTTTAGTTTTTTGCTTATATCTCCTAAACGACTCATGTTCTGTAGCATAATTATTTTAGGAGATATTAGCAAAAAACTAAAAAAAGTGCGAAAATTTCGTTGTTTTTCGCCTGCCAAAAGTTCTCCCTCCGGCTTTCGAGGTCGAAAACTCAGTTTCATACTTCTCATCTTATACCAAACAGTCCTAGAGAAAAAAATCATTTGCCCTAATTAACCAATTAACGCCCAAACGGACACAATTTTTCGTCCTTTTTTGGAGCGTCAATCTCGAAGGGAAATTAATGAATTCACTCAATAAAAACCACTTATCCTAATGTTTTCGGATGTGATCTTTCGATTTCAGAATTGTGATTAAATGCTCTAGAAAACAAATATGGGTGTCTTTATGGAGAAAAGTACTGAAAATTTGGGGATTATTTTTATAATTTTTTTTAGTCCAAAAAGTACTCTAACCTACTCCGGATTGTGGAGGGAATAGTTGGAGTTGATGATAGGATTTTTTTTGCCGACCTCAACTGACTAATCTTTTCAAAATGGCGGACATTGCATAAAATCTCATGAAATATGAATTTTTCTCTAGTATTAACGAGAAAATAATGTTATTGTGAGTTTTTCTTGATCCACAGTCATTTTCCTCAATCAAATCAAAACTACAGAATATATTTGACTAAATTTTCAATTTTCAATGATGGCGGATTCAAAATGGCGACCGGATTTCTCAAGAAATGGCGCGTTTTTCATTATAAAAAGTAAACAGGAGTTTGTAATTATACTTTTCTTATGTCATTTCATGTTTTAGTAACATTTTGAGTTATTCCTGGTGAAAAAAAGTCTGAAATCCAAAATGGCGGATTCAATATGGCGGGCATCATTCTTGAAAATTCAAAATTTGAAAACAGAAAAATTACAGTCATATTTTACGTAGAATTCTGATGGAAAAAGTCCTCGCAATCTTTTTCATAAAAGTGCGTTCTATCTGAGTAAAAAAATATTTGTCATTCTAACCTCAAAACGAGGTTTTTTCCGGTGTTGATGTTCTCATGATGAAATCATAAGAATTATATATTATGCACTTAGGGATGCTCGGGCGCAAACCACTCGCCGGAAGTACACAGCCTACTTGTTTCTCGTGGTGCATATACGATTTTTGCTCACACCCACCAAAAAGTGCGTTCTACGTACTATCCTTTGAATGCGAGGAAGTTCCGGAAAAAATTCGTCAATGCGTCCGAATTCAAAATATATATTTTCTATTTATATGCGGATAAGTTCCGATAAAAAAAATTCTTCAATGCGCCTACATCCGTAAGTGCATAATATAAACCACCCCCCCCCACACAGGGGGGGCCGGGGGGGGGGGCGGGGGGGGGGAGGGGGCGCCCGCGGGGGGGGGGGGGGGGGGGGGGGGGGGGGGGGGGGGGGGGGGGGGGGGGGGGGGGGGGGGGGGGGGGGGGGGGGGGGGGGGGGGGGGGGGGGGGGGGGGGGGGGGGGGGGGGGGGGGGGGGGGGGGGGGGGGGGGGGGGGGGGGGGGGGGGGGGGGGGAGGAAGGGGGGAAAAAAAAAAGGGGGGGAGGGGGGGGGGGGGGGGGGGGGGGGGGGGGGGGGGGGGGGGGGGGGGGGGGGGGGGGGGGGGGGGGGGGGGGGGGGGGGGGGGGGGGGGGGGGGGGGGGGGGGGGGGGGGGGGGGGGGGGGGGGGGGGGGGGGGGGGGGGGGGGGGGGGGGGGGGGGGGAGGGGGGGGGGGGGGGGGGGGGGGGGGGGGGGGAAGGGGGGGGGGGGGGGGGGGGGGGGGGGGGGAGAAAAGGGGGGGGGGGGGGGGGGGGGGGGGGGGAGGGGGGAAAAGGGGGGGGGGGGGGGGGGGGGGGGGGGGGGGGGGGGGGGGGGGGGGGGGGGGGGGGGGGGGGGGGGGGGGGGGGGGGGGGGGGGGGGGGGGGGGGGGGGGGGGGGGGGGGGGGGGGGGGGGGGGGGGGGGGGGGGGGGGGGGGGGGGGGGGGGGGGGGGGGGGGGGGGGGGGGGGGGGTGGGGGGGGGGGGGGGGGGGGGGGGGGGGGGGGGGGGGGGGGGGGGGGGGGGGGGGGGGGGGGGGGGGGGGGGGGGGGGGGGGGGGGGGGGGGGGGGGGGGAGGGGCGGGGGGGGGGGGGGGGGGGGGGGGAGGGGGGGGGGGGGGGGCGGGCACAAGGACACAAAAAAAACAAAAAAAAAAAAAAAAAAAAAAAAAAGGGGGGGGGGGGGGGGGGGGGAGAAAGGGGGGGAAAAAAAAAAAAAAAAAAAAAAAAAAAGGGGGAAAAAAGGGGAGAAAAAGAGAAAAGAAGGAAGGACCGAAAAAAAAAAAAAAAAAAAAAAAGAAAAAAGGGCCAGCATTTTTTTTTAAAAGAGGGGGGGGGGGGGGGAAAAAAAAAAAGCTTGGGGGGGGGAAGAGAAAGGGGAGAGGAGGGGGGGGGGGGAGGTGGGGGGGTTTTTTTAAAAATTTTTTTTTTTTTTGGAAAAAAAAAAAAAAATTTTTAAGGGGGTGGGAAAAAAAAGGGGAAAAAAAAACAATTGGGCCCCACCAATTTAAAAGCGGCGGGGGGTTTGGGGGGAGGCTTTGCGGAAAAATTTTTTATAAAATTTTTGGGGGGAAAAAAAGCCCCCCCCGTCCGTTTGGTTTGTGGCGTTAGGTTTCCTAATTCTCATGATTTCATCATGAAAACCTCAACACCGGAAAAAGATCTCGTTTTGAGGTTAGAATGACAAAAAAAATTTTTACTCAGATAGAACGCATTTTTATGAAAAAGATTGAGAGGACACTTTCCATCAGAATTTTACGTAAAATATGACTGTAATTTTTCCGTTTTCAAATTTTGAATTTTCAAGAATGATGTCCGCCATCTTGGATTTCATACTTTTTTCACCAGGAATAACTCAAAATGTTACTAAAACATGATATGGCATAGGAAAAGTATAATTACTAATTACAAACTCCTATTTACTTATTATTATGAAAAACGCGCCATTTCTTGAGAAATCCGGCCGCCATTTTGAATCCGCCATCTTTGAAAATTGAAAATTTAGTCAGATATATTCTGTAGTATTGTATTGATTGAAGAAAATGACTATGGATCAAGAAAACTCACAATAACATTATTTTCTCGTTAATACTAGAGAAAAATTCATATTTCGTGAGTTTTTATGCAATATCCGCCATTTTGAAAAGATTAGAGTCAGTTGAGGTCGGCAAAAAAATCCTATCATCAACTCCAACTATTGCCTCCACCTCCCTCCACAATCCGGAGTAGGTTAGAGTACTTTTTGGACTAAAAAAAAATTATATAAAAAAAATAATCCCCAAATTTTCAGTACTTTTCTCCATAAAGTCAGCCATTTTTTTTTCTAGAGCATGTAATCACAATTCTGAAATTCTTTCAATCCGGAAATCGAAAGATCACATCCGAAAACATTAGGATAAGTGGTTTTTATTGAATGAATTCATTAATTTCCCTTCGAGATTGACGCTCCAAAAAGGACGAAAAATTGTGTCCGTTTGGGCGTTAATGGGTTAATGCAAGCTGAACCTTTCTGAGGCTACGCATCAACTGGGCTAATACGTCAACCGCGTAATACGTACGCGCCAAAAGAGCAAATAGAAGTTGTAGATAATCAGCAAATAGAAATTGTGATCCTATGATACTGAAATTGAATGCCGGTATACGACATGCGCCCGCCTAGATAAAATATTAATGCCCTCTGTAAATAAATGGGGTGTTAATTCATGATCCTTTCCAGAAAAGACCTGTCAATATTAATAGATCAATAATAATTATAAACTGCTATAACGGAACTGTATTACGAAATTCTGTAAGCCAATATTGTTATTTATAAACCTATTTCCTAGTTATATATAAAATGCTTATACAGACTGCGTCTATTGATGTTAACAGATAGTAAAATAGTAAGTAGGTATGGTTGTGCCCATTATTGGATGGTGGCTTCTGTGACGCTCACTTTCTACAGAGTGGGCGTGGCCGACATTACGTCACATATGCCACTCTTTCAATAAGAACATAACCACAACTACTCACTATTTTACTACTTGTCTGTTGACATAAACGGACACAGTCTGTATATCTTGTCAATAAGAGAGAATACAAGAACATTGCCAAAACACCAGACAGAACCTAATAAGTAATATGTAACTGGATCATTCAAGCCAGTTTTGTATCCCTACCGAAAAAAAATATATTTGAAAAACTATAGATATACACATACACCATTGACAAAGTCAAATGCTTCACTATTTGCCAACGGTGTATACCTATGGCGATCAAATAAAGAGTAACATAATTACTATACATAATGTACCTTATTACCTACATATAATTAAAACCAAAATGGGACCAAAACATTGGTATCGAGGAAAAATAGTCCGTAAAGTTGTTCAATTAATATGTTATTGGAAACAAAATTGTGAAATTATTAAAATGTCACATAATAAGGTTAATCTCACTTTCTTAAAAATTCACACAAATCACTTGGGTACGTAGGATGTGAAAGTTGAATATAAACGTTTATAATTTGGATATATCTAAATTAATTGTACAGGTTTTACCTGTGTTGAATATGCGTTTTGCTAGTGCATTTACAATTACATGCAACATTACCTTCGTCAACGCCGACCATCATAATTTTAATGATAAAACAGGTACACGTCAATAATATACGCTAATTAAAATAGGCGCGTAAGCGATAGTAGGGCAAAAATAAGATTATCTTACGAAATATTGTAAAACAATGAGTTTTAATGTCATTAGAATCTACCAAGAGGCATGAGGTCTATTGTGAAGGTCTTAATAAACATGCGTCTTAGTAAACAAGCATTCGGTATAAACAAACATACGATAAAAAGGTGCAACAGCGTAACTTTTTTATAAAATTATTCTTATTTGTGGACCAAGAAGATATAATTTTTATTAAAAAAAGTAATATTACATACATATATAATAAGTATAATTGTAATTGTAACATGATAGGTAGAAGTGGATGAAGTAGAAGTGAAAAATATAAGAATGTAATGTAAGAAATATAAATGTAATATTTTAAATGAGTTTTGAATAGGGGTAAGCATTTAAAATTGGTCAAATAATCATTTTTAACATTAATTTTAATAATTACACAGCCGACGGAACTCCTACTCTTAGAGGAGTAGGAGTACTTCGTACAATAGACAAAACTAAAATAAATAAAGTACTATGCCCAGTTTGGACCACAACGGAGACATAATGATTTATTCATACATATATCAGTGATTGGGGGGACACTATCGGTGTCTAAAAAGAAAGGATTCACTTGGGTCTATTGGGTGCATGGGAAAGAAAGGGCGTTATTATACTTCAGCTTCTTGTTCTTCATCAGAACTTTCTAATACCAAGAATATGTCTTCGGCAGATTCTGCAGGTGCTCGCACGTCTTCTTGTGGCTGATGCCCATACCCTAGATACCACACGACCGTCATGACTCATGACATGCATAAACACCCAACGGTACGACAACCGTTTTTGCAAGTACAGCAGTATTCTTTGACAGCTTTCCATTCTTCGCCTCCTTGCTCTACTCGTACCAAAGCGTATGAATTACGTGTCGACCGTACTTTGACAAGTATATTATTTTGTACTAGTATACCATACTGATCAAGACTCCTCGCTTGAAGAGCACGACTTACATATCATATACACTCAATCATCCACATGTCCGAACTCCAAATTTCCGAACTTTTTCTCACGATATTTCCGAACTTGTACTTCCACATAACCGAACTTGTCGCTGATTGGTTGACGACAAAAAACCGCGAAATTTGAAATGAGAAAAAAAATGTAAACACAATAATGCGATTGTTATCAAACATTTCGATTGTCACAGAATTCAGCAAAGAGGAAATCGCCCTCCCTCAGCAGCACACCTGAGACAAGAGTTCTTCTTTTTACAAACCAGTGAAAAACACTTCTTTCAAATGGCGTATCATAAGTACCGGTGCACTTTATTGTGTCAATCCGTCCACTCAATTTTCGCCTTTTTTTTTTCAGTTTTTTCAAAGTAAATTTCTTTTTTTCCAAGAACTTCTGCCCCTGACGATTTATAATTATTGTACATCTTACATAGATCAACATATTTAACACCATTTTTTGCGTGATTTATCAAATCCAGCTTTTGCTCCAAGGTTAGCCTCTTAGCAGGCTCTTTTCTCTGCAAATAAACAGTACAATAATGTTTGTTTTGTATCACGGTTTTCTTAAAAATACATATTTTCTCATAATTTTTCATTTCAGTTTGAAATTATTATAGGTTACGTCAACAAAATGTTCAATAAAACAAACCTTTACTTTGAATTACAAAATAATTACCTGCATCACTCTCTCCTTTGCACCTGACATTTTTTTTGTTTAGAAAAACGTTCTTTTATTAATATGTAGACATGTGTGTATGTATTACATTTGCATAAAAACCTCGAAAAACAAAGAAAAGCACTAGAATGTGCCAGAAAAACCCTTTGCGAATGCGCCAGCAGTTCGGTAATCCCGAGGTGACGAGAGTTCGGAAATGTGGAAGTCTGCGGAACGTAAAAGTTCGGAAATGTGGAGGGTCACGGGATAAGTGAGACAGCAAATGACTACTTGATCTCTTGTGCGCAAGCGTCACGAGTTTGGTGGGGCAATTGGCCGTGTATGACGCTATAACTGATACACGCTTGTAGGCATGTTCAATTCTCGGGCATGTGCGTAAGACTCGAAGTAGTTACGAGAGAGAGACAGACGCATATATGTCTGCACCGTGGTGATTTCGCCCATCTCCAGACCCCCTACTAGCAATATAGGAGTATTAGATATATGTTACATATATGTGTTGTTCCTGTACAAAGCGGCATAACAAGTTCGGTTTGTCTTTTTCTGCTATGATGGCATCAAATGCGTCCTGGGACTTGGCCGGATCAATTGAAAGCACTAACCAAATCCAACATACGTTACATAGAAATATTCTGGTAATATCCGTTACCACCGTCACCTGGGCGCAGAAAAATGGATTATGCAATAGGAGACTTTGGAACGCTCAAAAACCTAAGGGACCCAAATTAGAACATTGTAACCATAGAGCTTCTTAATCCTCTCTTAATGCCCTACAATTCTAGCTAGATTTTGATCTGTCTCTATCATGGCCCATTTTCCATAAGAAATTGGGCATAGTTCTTTATACTTCACCAAACATACATGCGTGTAGTTCTCGAATTGTTTAAATCCATACAAAAAGTTATACAAATATATGAGTAAATTATTTGGCAGTACAAAAACTAATCCATATTTCATTATGCAAAATCTAATCATAATTTTCTTTAATACACATGTAGGTATATACATAAATTTTACAGTAACTTTGAAACTCATTTGTACTTGGAAGTCTAAAAATATCTTATTAGAAAGAACGACCAAGAGACAGGATATTGCATATTACTTATCACAGGATATACAATATTATGAATGTGTTAATGAATAACGAAACTGGATGTTTTACTTACTTTTATGGCGGAAATACGCTTGCAAATTTGTTGAGTGTTAATGAGTATGTTAAAATAATTACAACTACATAATTACGGTATTTTGTTGCTATAACATGTCTGTAATCTTCTAAACATTTAATTAATTCTTATAATTATATTAAACATATCGCAAGAGGATCTACAGGGTGATTGGGGAGGGACCCGAAAATTCAGAGGTGTTGAAAACCTAATAAACAAATGGTCAATTATCAGTTGACGGCGACGCGACACATAGGCAACTCGCGTAGCATGTGATGGGGGTTACCTTAATTGTATTGCAGTAGTCTTATGTCAGCTGACATTGTTGTATAATCTCCGCTGTATGCAATACATTGAAAAATGTGATATAATTTCATAATAAAATATGGCAATCGTGTGAAAGGCTTCTAGTTTATTTCGTGTATTACACTTATGACGTGTATAACTCTATGGCGCGTTCCGTTTCTGCCAACTTAGTTATTATTGGAAAAACTGTTATTATTTGTTATTTTACTTTGAGTATGTCATACATTTTAAGTAAAACACAAGAGTGACTAGTAATTGTCTCATTTATTGTGAAGTTTGTGATTTTCTTATTTATTTTTACATATTATTCGTTTAGTCGGTATTGTACACTCATAATTTCGCAATGCCTGTCACAGTTAGTTATCAAGAATATGCTGATATGATTTTCCTTTTATGGGTTCCTCCCCTTCACCCGATATATTGCATAATTCTGGCTATTGCGACGATATGGGTAATTTATCGTTTTTTGATAAATTTTTCTTAAACCTTAAATTTAAATAATTATCACTTTTCAATGAAATATCAGTGAAGTACCTATACATTTTGGAAATCAAGGAGAAAAGTTCTCGCAGAAAAGTAAAACAATATACAGGATGTTCCATTAAAAAATTGTTGTTTGTTTAGTTTTGTTGCTTTTCTAAATTCAATTGTTAATTTTGATAATCGTAAAACATAATAGATAAAAATTTACTGAAACTTTTATATAAGGACTTTATTTCAATTTCGCATAATAAACTCTGTAGGTAGGTCTCAAAACATAAACAAAAACGCTATACTTACTTCCTGGAGAAAGAAGAAAGGAGCAATAAACAAATATTAAGACTGTTTTACACATACCAATTTATTGCACAATAAATTGTACAAGTCTTTGTCTTCAATTTATTTGAATACGTGTAAAATAGAAATTGTGTCCAATTTATTGTCCACAGTAAATGGTGGAAGTAGACCTTCTAGAAGCTCTAATTTCTTGGCTAATTTTAGGGATATTGAGTAACTTTTTATATTTATTTTCATATACCAACCTCGTAATTTTCAGTGACATCTTGGCTTTTGATATATTTTTTTTATCCACAGAGTCTTATATCCGCAAGAGTGGATTTATTTGTGAGATGGATTTTTATTGTATCTTTAATAATCAAAAATAAAATTAATAGCAGTAACCCGGCCAATATTAAAGTGTTAAAATAATAAACATGCGACATTTTCTTCAACATAAAAAGAAAGTTTGCCATGAAAGTCGACCATGGATCAAAAAAGAAGCTAAACGGGAAATTTGCATCTAGTACACCAAGAATTCTCTAATGGATACCCTGAGCAATTTAAGCAATTTTTAAGAATGGGTCAGTTGCATAGATATCGACTAATCTATGATCAGTTGTTGTTTAATAAACTATTAAGCTTGGTAGATTCACTTATTCAGAAGCAAGATACATACAAGTATGTAAGTACATAAATGAGACAAGCGATTTCTCCTAGGAATAAACTTAACGATAACTAAGATTTTAGCCACTGGGAGTTGGTAATGTTGAATTTGGCCAATAAATTGTTACAAATATTGCAAAGTTTAAGTTTGCCAATTTAGGAAAATACCTAAAATGTTGACAATTTATTGAAAAATAAATTCTACAATGTATTGTGCAATAAATTGGTATGTGTAAAATAGTCTTTAGATTCAGACAAATCAGGTACTGCGGCTGATGACAGTTATATGCCAACTCTGTGGTACTCCGACATCAATTAATGTGGGTATACTGCCCTGTTTTTAGTTAAACGACTATTTACTTCATTTCGAACTTTCCTCTATATTTATATGTTTCTTCTCTTCCGAAAACGAGCAATACAAATACGATAAGTGTCAAATAACCATGTTAAAAAAACTTGGAATACGCCGCGTATGGAATAAAATCGCATACAACACCGAAGGTTCCAATTTTTCGTCTCCATAATTACCAAGTGGTTTTCTACAGTACCTACGTTAATTGTCCACACACGAATTTAAAATTGTTCTGATTTCTAGCTAAGGTATATATTTAATAATCATTCTGATATTATAAAGTGAGGATTGAACTGAGCACATTTTTTCTCTTTATAAAATGATGCCCTTTCGTATGTATCCGAGAGCACCATCTTGTGTACAGTTGCACCCGATATTTATTTACTAGCTATCAGCAACGGATGTACAGTTTTATATATCGCTTCTCCGGAGAACCAGTGACGTAAAAGCAAAAATGTGTTAATTGTTAGGAAACCACATTTAAGCTTTTTAAAATTGTTAAGCTAAATTTTAATACAAATTGCATACAAAAGTTAGAATATTATTATTATTCGTATTTCTAGTTATATTTATGTAATTGTATTTTTTTGGAAATCTACCTCAGTTATTGAACGTAGTAAGTGAAATTAGTAGTAACGAAGAATAGAAAGCAAATTGCACTTTTGCCGTTTTGCCCCTTAATATAATTACTAATTATTATTAATACATTATTAATTACAATTTTATCCTTGTTGCAAATTGTTTTATTGTTTTATTAGTAGCAGCTCCGGTTATGAAAAATTTGCACTTACGTCATAATGTTTGTCTGGAGAAGCGATATATGCACTGGAAACACGCACATCTATGCATATTATTATCCTACAGATACTCACAAAAGTATTCGGCCACGCTGGATATTGCCAATAAATTGACATACAAGAAATAGTTATCACTGACTGGCAAACAAGAGAAATTAACACAATGATATATGAACATTATGCTTTATTATACCGCATAAAAAAAGTATTCAAAAACGAACACAATTTAAAAACTGCCGACAAAACACGATAATGTCCAATTTATATGACACAAACGTATTCGGCCACCAAAAGAAAAATAACATAGGAAAGGTACAAACAATTTAAAACGGCACATCTAATATCTTATCGGGTATCCTTTAGAATTCAGAATATGTAGCTTTCAGCCTATTTGGCATTGAATGCACCAGTTTACGGGTCACTTCCGGGGTCACATTACTCCATTCTGTTGAGATGATTTTTTAACTCTACTTTATTGGTAATTCGTTTATTTTTCAGAGATCGTTTTAGATGTGACCATAAGTGCTCGATAGGGTTAGTACTGGGCGACTGCGGCGGTGTTTTCAATTATCGGTACACGGTATAGCAGCCATTCCCGCATGTTACGGGCACAGTGCTTGGGCTGTCATTATCTTGTTGAAAGATGTAATGATCGCCCAGTCCCAATTTTTCGGCGCTGGCCTGTAAATGATGCTTCAATATATCAATATAACAATATTGGTTCAATATTCCTTCAATAAAATGAAGGTTACCCACTCCCGCAGCCACCATACAGCCCCACACCATGAGCTATCCACCGCCGTGTTTTACGGAAGGTTTTAAGTTTTCCTTATTTAACGATGTACCAGGTTTTTTCCATACAATTTGTCGTATGGACGAATCAAATATCTCAAATTTACATTCGTCGCTAAAGATAACCTGATCCCAGAAAGTTTCAGGCTCATTCACAGGTCAGCAAACGTGAGTCTTTTTTATCTGTTGACCTTACTAATCCAGGGGTTTCCTTCGGGCAACTCGGCCGTGGTAGCGCTTTTTTCTTAAGGTTCGACGCACTGTCTCAGTACTACTATTCTTTCCAGTACTCTCCTGAATCTCAGCACATATTGTTCTGTATTGTTCTATGGCACTAGTACGTGGATTTTCTTTTTATTTGTTAGAGAATTGGCCTTTCATCTCTTTGAGTTAATATTTTGGGTCGCCGTGATCGTGCTGTATTTACTACCGTTTTATCGATTTCATATTTTTTTATTATACTCTGTACAGTACTTCGTGGTATGCCTGTGTCTCTGCTAATTTTACGCTGTGCAATATCTTTTTTTGCTAAGGAGATAAGATGCTGCCTTCTGGTACGGTGATTTCGCGTACTTTTGGCATTTTATTTGCGTGACAAAGGTACACTGTCTAATAGAGGCACGCAGTCTATACCAACTGTATAGACTGCATATAGAGGTTAATATGTAACCTTTCACACACTAATACTATGGCCAAGAACCCTATTATCTCAACTTGCATTACCTACTGCGGCATTCCATAATCCATAGTGACTGGTGGGACATTTGACTCCGGAATGTGACTAACTATGAGCTATAATTATGTCATCGAAACTTATACAATAGTGAAATGTATTTTAAATCATGGGTGAATAACTAATGTACAACATCCCTTTAAAAAAAAAAACGGAATACTTTCTGAGTTCTTTGTAATTTTTACTTGAACGAACGTGACTGGTGGGACACCCAAAAATCCTCCTCTCTTACCACGGTGTACTTGAAGACGAATTTCAGTTCCACTTCAGACCACTTAACTTTCAAGTGAGATGTTTTCCTTAATATAAAATCTATTCTATATGCTTCCATTTTTATCAACAATTAGACTGATAGCCTACTAAGAAGCAATAAAAAAAAATTAAATTGTGAGTGGTGGGACAGGCCTTTGTGACTGGTGGGACGAGTACAAAAAGCATAGTTGTTTATTAAAATCAGTTTTATGATTTTTACTTCTTACTAACGTTGTTATTGATAAAATTTACCACAAAGCATTTAAAATAAATAAGAAACTACAAATAAAAATAACGCGAAATAAAGGATCAAACATATTAATAACAAAATTTCAATAAACAAAAACAAAAGAAACTTGTTTTTTAAACTACCATAAAAGAAAATACGATGTCTAATTTAAAAAATCTATAACTAATAATATAGTTTTTAGTTTATAATTTATTAATTTAGTTTATTTAGCTATTGCCAAATTAGTATTTATTTTAGGCTAAAATTTAGCTTAAAATTCAGCTTACTGAAATTATTTAGATGGCTAAAAATAGTGTTGCCAACCTAAAGAACATTTGCCCCCTAAACAATTCAATACGACAAAAAAGAAAAAATACGATTTTTTTATTGATTTAACAAAATTTGTTTTACAAATTCATAAAATATAGCCGTTTAACTATGAATTAGTACTAAATTAGGAATAATTAAAGGAATTTTAAAATTTATGTTGTTTTCCTCTTTTACATGGAATACCCATACTACAGCTTTGCATAATTAACTGGCCGAATACTTTTGTGTGTCCGTTTTCATATGTCAAACGCGTTGGTCGGGTAATCCCAGCGAATGTTTTATTCTGCCTCTACGTTGTAATTATCCTTTAATCAAGGAGTAATAGAGGAACGTATTTACGCATATTATGCAGTCTCACTTAATTATGAATTTGTGTTTTGTACATTCGTTCTTAGAAATAGAAGGGTGGCCGAATACTTTTGTGAGTATCTGTATATCATTTTGTGTCCTTCGTTAAAATTCACAATTTCGTTGACCCAAACATATTGCATGTGAATGTCTCGCGTAAAGTGAATATTACATGCGTAAACACGTGGCAGATACTTTTTACGTAAATAACCGTTACTTGGCAGAGGCAAATGTGTATATCAACCGTGTATTTTTCCTCAAAATTCTTGAATGGAGTGAAATGCAATTATGTGTAATGTATTATGCAGATGTATTTGTAAATGTATGTCTTGTTCTCCGACGTGGTTTGAAACATAGCTTGTAACTAGAGCCCGGATCTCTACCGTTCATTCCAAGTATGGACTAACAAATAACTCCTATTAAATGACAACAACCTGATACAATTTGTAAAATAACACAATACTTACAGTAAGTCACAAAATTCGTACCCTTCCATAGATTAAAATTAACGTGAAATTCCTAATGATATAAAATATAAAGAACCAAGATTTTTTGAGGGGCAACTATTTAAGTCTTAAGCAATGAAACATACAATATTGGAAGTCGCTGAACAAAAATTAGAAAAATAAAATTTTACTGAAAGAAGTACCAATATTGGGTCACAAAATTATTCGTACCCTACATATTGATTAATAGAAATAAAAGTTAAAAGTACAATTTAATATTTTCAAAGTCCACCGCATGGAGCAACTATGGCAAAAATGGGTTGGCATACTATATACTAAGTTTTGAGAAATGACAGGGGATGTATAATTCCAAATGTCCCAGATGTTTTCCTTTACCATATGTTTACTTGAAATATAAAATTTGCGTGGCCGTGATTCCATTTCAGACGCAAAATGTTCAATTAGGTTAACGTGGGAGTTTTGAGGTGACGTACGGAGCTGCTGTGAACTGTTATACAAGTCATTGTTCAATAACTGGCTCGATATTTCGGGTCTGTATCAGTTCGAAATTAAAAGTTTCCTTGTAGCTCTAATTTTACGGCACTTGATGCGAGATTTTTATGTAGAATGTTTAAATGGTTACAGGGTTATCCATTATAAATTACCCACCCCTTATCATCGTTATTATTGCCAATAGAAAAAAGTTTTTAAATACTAAAAGTTTTAAGTTGTGTGGTTATGACTGAATTTTGTTAAAATGCTATCAAAATCATATGTTTATATTGTATATTATTAAATTTTTGGAATTATCCTTTTTTCCTGCATTAAAAAATATGCTATATGTTACCCCTATCTTATACCGTTTGTGAGTTAAGGGGATAAATACAATTAGACGGACTAAAATTACGCATTAAAACACATTTTTTTTTAAAACTTTGTATATGTGATGCGGTCTGTGAAAAGGTACCAGCTGTCAGAAAAGTGAATTTTGCGCTACAGCCCAAAACGCAGTTTCAAGTCGAAAAATACGAATTCCGGATTTCAACGGATACAGGTGCTAGACATATCTGACAACCATGTACAGTAGAAATACGTCTACGACGTGATATTTCAAGTGTACGAACGATTTTTTTCGTGTATACCTAGTTCTGTTCCAAAACTTTACATGTGTTTTTCTCAAAATTACGATTTTACATATTGAAACTTTACCTGCTTCCAGTTCGAGCTATATTAACGCTAGACACTTCATTTTTTTTAAATGAAGCGAAATTTATACTCTATCGAAATCTGACCCCCACCCGAAAACAGTTTTTCCGACATCTGGTACCTTTTCACAGACCGCATCACATATTTGTTAAGATAAGAATGAAGAATTAAAAAAAAAAATTATTTTTCAAAACAAAATGGCGACTGCACGCTGGCGCAAAGTGGACCTACAAAAAAAACGGCAACCACTCTGGACATCGTAATTTTTATCTGTAACAGTCCAGGAAATAAAATGTATGTCAAAATACATATAATTTGTCGATAAACCTCAAAAAAATTCCACGTTTGGTTTTCGAGAAAATAGGTGATTTTCCGTATTTTTGCAGACACTTTTGCATTAATACTTAAATTTTGCAACATAAAATTCCAAAACAGACAAGCTAAGAGTATAAAGAAGAAACCCTGAAAGTTTCAGCCAAATCGGCCGAGTAGTTTTTGAGTAATCGTGGTTGCCAATTTTGAAAATGTTGTTTTGAGTAAAATTCGTTTAAAGTTTTGAATACCGAAAAATGGTGGAATCGCTGGCTGAGATTACGACTCAGTCAGCAATTCCAGGGGCGTACAAAAGATCTTCAATCTCCTTCGTACATGCTGTTATTCATTTCATATTCACCGAGGCAAGTATTTTCTCCCACGCAAGAGGATTCTTTAAAAAAAATACTTGTTCAAATGGCATCAGTTTTCTATGGATATTCCTCGAAAGAAGTTCGTCGCCTTGCCTACGAGTGTGCTGTTAAATTCGGCATTAAAATTCCATCCTCCTGGACTGCAAATGAGATGGCCGGAAAAGAATGGCTTACGATGTTTTTAAAACGAAATCCAGAGCTATCTATTCGAAAACCAGAAGCCACCAGCCACCAAATTACTTTTTGTTTCGGTGTTATATCAGAAGACTATAAATAAAAAGTTGTTTGTCAAATAGAAATTTTTATTTTACTAGTAAATATGATACCCATGGTTTGGCTAGAATTTCTAACTGCTCAATTTGCCCCCCTACCCTCAATTTGCCAACGTACCCCATAGGTGAGGTAATTGGCTGGGTATCAATAACACTAAGTGCATAGTAAAAGTATAAGTAAAAATCAACTTTTTCAAAACGCACGAAACTAGTTCGGCCTCGTTTACGGTCCGTGACCTAAGCAATTGTACTACTATTTTTACGATGTTTTTGAAATCACAGAATATACTAGGAGTATTACGCTGTGTCGATTTATTTTTAGATATCTAGCTCATTTAGTAATTACTGAAACGTTTAAAAGTGTAGTCAGTTGAAAACTATGAACTTAACTTAGTACCTACTTACTAGGTACGTAAATACACGTATTACAAATATGAAATAGCTTTATGATGTATCTAAAATAAACCTAGCAAAAGTAGAATGAATTTAAATGCCTCATGTATTATTTTCTAAAGGCCTTGTCAAATTGTCTCTTTCTTGGGATATATTACACTAGACGTAGAAATTAAGGGATATATACTAGCCGTAAATGAACTTATTATGTAAAACATATATTGATTAAACTAGTTGTGATAAGAGATAGTAGATTTTCGGGTTATTTGCTTACTAACAAAACATACATACTTTTAACTTTTACTTACTAAATTTAACAATGTTTTGGAGAAACTGATATTATGTTGAATACAACCGTTTAGTACAGTAAAACGTTTATTTTCGTCTTTGATTACTTTAGACAACGTTAGGAACATCGGGAAACGATTTCACAAACATTGTAAATACTAGAATATATGTATAAACTCTTGGCAGCTCATCATATATGTATTTGTATATCGACGCTGATTCATAACTAACAGAAATAGACCAATTAGTTTATACGATCCTGACTTGATTATATATTTTTGGCGACATTTCTTCGACAAGCGACAATACCTACAAAAGGGTGTTTAAAGGACCATTTTTTTTGAAGTACGTATTTAAAGAAAATTGATCCTTCACGTTCCGAATTACAAAATTGTCTTCCTATTAATAAAACAACGGCGGACTAATACACGGTCTCATCCACACCCGGTATAAATATTGACCCCATCATATTGTTTGGGACTATTTATTGTACTTCAGTAAATTTGCCACACCGAGTCGGTTGTTTTGAAAATATTTGAAATATACTTGTTCGCGCCGCCCCCTTTTGGAGGGCTGCAGTACTTATTACAACGACAGTACATCAAAAATCATCTACATCAAAAATCAATTTATTTTTGATGTAGTATCTGCAGTAGGTATATATAAGATACCCACAAACAAATAATAACAGACTATACTTCTCGAAGCGTTCACGGCTGCAGTTACAAAGGAAATGAGCATAATTTCAAGTTTTGTCTACTGCGGCCCAGGCAAAGTTGCTATCGCTGCACTGTGATGAGCAAGTTACTAGGAAAATTCAAAACAATTGTCTTTTGGGTTTATAGTTGATATTTGCCTGCAAAAAGTGTAGAACCAAAAATTACAGTTATTCTGCATTCAATCAAAACTGTTCAGAAACGTTCTACAAAAGTTCAATATTTGTACAGACAGATTTTCAAAAAGTAAAAATGGATTAGATTAAATTAAGAAAGATTTACAATTAATCGATACATTTTGAATTATATCGACAAGTGATGTCAACGATGATGCCAACATGTGAAGCCCACAAAACACTAGAAGGTTAAAAAACACAATGGATAGAGACGTGTATATTTTTCTTTACTAAAATAGAAGACATCGCCAACTTTACCCTGGATCTGTTCATTCCATAGTTCGACCGAAGGTCAGATTCGCTTAGCGCATTTGTTAAAGCGATATCACCTACAGATTAATGAAAAGAAAGCTTATAAAAATGCGAAAGAAAGCTTATCTCCACACTATTGACCATCCTTTGTATTGTCTGGTATATGAGGTGTGTAAATTAAGTAATGAGACTGGCAACGTTGCGCCCTTTGACTAGTTTCGTAAACTGTTTTTTTTTCTAGTAGGTTTTAAAAATGAGTGACATTAATTTTTAACAACAGTGTCCTACCAGGTTTTGCTTCAGATTTGGACAGCGCAACGGATACTTTTTCAAAACTTCAGCACGCCTACTACTTACTTGAAAATACTAGTTAGTTTGCTGTTATGTTGTCACTTTATCTGAGAGCTGTTTAAAGTGGAAATATCGAAATAACTAGCATTGCAATGATAATTTAATAAGTTATTTATTTGATTTATAAATTGTAGATCGAAGTACAAAAACGAAATAAAACACTACAAAACTAGAACTAATTCACATTTTATACACGGTGTTACACAATATGTAATGGCATATTCATTATGCATGTTACATTCATTGACGTTCGTAGGTACGCGTCATAAGTCTAATGTACAAAAGGTAACTAATAGCCTGTCACATGTTTGCCATATTTTACTATGAAAATATATCACGTTATTCAACGTATTGCATACAACGGAGTAATACAACAACACCAGCTGACATAGGTGTACTGCAATCAAATTAAATTGAGGTAACCCCCATCACATGCTGCACGAGATGCCTATGTGTCGCGTCGCGGTAAGCCAACCTTATAAATTATAAACAAATACAACATATAGTCCGCCAACTTAGTTTCGTTAGTTTCGTTAAATTTTATACAGTTTCCCCCAAATATCTACACTATATGTGAATTTTTGCGTACATTTAGTTTTTTCTCAAAAACTATCCTTAATCTCTGATTTTTAACAATTTTTACCAAGCAAAAGCTAAACACATTGTTTCGATTAGGTACATTATATGGGGTAAGTAACCCCACCAGTGTAATATTTAAAATTTTTGATCGCCACAAATTACCATTATTTTTTAAATAGAAAAATGTCATAAAGAAAAATTGTTTGTATTTGCGTTAATATGTTAAATATGAATGGGTATGAAGTGCAATGATGAAGCCTTTTTTTCTTTTTTTTGCGATCTTTTTGAAAAATACCACTGGCAATTTTTTTGCACTTCAGTTGAGTTCACAAAGTATATTTTTTTGTTACTAATATAAAATACTGCTTTATTTTTAGGAAAAAAAAAAACATTTTTCTGCTATTGTTTAAAAACTGACATTTTTCTGACAAGTTGTGATGCCGCAAAATGCAAATTTCCAGTATTTTTTGCTGTTACTAAGCTACCAGACCTGAAGAGCTAACGGGACAGGAATATTTATTGCTCTGCCTAGGCCGAAAAAGTATACATTTCATAGTCAATTATCTTAACTTTATTTTTAATGTGTCGTTATTAATTGTAGAAAAAATAGTAGGAAAATTATATTCTCCTAATTTGTTTTGCATCGTCGGCGTCGGCGAAAAATTATATTTTTCTACTAGATACACAATGTACTATTTTTTAAGTAATCGTTTACAAGAAAAATCTATGACAATCTTGGACTGTTTTTAAATTTTCAAATCACAAAACAAATATAATATAGAATTTCCATTCTAAATTGAAAATAGGTACTTATACGAGGAATTATTAGTTACTAACACTTTGTATGGAACTAAATACGCGTTTCTATACTGATCTCTACCCGTATAGGCCTTATCGTAGTCCACGTTGTCTTGACGAGCGCCTGTCACGTAAGAAGTGGGCGGAATCTACACTTCATTGGTCATTGTCGCTACTCTGATAGGGGGAAATATGTCACGAGATAGTGCATACAGTCGACCCAATTGATTACGTTGGCGGTAAAACACGCGTTATAACCACGCTATCTTTGACCGACTGTAAACAAAAAAAACCTTGTTTTTGTGAGTGTTTTGATGCCTTATATTCTGTGCGCGTACAATAACGGCGAAGTGGGTTTTTAAAAGGTTTAAATTATACAAACTCTTATTTTATTTGCGTCATAATTCAATCATTAAAAAATCGATATTTTTAATCAATACCTCTTTCATAAACATGGTTTTCTGGAGGCCTTTCGAAACGGATGGAAATAACGTAGCTTCAGATATAACCAGCGAAAATGTCGAAACGGTCGAGTACGATAAATTTAAAAATAAAGACTTATGTACATGTATATATACATATATGTATGTATGTAAATAAAAAAAAGTCATGATATAAAAGCGACGTTAATTACGTATCATAACCTATCCCTAAAAGTTATTATTCGAGCACGCCCATATAATCATTAAGTTGCACCGCTTTTTTTTTGTTCCCCAGGCGTATTTATCATTTTCAATTAAGAATAGATGGACTATAACTCGCCAGTAGTAGTATCAAAACATTTATGTAAAAAAATAAACAGGTCATGCTGAAAACATACATCCATTCGTTCTATAAGTTACAAATTGTAAATATATTTCTTATATCCTAGAATGGGTACTGGAACTTTCTCCACAACTGGACGTTTTCCACGAAACACCGAACTACTATACTTTTCTCGACGCGCGTTTCGCCAACCAAGTTGGCATCTTCAGGAGACGATTAAAACTGACAGTCTTAATCTTCTCTCGAAGATGCCAACCTAGCTGTCCTTGTTAAATTAACCAAAACAGCAGACTGTTAGGTATCGGTCCGTTATCTTTATTCATAGGACCTATAAGTCTACGGCCATTGCGACCTGATCGCCGCGTTTGTATTCTGGCCATGCCATACGACCCGACAGCGTTATTTGGTCAATAATAAACCGGCTCCCGACGGATGATGATGATGATGTTATGTGATTAGCATTAATTGTCTCTCGTTATTTAAAAAACAGCGGAGAAAAAGAAAATCTAGTCGTCATCCAAATAATGCACAGATATTCACATGTGAACTTTGTGAATGAAATACTTTTTTCAGAATTACTGAGTTAGTTTCATTTTTCCACCACTACACTAGCAGTTTCAATGAATCTTCTTCTCTTAAGACGCTGTCTCCCTACGGAGGTTGGCGATCCAATTGGCTATCATTGTACGGGAGACCGCAGCTCTGAAAATTTCTGTTGATGTCCGTCCAAACCATCTTCGAAGATCCTACAGACATGAATTTTGCCTTCGACCAACTGATCTTTTCCCCTCGATTTTTCCTTCCATTATCAAGCGGAAGATTTCATACAGCTCGCCTCGCATGATATGACCTAGATCACAGTTAAAGAAATTAGTTATTTCACTCGTGTCTCCAACTTTTTGGTGCGCATGATCTGACCCTGTCATAAAATATTGAACTGCGCAATTTGCGTACATAGCGGTTACCTTATTATTTACATTTTAGTGTATTTTCGTGTATGTATACCCATTTCTAATATCGTTGTTACAGAAAAATGTGGATTTGACATTCTAATACTTCAATTTTAAGTCATTAATAACTCAATTATCGCCGGGTTCAAGTTCAGTGCACGTTTGGAGTAAACTTAACAAACACAGTATCTGTTTTTCGGATTCAGAGGAAAAAAAATAATAACTCTTCGATAAAATGTAATTCAAGCCAAATGAATGCAAAAAACTGCCTAAAAAACGGTTTCTTGGATTTTTCACGATGTTCACGACGAAAAAAATTATGTGAGCCACTAATATATTTTTCATATCTGTGAGTAGTGATATTCTTTCTGTGTACATGAAATTCTAACTTATATTCAATATTTCTAATAACTAATACATCTAAAAATGGTAGTTTTTTTTTAATTTATTGTTCTCTTCAACTTCATACGTAAACTTTACAGTTGGGAAACAGTCATTTAATTTGAAACAAAATTATCTAAGTTAGCTTTCTTTGTGTCAGAAATTGAGAATAATCATTAACATTCCTAAACCAAACCATGATGAAATATTCATATTTTTATTTAGTTTCGGATTCAAATTTCCTCATAAAAGGATTAGCAATGAATTGTGACATTGCGTTACCCGTTCATGTTGAAAAATTCTCCGTTAAGTTGAAAACAAATTGGATTCATAGTTCATACAGACTCATCATAAGCTGGATATAATCTGCTGTAATAATAATGGACACTAAAAAAATAAAAATCTTGAATAAAACTGGTAGCTTTTACTGAGGCACTTATTAACTACAAATTTCAAATTTATATTTTGTTGTGTACTATTTATTTCGCTATTTGACGGTACTTTGATGTTTACTACTCATAACTTCGTAAAATAAAGAAATATTTGATCCAAAGGGTATCCCCCCATAAGTATGGTGAATTGCCTCCCCTTTTTTTTATTTTCTTCGCATGATGAATGTGTTTCTTAGGGCTAATTATGAAAGGTAGACCGAATTTTAGGTCCAAAAAATTTTCCTCTCAGCTAGGTAGAGAAAAAACCCTGTTTTTTACGTTTTATTTTTTTTTCTCGGTTTTTGACTGTCGAAAAAATCAGAAAAAATTCATGAATACAGAATATATGATTAGTTTTATGTAAGTTTTATGTTTATTTAAGTTTTTCAAGCTCATTCAAGATCATTATGACCTCTAAAAAAATTATTCAAACTTTAAAAATCCCATATCTTTTAACCAAAAAAAAGCTTTTTTCAAAAGCCTCAGATTTCTAATATGTTATATTTTTAACTGCTTTTTACTACCTCAATTTTTTTTAGATTTGCCAAAAGTGCGAAAAATCAATTTTTTTTGTCCGTGAAACGACTTAAAACGGCTTAAAATCAACATTTTATAGTGTACTGATTTTTTTCTTGCACTAAAAAGGACTCAAATGACCTCTAACAATTAAAAAATTTAAGAACTACTAGTTTCGATAAGTGGAATTTTTTTTCTTACTATTTTTAGTGAACATATTTTTTAATTGTTTGAAGTCATTTGAGTCCTTTTTAGTGCAAGAAAAAATCAGGACACTTTAAAATTACTATTTTGAGCCGTTTTAAGTCGTTTCACGGACAAAAAATTGATTTTTCGCACTTTTGGGTATGACCCACCACTCAAAAAAATCTGAAAAAAATTGAGGTAGTAAAAACAGTTAAAAATATAACATATTAGAAATCTGAGCCTGAACCTTTTTTTGGTTAAAAGATATGGGATTTTTTAAAGTTTGAATAATTTTTTATAGGTCATAATGACCTTGAATGAGCTTAAAAAAATTACATAAAACTAATCATATTTTCTGTACTCATGTATTTTTTTCTGGTTTTTTCGACAGTTAAAAACCGAGGAAAAAAATAAAACGTAAAAAACAGGGTTTTTTCCATACCTAACTGAGAGGAAAATTTTTTGGACCTAAAATTCCGTCTACCTTTCATAATTAGCCCTAAGAAACACTTTCATCATGCGAAGAAAATAAAAAAAAAAAGGGGGCATTTCACCATACTTATGGGGGGATACCCTTTGGACTAGATATTAATGGAAATATATGTTTCCATCGCACAAGTCATATTTCTTGGGATACAAAGGTTTTCTTTGGAAAAAATATGATATAGCCGCTCTGCTAGCGTGACGGTTTTTAGTAGAGATCGACCGATGTTTGCGTGAAAAAAAATGTTATAAATCAAACAAACTTTACTGACTTGACAAAAAAAACTTTTAATTCAAACACAAACGCAAACTGGAATATTTTTTTTTTAATATAGAAAAAAGGAAACAAGGACACACATATGTATTAAAGATTCAGCTGTATCTGACTTCAGTCTATTCCACTTTGCTGACTTTACAGCGGGCACGCCAGCACTGCTATCGTGTCGGAGATTTACAGAAACCATTAGTTATTAGAGATTATTAGTTATGCAAAGTTGTGACAATTAAGTTATATTTTTATATTTAATAAAATGTATATAAAGTATAATTAAAATTTTGTGTATTTTTTCTGTAACTTGTTGAACAGAAATTCAAAACTGCATACTTCATCCATAGGTTATTTTGAAAACATTTATATTTTTATAGTTTTCCGACAAGTGTCTTACTATTCCTGTGGGACCAGTATTTGAAATTGAAATAAGTTTCATTTAATTCTATTAACCTATTATATCACCCATGACATATGTGTCGACAAAATTCGGTCATTTACTGGCATTCGTTGTGATTTTTTTCAATTATTTCTTTTGCTCTTGAAAATGTCGTTGTCCATATTTAACTGAAATTTGCTGACCACATTTAGAGATGATATTGGTTTTGCGCAACGATATCACCTAATTCGATGGACAAAAAAGTGTAGTCAACATCGGCTACAAATGTCGTTCAACACAGTTTGTCCGGAGTCTCCGGTGTATTTCACTACTCCAAGTCAAAATCGTGTCCATTGTACTCTTTGACCAACGGCACCGTTTTTGAAAATTGCCATTATATACGGACGGATTCACTCCTAACATACGAAGACATTCGTCACGAGAGTCAGATTTGTCGATGTCTGTGGATTAGCGAACAAAGCTTTCGTTCAACACTACCATTTTCTGGTCAGTATTCCCTTTCATTTTGAACTTAACACTTTTCATCAATTCCGTTGTTTACCTTTTAAAGAAAATCAAGGTCGAGAAATGGTTGTAAACCGCTTTTTTCAATGGAAAATACAGGACCACAAGCTTAGCGGGCCTGGCGTCCCTGTCCCTGAAATAAACCTGCGTTGCTATCTCGATAATCGACATTGGATCGCCGGGATGATAGAAGGAAGAGACCGCGAAGATGTCAGGATGGTGCTTGTAGAGGAGAACGACACCGACACTCTCGTACCCATCATTCAAGAGCACGTGTTGCCTAGCAGTGTGATTCACACCGACATGTGGCGCTTACGCTTACAATTAAGCCGGAATCAGACGACTGGTGTACTAGGCCAATATTTGCTATTGGCGCATACTTGCCAAGTCGTGTGAGTGGTTAACTTGTACAATCATTGGTCACTGGTGAGCACTGGCTAGTTTCCCATCGTCTGTCGGTAAAAATGACACAAGTCAAAGGCATTACAAGTATTGGTACACTTGACGAGTCCATACTTGTCTATACTTGTGGTAGCACTCACACGAGTTGTGTATACTTGTGCAACCTTGCTTCGCTACTATTCAGTCTGTAACAATAATCGTACGGAAGAGGCTGTGTTAACATGTCTCCGTTATACCGCTTGTGATTAAAAATTAATTTTAAAAAAATCAATTGAGGAGCTTGCTGCAAGAACAAGGCAGCTCCATTTTCAACGCGTGACGAGGTTAGCTGCTTATAATTTCGACAAAAATATTAGACGTTATGTAACGCAAATTCGACGCAGCTCAGCATATGTCAGGATGTATACTCCATGCACTGAGATGTGTGGAATTTGCGTTAAATAACGCCTAAAATTTTTATCGAAATTATAAGCAGCTAACCTCGTCACGCGTTGAAAATGGAGCTGCCTTGTTCTTGCAGCAAGCTCCTCAATTGTTGTTGTCAAATAAAGTAGTGTTATTTTTTTTATTTTAAATAGCACCTACTCATAACTACAAAAGCCGCGCAAGCAACTATATTTTCAGAACGACCGCTATCCGTGATGGTCAACTCTCGTCTATTCACTCCACCAACATTGTACCAATTTGTTGGCTAATACTTGCACACGTCGTGAGAACGTCTTACTTGTTACTGGCCTGCGCGAGCTGGCTCACTTGACAAATACACCAATATTGGTGTATTTGTCAAGTACACCAGTCGTCTGAGTCCGGCTTTATACAGCATTTGACAACCTTGACATAGGGCACATTCAACCGTGCAGGCGCTGGGCTAGCGCTGAGGTAAGCGGTACATTTTTGCAGACCGCTAGACCAGCGATCCACTTAGTGGACGCCATTTTTTCTAACCAATTTTTTTTTGTGCTAGATGAGGGAGGCAGCGGTATTTTTGACTTGTTTCAAAAATTACTTTTGACAACACCTAATGCCGCCATAAGCTTCATTATTTTTAAAACATTCTGAAATTACGTCTAATGCGAAATCATCAAATTTACCGTCTGTGAAACCATCCGTTTCTCCAATTTTCGATACCAGTATACTAATAACAACATGATCTTCCTTTTTCTTTCCGAATTGCACCAAACCAGATATGATCGATGCAACAAACTTGAGCGAGCAGTACTTACACAAAGCAAATACTGTAGTACTGACACAAAACATTTAAAAAGTCCCGACTATGTGACAAATATACGGGTTTGTTTACCTACGGTGTTATGTACATATACGAGTACATGTATATGTACATAACAGTACATGTATATACCAATTTTTACATTTGCTTATTGCTTTCAACTAGCCATTCAAAACAGAACGCATTAGGGTACGTGTCCACTGCACGCTATGCGATGCTATGCTATGCTATGCCATGCGAGGCGATGCTAGTAAAACAAACATACGAATATTTATCTAAATGTTCCGACAGCGTGCTATACAGAGCGATGCGACGCAATGCTAGTAGCGCCGAGTGCGAGCGTGTGTTTGAAAATCAAATTTGTTTGATTTTATCGCGCTAATTAGCCCAAAGTAGACAGTATCGTGATGCCGTTTGTACCAATTGCACGCATGGACGCTGAAAAATTAATATTAGCCGTAAGAGCTCGACCTCCATTATGGGATCAGCGATCCAAATAATATAGTAATTTTTTGTAACAATGGAGAGAAAGCCATTCAGTATACAAGTATATTGAAGTGTTTCTGAAGACATGCGAAAATACTCAAGTTCTTTTTTTCAAACTTCTTTAAACAGATGGGGAAACTCTCCAAATAGTCTTCTACCTTTATTAATTGTATGGATCCAGAGGTTTCTTTTCCCGACTCTTTTTTTATTTTTTTTTTTCTTCATAATCATGTAGTATTTTAATACAGAGTTTTCGATCAGATAATCACTAGTATTCATGACCGATCGCAACGAAGCACAAAAACTCACTGATAGCCGGTTAGCGGTGTATGTGAACACGTCTGATTAAAATAGCAAGAAATGTAGCAACGCATCGCCTCGCATGGCATAGCATAGCATCGCATAGCGTGCAATGGAAACGCTTAGCGCTTGAATAGCGATAATCTAGCGGCTAGTTTACACGACTATTTGATGTTTGTCATACCGTCTTTATTTTACTAACCTCAGAAATGTAACAACTAAAAAATGTGACAACTAACATGCGAGATAGAGAGGGTATCTCTCCATGTCATAGCATAGCTCCACTCATACAGGCTACAAGCAACCGTTTAGTTTACAAACCGTAATTCTAAGTTGTATAATGTAATATTATGTTAGGCCCGATTGTGTTAGACTTTTGGTTTTGTTTTTTTTTATAAAAAAAATACTCCTCTCAAAAGGACTCCCTCCATAGACATTATATTTTAACTTCAAAGTGATACTTGTAACTAGTTGTTTCGAACCGTTGGTCTTCGCGAACTGAAAGTGGCACCAATCGATTCAGCTTGAAAACCCGTTTCGATTGACACCTCTCTTACCCTCCTGGGGCGGGACCGGAGAAACGAATTTATACCAAATGGTTTTTAGTGTCCTTGCGGGTCAGGTGAGCCTATACATGTTTTGTCTTAATCAAAAAAAAAAGCCCCCCAAAGATGTTTTCGGCCCCCCCTAAAAGTCAGGTCTGGCTACTGCCCTCTGTATTGTTTTTTACGTTATTGTTTTCTCGTCCTCGTCGTCGTCCCCGCCGCTGGGTAGGGTTGGCGCGGGAGGATTCGAGGGGGAGTTGTTATGCTCGCGATTGTGGGAGAGAGCGACTCATCAGGCGCCCGTCGGGCGGACTCCCGACTGTTCCGTCATGCAGCTTCCATGCCCCATGCCCGTAAAACGTCCGCTATTCGCATCTATTCCCGAATTTAACGCTCCTATAGGACGTGTCGTCGGTGTCGGATCTTATCCTCCGGATGGGTATTTTTACTGGGGAAAATCAATTATTCGAGGCTTTCTTCCGAAAGTAGCATGGTAATAGAACAGCATAATTATGCGTGTGATGGTGCACAACTTTTTGTTGCGCCGAAAGATGTAGATCGCTCAATGAACAATTTTATTGACAAACTTTCCTTGAGAAAATATTTGAGTAAACTCTTAAAAATAACCTTAATAAAGCCACTATGTCGATATTTAAAACATAGTTACCTAATATAATTTTGACAGTTTAGCACATTGTGATAATCCAAATTTTCCATTTTAATACACCAAGGAACAGCCAAACCATATAATATTAAAATTTTTCGAACGCTACCAATTACTATTATTTTTTTAAACAAAAAAAATACACAAGACATTTTTTTTGTATTCGCGATATGTTAAATATGAAAACTTTTTTGTTTTTTTTTTTTGTTCTTTTTTTTTTAAATATCACGTAAGTTTTTATTGTATATTTATTTTAATGAAGTCTATTTTTATATTCCTAATAAAATACTGCTTTATTTTTAGGAAAAAACTTTTTTTACTTTGCAAGAAAAATTTACAGGACAATCTGGGTCTTTTTTGTTAAATTTACAAATTTTTGCTGGGAAATGTTTAAATGGCATTTAGATGACCCAATGATCTCAGAAATTACCTTGAGAAAAATTTAAGTAATCTCAAAAATTGCTGAAGCCACTATGTCGTGTTTTCAAATATTTTAGCACAATATTATATGTTTCGATTTTTTTTATTTATTGCCCCACTCGATATTTTTTTTGCAATATTCATCTCGAATAATTATTAATTGCTTTTCTGAACTTTTCTGATACACGTACCTAAGTGAATACATGTATAAAATTTTGGTAGAAAACTGAGTTTCTAATAATCTGTAGATCTAATCTATTTCAAAATGCATTGTTGTAATTTTGAGCTTATTTGCTTCTCTGAAAGTATTGCAATATTTTGATACCAGATACATCCAAACTTAGAAATATAGTGATAACTTATTTGAAAAGTTATGGCCAAGAGTTTGTGTCATACATGTAGTTTCATAATTTATTGCAAATCATTTTTGAGAAATAAAAAGAAACGAAATGTTGGATTATCTTTTTGAAAATTGGCACACCACAATATGTAAAATGCAGTACAAACGTTTTCTCTTAATAACCATTTCCAAAAATGTTTATAGCTTATATATTTACAGCGTAGTAAAAAAATCGACGTAATTTCTAAATCTTGTATATGAAAAATGTTTTGGATACAAGTTTTTCATCAGTTTATTTGCCATATTTCTGTCAACATGAAATAATTTTTTCATTTCGATTTTGGTTGTCATTGAGAGCAGCTTTATTTTCTTAAATGACAACCCGTAGGTTTTCTCTCAATATCTGACAGAACGGTTCTGGTTTCTCTTTACTGTACACAAAAATTTGATAATGATTACATATAGTCATTTTCGCTAAAACGTGTATACCTAACTCTTTGACTCATTATTAAAAAAAAAAGACAATCAAAGTGAGAACAGACGTCATTTTTGATTTTCTGTATTTGTGTTCAATAATTTCTTATTTCTTTTGCGTTTTTACGTTTTATAAATAAATAATGTTATGTTAACATTTTTTTTACATAGGCGAAAGGAAATTAGTGTTTGTATTTTGGTGACTACTGCGTGTTTTTTTTTTAAACAAATTCCTTCAATTTTTACAGCTGTCATGATATCTATCAAAGGAAGGGTAATTCTCGATTGTCCACTGTAAAGCAAGATTCAAAATTTTACCAATATATTCAAACTTATTTATGAGCAGAGTGACTTTTTTCATCACACCTTCATTTATCAGAATTATCTGCATCAATTAGATGTTTCCTTTCAATCAATTAACCCTCGCCATCAATTCGTCGAAAGCCTCACCAGAATCTACTTCAGCATTCCGTATGGAGCACTGCAAAAACGTCAATTTCTGCTGTTGAACGCAGTCTTTGCCGTATAACAAAAAGAGATGAAAACTGCAGGGTCATCAAAGGATTGCAATTATTAGGAATCAAAATCTGCCAATATTTTTCTGGATACATTTTACAGTAAAGAATTGGCAGAAACTGGAAGAATTCTTACAGTGATCCTCACTTGCAACTTTTAGGTTGAAACATCTCGAAAACTCTTCGAAATGAACCTTTTTTCAGAGTATTATAATTAATTACAGAGGTGATATCAATTCAATTAAGCTTCACTCTCAATTCTAATTACTTTCTTAAAGTATCTTTTCCAGCTCTGATATTAGCCCATCAAAATCTCATCAAACAACGTCTCTTATATATTACATGTTACCTACCAAGAATTGTTATCTTTTAACACTTCAGAATATATTTTGAATTGATTGTTTATATTGCATATTGCATGAGAATTGAAATAATCATCGTGTAAAATGTCAACAATTTATAACGAGTATGCAAAAACCTGACCTTTGTTTCCCTATTTTCATTTATGGCAATATTTTTTAAAGCAATAAAGAAATACGTATGCATGTATGTGTATAAATATCTTACATACCGAAGCACCTTAATTAATGGTAACCAATAATTCAGTTCGTGTTAATGCACGAAGTAAAAGGCTATTATCAAGATATTTTATATTTATTTATACCATGTATTTTCATTATACGTATTTATAGATACTAGTAACGTTAAATAAATAGTACTTCATGCGTCAGCTAGAACACGTGGATATTGTTAAGTAAGGATACTCATACTGAAGCCTAAGGGAAAGTGCTCTTAGGATGTGTGGTCGTTAGTCCTGATCCAAGAGCAACAATCTCTGACGCCAATTGTCCATTTGTGTCAATTGTCAATCACGGTATCGGTTGACCATGTCAGGCTAATAGTTTGTTACTAACAATTTTATTTTTTATAACTTCCTACTAACGTAAAGAAAAACCATTTTCCCGATTGTTTTTATTAAAATCGCCAGTCACGGATGTACCTAACTTTTTAGAACTTTAGGTTGCTCGTACATAATGATATACCGGGTTTTCCAAAATGACGTTAACTGACGACATCTCCATTACTTGAAAACGTGAACAAAAAAAATCTGCAAATACTACGAAAAACTACATCTGATTAGTTTACCCTTTCACCTAAATTTACTCCCCACTTCATTCCAAGTATTCAAAAGTCATTTTAGAGGTTAAATTACGTCAGTTTGACAGTTTTGACAAAAGTCATTTTGATCAGTTTCTGCGTAAGTACGCAGTATTTCAATAATATTTGGTTATTTACTGCAATATACATAATATACCTTACAATATAAAATCAAGAGTACGTCATTTGCGTCAGCAACGTGCAGGATTGCCAGATTTTCTTAAAAGTTGTGAATTGCAAGAAAACAGCTGACTGACGTGCAACTATGTAGAAAATATATCTTGTCATGTCAAAATTGAAAAGCGGGGAAATTGAAAGACAATTGATAAAATTACCCTTTTAATTAAAAAGTAGTTATAAAAACGTTGACGACTATTTGCAAAATTAAGCACAAGACAAACACAATATATAAAAAGAAGCTCGACTTGATATTTTCGAATATTTTCTAACCTTAGAAGCTGTCAAAAGTTTTTCAAGCTAGCAATATGGCAAACCTTGCAGAGCCGCTAACTACAATAAAAAAATTCTGTGTACTGTCTCATATGAAACATACTTTATGTGAGAAAATTTGTAGTGATAGCAGCTGCCGTCACGGCACGTGATATTATGACGTAATCTTTATTTTATATTGTCTAAAGTATACTTTATCCAAAATAAAAACCTATGCACGTCTCAAACAAATGTTTAAGTTTTAGTGCCCACTGACGCCAGATTGTTATAAAAATTATTCAGTATTTAAAAATAATTTTCACTAACATATGGATGGACTCTTTGTACTTGTTTAGTGTTACATAACTTATTTACAACATTAAAAAGAGAAATAATTTTAAAAATAATTTAAACAATATTTATTATATATTTTAAAAGACATTGGTTGATGCATAAATATGCAAGTACAAAAAAGAGCAGGAAAAATTGGTGGTAAAAGTTAGTAAAGGTGTTTTTTAATGAGAGAAAAAGTTAGTAGAAAGAGGCGCACGGAAGTTTTGGAATGTTTTAAAAATACATAAAAACAATTAAGCATTTTCTGACAAACACAATTCGGTTACAAATAGTATAGTGTAGTTTTTGTACATAAATATCAATTATAAATGTTACGAATATTATGCATTCCATGCTACAGTATTTGTAACCCTCTTGATACCTTGGTAAGATTAGGCTTTCTAGAAGATTTTAAAAGTTCTTTGTTTTTTGCTTTTTGTCAAATAGAATTAACCGAAGAAACATTCAAGTTTAGGGCTGCTGCTACACTGTAGTTTTAATTAATATTTTAATTTCATATTTGAATTACCTTTCTAACAACTGTTAAGGGTAACAATGGATCATTATTGTCTCGTTCTTTCTCAAATAGCGTACATCGGTTTTTATTTTGTACAAAGTATAATGCATTACTGTTGCAGTCTAGTACCAATATCAAGCCAGTTAGAATAATAAGCAATATCAAGCGCCCATTAGAAAAGAGAGAACGAGAAGAATTAGAAAAGAACAAAATACATGTAGCTATAATACATAGGTATGTTACATCACTGTAGTTGGAATGAAATATAGGGAATAATTTGAGGTTTTGAATTACAAAGGGTGCTGTTTGAAAAAATAGAAATGTAATTGTCCGTTTCATTTTGCAGGTTTTTCTTGTTCACATTCGTACCTTTTCGAATAACGAAGTTGTTAACGTCATTCTTTGACACCCGATACTTATAATTTATACTCCTAATATTTGTTCCCTTTCTAACACATTTGTCTCTAGAAAATAATATCTAAAAAAATAAGCCTTTTCATTACTTGATTTTTTTAACCTACGACATTTCTTTTATTACTTTTTTTTGTAAAGTTCACTATTTATCCTGTGCACTTAAGCCGATGCTAATTGTGCCCCACAAACTGTTCATTACATTAGTCATTATCTGTATATGTATATAAAAGTGTTAACTATTCCAATTAATCGAACAACACTGTCAAAGTTACATGTTCGATGACACGCTTGTTAAATTATCTCCACCAAACAAAATATACACATCTTATGGTGGGTTCATGCAGAAATTTTTAGTAATAAGAATAAGAATAGTAATAAGCATAAAAGTTAAACCTTCGTTTTATAATGACCCAGTTCATGCAGCAAACATAATTTTTAGTAATAATTTTAAAAATAAGGATTTGCTGCATGAACTGGGTTATTATAAAACGAAGGTTTAACTTTTATGCTTATTACTATTCTTATTCTTATTACTAAAAAATTTCTGCATGAACCCACCATTAGACGTTAAGTAAGATATAAAATTAGCTTTAAAAAATAACTTTAGTCACATGTATTGTTCTTTAATTTAACCGTACATATACCTAGTTTTATATGTTATATATATATAAACTTATTCTAATCGGGTAAAGTATTCATCGAAGACTGGAATTTTTTTTTTAGCTTTGTGTAACAGAACATCCTGTTTATGTTTTGAATTAAAATTATTTGAGGATTATTTGACGACACAGCTTTCGATAAAATGAAAATATGTTTTAAGACAAATATAGTATTTTAGCGCATGAATCACAAAAATTGCTGCCGTACAAACCAATTGAAATTTCACAAGTTCAACATAAAGAATGCATTACTTTTTTATTTTTGGTTCATACGGCATTGTTTATCTTTCGTTATTACATGTAAAACACGGGACGTTCCTATAAATAGATTATAACGAGTGAAAACAGTATCTGGTGCACAGCGTTTCCTGTCTGAGCTAACAGACTCACAATTGAAAAAAATAAATAATAACTACAGATTAAAAAACCATTGAACTTGAGCCAGAATCGTATACAGGGTCTCCCACAGCACGGATTTCTGCGTCCTGTCGGCGCCAAAAACGTGTAAACATAATATAAATAAAGTTATTTTTTTTATTAAAAAAAATGAACATCAAACATTGTTTTACAAACACTTCAGTAGGGTATTTTCAACTTGAGTCAATGATAACCGTCCAAATAAATGCCACATACAATATGTTTGATATAGCTGTTTGTCAATACCTACTCCATTGTCGAAATAATTGTAAGTAGGTACGCGTAAAAATATATAATTTTTGTTGATTGTCTACTACCTGCAAGATTATATTGAGTAGAGAGCAGCAACAGTAGCTTTGCCCTTGGCCGCTGTATACAAAACCTGGAATTGTGCTAATTTATTTTGTAAATGCAGCTATAAAAGCTTCGAGAAGTACAGTCTATTATTCTTTGTTTGTAGGTGTCTTATATATCTCGGATATGGTCGTACTACCTCGTATACGTTCATTGTACGCATTTCGGGCAAAGATATTCTGGGTCTACTGTAAGTCCTGTTTGTGAAATCAGTTTCAGCATCGGCCTCATTATTAACATTAAATAATAAAGCAGGCTAGTTTTTAATTGTAAACAAAAAAAGCTGCGTAAGGAGATGCATTTTCTACACCCAATTTTTCATATTTCTGTAGACTGAAGCTGAAAGAATCATTAGCAGAAATTTATCATAATCTTTTAACCCAAAAAAACCCTATACAACATGAAGATCTAATTTTAATATGTTTCCCTCTCTTTTCCAACCGTACATACAGCAAATTAAAATTAGAAAAAAATATTATAGAACCATAATTTCTGATGATGTACACTTTCTTGCTGATTTCTAATATACAAATATTTAATATTAGAATCAAGTAGTAAGTAAGATTTATTCATTTTATGATTTACTTTAAACAGTACACTTTGTTTCTTCTTTTTTTTTACCTTAAAGAATGTGCTCTGTGTATAAAAAATCGTTTTTATGTGCTCTTAAAATAGATACGACAAGGGTAATTCTGTAAATAAACCAATTAATTATATTTTTATTAATAATAGGTATTCTCATGTAGAATGATACTAGCCATTATAATGACTATGAGCCATCAAAAAAAAAATATCAAATCTGGCTATGAACGAGAGAGAAGGAAATAGCGGTTATGTCGAGGTTCGAAGCGAAACCTTGTTGTCAAACTTTTGACAAGTGGTTGTCACGATTGTAAAATAAATAATCGCTGTCACATAATGTAACAGCCTTGACAATTAGATAAATAAGGTTATAAATTTAATATTAAGAATACAAATACGACTTTTTTTGCTCGGCTTAACTCTGATGACTTTTTTTATGGCTCGTTATTATTATCTACATACAGTACCGGAAAAAAAGTATTCGCGGATAGAGCGAAACGCAGAAAAACACCTGCATACTTTATTCAGAATAGAGAAAGAACTGAATTATACAGGAAAATGTTAAGCTTTATTAATCCTAAGTTTAACACATATGACAAAAATATACAAACAGCAATTTTAAATTAAAATATAATAAAAATATTAATAGTGTTAAATTACATAGAGAAAAAAGTATTCGCGGATTTAAGAAATTTCCATATTTGGAGGACATCAAATCGATATCTAATATTAAATATGCAGACCTTTAGCTTGAATAACGGCTCGTAATCTTCTAGGCATTGAGCTCACAATCTTCAAGTGTATTTAGGTGATGTTTTGTGCCATTCTTCTAACAGAGCAGCTTTCAGTCGTTGTCGATTTGTAATGTTATGTTTCCTTACTCGTTTGTCTAAATCATCCCATAGATTTTCTATGGGATTTAAGTCTGGGGATTGAGGGGGTGTGTGTAGTAAGTAAGATACAGTAGAAATAAGCCATTGTCGCACACGGTAAGCCGTGTGCTTAGGATCAATGTCCTGCTGAAAATATAAATTGTTACCAATAATTAAGTTTTTTTGCACTCTGTTGTAAATTATTCTGTAAAATGTTCAGGTATACACGATGGCCCATGATTCCATCAATAAAAACCAGATTTCCAACTCCGGATGAAGCCATGCACCCCCAGAATAAAATCTCACTGAAACCGTGTTTGACCCTCTGTTGGAGATTCGGAACGGGGAGTTTTCGGCTTTCGCCACACTTTTCTTCTACCGTCGCAATGAAATACATTGTATTTAATATGAAATAGAAGAAAAGTGTGGCGAAAGCCGAAAACTGAACTCCCCGTTCTGAATCTCCAACAGACGGTCAAACACGGTGGCGGTGGGATTTTATTCTGGGGGTGCATGGCTTCATCCGGAGTTGGAAATCTGGTTTTTATTGATGGAATCATGGACCATCGTGTATATGTGAACATTTTACAGAATAATTTACAACAGAGTGCAAAAAAACTTAATTATTGGTAACAATTTATATTTTCAGCAGGACATTGATCCTAAGCACACGACTTACCGTGTGCGACAATGGCTTATTTCTACTGTATCTTACTTACTACACACACCCCCTCAATCCCCAGACTTAAATCCCATAGAAAATCTATGGGATGATTTAGACAAACGAGTAAGGAAACATAACATTACAAATCGACAACGACTGAAAGCTGCTCTGTTAGAAAAATGGCACAAAACATCACCTAAATACACTCAGAAGATTGTGAGCTCAATGCCTAGAGGATTACGAGCCGTTATTCAAGCTAAAGGTCTGCATACTTAATATTAGATATCGATTTGATGTCCTCCAAATATATAAATTTCTTAAATCCGCGAATACTTTTTTCTCTATGTTATTTAACACTATTAATATTTTTTTGTTTTTATTTAAAATTGCTGTTTGTATATTTTTGTCATATGTGTTAAACTTAGGATTAATAAAGCTTAACATTTTCCTATATAATTCAGTTCTTTCTGTATTCTGAATAAAGTATGCAGGTGTTTTTCTGCGTTTCGCTCTATCCGCGAATACTTTTTCCGGCACTGTATTTGTATAGTGGAGTTGAAAGGTTATTCAAATCTAGCGCCTAAACGATGACATCATAGAGATAAACCACCAACATCAATAATGTCACCTAATGGTTCTTACGGTTGAGTATTTATCTACTTCATCGAATTGATATTTTTACCATATATATATACCAATGTAATGAAGTTGACTGCATTTTATGGTAACATGGCCGTTATAAATGCTCCATGGTACCTACAAATGCACGACCTCAAAAAATAATTTTCCTGTTCAAAAACCGGTTTAATAACTACAGCTTTGAGTCGAAGAATTACAATTTTAAAACGGTCTTGTCACACCATTTGCCCTATAATTTTGGTATTGTTCAAGAACTTAATACATTCTTTACCAAAGTAGCATCTTGAAATTGAACATTTATATTTTATTGTTCTACTCCACTTAAGTAAATTGTTGAAAACCCAAAGTGTAAAAATTAAAAATTACACGTCAGAGTTGATTTCATGTCGTTCAGTTCTTATCGAAATAAATCATTAAAAAAATATGAACATGTTTTTTTTATGTAGGAAGAACGCTGTATTGGTTACTATTCCAATGACTCCAGCTGTTTTATATATACCTACATATGTTACCGCAGTTTATAAATACTAGAACACCTACCTACTACTGTCTATCCTAATTTATTACCCTATAAAACTCAAGTTGAGTCTCAAAACTGAAAATAGTGTATTTATTTGATGAAAATTAAATAAAATATATATAACGTTTGGTCACCTAACTAACATACCAAAAGTCCCCGAAGTGTAAATAAAATTGTGTTACTGCCGCCATCTTGGAAAATGGCGAGCGAAATTTCAATTTGTTTACTAGTCTCTAAAACGGTTTATGCTATCAAAAAATGTTTCAAACAAAAAATATTCGTTATAAAATTGCAATAATATTTGTTCTTATGTTTTTTTTTTATAAAACTTACCGTTCAACAGATGACTGGACTCTGTAACATCGAAATACCTCTTCTCATTCGTTCATACAAGCGAAGGAAAAATTGTTCTGCATACTCGACTTCTCTTTAGAGTTGAAGAAGGGTTGTTAATCAGTTTTACAATTTCCCTGAGGTCATTATCTTTTGTAGATAGCTTTAATGCTTTTAATTTACTTTTTTGAAAAATAGCAGATGTAGTTCATTCTGTTACAGCATACATAAAGTATAGCACTTCGCTAGTTTCTCCCAGCAAGGTCTGTCGAATTCTTGAAACGTCGAATAGAGTTTGTTATATTTTAGAATCAGGAACAGGACGCAGGAACAAAACCCGATTAGTATCTAATGCAGGCGAAGTTCGGAGAAGAAGCAAGTCCTTGTTTTGGCCAACAAGTGTCAAAACAGTCGCTGCGTGAATATTCTGATGATGTAAAAAATATAGAGTCCGCATCCGATTCCGCTATTGGACAAATATTTAACCAAGCATCGTTACCTCTAACTAGAAATAGTGATGCAGCAGCTCAGCACTCATACCACCTCATCCCACAGGGTTAAAAGTGGAAAGGTAATGAAATAAATGCTACTGATTGGGCATGGGTACGAAAAGGAGACTTCTTAGTACCTGTGTTCGTGATCAGATTCCGCTCCCGCTCTAATATTACTTATGTACCTGGAGTGGGTACTGGAACCCGGCGTAGAAATAAAAAACTCTAAAAAACTAAAAAAAAGAAGATTAAAACTCAGTTTTAATCTTCTCCTTAAGATGCCAACTTGGTTGGCGAAACGCGCGTCGAGAAAAGTGTAGTAGTTCGGTGTTTCGTGGAAAACGTCCAGTTTTTTTTTTATTATTACTTATGTAACCTTGTAATATACATACGAGGGATAATCAAAAAGTTTTTATAACTTTATCAAACAAACTTTAAAGTTACTGGTCATTGTCCCCTTCAAAATACCCCACTTGGAAAGCTATACATTTTCCCACCTCCGATTCCGTTTCCCACCGAAACGGAGGTGGGAATAACTTGTAAGGTGGAAATAACTTGTAAGTTTGTTTAATGAATTTATAAAGAATCAGTCCTGGAACTTTTTGATCATCCCTCGTACTTGCCATACCTACTTTTTTGAAGAACAATACATTTTCGTTGGATTTTGATTAAGGTGTATTAATTTTTGTAAATAGGTGATTAAAAAAATGAAACAAACCAAACCCGATTATTCAATTAGAAACAAACAAAATATACAATTAGTGTTACTATGTTTCCGTTGTGACGTGTGGGCAGACATACATACATATAAGGTTTGGCGTGGCGTGGAGCGACGTCGACCTTTTTCAGTAAGAAAATCCTAATTTCTGGTTTAACGGAAAGATTTATCAAAATATTGATGAGAACAAAAACTATTCCAAGTCTATTAGCGAATATTTATTGTATTTGAAACTTTTTTTGATATCATAAACCGTTTTCGAGACTAGTAAACAAAATTAAATTTCATCATTTTCAAAGATGACGGCCGTAGCACAACTTTATTTTTCGGGGACTTTTGATATGTTGGTCAGATGACCACACACTATATAAAAAGTCTCTAGCTTAGGAGATTTTTTTTACCTGATTAGTACAAATTAGCATAAAATGGTTAGACTAAAATTAGAAAAATGATTTTAATTATTTAATTATTTTAATTATTTTAAAAATAACCATTCGGAAATAACACTGGCCGACTAAATTCTAAAATGTCGTGTCTTTTGGATAGGACCCTTCAATCCCCATGTATTTTTGCATGCTGAAACTGGATTTCATATTAAGAAACACGTCCACCGTGTAGATTTTGCGTAAAAGTGGATTTTGAGTAACAAAATGGGATTAATCTACCCATATCCACTGGAGACGGTTCTGGGACATGGTAGGGTTTATATTTTAGTAATGCGTCATGAAAATTGAGAAGAATTTTTGTTGTTTTTTTTTTTATATGTTGAAGCCAAATTTCATACAAGAAAATGTATCTGAGTCACAGATGCAGAGGAAAATGGACTACGAGTGGCAAAAGCCACTTTTAAGACTGTGTCAGCTGCGAAACAAACCTGATTCTGAGCATCTTATCTCATCTGCTAAGCGATCTACTTCGGAATCCTGACACAGATATACATTGTAACTTGAATTTCTTGCTGCGAAATATGAATACAACGTGTCATGGATCATGGCAGCGGACACGATAGGAGATAGATATATCATGAATATCCCACTAACAAGGAATCATATCCAGAAACATACCGACAGCTTCCAGAGACATGAGACCTAATAAAATGACATGAAATGAGATTCTTGGCATCTGTTGCCCGTTTTCCTCTGCACCTGTGACTGAGATTCACTTTCTTATATGAACTTTGGATTCAACATATCAAAAAAACAAAAAATGAAGCTATTGCTTTTTTTTATATTCCTTTTATTTTACTATTAGTTGTACAGTGTTAAAAAATTGCGTATCATTGTTTTTTTTTTTGCAATGGAACCCTGTATATTTTTGCAAAAACGTAATCTCCCATTTTTTTTATCTATCTCTGATAGTTTTTGAGATATATAGACTTGAAGATATATGGTATACGAGTACAATGACTGACCCTGTGATATATTTCTGTGTTATATACTTATCTTAAGACGGGCTTCAACTTACGCAAACTGTTGGTTCACTTTGATACAACTCCTTGCCGCCATACCTTTGGCTTTACACTATACAATTTATAGCAGGACACAGCGAATGAAATACTGTGTAATGCAATAATTATATAGTGTAAATCTGCCTGCATCAAATTGCAGCAATAAATTGCATAAGTGGAGATCCGTCGAAAGTCCTATTACAGTTTTCTTGAAAACTCCATGCTACAGGGTGATTCCTAAGCTGTTATTTTTTAACAGCGTATAGAACTATTCAAAACAAACATTTTTTTCCAAATAACATTAAACTCAAAAATAAAAAAGTTTCATTATTAATTTTGAAAATAGCATTTATGAATACAAAAACGTGTAAGATAAGACTACACAATAGGTAGTGCTATTTTTTTCACAAAATTTTGTCGTAAATATTAACAGAGATAGAAAAGGGGTCAATTCTCGATCAATCATCCTGTACATAATCTTGACTAACATATTTATGTTCTTGTTGCTCTCCTCAAAAGACAAACTACATGAGACAACTACATAAGATAAACCCCTAGTACAAGTACAAACAACAAGTTATACTAAATTTACCTTATATGCCTTTTTATTTTTTTTAAACTATATGTATTTAAAAAGAAAATATCAAAGAGATCGGTATCTGAAAATGATATTGTAAACTCATTAATTTATTTTGAAAACTATAAACTATTATAAATGTGGGGTATAGATGCAAAACTCACATTTCCACTTTTTAAAATTTTTCAGGAAGAAGGAATAACTCACTTTTCAAGTGACTTGATGCTCTGAATTTTTTTTGGTATCTGTATTAGAACTTTACATTTGCTTCTCAATTGGTGAAATGACAGCAAAACAATATTTGACTCCAAGAAAGTGAATTAAAATTTGGATAATGTGAGTTTTGATACAACTTTTTGGATAATGGTCGTTTTGCTCCAAATTATTCTACATAATATTATTTTTTACACTACAATTCATGAAGTTAAGCTAAGAAACGGAACTTGCAAACAAACTCAATGGTATATCAATAAAAAAATTATGTAATATGGTAGTTCATAATCAAAATAAAAAGCTGCACAAAATACGGTTTTATTATCATCATTAACTGATGAAGTGAAATATTTTTATATATGAACCTAAAATTGCCAAGTACAAAAAATGTTGACAGTGAAAAGTTCTAACATTCTCACATTCTCCTTAGGTTGTGAGTTTTGAAACAATTCAGATTCCACAATTTAAAATAAATACGAAAATGTGAGTTTTATACCACTTTTAAGATTTAAAATGGTGTAGTTCAACACGATGAACAATATAGCGCCACTAACTCTATTTCGAAAAATTATGGATAATGTGAGTTTTGCATCTGTACCCCTCAAATAAAGATGGCTATTTTTGCGGTTAACTTTACTTTTCTAGTTCTGTCTCCAACCTGTCTGCCATTTCTCTTACATATGATTTTGTATTTGCCCTCTTTACTGATGTCTAGACTGTTGCTGTAATACCCAAATTACTAAATTGAACCGAAAAAACAGTTCCATGAATGTATTCATTTTACCTCCATTGAGTAAACACGCTTATAAAAAAAATATAATTTGACCTAGAGTTCACGCAGAGTACTAATAAAATATGTATGTAATGGGTTATAATAGATTAAATTAGGAAAGTCAGAAACAAGAATCATATAAGAAAATGTCAAGAGACGCAATTGGTTTAACACATTCGCTACCGCATGTCTCATATATGTGCCGCGCAATGTTTCCATAAAGATTACCGACTCATATACATATGTGCCAAGATGGTGTAATGTTAAATTAAAACTTTTTTCAGTATGGAAATAAGACTGCAAGATAGTCCCCATTAATGGTTCACATACAGGGTGTCTACTTTTATTTACGTACAAATCCATATAATTCTCATTGTTCAAGATAATCGATTAAACTTTTTTTGTTTTAAAGTTCATCGAAAACTGCTTCTTCTGACCCTATCATGACTCTTGAGATGCAGCCCCATGGCCTGCTACGATTTTTGTTATACTGAAATTCAATAAAACCGTTTAGCGATTTTTTATTTAAAATCTGCATCTACCTGGGCGGCTCTAGCATTGGTTTTCAACGTCTGAGACAGTACTGCTGGAACAACCAGCTCATCAATGATTAAAATATCTGAGGGTCGTTTCTGAAAAAAGGAGCCGAGTTTCTCAGAGAATGCGGTAATAATTATGACGAAAACGTGTATTCCAAATCATCTACTCCCACGTCAACGGTGAAATTCTATGATTACCAAGTATATCAATCATCACCCGGCTGTTTGTCCAGGTCTAGGATGAAAAACGAACGGTAAAGCCATCTCCGAGAAATTCGGCCCTATTCCTCGGAGTAACCCCGAGTATACCCGTCATCGGCGACCTGGTTATCCAACTTCTGGGAGATGATCTCTGGGTTACCCATCATCGGAGAACTGTACAGGGTTTGTCCGGAAAGTAATGTCAGTGAGCTTTGAAAAATGGTTTTTATTGGTTCTATGTGTACAAATCTTTAGAAACTTTCAAAATACATTCCTCCTGCGTCCACACATCGGTTCCAGCGGGCCTTCCACGCATCAAAAGCCGCACGGTAGTCGTTTTCCGGAATCGCCTTTAAAGCGTCGCTGCAAGCCTTCTGAATGTTTTTCACCGACCCAAAATGCTGTCCTTTCATTGGGGTTTTGAGGCGCGGAAACAGAAAAAAGTCTGGGGGCCACATCGGGGCTGTAGGGAGGCTGGGGAACAACGATGATACCTGCCTTGACGAGGTAATCGGCCACGAGGAAGCAGGTGTGCGAAGGCGCATTGTCGTGGTGAGCGGACGCGATTCAGCCGCTTCAGCACCTCGACGTAAAACTTTCCGGTTACGGTTGTCCCCTGCGGAACGAACTCATGATGGACCAATCCCCGACAATCAAAAAAGACAATCAGCATTGTCTTGATCTTTGACCTGGACATCCTGACTTTCTTGGGGCGAGGGGAGTTCGACGTGTGCCATTCCGCACTTTGCCTCTTCGTATCCGGATCGTATTCAAAGACCCAACTTTCCCCGGTACTGACGTCATCAAGGAAAGCGGGGTTGTCTTCGCAGGTGTCCAAAAGTTCTTGGCAGGTTTCGACGCGCCTCGCTTTTTTATCGTCCGTTAGCACGAGCGAAGTCAGTGTTCAACAAGTCACGCACACGTTTCACATTGTCGTCGGAACTGGAGGTTGATGGCCGTCCAGCGCGGTTCTCGTCGTTGGCGTCTTCCCGACCTTCTGCGAAACCGGAAAATTTGGAAAAGAACGGACAAACCCTGTATGTCCAGGTCCTGAATATCATTCTGAACCGCAAAAACAAATGCTAAAGCCATCTCTAAGAAATTCGACCCAAAATTTGGAGATGACCCCGGAGTATACCCGTCATCGGCGACCTGTATATCCAGGTCTAACTTACATAGATTATTGTATTGTCACCAATCATAATGCTCTGAGAAAAATTTCCAATTTTCAAATTGGAAGTGAATTAAATTAACTCGCCTTATTTGAAAACATACTGCCTTTCTAGGCCGCAAAGCCAGTATACTGGCTCGACCAATGATTGACACTTTGCCCATGGTCAGTCCATCATATAAAAATTTTTTGACGGAAATCACGAACCCCAGATCTCGGTACTCTAAAGGTTAACGATTTTATTCAGTTGCATCTTTGAACATTGTCCGGATCAAATATTGCAACTATCCTTTCTCCCCACTTTAACCTAACTCAACGGCTTATTTAGTGTCATAGATTTCAACCAATTTTTTGTTTTTATAATGGCCACTGAAAACTGGCTTGCTCCAGTTAGGTTTCAAATCGGCAGGTATTTAGGATTTTTCGAGGCACCGAATTGAGAATGTCATATCAGATTTTCGATCGTATGTGTCCTCCCATGATTTCCATCTGCATCAATTCTTGCAACAAATCAAATGGCTGACAAAAATAAATTGGCGCCGAGCAGGTTTCCAATGGATATCTGTGGTGTTTGGGAATCACAGAATTCGAACTTCAGTCGAAGTTTCACTTACTTAAAAAAATTCAATTCAACCCCATCGTTTAAAAAAAAAGTGATAATTACTGTATTATGAATAGGTAATATAAAATATTAACTGATTTGTGAAACGGACGCAAATATAAAACTACGATTTCGATACAAATATTTTTTTATTCATGAAAAAAAAATACTGAAAACTTCTTTTTAAGTAAAATGGTTCAGGGTTTATTAATTTTACTTTCTTGAGTATTTTTGAGGGCCCTGTCTTGATTAAAAAATGGAAATTATTTGTGTAGGTTTCAAGAAAAAAGAAACTGTCGTGAGTGTGTAAGGATAGTTATTTATGCAACAAATGTGTAAAGTGAACCTTTTTTAAAACGAGGTGAAACTGGCCTACGGCTCGCGCGATAATCGAGTTGTATACAATATTTTTTATACAACCGATTTTTTACTAAAAAAAAAATATAACTTAAATTTTCTTTGCGTACTAGTGCGTAAAGAAAGCATGTGATTTTTTTCCAAAACGGATAATAACGGAGACAGTAACAGATACTGAATTTATGCTTTACTTAGTTCCACTTTGAATACAAGAGGAAGATTGGAATCTTCGGCGTAGAAACAAATTAGCACCTGAACACATTTTACCACTTTTTTATTAGCATATTTTAACACCGAAACACTTTTATTGGCATTTTCAGATTATTAAAACACATTTTGTATGTTTTTCTACGGGTTCATCCTGCTCTTTAACATCGGTACCTTCCGAAAATTCCTATTTTAGAAAAAATGTGTTAACCTCAGACCTGTCTGTACAAAATAAACCTACGGAAAATAATATACTCTCAGTATCGGACAACTCCGAGCTGAAAATATAACGCTCATGGCAACCCTTTAAAGAGAAGTTCAGTAAACGACTAGTACATACATAAGCAAAAATTTAATTATAATTATAATTATTAATAATATAATAATTATAAAGCTTTTGCTTCCTGGGTGCGTCTGCATCCAGGGCACCTCCTCGCGGTGACGGCGGGCAACGGAGTGAGCCCGTTATCCGGCTGAGTCCCTGGATTGCGTCTGGATTTCTGGATATGATGTACAAAATCCGATCGTGCAACCTTCCCGCGGTGGACATCGAGTAACGCTAATACCGACGGTTCTATCATTGTTTAATGGTGTTATGGGTTTATAACATTTGATTCCGCTGGTCAAAACTATTCTGAATATCCGTGACAAAATGTATTAATACAGGGGGTATGTATGTGTATGTATTAATACATATGGGGTTATGGTGTTACGGAGTTAGGGGGTTATTAGGTTATATTATGGGGTTATTACGTTTCATTTCACTGTTCGAACGTATCCTGAATGTCCGTGAAAATTTGCATTAATACAAATTGCCTGAGATGAACTGTTTTCGTTTGATTTGGGGGCAATGGAGTTATGGGGTTATGGTGTTATGGGGTTATATGATTATGGAGTTATGGTTTAGAGGTATCATGGGGTTATTGTGTTATGGTTTCAAGGGGTTAAGGGGTTTGATGTGAAGGGTTTATCGGTATATAGCTCAAAAATGTTTTTTTTGAGGTTATGGGAAACCCTAGCCCGATGGGGTTATTCTGACCCCAGATTCGGATTTAGCGACCCCAAAAACACGTATTAAACGTGGTCTGACCCCCGAACCCGAAAATAATTTTTTTTGTGTGGCTGTGTAATTCATGTGCCACATCATTTTATGACATGAAAATTTCAAATTTCTTTATAGTTAGATTTAATGTCTAAAATATATGTATATATATACATATGTAAAATATATAAGTATGTGTAATACAATATACAAATAGCTTACTTTTATATTATATCTACAAGTTAAACTACATATGCACAAATATTTCTATTACACTTTTTTTTTATTTTCCGGTAAAGGTTTATAAACCTCTGAATTTGTGTCTCAATTTCAATTCCTGAATTTACGAATTGATCGCAGATAAGTTCCATGAAAATGTTTAGTCGAAAAGCGTAATTTTATTCTATTCACCACATAAGCACAGTTTAGAGAATCATCTACACTATGACATAAGCATAGCGCAGTTTAGCATTGTGTAATTGTTTTAATGTTCTATTTTACTGAGACTTTTAAAAAATGAGGTCAATTTTTTTTTAATCACACTAGTTATAAAACTCTGTTACTCTGTCTATAAGAGAAAAAATGCTATTGTTACTGTACACCGGGATCTGGTAGAATTTGAAATTCTTGTATTTGCGTAAGGAAGCATCATATCTTAGGGAGGTGATTACTAAACCTAAATAGAACTATAATAGCAAAAAAACTTCAAACTAAATTTGTGAAAAATAATTTCAAAAAATGCCACACAGCTTGCAAAATGTAATGTTTGTATGTAAATGTAATGTAAAAAATGTAAATGATTTTTTGTTTTCATAATAACCAATTATTTTTAATTCTTGTACTCGTTGCAAGATTTTTATTTTACTTAAAGAGAGCTATTCTTAATATCAAAAACGAAACGCTGGCGTGAAATAACGATTCAAATTACCATAACTTATAGATATCTCCAAATTTTGAAAAATCCAAGCATTAAAAGACTATTCACTTGGTGATTATGAAAAATAAATATTTCGCTAATGTTTTGCAAGCCGTTTCCAAAATTTGCTGATGAGGCATACATTTTTTGAATTTAGTGTTCGCAAGTTTCCTTTAATTTTTAGTTTAGCAGCTTTTTTGCAATTATAGCCTTCTACTTAGGTCTAGTAATCACAACCGTCAATTTCGCCAGCCGTCACTGTTTAGATACTATGTAAAATATATTATAGAAATAATAAACATAGTTGTGTAAAACACTGCTAGGCAGATATTACATTGCCAACAAAATGTTACATTTTCATAAAAAAACCAATTTGCTCTACTACGACAATAATACTTCATATAATACTGGATTATTAGATATACATATGTATTTATCTACAATAAAAAAATATTGTTGATTTTTAGTTGACTTAGCTATTATTATTCATTCAGTCAGTTTCGATTAGAAAGTGGTGAAAGAGCTCTGGAAAAGTTAAATACTTCTTACGAAGAAAGTAAACTTACTCGTCTACATATATTATCCATGTTTAAATTAAAAAGTAACACTAAAAACCACAAATGTCGCAGTCAAATCCGACTTATTTTTCTGAATTCCAGCGAGGAGAGTGTGCTTTTTCTTCTTTAAATCAAATTAAAGCTCGCCCATAGTAATGCAGTAATGTATAGTTTGCAGAAACATTTAACTGACGCGCCAGTTAGGCGCCACCAATAGAATAGCCTCGCCTATCCCCACCTACCGTGGCACCCCACCACCGATAACCACCAATAGAATAGCATAGGGGTTGTTATGGTTTCTTAGGGGATGTGAAAATAGAGATGCTGCCGAAACGACAAGTTGCGTCATTCTAGATGTGAACATCGGGGTGCACGGTTTGCCTTTCATTTATTCAGCCCTCTTAACCCTAACCTAACTTGCCTTCCATCTCCCAAGTTACATTTCAACTTTGTTCGTGCATACCTGAAGTTAACTGCTGTTTAAAGGATCTCATTCTTAGTATGGCGTAAGTAGTTCGTTGTGACGTAGTTGCTTTGTTAGTTGGTGGCTAATGTGGGTGGTTATTATTATTTTTTCTTTTGATCAAGTATTTGTGTCTTAAATGTGAATAACTCTTGTATTTAGTGCTTAAATTGACTTCCAATTCTTTTATATAACTATCAACTCCTCTTAGTAGTACACATAAGAAAATTGCATATGTTAGTGCGAAAAATACATTATTATTAGAAAGTGTTAAAATACATTTATTTTTACATTTAGCCAAGAGTTTAGTGCCACACTGTATGCATGTACAATGTTTGAATGCATGGATGACCACCATTTTTCTTGAAAATTAGCCGATTTATCCATTTTCAAGCTACATACATACGTTGTTTGCTGACAGTAAAACTGTAAAACGTTGACTATAGTACATGAACCTATACTTTTTTCGTACAAAGTTGACTTTTTTTTGCTTTGGTGCGTTAAATTTCATACAAAATTTAGTTTTCATACAACGAAATACCAAATTCGAAAACAATTAGTTATTTATTGAAGAGTTGCAATCAGATAATTGCAACTCTACATTTTCCATCTATTTCGAATATTAAATTTTATTTTAGATGCCAACAAGCATCTAAATGAAGGTACATACATACATATGTATATTGTATGTATATTTTTATAAAATAATTCCAATTAATACCCTATTGCTATTTAACTTAATTACATATATAAAACATGTTTCGGATATAAACCAATAAATGTTCCAAATAGTTTCTAATTCTAATTCTAAGAACCTTATTTAATATGGTCAGTAATACAACAAAAAAAGACAAAAAAGGCGATAATTATTTTGAAGTATGTACATGTGTTCCCCCAAACGAATCAGAAATATACCGATTATAACTGAATAAAAGTACTACCTGTTGCCGGTATTAGTTGCACTAAAGCGTAATGTAGAAAGGATGTATCAAGCTCTGCAAAATTCCGTGCACAGATTACGTTACATAAAAGCCGCCCCCGCAGTGCCACCCCCATTTTTTTTTTTTCAAATGACACCTTGTATATTTTTTTTGTCCTAATTTATAAATATCTTTATTTTCTATTAAACTTATTAAAATTAAAAATCGGTCCATAAATAGTGGATATATTTTTGAATACTTTTTTTAGATGTAACAAATACAAGTATAATTAATAAAAAACTTATATAAGTCTTTAGTTTATGTGTATTAACTGTATGTAAACTGTTAATTCACTGATACAAAAGAAAAACATATGCCCTGCCTTCAAACAATCTCTTAAACATAATTTAATCTAATATTCAATTTTAAAATTGATTAAAAATAAAAAAAATAATAATAAAAGAGGTTATTCGTTTATAGAACCAACCCTGTACATAATATGTACTTCGTATTCGAATACTACTTTTACTAGGGCATTAAAATATTTTATAAAACCGATTTTGTAACCTGGAAGTGGTGATATGTGCATACGAGGTGTGGCTATTAAATAACCGAACTGCTGTCATAACACTTTTTATTCGTTACCAATTGCAATAGCATCTTCTCGCCTTCAGTGTACTCCACTTGGCGATATCTACACCGCTCCATACGACTTTTCCATTGTTGAAAGCAGTGCTGGAAGTCCGCTTCTGTCAGCTGGTTCTGAACCTCCGTCGCTTTTGCTTTAACCGCTTCCACACTTCCACAGTGTTGTTTAGAATGTTAACGCAAATGTTCATTTTTTATTTCTTTTGCTCGAAAGCGAGGAGTTTTGTTTTTGCGCATGTTGAACGATTCATGCCAAATCTGGCGAACACATTCTTTGTCAATCCCTGTTATTTCTGCAAGCCCTCGGATGCTTAGACGACGATCTTCGCAGATTAATTTACCAATTTTTTTCAAAGTTTTCGTCCGTTTTTGGCGTTGAGGGCCGTCCGGGGCGCGGACCGTCTTCGGTCGTTTCAGGTCCCTCTTTAAACCATTCAAAAACTTGTGTGCGAGATAAACATTCATTCCCGTACACTTCTTTTAACATTGCATAAGCTTATGCAGTTATTGCAGTTTAACAAGAAACTTGAGATTAACCCGTTGCTCCATCTGAACACTTAACATTTTTTTCGACACGTCACTTGTGGGCAAACTAATTCAAACTACTGCTACAATCAAACTAAGCGACCCACTGGCTTGTCCAGCGAGCTCGGAGTGGGGAAAGTACCACCAGACACAGTTCTGTTCAAACTTGTCGCAACACACTCGCAGCGCGCTGGTAACAGCATCAGTTCGGTTATTTAATAGCCACACCTCATTTAAATATGTATGCACATAATGTGTATACATTGTACCTATAAGTACAACATATGACCTGTAAGATTCTCTATACATCATCTCTACCTCTACCACCCAAATTTCTGTATTTTTCTCGAGTTTTGAAACTCCCTTTGAACCATTTCAATCCATTACCATTTGTGAATAATAAAATAATAAGTAATTAAATAGATAAATTAAATAATTTTAATAATAAAAAATAGTATTAAAAGAATAATAATAAAATATTATGTGATAAACTATTATCTGTGCAACAATGAACCTTCGCGTCCACAGCTTTGGCTTTCCAGTATTCCCGTAAAAAAACACGAAAATTAAAGTAATTAACACGTTTTATTTTTGCTAAATAGTGCTCTGGACTTTAATTAAATCCGACGTTTATGGAAAATAGGAGGGGAAAGCATGAGGCGAACCGCTTTGAATAATTAATTTAATATCCTCTACAGCGCAGTTGGTGTCGCGGTCCTTGACGAGTAATACAGCATTTTGAATTAAAAATGTTTTTCTTGTGTTCATTCACAGGCTGGCTACACGTTTTCGATTATACAGTTTTAATATGCTTATAGAAAGCGTATCTTTAGAACAACCTATACACCTACATATACAGTGTGTCCCAAAAAGTTGGAAACAGTCCCGCAGAATCGAAACTATTAGTATTTCCAAAAAAAAGTTTCCTACAAAAAAACATTGGCATCACAAACCGCCATCGACTAGTCAAAACGACGTCAACATTCTTCTACAGGGTGTTTCACAAATCAGAAAAAACTGTTTCGGTTAAATGGCAACACCGCTTAATTCGCATCTAATCAAAATATGTTCAGAATGGTTGTTCAGAATAGTTGTTCAGAATGCCGAATTTGGGGGTGTACGAAATATCACCAATAGTCAAATGTTTGCGATTTTACGCTCTGGCCCCAAAAGTGGAAACAGTCCCGGAATCAAACTATTGTATTTCCAAAAAAGTTTCCTACAAAAAACATCGCATCATAAACCGTCATCGACAGTCAAAACACGCAACATTCTTCTGGTGTTTCACAAATCAGATAAAACTGTGTCGTTAAATGGCAACACCGCTTAATTCGCATCTAATCAAAATATGTTCAGAATGGTTGTTCAGAATAGTTGTTCAGAATGCCGAAATTTGGGGGTGTACGAAATATCAGCGCGATAGTCAAATGTTTGCGATTTAACACTGCTGGCCCAAAAAGTTGGAAACAGGCCCGCAGAGTCAAAACTATTAGTATTTTCAAAAACAGTCCTACAAAAAACATTCACACCATAAACCGCCATCGGTCAGTCAAAACAACATCGACATTCCTCTCGGCCTGTTTCCAACTTTTTGGGCAGCGTTAATTCGTAAACATTTGACTATCGCGTCGATTTTTCGTATATCGCCATATTTCGGCATTCTGAACAACTTTTCTTAATAACATTTTTTTGATTAGATGCGAATTAAACGGTGTTGCCATTTAACCGAGAAATTTTTTTTCTGATTTGTGAAACACCCTGTAGAAAAATGTCGACGTCGTTTTGACTGGTCGATGGCGGTTTGTGATGCTAATGTTTTTTTGTAGGAAAAAATTTTTTGGAAATACTAATAGTTTCGATTCTGCGGGAGTTTCCAACTTTTTGGGACACACTGTATATATTTTTATGTATTTAAATTTTTTTATGAAAACCTAAACATTTTTTTCCTTTAACTCTACACGCGAACTATGTTTGCATCATCAGGAGATGATTAACATCTATTTTTTAATCGAAAAATAGAATATAATGGATTTCTAAATGAAGTAGTATAAATGAAACCAGTGAATCTGGAGGTCAGAATAAGTCACTTGAACTAAATATACCCTGGTCCAATATTGCACCTCTATTGAAATACAAATTTCTACAATTTTCAAGCCAACATACATTTTTCTTAATAAATCAAGAATGCAAAATCATATTCAGTTCTTATTTGGTATCAGTCCTTTGGGAAATGGCATATTTTGTATTGTTAATTGTAATTCCACATCCTGTGATATTTAAAACACATCAAGCTTATCGCCTCAAACAAAGGAAACGGGAGTAGTCTAATAATAATTATGCATTTATTTCGGAAACCGTAGCTCAACACAAAAAAAATGAAGGTAATAAAAATATTGCAAAATAATCAGATGTATCCAAATTTATCAAAATAAGATCCATGACGTGCACGGTCAAAAAGTTGCAGGAAAGTACCATGCTCTTTGTCAACTGTGGCGCCCCCTATTGCTTTCACATTGCTATACTATACTGCTGCTACGAAAGTATCCATAATTCATATCAAATATAAACTTAATACGATTTTATATTCTTGATTAAATAATTACAATGTATGTTGGCTTGGAAACCTTTAGAGCTTTGTATCTCAACAGTGGTGCAACATGACTAAGGCACATTAACGTATTCCGTGGGACTAAGGTATGTTTAGTTCAATGGACTTACTTTGATCTCTAGATTAATTCACTGGTATTCTTTATGATACTTTATGCTTGGCCATTGGATAGGCGAGGAACAAACTACTGGCCACGCCACAATATGGAACAAGGCTACCAAAAACTGTCCAGTACTCCTTATGCTACAGGACAGTGTGGAGCCTACCATTTGTCCCAGTCCAAAACTAGGGATCCAAATCCCTAGTAGGGATGACTGGGATAACATAAATTATACTATATGCCAAAATGTAATCATCTGGTTTACACACGGCTCCAAAATTGGCGATAAGGCCGGAGCGGGAGTATATGGCAAAACCGCGAGGACAAAATTATCCTTTGCCCTCGGGTCATATGCTAGCGTTTTCCAGGCGGAAATATATGCTATCCTAGCATGCGGGATGGAAATCCTAAAGACGGCTCCAAAAAGGAGAACGATTCAAATATGCACGGACAGTCAAGCGGCCTTGATGGCTATTGAATCCAGCAAGGTCAAATCGCGACTCGTCCTTGACTGTAAAAAGTTTCTAAATGATCTGGCCAGTTGTAATAGAATGATACTCACATGGGTACCGGGACACTCAGGTGTCCCGGGAAATGACGAGGCCGACAGACTGGCCAGACTAGGATCAATAGGGTACCCCATAGGACCTGAACCTATATTAGGGGTCCCCTATTCAATGGGGGTTTCAACCATGAAAGAGCTCCTAAACAAGAAGTTCGAAAAATCATGGCAAGAAGCCCCGGGTATGAGGCAGGCGAAGGCCCATATTATTGGGCATTCGTTCAAATTAACTCAAAGTCTCCTAGGTATGAACCGAAGAGACATTAGAACGGTGACAGGACTCCTTACAGGCCACTGTCACCTTAAAAGGCACCTCCACATGATAAGGGTCATAGATGATCCTGAATGTGGATGGTGCATGGAGGATGAGGAGACTGCATCTCACATCCTCACAGAATGACCCTGCAATTGCAAGGGTCAGAGAACGGCACTTTGGGAGCTGTGTTCTGAACCCAGAGGATGTTAAGAGTATTCACCCCAGGAAAATATGCGCCTTTGCTAGAGAGGTCGCCATACCTGGGTGAATACTCATGGAATGTGGGTGCACAATGCGCCCGTCAGGCGGCCTAAGTGCATGGATCTTCCCGCCCACTTTTCGTATTCATTCATTCATGATACTTTATTTAGCAACACCCTGTATAAATCCATACCGTGTTTATAGGAACCATTTTTGGGCCAATCTTCGAACCTCTAGGAATTATCCGGGGATAGTAAATATCCGATTGTTTTGGATAAAATATATGTAATATACATAATTTAATAAAGAAAAAACATTTTCATTAAAAATTAATAAACCACTGCTAGAAGTGGATGAAAAAATCTGAACAAAGAGTCAAAATCCATTTTGAACGACGTGCCGCATGACCTCCTTCGCAATTTAATATTTTTGGAGGGTTGTCATAATTCTGAGGGGGCGAAAATAGGGAAAATATTTTCATGTTAAAAAAAATGGCACAATTTCAAAGTAAGGATCAACCTCTTTCAAGATGTTTTCGAAAAGTTCATAATGACAGTTCATACATATAGACCAGACTGTACATATGTATGTACATACGTACATATCTTATAAGAACTGTTGTTAATTTATCATTTAACTGATGCGTAATGTGCCATCATCAACTCCGGCAAAATTGATGTGCCCGTGAACGTAATAAGTGGAAAACATGATATTGATTATAATACGGACAAGACAGAGAATCAAGGAAAAGGGAAACTGATACGGGGATTAACTTACGTAAAAAGGTAAACATTAAAGTTTGAAGAGAGCAAACAGGACAATGCATTTCCATTTGCTCTGAAACCCGATACATAAATTTAGCGCTTGGTAAGACAATGGTCGATTTGACAAATCAATATCCACTACAAATAACACATTACTCATACAAGGTTGGTATGGTTTTCAAAGCGGGCGTTAGAACTAGATTTGTGTACTATATTTTTTCAGCTTTGACAAAAATACCTACACCTTGTCCCACTACTTAATGTCAGTAACTCAGGAGCACGCAGATAATGGAAGAATCGTCAGATCTCCTTATACATTTTCTTAATGCCTTCGATTAAATTACCAGGCATGAAATATATGTATATGTATATTTTTTATAAATATAATCAATTTAAAAGTTAAATAAAAGTAGTTTTTCTGAAGTCCTTCATTTTACAACGGATTGCTTACTAATTGTAAGTTTATCCCGAATTATACAAATTTAATTACCTAATCAGGTAGGAATATCACTACTCGTATGATAGAAATATGTGTACAGGCATGAAATAGATTGATTTTTTAAGAATTTACTTCCTCCATTATTTGACATTTAAACTTGTTTGAATGGCAAAAAAAATGTACATTTTCATTTAAATTCACCTCAAAATCACACCCAATAATTATTAAGTATACTCTACGTTTTTAAATATCGCGCCTTAGACGTAACTTTTAATATTTAAATTAAAATCCAACTATACTTTCCAGATGTAAATAATTTTAAAATGTTGATATTTCTTATTATTTTCTTGGTGTTTCGTATATAGAATCGTTCCGTAAGTAACACTAAAATGTATGGTCGTTTGTACCCTTTTTTGCCTCTTTTTTTAAAATTTTGACAAGTCTACAAGATGTTCATATACTTTTAAGCGTCGACTGACTCACTTATTTTAAATCGAACATCCCATATACAGGGTCGGTGATATATATGGAAACGGTCGATTATCTCCTAAATTAAGATAGCTAGCGGAAAATATCAAAACACAAAAGTTTTAGGGGCTTTTTAAAATCTATCACAATAAAAGAAAAATTAAGTATACAGGATCAGTCAAAAAGTCATCAGTCAAACAAAGTTGCTTTCCTTAATGGAACACTCTGTATATTATTCCACATTTCAATTATTCTCGAATTCTAAACAAAATTCATATGCACATCGTTACCTAAATTTAACCGTTTTCGAGATATCAATTTTGAAAATAACTTTTTACTATTCTCAAATTTATTAAGAGCCCGAAATGATGGATATTTATTATGAAAATTACACAAGGTGGAAGATATGGATGATTAAATTTTAATTATTATTTTTTTACAGAAAATAAAAAAGCATAATTGTTCAGGGTTGATAAAAATGCATGAAACGAAAAATGTATTTTTTAATAAATGTCCTGGATATTTCAAATTTTATGAAAACAATAGTTATGCCAGAAAAAAAGAAAACAAGTTTTAATAAACAACAAATAATTTTTTTGGAATTCTATTTTATTATAAGGTGCTAAAAGTGTTCACCATTTCCTCTGACAGTAATGAATTCGTTGAACAAAATTTTGTAGTGAATCTAAAAGTGTGTTGGGAGGAATGGTGGAAATTTCATGCCTTATCCTTTCTTGCAACTCTTCGATATTTTGCGGCCTATTTTTGTAGACTACATTTTTTATGTGACCCCACAGAAAAAGTCAAGTGGGGTCATATCGGGGACCTAGCTGGCCATTCAATTGCCCCCTGCGTCCAATCCATTTATCGGAATGGTTTCATCTAGATATACCGTACCACGCGTCCAAAATGTGGAGGGCCCCATCTTGTTGAAACCATATTTGTTCTGCCGGTAAATTGGGATTGTTATTGTTCGGGAATAATCGTCTAAGCTCTGGAATAATACGCTCTTGCAAAAGTAATAAATATCGTTCAGAGGTCAAATTTCCGTTTATAAAATAGGGTCCTATGACGTGTCCACCAATAATGCCACACCAAACATTTACTTTTTGTGGTCGTTGGGTGTGAACTTCCTCCATCCAATGTGGATTTTGGTCTGACCAATACCTACAGTTGTGTCGGTTTACATGCCCGTTTAAACAAAATGTAGATTCGTCAGAAAACAATATGTGGTTGACAAAGTTAACATTTTCGTTTAATTTATCCATAATAACTTCGCAGAACTCGATTCTCGGTCAAAATCGTCTTCACTCAACTCTTGTAACATATGAATTTTATATGGATGGAATTTTTTACGTTTGCAAATTTTTTGAATGGAATATCGACTCATGTTATGATTTACAGCCCTCTGTTGCGTCAATTTATTGGATTTTCCACCATCTAACATGACATTCAAAGAATTTTCTTCGTTTGTAACGCTTACTGGTCTTCCACTTTTTGGTCGATCTTTGACACCTCCAGTTTCATGAAAACGCTGCAATGTTTTTGAAACGGTTGATTTAGAAAGAGGTTCCCGATCGGGATGCAATTCATTAAAAATAACACTACTTGGTTAAAACTTCGTCTTTATCACCATATCCTATGATCATTAAAATTTCAATACGCTCGATTTCACTTAAACGTGCCATTTTTGGGCGAAAATAATTTACACTAAATGTATTTTTACATGTGTGTCAAGATCATCACTGTTAGACAAAAGAACACGGTTGTTATGGAGCTAGAAACCTTCAAAGGTAACTTAATGGACTATAAACTTAATAAACTAAAATATTTTTGTATACTTTATAAGAAAATGATTTTCAAAATACGAATCTCGAAAACAGTTAAATTTAGGTATTCGATGTGCTATATGAATTTTGTTTATAATTTTGAGAAAGAATTGAAATATGGAATAATATACAGGGTGTTCCATTCAATAAAAAGCAACTTGTTTCGTCATGACTTTTTGACTGATCTTGTATACTTAATTTTTCTTTATGTGATAGATTTTAAAAAACCCTAAAACGTTTGTGTCTTAACATTTTTCGTTAGCTACCTTACTTTAGGAGAAATCGACGTTTCATACATATCAGGACCCTGTATATATATGTATGTATTTGTACAAAGGAAGGAGAACACAATTTTAAGTCGAAAACCTATATCAGCACATAACCTATACTGAAACCTGAGGCATTTGACTTATTATATTTTCGTATAATAATATAAATAACTTACTAAACTAGAAATAAAACCATAAAAATCGGAAAAAAAAAGTTTTACAGAATTTAATTATCCATTATTTAATAAGATATTCTATCTGTTTAAAATAATTATGCAGTTTTCGTAGTTATTTTTAATTTTCATATAATAAAGATTCTGTATAATGTCTGACGATCTAAATATTTCATATTATATGGTTTTTGAAAATTTCAAATAGGTATATCAAAAAATAGTTGAGTTATGAGATAGCAATTATACACTGGGACACAGTGTATATATTACATGTATAGAAGTAAAATAATTTCTTATTCTAGTACCTGATTTGCCTTTGTCATCTATACAGTTATTTTAATATTTCTTTTTGCATTGTTATAACTTGTACCTAACAAAAATGCTAAATATTCTAAATATTTGCTATAGTTACATTTACCAAATTATGCGTCTTATGTGTCTGACTTGAAATAATTTGTAAGGTGTATTTACACGGGTACGGCTAAATTTACTTCTTTGCGTAATCGATTTGACTGAAGGACGAATAGAGCTGTTATTAATTATATCTGTAAGTTCGTACATCATTGAATAATTGCTGGAATTCATATACATATGAATGTATCATATTTAAAGTGTGCATTCTTTTTTATAGCTCATTGGAAATCGGACGCTATGATTTCATCGTTGTAAAAATTATGATGACATGCTCCAATGTCGCATCTTCCGTCTGATAGAATTGTAATATTTAACAATCTAAATTTGACAGACCAACTGATTCCAATGAAAACTACACCTTTCACGGTATGCCCACCCTCCACAATGTATTTATTTGCCACTGGTTAATATTATTTTCCCCCTCTCTCCATTAAATGACACACAACACGGAAAATTGGCCTTTAGCGATCCTGTATAGTTCTTCGCTTTGGTTCGGGTTAGCAATGACTGCAAGGAGAAATGGTATAATTAAATCAAAATTCATCAGAATAATAATCCAAAGAAAGTAACTATCTACATATGTACATATTACATATACAGGGTGTCTACTTTTATTTATGTACAAATCTACAAAATCCTCATTTCTCCAAGATAATCGATTAAACTTGTTTTTGATTTAAACGGCATCGAAAACTGCTTCTTCTGGCCCTACAGCCGCTTTTTAAGATTCATCCCTATGACCTGCTACGATTTTTTCCTACAGTTTTTTTTGTTCAAATTGATTCGGATGTTAAATAAAAAAATCGCTAAACGGTTATATTGAATTTCGGTGGTATAAAAAAATCGTAGCAGGCCATGGGGATGAATCTCAAAAACGACGGTAGTCAGAAGAAGCACTTTTCAATGCCTTTTAAATAAATAAAAAAAAAGTTTAATCGATTATCTTGAAAAATGAGGATTTTATGGATTTTTACATATGTAAATAAAAGTAGACACCGTGTATATGTATGTATTACAGCCGATCCCAGAACGTTAAAAAAAAACATAACGTATAATTTTAATCTCATTATTCTCCAGATGTATATGCTTGTAGGAATATAGACAAACCATTTCTGAATTTGGCAAACCATTTTTAAGTCATTTACCCCATTTTATTATACATATATATTATGTGCTTTTCTTAATAAGTTTTAACCTTCCAAAAACAAATCGTTATTAATTCCATTTTTTACCGCCCAAAAATAAAAAAAAGGAAAGAAGTTATGGGGTGAGTAATGAGTCGAACAAACTTGATGACAGCGTTTTCATCACCTCTTGATGATGCCAACGTGGTAGACCAGAAGCGCGTTGTATGAAAGTGTAATTTTATTTATGTATTTATTTACACTATTCTACAGGTATAAGCCCAATTACAAAATAGGAAAAAACAAAGGAAGATAGAAAGTGTTATATAATCCGAGAACTTATACACCTATGTATATATTTCGCAACAACTGTTCTAAATTGAACTGGATTTTTTTTTGTTGTTTTTGACGAATAGTACAAAAAACAATAAGAACGACATATCGCGTTTAAACATACATATTTGTAATCAGAACGCTATATGAAACCTAATATTGTCAAAGTATATAGGGTGTTCCACTTAAAAAAACTTACTTTGATATACCCCCTGTATAGTAAAATTGTTATTATATCTGGACTCTACATAAAAAAGTCTAACTAGGATTTTTGCTTCTTTAAGATCGATCAACAATTAAAAAAAATGAGGGAATTCATTTGTTGAACTAATCCTGTATCTACATAATATGATTAAATTATTTATTTTGTCTCGATTATAGATATTTATGTAGTTAAGTAATTCGTCACAAAATAATCTTAAACGTGTCTAAAACGAATCAATTTATTTTTTGTTAAAAAAGACTATACGAATTCGTCTACCTCAAAAACCTATAAAATTTATTTATTTTTATTTATTTATTTACCTACAACATATAAGGGATGCTAACAAATTATCAAATTCATAAAAGCATCCACTGGCGCATTAACAGAAATAGAATGTTTATAGTAAAATCTAAATTATTATTAACAATTGACTAATGTGTTCCTAACAGATAATGCAAAACAAAATATATATATACATGTATTTAACTTTTTTATAAACCTAGCAACCAACAACCTCAGTAATATATATATAAATATTAATTTGCCCAAGAAAATATCGGATAACAATTTGGTTAATCCAATGAAACAGAAATACAAAGAAACAAATAAGTCACAATAAAAGGAATAAGACTAATGAAACACAGATAATTAGAAATAATTAGACATAATTTGGAGTCCTTCAACTTATACGACTTTTAACTAACCTTTTAAAAGTTAATAATTTTTGACTAAATAAGTCCAGATCTGCACAACTATTATTATATAATCTAGTTATTCTCGCAATAGGAGAATTGACGCCAAGATTTGTTCTATGGAAAAATTCATTAAATATATATATTATTTCGCCTGACAGTGTATGAGGGAACATGAAAATTAATAAAAGAAAGTAATTCGGAACAGTCTATTAGATTATTAAGTAATTTAAACAAAAATAATAAACTTGCATGGATCCTTCGAGTTTCCAGTGATATTAAATTAAATCGGTTTCTAACAGTACTAATGTCAGACGTTTAATATGTACCATTAATCTTATAATTTAAAAATCGTAAGAATCTATTTTGTAATTTTTCCACTCTATTTTTATGCACTATATAGCATGGACTCCAAATTATCGAGGCAAAATTCAGTGTGCTGTAGACATAAGAGAAGAAAATTGATTTAATTGCCCTCTCTGACTGAAAAGTTTTACAGACTCGCATCAAGAACATTTTATTACTTTTATTTAACATATAATCAATGTGAAAGTTGAAGTTCATTTTGCTATCATAAATAACACCTAAATCTTTAATTTGATGAACTCTAGTAAGAGGAGAATTATCTATGGTATAGTTAAATATAAACAAATTGCGTTTTTTTTGTGAAAGATATCGAAAAACATTTTTTTAAGTTAATAACAAGCTTATTGAGTTTACAGTAAGTACTAAATCTATTTAAATCTAATTGAAGTAAGTGGCAATCATTTAAATTTCGAATCTCAGAGTACATTTTCAAGTCATCAGCATACAAAAGAAATTTACAGGACGTGAAACTTGTTTTAATATCATCAATGTATAATATGAATAGCAAAGGGCCTAGGTGTGAACCCTGTGGTACACCAGATGTAACCAGTATTTCACTCGAGCTAAATCCTTTGATAGTTACAATTTGCGATCTATTATATATATATATATATATATATGATACTAACCATCTCAAAAGATTGCCATGTATCCCGACTTCGGCATGTTTAGATATTAATATATTGTGATCAATTTTATCAAACGCTTTGCTAAAATCGGTATATAGGGAGTCAACTTGAATTCCATTATCCATGGCATTAGAGATATACTCGGAGTAAGTCATTAGGTTAGTTTCAATAGATCTATGTGCAAAGAAGCCATGCTGTTCAGGAATTATTATCGATTTTAAACAATTAAATAAAAAGGAGTGAACCAAACTTTCAAAAACCTTACCAAGTATACACAATTTACTTATGCCACAGTAATTAGAAACTAAGGATTTATCTCCTGTATTTTTATACACTGGTACGATATATGCTTTTTTCCATAAGGAGGGGAATATACCTTCTTGAAGAGACTTATTAAACAATAGGGTAAGAGGAATGTAAAGTGACTCAGCGCACTTTTTTATTAGATAGGAAGGGATGCCATCTGATCCAGCCCCTTTGTTTTCATCCAACATATTTAAAGTTTCACGTACTGTTTTTTCTTCTAAGACCAGTTTATCTATATTGATCAGACTCATTTTTTTCAAAATGTTTTATTGGAATTTGTTTGTATGGCTCATAGACACTTTGAAAATAAGAAGAAAATAATTCACGAACTTGATTTCCGTCGGAAGCCTCCTTATCTCCATATGACACTGTGAAAGGAATTCCTCGATCTCGTTTACTGTTAGAAACAAAATGCCAAAAGCGTTTAGGATTGCTACTTATGTCTCGTTCAACTGATGCAACGTATTTTTTATAATCTGAATTAATAAGATGTTTGCACTTATGACGTAAGTATATAAATTTATGATAATCACAGATATTCTTATATTTTTTCCATTTTTTGTGATATTTATTCTTTTCGAGGATATTATTAATAGTTATGCTAGAAAAATAATTTGGACATTTTGTATTTTTGTATTTTAGCGTTGGTGTATTTCTATTAATAATTTCATTTAGAATGTCATAAAAAATAATTGTAGAATTTTCTGTATTCTTATTGGATAATATAGTTTTCCAATGAACCTTAGATAATTCTTCATTAATCTTTTCAAAATTAGATTTTCTAAAGTTTAGCATATTAGTTTGCAAACTATTGTTGGACAGAATTTTAATTTTAGGACACTTAAAAATAAATACAATAGGGATGTGATGAGAATCTATATCAACTAAGGGACAGGGACTTGTGTTTATATTTTCAACTAAATAATTATTACAAAGTATTAGATCCAATATACGGTTGTTATTATTTACCAAAAAATTGAATTGAGTCAGTCAGAAAACGAACTTTACATCAATATTTTGATTAATTAAAATACAAACTTCCACTGCACCACGTGAATGTGGAAGTAGATGAAAAACTACTCTAATAAAAAACGATACTAAAGCTGTAATCAATATGATATAAATATAATATAACATGTATTTAATGTAAGGGTTGTGCAGCGTCAGTATGTATTTACGCTTTTTATTAATTTAATGTTTATGTATCTCTTTATGGAATAATTAAAATTGCTCCATCCAGATTTGGCGTTTATAGATATTATGGCAGCTAATAAAATTGTGTGTTGTAAAACTTTATCGATACCCGTTTATGTTACAAATGGTGCCACGACAGTCACATTTTGAACGTTAGGCATTTGCAGAAAAATGGTGTCGAGGTAATGTGAATGTTATCTCAAAAAAGTAATCAAAAATATCAAAAAGTATTTTACGTAAATAAAATAAATTACTGATTATATTAATTTTGCAGTGATATATTCCAAGTTATCCATCACCAAAAAATAGAAAATGACGAATAATATATTTTATCTTATTCTACCTATAAAGGACAAAAACTCGATAGTGTATTTTACAAATCATAAAAGTTTTCTACAATTTTTTGCAAAATACAATGACACAAACATTTTGTTTTTTTTTTATATTAATAATCCAGATAACTCATAGCATAGCACTTCACTGGCAGAATAAAATATTGACACAAAAAAACTTATTTCAATAAAATATGTTTCTTACGGATCGCCTGATAATATAATATTATAAATGACTAAAAGTAATGTGGTATACATACATATGTAGATATCATTTTAAAACAATTCAGACGCAACACTGCATCTTTTATTTGAAACTGAATATATTTAATATTGTATATATTCTACGAATTTGCAAGTGAATAATATAATACAGAACTTTTCTGATAGATCGAACATTACCGTGAACTAATTAGTCATTTGTAAATAAACGTTTTATTTTTGCACTACTCATCCTATCATACAGTATGTGGCGTATTCAACAAAACGTACTTGTACTTATTCCTTTATGAAAAAAAAAAGACTACGTGTTTTGTGAAATGGTCTTACCTAAACAGTAAACAGTGCATTCATTATCTGTTTGATGTTACAGTCCTGTTTATTTAACATTCGATAATCGTTTTGGTAATATCGCACATATTACTTCCACATCCACGTAAAAGTGGAAGTATATTCGTGGTATCGTAAAAAATTTAAAAATATTAATTGGCTAAATAGCATGTACCTATTTTCATTGGTCTAGAATGTTCTGATATTTTATCGTAAAATCGTTTTCACCTTGTTTTTTTTTTTCGGTGTGACAGTTCTTCGCCAAGGTTAATCAAATGCGTTATTTGACTAGGGGTTAAAGCCGACTTAATGTTAACAGGAAGATAAGTCTACTTGGATAATTTATACAGAGATCTTTATAGGTCGAAGTTTCTTTGAAATGTTTGATTAACTGGTTAATTGAAGGGGTTATTAGGGGCCAAAAAAATGGTCCATCTTTTAAATAACCTATGTGATATGTACAAAACATGCACTAAGTCGATTCGAACGCGTACGGCCACGCGGGTGCCGTTTTTGGTGGCAGCGGTTTTTAAAATATTGTCTTACGGAAAACCCTTAGGATTACTGAAAAATTTCATAAGGACATTTTTTTATACAAAAATATATGCTTTTTTTATTCGTATTTGTTACTTTGACGTTTTTTTACTTTAAAATTTTCAGAAAACTCATGAAAAATATATTTTATTCACAATTTAGTCACCCCGGAAGAAAACTAAAAGAACTTAACTCAAAAAAGGCTATTTTTCAGTAAATCGCAATTAAAAATTACTCGTGTTTTAAAATGTATAGGTATCTGAGTATTAGTATTTTTTGTAATTACAGTACTATTAATTTTTTTGTTAGCAAATGGTTATTACTAAATCATGTTGAGTAGCATCCTTAGATTTTGAAATAACAGACACATCTCAACTGAAGTTGTGACATCTCACAGTTCAAGTTTTTGGTAAGGGAAAAAGCGACACATCCACATTTTTCTAATGGAATATTAGGGATTGCAATATTTTTAAATATGGGACGCAAAAAAATGGATTTTTTGAGTTATATCACTTTCCTTCTGGGTTGACGATATATACATATGTACGTAATGTTGACAATTCTAACTTTTAGAAAGTTTGAAAATGTGTCTTTTATCACTTTGATTTTCAACCCACGGGTGGAAAGTCAATTTTCCACCCGTGGGTTGAGAATAAATTAAATTGTCAAAATTTGAGAAAACGTCCTTTTTGGAATTTTTTTTTACTCGAATTGAACGCAGTGGGAACCTTGATGATTGGGATGGTTTTTAATATATAAGCTAGTATTTTGTTTAATATGTTGATTTGTATTTCAGACACAACACCAGTAACACCTGTCACTTGTAATGAACTATCATGACTGACTCAATTTTTTAGTTAAAATGGGGGCGATTGTAAATAAATTAGTATATAAACTGGTGTAAAGTTTCATCCCTATTTCGAGATAAAGTTAACCTCTCGACGTTAATGAAATAATTTCTACCTCGGTGTATAATACACTAATTACACTTTTTTCCACCCCGAGGCAAATGTTTCATAATATGAATGTGTGGTCTTTAATGAACACATTAAAAATCATTGCGTTACAATTTTTTGGGGTAAATATCTTTACCGACTGGACTGTTGGTTTTATTATGTTACTTATTTGTTCTTTATGCTAATGGCAGAGACTCTATTGCATAGTCGTGATTGCATTTCGTAAAAAAAAAACCCTAACTGTGCCACTGAGGGCGACGCCAGCAAGCCGGTCGTTTTGACCAATTTAGTTGCCTAGTAACGCAGCATCCCCACTTTCTTATGGCACCCCCGTTCGCTCTTACTTTCATGTATGATTCAATTACGCGACATGTTAGTTTCCTGGCGGTTTATTGACTTATTCCTTAAGTTGTTTTTCACTAATTTACTTTTCTTTGTGCAAATTTTACGAATAATTTATTTCCAAAACTTGATGAATTTTAATTTCCAAAATTTTATGAAAAGGTGAAAAACTAAGTACCTATTTAGCATCCGTTAATATTATATTTTTTTTTATTTGGAATTAACTTAACCATTCTTATTAAATTTCTAAAAAAGCATACTTCAAAAGGTCCTGCGGAAAAAATAGTTATCAACAACACGTATGTACATATATAGTCGTTCTAATTTTAATTGAAAATGATAAATACGCCTGGGGAACAAAAAAAGCGGTGCAACTTTATGATTCCATGGACGTGCATATATCTTTTATAAATTCAAAAATTGTGAAATAATTGTTTTCATTCAAATCAATATAGGAGATTAAAATTAGCCTGCATACAAAACTCTTAATATTTGTGATATAATTTGCTGTAAATAATACTCATTTAGCCAGACAATCTCAAAAAATTGTCTGTGTTAATAAACCTAGCGGAAATACACGTCACTGGCGCCTTAAACACGTGGAATTTCTAAAGTCGTAAATCATTTTAACGACGTCGTAAAAATTTTATGGCACAGTGGACCGAATAAATATTTGGATGTATTACATATAAAGCAATCCTATAGTATACTGGTCGACATTTGCTTGTTACCGGCATCGGTGTTGCTAGCATCGCGTTGCCGGCTCTTCAAAATTGTCATAAGTATAGTAACATACATAAAGTTGTTTTAATTTATAATTATTTTTTCCAGCAATTTTAAACGCTTTAGTTTAATGCTAACAAATAAATTTATATCTATGTATTTTTTTTTCATATTTCCAAACTAGCTTTCTAATAACGTCACGAACTAACAGTTTACTGAAGTATGAAGTATACTTGTATAGTGAGCTTAGCAATTTTAGAAAATATATCTGAAAATCTTGCTTTTTTCTACCTATTTTCAATTTAAAATGGAAATAGAGTACATGGTGGACGTTGAGGTAGAAGTTGATAACACTAAATGTCTCACAGACAAAGCGTTTTACAGGGTCTTAAAAAAGTCACACGCTAATGACCTTGGCTTCAGCTTTGGAATTCAAAGGCCCTATTTCAAGGTCAACTTTATTTTTTCAAATGAAACTTCATTCGCATTCCTCGTAGGAAGGAGTCAATTTGATATTTACTATTTTCGAAATCAACCTATAACTTTAAAAGTATATAAGAAAGTAATGTAAAGCGATCAAGTAATTCAATTAAAGTATTTTATTAAGTGATCAAAGTAGTGTCTTTCTTCTTCAATGGATGTTTGATTCAAATGAAAAAGTTATTGTGTTCGTAAAAGTTCTTACCTCTGAATATTCGTACAAGTATTTTGTGTGCATTCCTGCATATTTTTATGATTCACGAATTTTTCAAATTCTAACATTTACTTGTGCCAACAGTAATAAACTATGTACTTAACAAAATAAATATCAGTAGATAACGATTCAAGTGACAATCCAGTGACGCAGAATGTCATTGACTTGTCAATACAGGATATGCCTGTAACAGTTCCATGTATTTATACCTGTAGATATACTTTCCTAAATATCTATGCGTAGAATTGAAAAATAGTTTAGATAAATTTTACTCATTCTAGAGGCAATATGAAGATTAAGTAAACAATTTCAGGTCTCTGTTTGAAAAAATTAAGGTGACTAGCATGTCCATACTACTTGTATCCCAAGCATTTTATAAAATAATTCGTCTATTAAATAATTAGCATTATCAACTTAAATACCACATCTATAAAAAAATATATCAACTATATTAATACAAAGTTCTGTTAGTTCAAATACAAGTCTGTTTTATGAATTTGATGGTTACTTAATGGTTACAGCAAAGTGGTAGATAAATTTTTACAATATCCATATGAAGTTATCGATTTTTTTGTTTTGCTTTAAAGTTGTTTTTTCTTTTGCAGACCTACTAGTCCAGAAATATGTCGCTATCTCTTAGGATTAACATTGTTGACAGCAATGTTACAAAGACAATTGTTTTTGATCCCACTAACACCGTCCACGATGCCTGTAGACTTATCAGAGAAAAGTGTGCTGAAGCAAACGGACAACGTAAGTGTATTTAACTCAAAAACATCTAAGTATATATCTGAAAATAATAACACAACTTTATATTTCTGGGTTATTGTTAATTATTGCAATAAATTACGAATATTGTTTACTAATTTCTAGCGCCACATAGTATCAAATAAAGTCAGTTGCTTTTGTTGAGGTTACAATAAGTGTTTAAATACCAATTCGAAAATATAACATTAGGTCAGATCTTTCCTTGGGTCAATACATATGTGACTAAAGGTGGGTTCATGCAGATATTTTTAGTAAATAGAATAAGAATAGTAATAAGAATTCGTTTTATAATGACCCAGTTCATGCAGTAAATCCTTATTTTTAAAATTATTACTAAAAATTATATTTACTGTTGAACTGGATCATTATAAAACGAAGGTGTAACTTTTATTCTTATTACTATTCTTATTCTTATTACTAAAAATTTCTGATGAGCCCACCATAAGCTCGTAGATTTAAAATGATACGCTTTTGGTAGCAAACCATTATATCTGCATTTTAAAGAATGAGGTACCATGAGATAATTAAAAAGTACAAAACATACAAAATGTGTAGATGAATTTGAGTTACTCAGATCAATAGATATTGTATTTTAAACTTCTATGGGTCTGGAAATATGTACTTATAATGAGCATTATATACTTAGAACATCTATGCATGGACTAGTAACTCTTCGCATTCTTTAAATAAGTTGTTTTCCTACATATTATTAACCAATTTGTTTATGATTATTGATTATTACATTAGATATCAAAGTAAAAGTGGTTTGTATCAGGTGGTTTTTACAACAATTTTTAACAAATTATGGTAACATTTTCTTTGTCGGTTTTAAGTTGGGATAGTATACACTCAACATCGACATATCCAAACTTTTCCGTTCCGCAAAATTCCATATTTCTAAACTCTCTTCACCTCGGGATAACCGAACTGAACTGAACGCTGGCGCATGCGTAAAGGGTTTTTCTGGCTCATTCTATGTTTTTTGTCGTCAACCAATCAGCGACAAGTTCGGTTGTGTGGAAGTACAAGTTCGGAAATGTCGTGGGAAAAAGTTCGGAAGTATCGTGAGTTGGGATATGTGGATGTCGAGTGTATATCTTTTTTGGGTATTTTTTTAATACTCTAATAAATATTAAGGTATGTCCACTAATCATGTGGTCTTAATTGTTTAGTATTTTCATATTAATTTTCAGCTAAAGATTATGGGCTCTTTCTTACTGATGAAGATAATAAAACAGGAGTTTGGTTAGAACCTGCTAGAAATTTGGAATATTACCTCTTGAGGAATGGAGATACTATTGAATACAAGAAAGAAATTGAGAACTTTAAGAGTTAAAATGTTAGATGGTAAGTTGTAACACTACTAATAAGATGGTAATTACTAATTAAAAAATAAAATGTAAAAAGATAATATTCGTGGTATCTTTCAATAAAGTACCTATCATGAATCCATATACATACATACATATATTAAATTTGAGTGAAAATTTTATAAATGCAATTAGGTTTATAATATAATTTATTATCTCCTCTTAGAAAATACAAACACATATATCATTGTTTAAGATCCAGCATCACACAACTCAGTTTTCACAACTTTACAGTAGAGCAAAAAAATTGTTTTTTGGAATTGCTAGTTGCCATATGGGAATGCATTTTCATTGGTAAATCTGCGGATAGCAGTGCTATGGGTGGATAAATCAAGAAACTAAGTACTCGATCTAAGAACTCAGTTTGGCCAAAAGCTAAGTTGTGTGATGCTGAATCTTAAACGACGATATGTATATGATGGAAATTATGGCATTATTTTTCTGTTTAAAAGCAAAGGATAGAGATAAAATCAAGCTATAGGCAGTTTTTTTTGTTTTTAAAAAAATTATATAATTATTTGTCTTAGGTGCCGTTAAAACTATGTTGGTAGATGACTCCCAAATTGTCGCAAATATGATGGTGGTGATTTGTACCAAACTTGGAATTACTAATCACGATGAGTATTCTCTAGTCCTTGAAGATTTAGAAAATCAAGAAAATATTGAGAACCGTAACTATGGCACGTTAACTCTAAAAAGAAAAAAAGAGGAACGTGAGAGAGATGCAAAGATGGAACAGTTACGTAAAAAACTACACACTGATGATGAAGTGAATTGGTTAGATCCTTCGAAAACTTTGCGAGAACAAGGAATTGATGAAAACGAAACAGTACTCTTAAGAAGAAAATTCTTCTTTTCTGATCAAAATATCGATTCGAGAGATCCAGTACAGTTGAATTTGTTATATGTGCAAGCCCGTGATGCAATTTTGAATGGGACACACCCAATTACCCAAGATAAAGCATGTGAGTTTGCTGGTATTCAATGTCAAATCCAGTTTGGAGACTATGTGGAAAGTAAACATAAGCCAGGTTTTTTGGAGTAAGTTCTTTTACTGAAAGTTGTTGAAGTTTGAATACATTCACTATTATTTTGTTTTAGCTTAAAAGAATTTTTGCCACAGTCATACACGAAGATTAAGGGTATTGAGAAGAAAATATTTTATGAACATAAGAAATACCAAGGTTTAGGAGAACTTGACGCAAAAGTAAAGTACACTAAAAATGCCCGGTCTCTAACAACTTACGGAGTAACATTTTTCCTTGTAAAAAGAAAAAATGAAGGGAAAAAACAAACTTGTCCCTCGTTTACTCGGAGTTACTAAAGATTCTGTGTTACGATTGGATGAGAAAACAAAAGAAATATTACAAACCTGGCCCCTGACTACAGTTAGACGTTGGGGTGCAAGTCCCAATACTTTTACATTGGATTTTGGTGACTATTCAGACCAGTACTATTCTGTACAAACTACAGAAGCCGAACAAATTCAGCAGATCATAGCTGGGTATATTGATATCATTTTGAAAAAGAAACAAGCAAAAGATCACTTTGGTATTGAAGGGGACGAAGGCTCTACTATGTTTGAAGAGAGCGTAGCACCACACAAGTGAGTACAAATGATCTGTATTTCCTTTTAATTCTAAATAAAAAGATTTACATCGGATAAAAAAATAATTCATTTTCAGTTTTTGTTTGTGTGAAGAAATATAAATATTAGCAACTTGATTTGTAGACAATAAAGATGAATTGTTTCTTGAAGTTTAATGTTTCCCTAGAAAGAAGTCAGAAACGATAAAAAAAATGGCGTGTTTTCAATTGTTATGGCTTAACAATACATAAATCACATAGTTTAGTATTTTATTATATATTTGGACTACAACAATTGTTTTTTTTAATGTATGTATTAACTACAACAAGCTAACCAGAATTGTGTTTTTTTAGAGCAACTATACTGCAACATGAGTCCAGTAAAATCGGTAAAATGAGTACTGAATCACTCGCTAAACCTGCAATTATTAGAGCTGCAGGAGATGGTGAGTTTTTTTTATGCTATGCAGGAATCTTAAATTGTGAACATACTTTCACATGTTAAATGTTTCCTATTGTTAATAATGTATGCTTTTAATTTAATATTTTTTGTTAGCTAAGTAAGTTTTAGCTTAGTAAGTTTTTTTTTGTTAGTAGTTTTATTTTTTTTTTATTTTTATTTATTAGGTGAGAAAACATTTAGCATGGGTGTTATGAATAGCCCACAACAAACCACTGTTAGTGGATCCGTAAATTTGGGCCATGCGCCTCCAACGGTAAGAAGTTTTTTTTTCTTTTATTAAGTGTAAATAACCCTAACCTTGTCGCCCTTGTATAAGAATCACTAACTTTATCGTAAATATTCCTAGTGATTATTACATTATAGTAAAACTTATAACAATAATATTGATTCACACACAATTTCCCGTCATTGATGATACGCAATATTATAATGTCATGGAATTTACTTCTTTTCCATGTCTTACGTGGATTAGACGGCAGAGTAGGTACATATAGTTTATTTTGTACATATGCTTAGGTATAGAGTTTTTTTATTAGCATTTGCATGCTGTTAATTAAAAACATACATATGTATGTACACTCATATGAAGAGCACTATTATTAACATTATTTTTAATTAAATGCCTACTGAATGCAATTAAATATGTTTAAAGCTTTGTATATCAATTATTTGATGTAAATTATATAAGTATAATGAAAAATACATGAAAAACTTATTAAATTACTTGCATTTGCATGTCTCAAAGTCTCTAACCGCGACAGTAATGTAAGATGTCAATGGTTTAAACAGTTTCAAAACTAAACTCAAATTATTTCTTTTATTGCGGAAATTTAAAAGGGAACACCAACGAAATTGGAGTAAGGTGGAAAAATTGTATATTTATAATTAAAATGCAGTGTGATACTATGTAACCTATTAAGATGGTTGGTGAAATTTTAAATTCTCAAATTTTAATAATGAAACATGTATCCACACATCAGTGTACATTAGTACATTATATTTATTTGTATAAGCACGTATAAATAAAGACAACTCAGGTTAAAGAATTAAAATTAAAACACAAGACGAAATAACAGCCACTAACAATCAAATTAGAAAAGGTCACATCTCAATAACCCCGAACTCAATCAACTGGAAATGCATTATCCAATAGCAAGTGTGTTTCACATTATTTACAAATTTATGGGAGCATTGTCCAATAGCCTTCTATTTAGGTGTAATAATTATCCACTAAAATATGATATGGGTCCTTTTCTTTCTCCAAAAATACGAAAATTTAAAAGTCCACTAGCTGCCACAAAAATATCAAAACTTTTCAAAAGCTAACTTAATTTTCCTCTACCTGTATTTTCCCTTCTTTTGTTTGCATTCTGTATAATATGTAATCTAGACATATTAGATGCTTTTTAAAGTTCATTTGAAAAACAAATATTTTGGCATTAATTTGCAATATTATCATATGACATCATCGATCAATCTAATAAAATAATTTTCAAAAACACTTTTCATAATGTGCATGATGTAAAATATAATGAAATATTCGCATTAAAATTTGAGTATATTAATTTTGGTTGATATTATTTTTGTCATTTGATTATTATAAGTAACTAGGTAAATGCAGATATGATCCTTAATGATTAAGAATCAATAATAATTATCAAAAAATTCATAACAGCCATTCATAACAAAATTATATTCTTACCGCGTTACTGTCTCATTGATTCGTTAGTAATGAAATCATTTCAGGTCTGATATATACACTTCCTTTCAAAGCACCATCACATCCATTAAACCGAATAGTTTATGGATGAATGGCAAATTGAAAGAAAAAACAATTTAAAAACATGTTAAAAAGTAAATAACACATAGATGAATTGAAACACTTGGCTTTTCTTAATATGTTAAACAATTTTACTCTACATTTTTTAAACAAAATTGCATAATAATATACATCTTATGGCATAATTTTTATGAACATACTGATGACAACAATGGTGTAGTATATTAAATATTACATAAAACCTATTATGTCTTACATACATAACGAAATTGTATATAAGCTTTCATAAATTTTAAAATTTCTGCATTAACAAAAATAAAGATAATAACGTGCCATCCAATAAAACGTCATCGAAGTTAGCCTAGCAAAAATATTTCTATTATATCTTAAATTTATAACCTTATATAATTGTCAAGGCTGTTACATTATGTGAGTCATTATTTATTGAATAATTATGACAGCCAGTTGTCAAAACTTTGATAACAAATTTTCACTTTGAGCTCAGACATAACCGCTATTTCTCTCTTTCATAGCCAGATTTGATGACTTTTTTTTAGATGGCTCTTTATTTATAGAGCTTCATTTTATTTCAAATCAGGTTAAAGTATACTTTATGCACCATCGATTTTAGGGATAATCTATACCATATGTGTGCAGACATCAGCCAGTTGCAAAAAAAGACAAATGCTACACTTCTCGTTCTAACAATTAGCGCAGGTGGTGAGAGGGCCGGTCTTATTCCCACTATGCATACGCTATTGCTTCATATCTGCCGTCTTGCCTCTATTTGTCCTTTTTCATAACTGGCCGATGTCTGATATACATATATGATATATATTTGTAACCTATTCAATGAGGTGAGTCGATTGACACTGGTCTGGAGTGGAGCAGACCACATATATACAGTTTGTCCATGAAAGTAGGTATCAAATGGGGCGAAATCATCATAATTAAATTTTTTTTATAATCTAATTTTGGTATGTGTACATTTAAGACCATTATATCTCCCAAATAATGTTATGGCGCCATATTGCTTCTATGTCAAATTTTAAATTTGAAACAAAAAAAAATCGAAAAACCTAATTTTGGATAAACCCGCGATTTTACACGTGTGCCGATTTTCATTAAGATTTTTTTTTTAAATCTCCTCCAGACTGTACATTTGATTATTTTTTTTTTTTTTTGTAATCTGATGTAAATTTATATCTGTTAATCTAAAATAATAATTTATTAGTTGCTTTTTCCTTAAACATTTGTGATATTAAGTTGTCTTAAATGTTAGTAGAAAACTGATTTTTCATATTTTTTTGTTTCAAATTTTAAATTTGACATACAAGCGATATCGTGCCATAACTCCTTTCAAGCAAAATAACATACTTAAAACTCATAATTGATGGTGTGTAAAATAAATGTGACCCAAATGTTAAATCAAATAATCTAAGAAAACATTGTTTTCCTTAAAATACTTCGTCCTACAGCATACAGAAAAGTTTAACCTTCCTAATTTACAGACAACAAATTTCATACAATCGAAGATAACATCAGTCTTAACAGAACCACAACGTGGACTTCTGTCGACCATATCTGCCACACAGACGAAAATCAAAGAATCAGAAATAGATCTTGAAGGGAAAGCACATATTCCTGAATTAGGAACTGATCCAGCTGCAAAGAAATGGAAGCAAGTTACATTAGATACACGCAAACAGAATGTTGGCTCACAAATTGCCGCTATGAATGCTGCTACTGCCCAAGTTGTAACACTGACCTCAGGGCCACAAGATGAGGTTGATCACAATGCAGTGGGTGCAGCGATTACTACTATAGGCAGCAACTTGCCAGAAATGACGAAGGATGTAAAGATGATTGCAGCCCTCATGGATGACGGTAGTATGGGTGAAAAATTACTGGATGCCACAAGACAGTTATGCCATGCATTTAGCGACTTACTGAAGGCTGCCGAACCAGAGTCTAGAGAGGTATTATTCAATATTTTATAAGAACTTACTAACTCATACATACACATAAACACTTTCCACTGACATTTTTCTGAACACTGAAACACTACAACCAAATTACACTCAACGTGGGGGCTTCAGAAGATGATAAAACATGAAAATGAGTTTTAATCATCGCCTGATGTCAACAACATGGCTGGCAAGACAAACATGTTGAATGTAAATGTAGTGGTGCAGCGTTAAAAGTGTTTAAATCTGTGTTTGTTTCTACATTGAAGGTTCCAGTTCTCCTCCAGAACTCATACGTAATTTTTCTTACCTTACAGCCACGCCAGAATTTACTAAACGCAGCCTCCAGAGTAGGAGAGGCTAGTACTCAAGTTTTAGCTACTATTGGTGAAGATACAGTTGAAAACAAAGAACTTCAGGACATGTTACTGTCTTTGGCTAAAGCAGTGGCTAATACAACAGCGGCATTAGTAATTAAAGCTAAGAATATTGCTTCAACTTGTGAAGACCAACAAACACAGAACCGTGTTATAGGAGCTGCTACGCAATGTGCTTTAGCTACATCTCAACTCGTAGCTTGTGCCAAAGTTGTAGCACCCACTTTGCATTCGCCCGCTTGTCAAGAACAATTGACCGCTGCTGTTAGAGAAGTTGCTAAAGCAGTTGAAAATTTGGCAGCAGTTTGTAACGAGTGCTGTCCCAATGAAGATCTAAATATTCAACTGAGAAATGCTGCAGCTGAAGTAACTAGAACACTAAATGACCTATTAAATCATATCAAACTAGGTAATATCTTTAACTTCGAATATCTTTTATATTCTATAAATTATGTTATTTTGTAGCTTCGCGTGAACGAGCTCGAGAGTCTGTTCAAGAGCACAGTGTTGAAGAAATCTACACAGCAACCGATAAAATATCTGCGGCATCAGGAGATGCTAACGAAATGGTGCGCCAAGCCAGACGATTAGGTCAGGCTACTGCTCAACTTATCCAGAGCATTAAGGGTGAAGCTGAAAAGCTACCAGACTCAGATATCCAGAGACGTCTTTTAGCTGCTGCAAAAACATTGGCCGACGCCACTGCTAAAATGGTAGAAGCAGCTAGACAATGTGCTAGTCATCCTCATGATGTTGGCTATCAAGATCAGCTTAGGAGAACTGCGGAAGACCTTAGAGATGTTACCGTTGTTGCCGCTACTACTCCTGCTCTTAGAGCTAAACTAGTAGACAGAGTACAAGTCTGTGCTAAAAAAGCTGTTTCTTCAGCTACACAGTGCATCACAGCTGCTCAAGCTAGCCATTCTTATAATACAAATCCAGCAACACGGGAAGCTCTAACTCAGGATACTCAAGAGCTGGCAGAGACCATTCCACCTCTTGTTGAATCCATTAAGGCCAATAGCCAATATCCTGAGGACACCAACAGTCAGGTGGAGCTTATGTATATTGCTGAGGTCTTTCTACACCCTGCCGCACAGTTTGTTCAGTCATCGAGATCAGTTCTACCTACGTTAAATGAACATTCAATAACAGAACAGCTGTCAATGACAAGTCACAAACTTAATACAGATCTAAGTGAACTTCGCAGTGCATTGAGTCGTGCCAGGCCTGCTTGTCAAGGTTTAGGTGTTGATGCAGCACAACAGCTTATAGCTGATTTACAAGAAGAGCTTAATGAATTTGAATGTGCGGTCAATGCACATAATCTTAAACCACTGCCAGAAGATACCCCAGAACGGGGGCACAACAATTGGCGGCTAGTAGCAAAATGATAAACCAAGGTGTTGCACAGTTGCTGAGTGCTGCAGCCCAGGGCAATGAAATGTATACATCACAAGCCTCTAGAGACACAGCTCAGAGTTTAAGAAATCTAACTGGTGCTGTAAGAACCGTAGCTGCCACCTCTGATAACTCTGAAGTTCAAAGACGAATTATTCATTCTGGCCGAGATGTTCTATCACACTCTGCAGTACTAATAAATGAAGCTCAGAAGAGCCTCCAAACAGTTGGTGTTACACCTGGTTTACATGCTGCTGCTAAAGATATTTCTTCTGCCCTTAATGCCACAATGGGATGTCTCCCTGGACAGAAGGATGTCGATTCGGCGATAACAAATATCATCGAATGGTCTGCTACAATAAATTCTGGAAACTTTCCTCACACTAATAAGAGCTATGGAGAACTACAACAGGAACTTAATACTGCAGCTGCAAACTTAAATGAGGCTAGTTCAAGCGTAGTGCAATCAGTACGCAGTCCAATTCAACTAGCCTCAACATCAAAAGATTTTGCTGTAGCATACCATGACCTATTAACAGTTTCAATGGAAATGGCAGGGCAAACCCCCGATGTCAGCGTTCGTGGCGAGATGGTACACTCTCTTAAGGGAGTTTCGACTACTTCGAGTGCTCTGTTAACTACCGCTAAATCACTCTCAGCAGATCCTAACTTACCAAATGGTAAAAATCAACTATCTGCAGCTGCTCGTGCTGTAACAGATAGCATAAATCATCTTGTAAATGTTTGTACATCTGCAGCACCAGGACAAAATGAATGTGATAATGCCATAAGGAAAATTAAAGCTATGCAGTATCTTTTGGATAATCCAACAGAGCCCATTAATGACTCTTCATATTATGAAGCACTGGATTCAGTTATAGAAAAGAGTAAGATTTTGGGTGAAGGATTATCCGGTATTACAAGTAGTGCTAAGGTATCGGAACATGAGAAATTTACAGAACATGTAAAGAGTTTCAGCAGTGCAATCTGTTCATTAATCGAGGCATCAGCACAAACAGCATATTTAGTAAGTTGTACCTAGTACATGTTAATAAGATATTAATATTAATTGCTTATGTAGGTTGGAGTTTCTGATCCCTCTAGTATCGCCGGACGCCCGGGTTTAGTTGATCAAGCCCAATTTGCTAGGGCTTCTCAAGCCATACAACAAGGTTGTGCTGCTCTGTCATCCTCTACCAGCCCACAAAAACAGGTCCTTGAAGCTGCCACGTTGATAGCTAAGCACACCAGTGCATTGTGCAACTCTTGCAGAGTAGCTAGCTCTAAGACAAACAATCCTGTAGCAAAACGTCAATTTGTTCAAAGCGCTAAAGCAGTAGCGAACTCCACTTCTGCATTAGTAAAGGAGATCAAAGCGCTTGACGCTAATTATTCAGACGAAAATAGAAGGAGGTGCGCTGAAGCAACGAGACCTTTGTTAGGTAAGTTAATAGGTTTATTGTATCTAATAGCGATTAGATTCAGTTCAGTATAAGTTTTTTTGGCCAAGTTTTAAGTACCAATCTATGGATTTTTATTCATAATATGATGATAAAAGGTGTACAAATAAGTGTCCGCCGTTTGACTAAAGATGGCGCCACCAGTAAGGTATGGTTAAAATTGTCAGATATAAACGTCATTATCGTAAGGTTGGACATCAGGCTACAACATAACCTTAAAATATTATTGATTTTTTATCAGTATAATATATTCTTTTGTATGCGAAAATGTCGAGTTTTGAGCCAAATAAGCGTCATTTGCGGGAACTTTTGATTTACTTCTTCAATTTGAAGAAATCTGCAGCTGAGGCGTATCGATTGCTTGTAGAAGCATATGATGAGGCTGCCTTATATGAGAGAAGTTGTCGTGAGTGGTTTCAAAAGTTTAAGAATGGTGAATTTGACATCGCAGACAAAGAACGTAGCAGAAGGCCGAAAGTGTATGAAGACGCGGAATTGGAAGCTCAAACCGAACGAAACCATTACTGAAGCTGTCTACGGAAGACAATTGATGAGATTGAGTCGAGCGCACAAGGAAATGCGCGTCCACTACTACTCCAGACACGACAAAGTTATTCTCCTGCTGTGTGATGAGCATGATCATGCTCATCACATGTTGTGGCGCCGATCAAAACCTATTTGGAAGCACTCAATTGGGAAGTTTTGCCCCACCCGCCATATTCACTAGACATTGCTCCTTCTGATTTCCACTTGTTTCGATCGATGGCGCATGACCTGTGTAAGCAACACTTCACATCATGTGAAGATACCAAAGATTGGGTTGATTCATGGATAGCCTCAAAGGATGAAGCATTCTTCCGACACGGTATCCGTATGCTACCAGAAAAATGGGAAAAAAGTAGTGGCAAGCGATGGACAATACTTCGAATAAAACATTAGGTACCGTCCTTTCACAGTAAATTCCCAATTTTTTATTAAAAACAGCGGAAACTCATTTGTACACCTTTTATAATCAACATTTTACTGGTTTTGCAAATTTGTGTTTATATAACCTAAAACATTAATCCTAATGGAAAAATAATTTTAGATGCTGTGGACAACCTCTGTGTGTATGCAAGTTCCAGCGAATTCGTTTCAATACCAGCAAAAATACCGCCTCAAGCTAGACAAGCTCAGCAACCAATTGTAGAAGCCGGTCGCAGACTAATTGACAGTTCTTGCAATGTCATAAGTTCAACCAAAAACCTTATCATAATGCCAAAAGATCCATCTACTTGGCAACAATTTGCCCAAAGGTCAAAAGAAGTGTCTGATTCCATTAAACAGCTTGTAGTTAATATCAGGTTTGTGTTACTGCCACACTCTTAAGAATGATTAAAAAAACTGTACTCTCTTTTAGAAACGAAGCTCCAGGAAGAAACGAATGTGAAAGTGCTGCCCAAATTCTTACAAACCATTTAAGAACTTTAGATGCTGCTTATATGGATGCCGTATCACAATCTTTAGTGCCCAGAAGGTCTGCAACATTACCTGTGTTTAGCCAACAAGTGGAACGATCTGCTGCTGGACTCTCTGACACCATTGAACCTCTAAGGCAAGCCGGCAAATTTGAGGCGGAAAACATTGGTCATGCGGTGAGTCAAATGGTACAGTACTTTGAACCTTTGGTACAGAGTACTATAGGAGCAGCATCAAATATGGCGAATTCGAAGCAACAAGAACAGTTGCTTGATCAAGCCAAGTCTGTTACAGAGTCTGCCTTGCAATTTATTTATGCCACAAAAGACTGTGGTGGAAATCCTAAGGTACATAATTCTATATTTTCCTATTTCTAAATGGTTACAAATTATTATTTGAATTTCAGGCTGTTAATATCCACCCAGACATAGATGAGTGTGCTACCTCGACTAGAGACACATTGCAGGATCTGGTAAATAATCTTGAAACAATTTCTACTCAAAGTGGAATAGTTTCCGGAGTGGTTGATAATTTGACAAGGGCCATGACTCGTTTGTCAGATAATCGAGCTTCGCTCATAATATCCGACAGTGATGGATATGTGGACTACCAGACCAGGATGGTTGAATGTGCTAAAGAAATCGCAAAGATTGCAGGTGAAATGGCCACTAAGGCTGCTAGTGATACCCAAAAAACTCGCTCCCTTATCAGCCGACTTGGCACATAAATATTCTCAGTTATCTAATGACAGCATTGGAGCTGCCGCAGCAGCAACTAATGGTGAGGTTGCAATGAGACTTAAAGAAGTTGTGCAACAATTAGGAGGTGCTTGCGTCGAGCTCGTGCAATCTGGTGGCCAGTGCCTAATTAGAAAAGATGATATTATTTTACGTGATGTGGGTGACTGCTCTAGAAATGTAACAGAGAAAGTTTCTAGAGTTTTGGCTACCTTACAGTCTGGTTCCAGAGGTACCCAGGCTTGTATTAATGCCGCATCAACTGTGTCTGGTATTATTGGCGATTTAGAGACCACAATCATGTTTGCCACCGCAGGTAATCTTAATCCTGAAAATGAACACGAATCATTTGCTGATCACAGAGAAAATATCCTAAAGACTGCCAAAGCTTTGGTTGAAGATACAAAAACGTTAGTTGCTGGTGCCGCATCGTCACAAGAGAACCTTGCTGTTGCTGCTCAGAATTCAGTTGCCACTATTGGTGAGTCCCCTACAATTTTCAGATTCCATGGTATTCCCCATTAGTCTTTCCTGTTCAGTTTATGTTAAATGTTAATTCTACTTCTCCATCCACATAGTAAATAACAAAAGTAGTCACACTAATCTACCGATGACTATATCTTTTTTTTTTTGTACGATTCTAACTCTGATAATATTAACTGATATATCCGCACTTAACTTATTATTTCACAAAAAGAGGTATGTGAAAAAAATTAAATGCTGAAAAAGGGCATTGTTACAATTAGGTAATTTCCCAATTGATTGAAGGTATTATTTAAAAATTTTTATATAATATTGTGATTTACCTGCATTATCAGATAACACAAAAACACAATAATTTTCACTTGGCATTCCGATATTTCATTCATTTTAAATTAAAATTAACTTGTGACTGAATGTATTCTATTGTCCAACTATTATGTGTGAAGAGTGCAATGAGGCATCTGTAGCGATATCGGTTTTGAACAGAGGTGTGCATTTTTCTTTTTGACGATATTAAGAATAGTGTGTTACACTTTGGTATGACAGGTACTCTGAAAATCTACTAAAGCACTATGTCTACTACTACAGGGCTTAGATGAGAATCATAAGAAAATTTTTGTTTCATATAAATAAACAATAGAATCATAATAACAATAAATAAACGTACACCAAATCCTAAACTGTTGCACCGCACTGGAAGTGATAGATGTGCAATTGAAGTGATAGATGTGTCTGTAAATGAAGGAAAGTATTAATTGTTACGAGCGAAAATAACACAACCGTCGCAGCTGTCGCCAACGTTGTCACTATTTGTAAATCTTCTGTTTCATCTAAGATATGAGTAGCCGTAGCAAATTATTCATCCAGTGTCAAGAACTCACAAGTGTCTTAAGTACGTCAATCTGCATTATTATAAAATAGAATATTATAGGAGGAAATTTTAGTACTGGTTATATTATAATCAGTTTTCCTCTTTTTTTTTTTGTTAGGAACAAATATAAATAACATATAAACTTAAGGATTACCGATTTATTTTCAAAGGTTATAGACATTTAAAAATTTAATATGGCAACAATTACACTCTTCACACATAATGGTTGGACTTTAGGTGAGTGAAAGTGCTTGACACTTTCACATATTTCATAAATTATATTTATGCTGTAGTTTTGATTCAGCATTTTTATACTAATTTCTTCACCATAGAGAAAAATACTAGATAGTTTGTATATTAGTGTTCACATCCCCTTAATCTTGATGGTTGTTATAATATGCATTTCAGTTCAACTGGCTGAAGTTGTCAAATTTGGTGCAGCAAGTTTAGGTTCCGATAACCCAGAATCACAAGTGATGTTAATAAATGCTGTAAGAGATGTTGCAAGTGCTCTAGGTGATCTTATTCATGCTACAAAAGCTGCCAGTGGAAAACCAATAAATGATCCTGCAATGACTCACTTGAAGGATAGTGCCAAGGTACAGTTTTATGCCATTAGAATTTAAATTATTAACAATGTTTTTTTACAATTTCCTTTTTGTTGTTTTTGACTAATTGTTTTTATTTTAATAAATTGTTTTTGACATTTTTGTGTTGTAACTTTGTTTTGCTTGATTGACAGTAACATTGAAATGTGCAGTGTTCAGCTTGAAACCTATTTTATTGCGCAAGGCATCCAAAAAAATGAATGTACAACATAATAGCTGAGATTCATTTACCCAAAAAAAAATAAACCTTTAGACCAACATAAAAATACATAGTTTCTTTATTTACTCGCTGGAAGGTGTCAAAATTCCAGAAATTTTTTTTTATGCAATTTCTAAAATACAGTGATCAATTTTAACCATTTTTTGGGATATAGCTCTGAACTCTAGACCTAAAATTACTGCTTTTTAGTGCTATACAGAGTGAGTGTACTTTTCTATTTGATATTGAGAAAAAATGATTGTGAAATGAAATTGAGAATGAAAATGAAATTATTATGTATCCAGTCTGCCGCAATAGCCAAGAAAATAAGGAAAATATCCTGAGGGTGACATTTCACAGGTAGTTTGATATTTGACAATTTTGTACTTTTATTTAGTTTCTAATTCTTATAAAAACGTTTATTGTTAAGTATTACATAATGATTGAACACAGAAGCACTCGTGAGGTATATGTAATGAAATATTTCAAGGCCAATTTCAAGTTTGTTTCTGGTAACACCACCATATTAGTATCACTTTATTTATACCATTTTTCACTTATAGAGCAAATGGGATGCAATCCCTCTAGTCTATTCTAACCTCGGTGTCTATAATACAGCTGCCATATAAATATTTAAAATCACTTTTTTACTCTCAAGTTTCAATAAAATGCTCTCTGGTGGCTAAATAAAATAACTATGAATATATGGAAGTTATTATTTTTTATTGAGTCAAGGATTCTCTGCTATCATGTTGTACACCCATTTCTCGGTCTCCCTGTATTTCAATTTTTATATTTTCTTAACTCATCATTGAATAAAGAATTAAAAGAAACAAAAAAAGAAAAACTACTTATAAAACAAAATATTATCTTGAATATTTAATTCTATATTTCCTTCCTTTTATGTACTCAAATATAAAAATATACTACAAATATTGTTGTAATAAATTATAGTAAAATTACATAAATATTCCTTTTGTATACATTATATTGGAATGGATTGATTTGATTTTTTTCTAATTAAGAGCCCTGCTAATTAACAATAATTAAATTGCCATAAAAGGTTGAAAATGGGAATAAACTTAATTTTTCGTAAGGTCCAAGTTATTGAACTTTACATCACTTATTGCCTTTTTTAGTTCTTGTGCATATTGATCAATTATGAATAATTTATTAAAATATATGTATAATTTATGTAGTAATTTGTTGAGTTCATTATATGTACTTCTATTTTGAACAAAATATGTTGTAGTAGCTTATTCATAAATTATAAATATTCATAGTTCAGTGGTGCTATGTTTGATTCTTTTTTATGTTTGACCCATTAAGGCTTGAAATTACATATTTCACATATGCAACTTTAAAGTAATGTAACTCTACAATTTTTTCGAAAACGGTTTCTTTTTTTGTGACATTTTTTGAAAAATGGCTGTAAACAACCTTCAAAAACTTTTCAATTGCCCTCTTCTAGTGAAAGATCGTGTAATTGGACATCAACCTTCAATAATCTATCACGATCCCCAAGGATTTTTCCGCTTCGGTTGGATATCGTGACCGAAAGTCGTTCATTTTTTTTTTTCCGGTCACAGATCTTGATATCTCGATCTTGCGTGTTCTCATTCGCTTTCTTGACATGTTAACTGCTGAGGGATTAGTAGATGATTGTTCAGATATTGTAATAGTCGTTTTGCATCAATTTCAACATGTGTTAAAAACTAAACTTGGACTCTGTCAGTGAAGTTAAAAATTTTTGGATTGAAATTCACTTGTTTCTAGCGGGATCTTCTTTACTTGTTTCTACTCTCAAAAAGGTATTTTTCATGGGCGCACGAATTTTTGGCAAAAATATTGAAATTCTAGGTGTTAGTCTTATATAAAAGAAAAAAAAAAACAAGAAAAACTGACTTTTCGACTGACTTTTCGAACTTAAACAAATAACCGACTTCCGTTCGCGATATCGAACCGAAGCGGAAAAATCCTCCGTAGTCGCGATGGATTATTGAAGGTTGATGTCCAATTACACGATCTTTCACTAGAAGAGGCCAATTTTTGGAGGTCGTTTACAGCCGTTTTTCAAAAAAAGTCACAAAAAAAGAATTCATTTTTTTTTTAATCTCCAAAAATTTTCCAGGAAAAACGGATTGAAATGAGCTATTATAAAACCATCAAAATCGAGTAGATCACCCTCAAAAATAGTTGTATATTATGAATTTCTGCGAAATTCTGTACCAAAATCGCAGTTACATTACTCTAAAGCTGCATATGCGAAATATGTATGTAATTTCAGGCATTAATGGGTTAATGCTATATGATACACAAATCAATTATGAGATTTCCAGCAGTATACTATCTGTACTTTGTTACATATATCTTAGTTTGATTTGTACTAATCCAATAATCAATATTAATGAACCATAAAAGAACTGCATACTTTTATAAAGTGCTACAATTTCACAGACGTTATGTTATGGTAAGTATTTACTTAATTTGATTATGGTTTGTGGGGATTATTTTACTTACATGGCAGTATTTGTATTTTTACCTAAATTTTGTCTTTAACTTCTATTATGCATGTGTGTTATACTAATTTTTTGTCACAAAGTAAATATTATATTTGGGGTGGACTTTAAATAATCTATTAATATTTAATCACAAATTAATATAATGCACATGCTCAGCTCTTAATTTACATTTTAACTCATTAATGTTGGAAAAAAAAGTAACGGTCAAAACATGTGAGGTTATTTAAAGTCCACCAGCACATAGCTGTTAAGTGATTGTCATTTTGTAGAGTGGGTCTTTGTGACAATTATATAGAGATAAATAGAATCTATAATTTTATTTCAAGGCTCACTCTTTTTATTTGATACATTTGTCAACATAGAAGGTGGTGGTTTTTAACACATGTTTTGATTCACAACAGGTTACCGATTCTGAAACTGAGTGGTGGATTTCTGATCAAGAGGAGGAATTGCTGCGATTATTAAGTGACAGCAAAGAAAATATTAACACAGAAACATTACAGTCTGACATCGTTCAGTGTTTAGTTTCCGCTTCCTAATATAATCATATTGCTTTTGATTTATTTTGCTTACAAATATATTTAAAAAGCTATTGGAACTATTCTAGTCGCATGTGTGTTGTTCATTAACATTAGGCGTCTTTTACAACTTCTCTTGGATATTATTTATACCAGTTATGAAATTGATAATCAAGTGAATATTTTTATAGTAGAGAGAAATTTTTATGCCTTTATAATTCTTCTGTGTGCCTCTATTACATAAATGCTATTACTATGTAAACTTGCAATATCTAAATATTTTCTTATATATTGATGAATAAATGGTGTGATCTAAAAAAGTAGTTTTATTGATAGTCTTGTTGAAGGATATAACTAAATTGTTTATTAGTTGGTATGTATTTTTGTTTTTTTTGTAATCCTTACTGGTTTAGAATTGGTGGCTACTTCTTTTCCATTTTTATATAATCGTAACTAACATTTATAAAAATCTATCGGCTTATCATGTTTTATTTCTAAAAGCATGATTAACATCTGATACTTTCAACTTGTAATAACTATATACTGTATTTCTTTCAGGTAATGGTCACAAACGTAACATCGCTGCTAAAAACAGTTAAAGCTGTAGAAGATGAACACACTAGGGGCACTAGAGCTTTAGAATCCACTGTAGAAGCTATTGGGCAAGAAATGCGGGTAACGTATTTTTAATCGCAATAAGTAGACATTGGCAATTTGGATTTCATAATGACCATAACGGGGCAACCTCGACACCTCGTGTAAATACAAGTGTCGCTTTGTTAAATTTCAAAATAGTATTTTGCAAGCTTGGAAATTTAGATAAAAAGGATTATAAAGTAATTGCATACAAGTTAAAAACTAATTTCTAAATTAACCCTTTCGCGCCGGGAAACAGAGGAATCCGCAACAATTTTTAGTGCTGTGTAGCCGGGAACCGGATATCTACGCACGATAAGAGGTGCACTTAAATACAGGAAATATACTTATCCTCGTGTTAAATATTATTAACAAGATAACCCAAAAACGTTGTGTGGTTTGTGCCAAAAAAAAAAATTAGACGCGAAACCAGTTACAATTGGGACCAATGTGATGTGCCACTATGTGTTCTTGGTTGCTTTTTTTATTAGCATTTGCCCAAAATTCATAAAAAAGTTTATTTTGTCAAAAATAACTAATATACGGTTCACGGCGGGAGCCACCTGCAGTCTGCATCCGACAAAGGCGCGGTGTAGTTCGCGACGGGAAATGGACGAATCCGCAGCACCATCCGCTGCCGTCTGTACAGCACGGTGCGCTAAAACCGTTGCCGTCCTGAAAGGGTTAAGTTCTAAACAAATTACCTATTAGGTAATTTATTTGGAAAGGTAAATTTTGGAAAGTAATAAATGCCAAAAAGGACATTTTCCTTTCTGTGGTAGTTTTTCTGAAAATTTGTCTTAGAAAATTTGAAACAAGTTGATGACATCATTTTAAAGAGGCTTTTTTGCTTAATTTAATGAAATGACTGAAATATCTATGAAATTTGTTTTATTTTAAAAATCGTTTCTTTTTTTCTGAAGGAAATCATTGTACTAAAATTCTTATTTGAAATATCCTTGGAATCGTTGTTATATTTCCTGATACTATATGTTATATTCCCTGATGCTATGGTTGTAATTTTCTTCAGGCCCTTTATTCAAATGAAGGTTGCAAACAAGGAGTTACTGCTGAAGATCTTATTCGTTGTACAAAAGCCATAACTAACGCCACAGCAAAATCAGTTGCAGCTGGTATAAGCAATAAACAGGACGACATCATCGCTGCTGCCAACTTAGCAAGAAAGTCAATTTCTGACATGTTGATAATCTGTAAAAGTGCAGCATACAACTTAGCCGAAACCGTAGAATTGAAGGAAGAAACACTGAATGCTGGACATGACTGTGCAAAACAATTCAGAGAACTTCTAATACTAATTTTACAAGGAAACGGTTCACCTGATGTAAAACATACTTTACCTATCATATCTAGAAAAATTGCACAGTCAGTTACAGAAATAGTTAGCGTAGCCAAGAGATTAAAAGGTTAGTATTGAAAATCAAACTGTCGTTTGTTGGGCGTATAGAACAATATGAAATGATCTTATTTAATCCTTACAGGATCAGATTGGGTAGATCCGGATGATCCAACAGTGATTGCCGAAAATGAACTTCTTGGAGCTGCAGCTTCAATAGATGCTGCTGCTAAAAAGCTGGCAAGTTTACGTCCAAGGCAAAACATTAAGGTAATTAATACAAGTTTTCTTATTTAATTTATATCTCATCATATATCATATAATATACATAAAGAGAAGTTTGTGCATTGCTGTAAGATATGTTTGATATTCTTGGTTGTTGTTTTGAAGCACCCAGGAGTCAAACATATTATTATAGCGGTACACATGTCATCACTATAGTTATTACAACATAACTTGTCTAATTATTCCTCAGCCTGTATATCAACCATTGATGAAGCCAGGGACTAATATAATGGACTGTATCTTTGTACCAAATAAACTATGATAAAAAAAACAACTAAGCGACTTACCAATCCGTATTGCAATGATGATTTTTGTTGAATTGTGTAGTTTGGTACCGGATGGTAAATGGATAAAGTGGGAACTAAGGAATTGCGGGATTGAACTAATTCACTATCACTATTATCTAAGTCTAATGAATTATAAATTGATTATTATATAAAAAAGAAGAAAACAACTGGACTTTACTAATTCACCAATATAAAAATGTTGAGAATTAACCAACTATATGCCTGAAAACTCTATCTATCTATGTCTATTCGAATGTCTACTCCAAGCGACAAAAAAAAAAACACGTACAAAAAATCAAAACAAAAAAACTTTCTATTTTAATCAAACATATATCCCAGTGGCGTAACCAACCATAATCAACTTATTTGTCATGTTTGTTGATTTGTGAAATTTATATTTGATCTGTGAATAAAAACCAACGAATAAATTGTCGTAAAGTTAAATAAAGTCAATCTCAAAAAAATATAGCAGTATTAACAGCAGTCGTAGAGGAATGTCTTCAGGGTTGGACCACTTTTTAACTTTGCCCTGTATCTTTTGTTTATATTCGAATATTCTCAATGTTGACGTATTATTTGAAAGTTTGGACAGTCATAAGAAACTTTTAATTAGGGCGAATTGTTGCGTGTTATAAAAAAGTTATTGACAAAACGAAAAAAAAAAGTAGTCTAGGTTGGGCCATTGCAGTTTAGGTTGGGCCACTAGTGAATATCGACGAAATATGTACTAAAATAATTTTTAATGAAAAATATGTTCCTTTTTATTTGTTTTTCATTCAATTCTACATAATTTTGATGTGAAATCTTCATGAGAACATTAATCGGAATCAATATTCAATTTTGAATTAAAATTTTTATTGTTATTGTTATTTTGCTGTTATGATTTTTGTTCTGTTGGATTTATTTTGTTTTTTAATTTATTCTTAGTCTCATATTATTTATCATTATATTAACGAGCCCGACGATATTGGGCCCGATTGCCGTCGGCCCTGAAATCCGATTGTGAAAATTTGTGCTCCTGGTCACGATGGGGCGGGGCGACCAGGCACCAAGCCGGGAGAGATTTCCAACCCATTTCAGGAGGAAGGGTGGGGACAGACCAGGCCCCCACCGTGAACGGGACGTGAAATGCTCCTCCAGGGGGATCGCTCAGCGCTCTGTATACCTGTTGACTGTTATGTTGATTTTATTTTCGTGCGTTTTGTGTTTTTATTTTATTATTTTTGTGATGGAATCTCCACAACAAACGGAAAAAGACGTTTTGACAGAAATGATAGAAGTGTACAAATCTTACAAACTGTTGTGGGACACTTCCCAAGCTTGATATTTTAATAAAGATGCGAGAAACAAAGCGTTTGCCTGCTTACTTAACTTTTTATTCTTATTAAAAAAAAAATTAACTTTTTTTAATTTCAAAAACTGCAAAAATGTTTTTGAACGAAGAACAGCAACAAACTGAGGTCGGGCGCCTTAACAGGTCGTGAAAATACAACGCTCTGTTGAGAAGAGGTGAGAACAGTGGTAGGGAGATCGGGACCATGAATGGGAAAGGGCGGTCGAGGACATGTCGTGAAAACCCCGTTTAAAATTGTTCCTTTGCAAAACGTGTTAATGGCTAACCCCATAATGGAAATATATACTTACTTTGGCATTGACATCGTTTTTGTCCAAGTTTTGAGTCGTTTTTCACAGTTATTATAAAACTTTTTGGACTACCGAAAACAAGACGAAGGCACAAAACTTTTTACAGACAACCTCTGTGACAAGCAATGCTCTGGAAAGTTTTCTGTCATCGAGAATAATAATTCCACGCTATAAACACAGAGGCAGCACGTGTCATATACGAGAAATAGCCGTGGCCCAACCTAGACAGTGGCCCAACCCTGACGACATTCCCCTAAGATTCAATCAATACAGAAAATAGCTTATATTGTCAGTAACATTTGCCAATAAATGATTTTTTATTGGTTTTATAGAATTCATATAATTAACACTATAGATTAACTTAATCTGTACAGCAAAGTCATTAAACAACAGGAATTTTAGAAGGAACAACTACATGTTTATTGAATATGTAAGTATGTCAATGTCAGTTCCAAAAACAAATAAGCAACGTAAATGTTATGTATTTTTAATGAATATATATTTTATGCCCTTTTAATTACCACCAATAACTATTTACCATAAAGGAATAAGAAGTATTTACAAACAGTTTGTAAAAAACATTTCACAGTAATATGGTAATGAATAATACACACTTCAATCATTTGTAGACGCAGGACTTGGATGAATCAATGAACTTTGACGAAATGATACTAGAGGCTGCCAAGTCCATTACGGCTGCAACTTCTGCTCTAATAAAAGCTGCTAGTGCCGCTCAAAGGGAGTTGATAGACAGTGGTAAAATGTCCAGAAGTCCAATTTCATCGTCAGATGATGGTCAGTGGTCAGAAGGTCTCATTTCAGCAGCACGTTTAGTAGCAGCCGCAACACATAGTTTAGTGGAAAGTGCCAATGCCCTTGTTCAAGGTATAGCTTGAAACTTATGAATGTCTAAATAGTTATTGGCTCATGTTTTTCTTCTTTAGGACTGGGTAGTGAAGATAAATTAATAGCTGCTGCAAAACAAGTAGCAAGTTCGACAGCACAACTTTTAGTTGCTTGTAAAGTAAAAGCAGAGGGAGATACTGAAGCCACCAGACGTCTGCACACAGCAGGCAATGCTGTTATCCGATCAACTGACAATTTGGTAAGAGCCGCACAGAGAGCTAAGAATGTTGAAGAAGAGAGATATCTCATACTCAACAGGAAAATGGTTGGTGGAATTGCCCAAGAAATTAATGCAAGGTAAGTGATTTATTCTTATGAACCGGTGTATATTGAAAATGTATGTTTAGGTCAGAAGTATGCAGAATAGAGAGAGAACTGGAGGAAGCTCGAAGTAAATTAAGCGCAATAAGGCAGGCCAAGTACAAACTTAAAGGTTATGATACTTCTGGAGATGATACAGATGGTTACATCAGCTCTGCTCAAGAGGCAGAAACACGGTGAGTCTCAGGTGTGTGTTAGTGTCTATAACCTTACTAAATCCTTTGCTTTTTGTTTTTAATCTACTTTGTTGGTGATTTGTTTATTGAAATAATGTCAATATGCTGATTCCGAAACAACATACACTGTAAGGGAGAACTAGAATGCCAACCAAAAGATAATTTGTGCAATTGTGATGTGATTTGGTCCCTCTGTTGTCAGATGGGCTCAGTAAATACAAGGTGACAAGGTAATTACATTTCATACAGTGTCTGCATTTGTGCCATAGGTCATGTCTGTGACTACATCACGAGATCATGACATCCTCCCAATCCCAGGAGCCTATTTTATGGAAATTATCTGGTGATGTAGTTACAATTGCACAAATCAACTTTTGGTTAGTAGTCTACAGATATTTAGATTTTGCATGTCCAAAACAGATAACTTATCAAATACTTTGGCTTACCACGAAGGAGCATTTTGTTTTCAAAAAAATTATTGCAATTATAGTTGATAGTTTTACATTGAATGTGATGTATAAATCTTATATTCATTACATATTGGAAAATATGTCTAAATAGTGAAATGCAGTCTCAAAAATAAAAATAAATATGCAAAGAAAAAGTAATTTTCACCCTGTGATAAATATATTAACTATGAAATTAAAATAATCGTCAAGAAAACTAAAAATATTTATTACAATATATAAAGTAAAAATATTTAAATATAAGTAATTTCATACGGAATAGAGGGTGTCAGGGGTTATTCAAGTTATTAACAACTTGTAATGTATTTGGCATATTGACTTATTTTGTTTTATATCCGCTTTTAAGGGCCTCTGTAGTACTTGTCTAATTTTAGTGTTTCCTTTCCATGTATTAACACTAATACTATTTTGTTTGTTGCATGCAGAGTGAAGGTTATAATTGATTAAGAAAATTAACAGAAATAAAGGTAAGTCCACTATATTACTGATATGCATTGTACTTGAAAATATTAGTAATTTTTGTCTTTTTTTTTGAAATTATTTTTCTAACATTCAAATATTTTCCAGTCGTCTAAAAACTATACAAATTAGACACAATTTGAATTGACTATTTAATTTTTTCATTTTGAAAATCAAATTTCTCTAAAATTCTGTTCTTTTTCATAGATAAACAGGTTTTTTAAACCTGTTACATTTACAAACAAGTTAGGAAAAATTTATTTTAAATTACACCCCTTTTTACTTTCTATTAATTTCCAGTTATATGATATTCAATAATATACATATACATGCAAATATTTATATATAATAATGGTATCTCCTGTAAATAAATACTTTTTTTAATTTCAGATACACTCCTGGTTATGATAGCCTGCAAAGTCACCCTACACCGACAAAATATTATCAGGATACTTACAGCCACTTGGAGAGTCCTGAAAAAGTAAATTCTTTAGAACGTAATAAAAAGAACTCACCTACAATCTCAAATTAACAACTTAGACTCTTCAGTTTATGGTTCTACCAACAACTATAGCCAGAATGATTATGGTTATCCAAATTACAATTCGTTTTCGCAGAATGCACCTAAATTCTCACCAAGTTATAGTTCAAACCAGTATGGGGATAGGCAACAAAAATTTACAAAAGCCTATGAGCCATTAAATACTACACCTTCAAAACCATACGAACCTTTCGGCACAAGCACTCCTAGTCACTATGCAAGCCTAAATAAGAATTATGGAACTACTTCCACACCCACTAAATCATTTGGCACACCGACTCAAAAGAACTATGATTATGGTACTTCAGCCTCCAACTTAGGTGGTCATTACCAACCTATAGAAAGCTTTAGCAAATCAGAATACAAACCATCTTCAGATGGATACTCCAGTTCGGAGTATGTCACAAGCAGTTACAAAACTCCAACTGGATATAAAACTGATACATTTAAGTATGAAAGTTATCAGGCAGCACCTCAGCAAACCTATTCCTCTAGTAGTGAGAAATACTATTCTAGTTTGCCCGCTAATAAAATCGATCACCTTGATAAAAAAAGCTTTGATAACTTTAAAAACGGATCTGATAGCCAGTACCATTCTTCGTTCTCATCTAACGTGGATTACATAACCCAGCCGCCAATACTTAAAGATGATGACACACTGGAACAAAAAATGTTGAAAAAATCTGTAACTCAACAGACAATAGAAAAGAAAACTGTGTCGATGACAAAGTCGAGTAAACAGGGAATCGTCTACGAAAAGTTTTAAATTCAACTAACATCTGCCAAAAAAAATCAATCAAAAGGCTGCCGTAACAACAACTGTGTATGTATTAAAAATAATAATAGTTATTGTTTTTATGGTTCAATTTAATAAAGTGTCCTTATTTGACAATGGTGCTAATGTAATTTGTTTCGCTTTATTTTAACTATGGTTGTTTTTATTAACCAAATACTTAGATATTATAAATTACGTGCCAATAATAAAATTTAAGCTTCTTTGTATTCTATATTAATTTAATAATCATTTTTATTGAGTTGTACATTAATATTCATATTCTACTGTAGTATTTTATATATAGATACATACATATATACTAATTTGCAATCACATATATAATGTAAATTAAGTGCCTGCATTGCTTATATGAATTTTATAAAATTTCATTAATTCAAAAGGTGAATTATTACATATTTTTTTTTATAAAACTATTATTTTATATTCTGGATTGTTTCTAAATTATATGTTATTTAAATGTAATACAATAAACAAAACATCAAATAAAGAAATTTGTTTTAATCCCAATTCTCTTTTTTAAATGGATTATTGTTTGAACAATAAATTTAATCCAAAATAAATATAATCCTACATACAAAAAAAAAAACAATGATAAACACACAAAAAAATGGAATTATATTCTTGATTCAAGTGGATATTATGAGCTTGCATGACTAAAGGACTAAATAAAAATGTAATCCATAACATAACGATGCAAGTATGTAATCATGAAGATAGCATTGCGGGCATTGCCAGGCATCATAGCGATATTATTTATTACCAGATCCCCAAGGTTACCAGACTATCACTATTAGCAAGCTACGAAATGTTAAACAGGTCTTACCTTATACCATTTATTATATAATATACATATGCGCCACTCTTATGGACAGAAACAAGCTTCATCTCTTTAGTGTCACAAGTGAGGATAGATGGCGATACCAATCACTTTTATAAAATTACTTCGATATTTTAGAGACAAACTACAACTTCATATATATATTTATGCCAGTTTTGGTTTTTTGCAGATTGTTGGACTTTGAACTTTAAATATTGATTTTTTGATGCCAAGGTCAATGGTGATAGAAATTTAATTTTTGTAAAACTCAAGGATTATTCTGTGTTACAAAAACGAAGTGGAAATAAATAATTCTGTACTGCTTTTTCTGTTTAATACATACAATCCTATATGTTTTGTGATACATACGATTGACAATACAATAAGGAATTAAAAGGAATGTTCTACGACAGTGTTCCGCGGAAATCTACATACATAGATAAGAAACCCAACTACTAATCTGTAATTTAGCAGAAAATAATAATATAATATCTATTATGTATATCAGTTACTTTGGTTATTTGTTATAAACATGTAATATAATCGTGTTCATTTGATTAAAAGTAAGTTTTTATATTTTGTTTGGTTTGTTTCATTCATTAGTTTTTGTCATGTTTTGATTGGTTGGATTAGATTAGGTTAGGTTATATTTCTTATTTACATGCCTAATTTATTCTTTAGGTATAACATCTTTTATTTATTTAACTGAAAAAAGTGCATTAGATATATTCTTTAACGGACACTGTCTCTATTCACTTATTGCGGGACACTGCTGCTGAATATCCTTTATTAGTTCAAGAAGTTAGTCGGTAGCCACAGCACAGACTGCTCTCTTGATACCTATGCTAGTTGGATTAGGAGCCCGTAAATACTTAGCTTTATTAAGTCAAACCCGACTCAATGCAATTCTATACATAATTCCTCATGGACAGAAATTAATATCTTCATGCTGCCAGCACCCAATCATCTTCAGTCACATTAACGTGAAGCATGTCGATTTCCATGATGGTGTCATTAGGAGTCATCGGGTAGCAAGTAAGAGCAGCTATGTAAGTAATTTTTGTCCTTGGTCCATACTCTATGTCGAAGTCAAATTCTTGCATGGTGAGTTACCATCTGCCAATGCGTGAAATTAGATCTCTATTTATTAAGGTTTACAGTGAGTAACTATTTTAAAATATGTTAAAGAACAAACAACGGCAAGTATTACCAGTTCCTACGAATGGTATACTTGCACTCCTTTGTTGTTTTGAGCTATCTTCGGCTACTCGGGCACATACATGCTTTCTGTTTTTGGCCGAAGCATAGTATTCTACAGAAATCAGGTTTTGTGTTGGCTCCAAGTAAAAATGTTTTGAAACAATTACATACTATGTAATAGGGAATGGAGACTGCGGTAAAGTGATTATATTTTTACTCAAGTGTTCACCGAAATTCCTCGTGTTGTGTTAATCAAAGCCACAGATATATGTATCTGCCGTACAATTATAATTTTTTTCACTACATTCAAACAATCTCTAAAACCCACAGGAGCACCCCACGTAAAAATATAATGTAGATTTTAAATAAAAGTAGTTATTGTTGTTAATATTGGTTAATTATAATGAGTATAATGACTAATAGCTAAGGTAAGCACAATAGTTTATGCATTAATAGACGAAAATTAAAAAAATATTTTTGAATTCTGATTGAATCCTTAGATCTTGAGATCTTATCCTTACATTTTGTTCTAATCAGTGCAATGTAGAAGCTCTTGTATTTAATGCTAATTGGACGAATTTGTCCTTCAGATTGAAATGCACCAATAAGTGTACTGGATTCAGGGGAAATTCGTGTAAACAAAGTTAATAGAAAAAGAATGGACCAACTCATTAGTTTTAATATTATCTTTGTCTAAAGCTATAAAAGAGAAAATTATAAGAGATATAAACTGGCATCACAGAAATATTTTTCATAACTATCGCCATCTCGTATTACAAAAGAGAACCATCTGCTACGTGACTAACTTCTGTCTGTTCGAAGCGCTACCTTGCGTTGACGACGATTATCACTTAACGCCATCTACATTTGGACGACGGCTGTCAGTCGCATTTTTACTATGGAGATGGTCAATATGTATATTATATAATAAATGCTTATACAAATGATAGTGATTGTTGTAGCCCAATTAATCGACAAAGGAACCATAGTCACAAGACACAAAATTTGCATACACATGGTAACCAACGCTGTAACGTATACGTACTGCCACTGGAGTTTCTATAAATTATCAATAACATGGATTAAATTAGTATGCCCTTATTAGTCGCCGGCCAGCCGCCTTCATGTAGCGATCTTCGCATCCGAGTAGCAGCCATACATGGCAGTTATTTACTTCAAAGTTGTCCTCGCCCCATAGTGACTGTAGACTGCTAGTCACACTCACTAATTATGTGCGCGTTTGTGCTTTCCAACATCCTTGAAGCTATCAATTGCCCTTCCACGGCTTTTGTCCCATCCAGTCCCCCAACCACTATGTTAGCTATATTTTGTCCTTCAACTTCTGTCATTTAATATTACACGCTACCATCACTTTGACTAAATAAAAGATAAATTGTCTGTGTCTGTCTCGGTACTCACACCACCACTTACACGAACTTTGTTTGTCTGTAGCAACATGCTACAAAACATCTGTTTTTACGTGCCACGTCAGTACACTATCACATACGGTAAAATGAATACCTCTAAAATTTGTAAAATTTCCAGTTACAATCAGAAAATTAGTCGATGCACAGGAGTATATATGAACACCATCCAGATTTGACGATATTTTAGTGTCAAAAAATGATGCGAACATCCTATACATAACATTTTACTAGTATTTCTTATCAGTCTACGATTCTATAGACCCAAACACACTAAAAATTCACCTATCTTATCAACCTCAAGTATATTACATATTAGTAATAATGGTCGCATTACTAATGTCGAATTATCACAAGTAGAAATACAATAATTATTTATATCTAATTATTTTATAATAATACATACAACAATGCATGGTGTTAAGTACTGTTGTTTTAATATGTTATTATAATTGGATTTATAATTAATTGTTTTGTATTAATGTTTAGCTGGAACTATGCTTGTCAGGTAGTTGGTATTAAAATTAACTAAAGTATTTGACTGCCTCAAAGCGTGTCCTGTTGTAGATTATCGAACCATCGTGATATATTCATATACTTCTCCTTCTTTAAACTGGATAAAGAAACCTGTAAGAATAAGAAATGTTTGCGACCAAAATGAAATTACCATATAGAATCTTACCATAACATTCAGTAAAATATAGTACAGTAATATATCTGCTACAGTTAATCTATGGGATACCAGATACGTTTTTTGTAGATAATATGTCATTTAATTCCTGCAATAGATAAAAAAAACATTTTAAGTTAACCTCAGGATATGTGTATATCAGACAGGCCAGTTATGAAAAAGGACAAATTGAAGTGAGATGATGGAAAAGAACGCGAGAAGAAGACCGACCCTCTCACCACCATGCTAGCGTTAGAAAGCGAAGTGGAGAATATGTCTTTTTACAACCGGCCGATGTCTGATGTACACATGATATACTCAAATGTACTCTCAAGTAAAAAAATTGAGGTCATTCAAGAATTTTAGTAGCAATAATAGTAACACTATTGAATCTTAAGTTTAGCCCACAAAATACAGTATATTAATTTACAATTTTCAAATACATATAGTTTAAAACAGAAAAATCCTTAAAACATCATCCCGATGAAATTGTGACCTCAATTTTTTGCTTGCCAGTGTATATGTATACAAAAATTCTTGAATTTTTTAATGTCCTCATGTTAATGTTAGATGTACTCAGAAGCCTGCCGAGTATACCAATACTAGTTTTATCAAGGTTTACATGTATTGTTGAACAAACTTATTGTAGACATACAATTATTTGTCGCAGCCTAAGTGAGGGGAAGTGGAGCAACATGCATAACTCCACATGCATAACTGATGGAATGCAATAATTTATTTTACGTATAAATATTATGTAATGACAATTAAACTATATAAAAAACACAAAACTATATGTATTATAAGCATAAAGCACGAAATAACCAGAATATCTTATGCACAGTTGTTTCCGCATCTCCTTCTATTTAGACAATGTAATAGTTTACTCTACTTGGATGCCATACGGAACATTTAAAGAAGGGCAAGAACTATCTATATTGTGCGATTATCTCTAACAGTTTTTAAGATATACATAATACACTTGGAAATATACAGTTTGTGTAAAGCCGACATCGGCCAGTTGTGAAAAAGGACAAATGCTACCCTTCTCGTTCCTAATACCAAGCACAGATGGTGAGAGGGCCGGTCTTATTCCCTCACTACCATCGATGCGTGTGCGGTTGCTTTTTATCTGTCGTCTCACTTCTGTTTGTCCTTTTTTCATAACTGGCCGATGTCGGCTTTACACACACAGTATAGTATAGTAATATGGAGTTTTCATGAAAATTGAAGTAGGCAGTATAGATATTCGTACCATACATATAAATAAATTACAAGTGTATACAACATATTTTCAACTTCATATAAACCAAAAAAAGAGGATTCAATTTTGTAAAAACATACAGTATTCCATTTAGAAAATTTTTTGGCAATTTTTATTGCCAATATTAACGGCGATAGAGAAGGGGGTATAAAATTCTCTTACTTTTTCATAATGGTATTAGTATTTTATAATTAATAAAATATAATTAATAATTTTAAACATTTTTTAATTAATAAAATGTATGGTGGGTAATTTCTAGTAGACATCCATATTAGAACCCTAAGCCGGTTGCAGGCTATGCATGTATTAGCAATTTGTGATGCGTGGTGGTAGGATTCGTCGTATTCGTATCATTAACTTAAAAGCAATGTCAAACACGGTGGTTGTTTGTTGTATGGCAAGGAGTGGTGTTGAAAACCTCTTTTCAGTGATTAATTGATGGACAAGATGGGACATTTAAATATTCTACATAAAAATCTCACACCAAGTACCGTAAAATTAAAGCTATAAGGAAACTATTATTATCAACCTGACACAGACGCGCTCTTTTTTTTTGCTTAAGACTTAATATATTTACCCTCAAAAATGTTTTCTATTGTTAAACAGCGTCAAAAAGAGAGTAATTCCACAAAACATGAACTGTATGATCAATTGATCAACTTAATCAAGGATTCCATGTTTCAAAAATAAACACACTTAAAGTACCTACTCAAAAATATCTATAACAAAACTTGCTTTATTAAGTAAATACTTTTTTCTGCCGACCACTATGAAAAACAGCATTTTTCTCACACTTTACACAACTACAAAGTTATGTATTGTTCATACCCATGAGAAATCATTTCTCACAGTTCATTTCCCACACCTGTACATTTTAAATGGGGAATCATCGACATCAAAATGAACGTAATTGGCTGCTAGCGCTTCTGTTTTAAAGTAATTATTGAAAATAATTGTTTGATCTGTCAAATCGTAAATATCGAATTATTTATAAGTAAAACAAAGTGCTTTAAATCAAATATATTGTTACGAATTTCTCTTCAAATGATTCACTTCTTCAATTCAAACACGTTTATTAAAACTGTAACAACTCTGCGATCTTCTCTCTTTAACATTCCAATCACAACTAACTAACTCCTAGCAACAACACCAGTATTTATAAATTTTACATTTTTTAGAAAATTCCTTTGACATCTAGAATATCTAATATGTCATCCCATACAATTCTTTCCTAACAGCTAGTGTATAAACTAAATAGACTAAATATGTAAACTATAAAACTTAATAGATGTCAGCTGTCACAAATGTCACTTTTACAAATGTCACACTGGTCCCCTCTTCAAAGTTATTCGGTCCCGAATAACACTGTCTTCAGTCCTAGGCGGTGGATCTTCGACGACAAACCAATCGGGTGGATTATGTCCTGTGTACTTTGCGAGCCTTTCCAGATGGACCACCTTCGGCTTGCTTCTTGGAGACAGCTGGATGCGGTAGACCAGGTCGTTGATTTTCTTTATTATGGTGTACGGGCCTTCCCAGTTGCTCTGAAGCTTTGGACTTTTCCTTTCGTCCTTTTTGGGGCGTACAACCATACTGCATCACCAGGCTTAAATGCACTCTGTTGATGTAGTGTAGAGAGCGCTGCTTCATTTTGTCGCTGTGAATTTTCAGCTTCTCCCTGGCAAATCGGTGGATCCGGTCCATTCTCTCTCGCAAGTCCTCCACAAATTCTGGCAAAGATCGTTCCTGATTTTCTTCTACTGGATGGCCAAGTATGAGATCAGTAGGCAACTTCATTTCTCTTCCAGAGGTCAGCATAGACGGAGTGTAGGTAGTCATGCTGGGAACTTAGATACGACAGCAAGAACAGAGGCACCAATTTGTCCCAGTCCCTTTGATTTTCAGACACGAATTTAGACAGGTAGTGGCATATGGTTCTGTTGTGACGTTCAACTATGCCATTCGACTGGGGATGAAGTGCAGTAGTTCTGGTTTTCTTGATGCCCATTGTTTTCATCACTTCTTGCCACAGCTCTGATTCGAAATTTCTTCCTTGATCGAATGCAGTTCGAGGGGCACTCCATGTCTAGCTATGACATTCTCGATGAACGCTTCGGCTACAGTTTCTGCTTCTTGATTGGGGAGGGGTACTGCTTCGGGCCATTTCGAGAAATAGTCCATTACCACCATCAAATATTTGTTGCCACGGTCGGTTACAGGTAATGGTCCAAGAATGTCCACTGCTACCCTCTCGAATGGTGCTCTGGATAAGTACTGCACCATTTTACCACGGCTTCTTGTTTTTGGTCCCTTTTTGGCAGAGCACAGATCACATCTCTTGCAAAGACCAAATGGCATAACTTTAAACTGATAGGCCGGTGGCATAACTTTAAACAGTAGAAGGCCGGTACCAGCAGAAAACGCAGTTGTCTCCTTATCGTCGGGATGAAGTTCAACTTGCCAATAGCCGCTCTTCAAGTCCAACGTTGAGAACCATTTTGACTCTGAAAGAGTGTTCAGGGTGTCATCGATTCGAGGTAGAGGATAACTGTCTTTCCTAATCACATTGTTCAGCTTCCGATAGTCCACACAGAATCTTGTTGTGACATCTTTCTTCGTAACTAAAACAACGGGTGAAGACCATGGGCTCGATGATTCCTCGATGACACCTTCTTTCAGCATTTTATCGATCATTCCGGTAACTTCATTCTGTTTAGCGAATGGTAGTCTTCTTGGAGCTTGCTTTATCGGTGGGTTATTGCTGGTGTCTATGCGATGTTGAACCAGACTTGTTCTGCCGGTGATGTTTCCATTGGCAAATACATCTTGATATCTGTCGAGGAACTGTCTAGCTTTTCTAGCTTCTTCCGGTTCCAGATGAGCAGCATTTTTAAGCAAAGATTCTGCAATAGTTGGATTACGTACCCTTGCTTGATTCGTCTGAGCTTGGTTGACTTCCTCGCATTTAACTATCTTCTGGACTGGTTCACAACGTCCCAATACTTCATTCTTCTTAAGAATAATCTTTTTGTCTGATATGTTGGCAATCCTTACTGGAATTTGGTTATCCATTTGTACAAGGCTTCTTGCAATCAATAAGCCATCGTTCCTTTCGCTAGCCTCGACTATTCCAGTACTCAGACCATTTCCATCCAATTTTGCAATGATGATGTTCTCTGATCCTTGGGGAATTTGGATGTCCTCTTCAACTATGATCCTTCTTGATTTATTGTAGTCTTGAAGTTTGGGGGCCATAACAATTTCTTCATTTTGAATTTGTATAGATTTGTTTTTAACATCCACGACAAAACCATGTTTACTCAATATGTCTAGTCCTAATATGCAGTCGTCTCTGATATCGGCTGTTAAAACTCGGTGATACATGATTTTCGAACCCAGTTGAATTTTTACATTTAGCTCGCCATGTACAGGAATCAATTTTCCAGTAGCTGTTTCCAATTTCACATGTCTGGATAATTCCTTTGATGATTTTGGCAGAATGTCAGGCCGCAGAATAGTTCTTGTAGCACCGGTGTCACATTACAAAGAAACACCATTTATCGTCCAAGTATCCATGGACTATCAGGCTTCGTTAGTCGCTACTTATTTTTGAGACAGAAATCTTGGGGCATTGAGTATAAGTAGTCGACACGCGCCCCTAGCATCGACTAATTGTCGTTTCCCGAATTTCTCGCTGGTGATCTGGAACGAGGTCTTCGATCTGGGGTTGGGGAGCGACTAGTCCTATGCTGTGAAGTCTTCGATGTCCCATTTTCTTCTCTCCAGTTTCTTTTGTCTGGACTTCTGGATCTTGATCTCAAATCTGGCTGTCGATCTGGTGAGTTCGTTCTTGACTGGGACCTTGACGGAGCCCTGCAAAAACGCTGTAGGTGCCCAATTTTTCCACAGTTGTAGCAGCGCTTGGTTTCCTTTTGTGGTGAGTTCGACTGTTTGATTTCATTTAATGCTCGCATTATTTTCTCCATAGTCTGATGGTCCACTAGTCCATCAATAAAAGTCTGGATGCCAATTTGTTCTAGAAATTCTTTGGGTGCTTGAGGGTATGCCAAATGAATGAGTCGTTCGATGTCAGCTTCATATTCTTGAAGAGACTCATTACTTCTTTGCTGCCTGCTCTTGATCTGGGACTGATAAACTTGGCGGAGATATTTGTGTCCATACCTTATTTCTAATGCTCCTACAATCCTGTTGTAATCGTTTTGCTGCTCTTCCGGGATGCTCTGTAAGATTTCTAGTGCCTGACCTCTGAGAGATATGACTAGCGAAGTAGCCATTTCTTGTGGAGTCCATCCGTTGGCCTTTGCAGCAGCTTCAAACTGTCTGCGGTACATGGACTATGATGACTGTCCATCGTACGTAGGAGGCTTTAGCATTTTGTGTATTGACCTTTCAGTGTGCATAAGGCTTGAATGTTGTAACGGAGTAGCTGGTGAGGTCGGACAATCTCCTGAATCGGCTATTGAAGTACGATGTAATTGGTGCTCCAGACCATTTATCTTTTCCAGTATTTCTGGTGTCTTTTAATTTTCTCTCGATTTCTTCTTTATTCTCCTGAAATTCCTTTTCGATTCTATTAACTTTTGTGCCTACCTGGTCAATCTGCTGTTCCACGCCATCAATCCTCCCAGAAAATTAATTCAACCTGGTCTTTATTATTTGTTGAGACTCGCAAATTTCCTGATGGCGCCTCTCGATCCTCGTGTCGTCGTCGTTCTGCCCTCCTCCACGGTCCTCTTGTCGTGGTCGTTCTGCCTCCTCATGGTCCTCTTGTCGTCGTCGTTCGTCCTCCTGTCGCCGTTTTTCCTCTCGCCTTCCTGCCTCCTCACGGTCCTCCTGTCGTCGTCGTTCGTCCTCCTCCTCGTCGCTTTTTGTCCTCCCTGTCGTCCTTGTAAAAATTTTAATATTTCACTCACATCCATTGCCGTTGTTTCTTCGTCGTATTTTGTCGATCTCGTGTTCATCATATAACTTTTTTTTTCTCTTCAAATTCTTCTATAATCACACCGCTGTCACCAAACAAATTTCTCTTCAAATGATTCACTTCTTCAATTCAAACACGTTTATTAAAACTGTAACAACTCAGCGATCTTCTCTCTTTAACATTCCACTCACAACTAACTAACTCCTAGCAACAACACCAGTATTTATAAATTTTACATTTTCTAGAAAATTCCTTTGACATCTAGAATATCTAATATGTCATTCCATACAATTCTTTCCTAACAGCTAGTGTATAAACTAAATAGACTAAATATGTAAACTATAAAACTTAATAGATGTCAGCTGTCACAAATGTCACTTTTACAAATGTCACAATATTTTAAAAATAAATAATGTATTCAATGTATTTCGAACAAATAATGTATCATCGTTTTTTTAATATAGTTATATAAATATGCTTGTAGTAAATTTCTTTCTACATTTTTATAAAAAATGTGGTCGTAGAAAAAGTATAGTGTGCAACATGGTGTGTGCAGAAAATGACTAATTTCTCACGAGTTTGAAAAAATTGCGACACGAGCCGTGGGCGATGTATATATATAGTGTATACACTGTATATATATAGTGAACAAAAAAAACGTGCAAAATTTGTCCCCAATCACCTATGACTTCACAAAAATCCAAAAAAATCCTTTGGTTTAGCCGAGTTCAATATCATATGATAATTGTTAAATTTGAATTGTGAAATTTTAATAATACTACTTACTTTTAAAATACTATTCATACTATGGGCATTACTGTCAATATTAACCACATAAACAATTGCATATTCTATCCATTGCTGAATTTCTGCTTTCTCTAAAGGGCTGCTGCCTAACAAATTTGATTTTGATTCGCTTAAAATCGAATTTATGGTATTGATAATACCATAACTATTTTTACCATTCACACTAGATGTACATAACTAAAAATTATATATATTTAATAGGTATTACAAAGTTAACCCTAATAATTAAAAATATACCGAATCTTCACTAAAGGTAAACTTTCCAAGATGTATTTTTAAAAGAGAAGTAATGTGTTCCAAATAATACTGAGGTCTGACAACCATATTTCTCCAAAACTGGTTCCACTCGTTCAACTGTAAAAATGTTTTGACGTCTTGTGTCGAAGTAGTCTCAAAGTTTTGAATACACGTTTTGAGTTTTGACTTTGTTGACGTATTGACTAGGGGGGTTTGGATTTGTTTGGAGCACAAAGAAACCAAATTTGGAGGTTAAGTATAAGGCATGTATGTATGTGACCGGTATATCACAATGGGTGCTTTCCATTTACCGGCACAAGTCGACACGAGTCGACTCGTGTCTCCGAAAGTGCTTTCCGTTTGATTGGTGTCGCCGTGAGTCGACGACACAAGTCACCACAAAACATCTAAATAGAAGAAGGGCAATCTCCATAGATAAGGAGGAAACACGCATCGGGGCCACCATATGTACCGGTGGCCAGTTTTTCATAATGCGCATGCGCGACGCTCAATCGAAATGCGTAGCCGTGAATTGGCATCGCCAACATCATTTACAATTCAATTTTTCATACAGCAAACTCGTTGTTGCTGCAAAAAAATATTGATTTGTAACCATACCCCACTTTATGATTTTATCATTCAAGGTTGAATAAATAAAAACAATTTGCTTGAAATTATTTATTTCTACAATTATAAACATTTAAAACAATACATTATCAAAACATATTGACATAGTAAACAAAAATTATTTGAAAACAAAATAAGTCAAAGGAGATTAAAATAAGAAAATTTTCACATCGAGATTAGGTTGTATTTAACTTGGACATACCTGCTGGACATCGTGAACATACTTCCTACTGATGAAGTAGAACGCTTGTTGTTGCATGGCTCTATACAGTGAAGAACACTCTAAAAACACATAATATTTTATTACCATTTTAAAGTTCAAACGCTGAGAAACTTCTATTATTTAATATGTACACAAGCTCATTTACAAGACTATTTCATATTAACAGTAAACTAGAAAGAACTTTGCTAAACCTAAGAATTAATTAAATTACACGTATCTTTTTATTCTTTTCATGCACATCTTATTATGTTCTTGTAATATACTAATCATTTATAGGTTAGATAAGTAATTTAAGTACAGTATTTACTTACCAATAAGTAGAATAATTTATATTATATCCTTAAATGCCAATCACAAAAGAAATAATAGTTTTATCACAAAATAATGCACAAAATAATTTGATGCGGATCAAAATTTCCCATTAGGGACGCTTCCTAAAACAACAACAATCAAAGCTTAAATTATAATGCCGCGTTTCTATTGGATATGGATCGCCTAGGCAAATAGACCTATGGGATTGCCGCCACCGATACCACGCGGCCATTTCGTTATTTATAATTTTTCCCCAGATTTGGGGAATTATAAAAAATATGCCAACTTCAAAGTCAATTATTTAATCTCTGAAAAGTATTATTATTGTAAGTTACAACTATAAACTACGCAATGGACTGTATGATAATGCAAATAAAAAAAAGAACTACTTACCACTTAGTAGAGTGGATCTCGATTACCAGAATTTCGGTTATTTATGGAGTGCTATGGAAAAGGTACCAGGGGGTAAAGGAAAACTCCACAAAAACGCCGAATTTTCTCCTAACGTGATATCTTTTGGTGCGCGTTCCGATCTAATTTCTATCTATTTCTATATGTATATATATTTTTTTTATTTTACTACTTCTTGTACAAAAAACCCTGAATAGGAACATGTACCGGTAGCGCCATCTCTTAAGCAATAGATCATTCATAGTGGCGCAAACATTCCCCCCGACCTGAAGCATTTCAGCAATTACATTTACTAGCTAAACTACAATTACTAAATCTACTAATTCAACGATGATTAACATAAAAGAAAAAAGAAAAAAAAAATAAAGAAAAAACATACAAAAAAAATATTAAGGCAAGTTTGGTTATTGTGTTGGTAAGGGACAAACCTTTACTACGGGTCTCTTATAGGTTCCAGATTTTGTTTTTACTGAAACCACCCTAACTTGTCCATCTTTACCCGGAAAAGTTTCAATTATAATACCTAATGGCCAACGAAGTGGAGGACTGTTAGGGAGTTCTAATAAAACTATAGTGCCGCATTTGATCGGAGTAGCCGGAGTAACCCAGCGCTGTCTAGCCTGAAGGCTCGTTAAATACTCAAGACGCCAACGTTTCCAATAATCTTGAATCATTCTATCTATCATTTGAAAACGGTCTAATCTATTAGGATTTTCTTGAGTAAGATCTTGTGAAGGTAACTGTTTCAGAGGAGTCAAAGTTAAAAAGTGAGCTGGCGTCAAGGCTAGAGGTTCTGCCGGATCTGAACTAAGAACACATAGAGGTCTAGAATTCAAAAGTGCTTCTATTTGAGTTAATAAAGTATTCATTTCTTCGTATGTTAATAGCTGTTGACCAATAACTCTCAATAAATGCGTTTTTAAACTGCGTACATTACTTTCCCATAATCCTCCAAAATGAGGGGTATATGGGGGATTTAATTTCCAATTGATTCCTCTATTAGCGAGTTCCAGGGCTACATTATTATTAAAATCGTTTGAGCCAACAAAAGAATACAGATCATCAAGGTAATTTTTTGCCCCTATGAAATTAGTACCACAATCTGAATACATATTCGTAACAAGACCTCGACGAGATACGAATCGTTTGAAAGCTGCTAGAAAATTTTCAGTCGACAAGTCTGACACTAATTCAAAGTGAATGGCTTTAGTTACAACACAAACAAAGACAGCAATATATGCCTTTTGTGATCGCACACCTCTTTTTCGGTAGGGTATAATTTGAAATGGTCCACAATAATCTACACCACTGTGTAAAAAGGCCTTAGATTCTTGTACTCTAAAAGCAGGAAGATCTCCCATCAGTGGAATTTGGGGTTTTGGATTTAATTTGAAACAAACATTGCATTTCTTAATCCGATGTCTTACAACATTGCGAGCGGATAAAATCCAATACTTCTGACGAAGTAATGACAAAACGAGATGTGGTCCAGTATGTAGGTTACTACAATGATAATGATCAATTAATAAATCTACGAAGCGGTCATGTTTTGGGAGTAAAATCGGATGCTGAGCATCAAATCCCAAATGCGAATTTACTAGACGGCCACCCGACTCTTAGGAGGCCTTCATGTAGGAAAGGACGTAAAGGTTTCAAAGACGACGAACAAGGATTACCACTAGTTTTTAACATTTTTATTTCAGAAGAAAAGTGAACATTTTGTATTGCCTTTAATAAATCATCTGCTAAGAACATTGAATGTTTAGGTAATAATTTGAGAAAACGGAGTACATAAACTACCGAATGCAATAATTTTAACCATGAGGAACATCGATCTGCCAACAAATAAAAAGCATGGACTTCCTTGGTTAAAGTTACCATGGAAATAGGTTTTTCCTCTAATTTGGTAAAATATTCTTTAACTGGATTAATAGGCCAACAAGAAAAGTCGTCTTTTAGCCACAAAGGACCAGATAACCATAGATGATTTTGAATGAAACTAGATGGTGACAAACCTCTAGACAAACAGTCGCTAATATTTTCTTTACCATTCACATGAAACCAGTTTTTAGAAGAAATTAGCTCTTGTATTTTTGATACCCTATTGGCCACGAAAGTGGTCCATCGGTAAGGGGAGAGTTCAACCAACTAAGTGCTACAGTGGAGTCCGACAGAGCGATAATATTTTCAATATTTAAAACGTTGCAGTATGTCTTTTCTACAAATGAAAGTAATTTAGCTAACAAATGGCAAGCAAGCAATTCTAAACGAGGTATGGAGAGCACCTTTAAAGGAGACACTTTAGTTTTAGCATACAAAAGACTAGTACTAACGCCTGTTGGGGATTTTATTCTAACATATACTACAGCCCCATAGGAAGTCTTACAAGCATCGGCAAATCCAATAAGACTTGCGATGCAGTTATCAAATGCCCCAACATGTCTAGGAATACTAAAATTAGTTAAAAGGGGTAAAGAAGTTTGGAATTCATTCCACCACTGAACTATATCATCGGGAGGAGATTCATCCCAGTCCAATTTTAATATCCACATTTGTTTAATTAGTAATTTTGCCTTTAATGTGACAGGAGACAAAAATCCTAATGGATCAAAACAACGAGCCACTGTAGATAGAATATTTCTTTTGGAACATCTCTTTTCAGTAATATCTAAAGAAAAAGATAATATATCCTCCTTTGGCTGCCACTGAAGACCTAATACCTTTAAGAAATGTATGTCGAAACTAACTGTCGAAGATGACCGATATTGTTGTGGAATTTGTTCCAAAAGTTTCTCAGAATTGGTAGCCCATTTAACTAATTCAAACCCACCTCGATGAAAAAGCTCTATTAATTCTTTGTACAAAATAATAGCTTGATCTACTGTAGCAGAACTAGTAATTAAATCATCCATATACATATGGTGCTTTACCACTTCTGCAGCAAGGCCAAGAGAAGATTGTTCATCATTAGCCAACTGGCGGACTGTTCTCAAAGCTAAAAATGGAGAAGATTTAATTCCAAATGAAACAGTATTGAGTTCGTACGTGGCTAAAGGTTCGTTTGAATGAGTTCTCCAAAGAATTCGTTGAAAACATCGAGAATTTTTTATTTACCAGAATTTGCCGATACATTTGACGTAAATCAGCAATAAAAGCTATTGAAAATAATCTAAAATGAAGAAACATTGTAACCACATCCGTTTGCAACTTAGGTCCAGTGTACAACAAATCGTTCAGTGAGTAAGAAGAATCAGTTTTAGCACTAGCATCAAATACTATTCTAATAGGAGTACTACTAGAATCTGGTTTATATATAGCGTGATGAGGTATATAATATACGGGCGATGGATAATCGGTTTGATGTAATTTTGTCATGTGACCTTGCCGCAAATAATCTCGAATAATTTCTATATATTGTTCCCTAAAATTTTGATTAGTAAGGAGTTTCTTTTCTAAAGCTAAAAATCTACGTTCGGCCATTTTATAGGAGTCACCTAAATTCGTTGGGTCATATTGAAACGGAAGAGTGACTGTATAACGCCCGGACTTATCGCGACTAAATGTTTTTTCGAAAATTGCTTCGCACGCAACATCATCTGGATTAGCTACCGATGAGGAAGAAACATCTTCTGTTTCCCAGAAACGTTTTACTAAATTATCTAGAGACGGATCTACTATACTACAAAAACTAAGAGAAGTTGACGGTGACTCCGTCATATGTACGGATCCCATCACAACATATCCTAAACTAGTCTCTATTGCAACCGGAGCTTCTGAAGCACCAGTAACACGACCTTGGCCAATTAAGTAAGGATAAAGTTCGGCCCCAATTATCCCATCGATTTGATTTGGTTTATAAAACGTATCATCAGCTAAAGGAACGTCTGTAAGGTGTGACAGAGTTTTAAAATCAATTTCAACTTGAGGCAATCTACTTGTAATTTTGTCCACTACTAAAACTTCAACAGAATATTTTTTACTAGGATCTATTCGCGAAACTATCATAATTTTAGAACAGCCATATATTTTACTACATAATGAGCCAATGCCCTGTACTTCTCTATAACACTTAGAAATTTTTAAGTTTAAGCGTTTACAAAAATCTAAAGTCAAAAAATTTGCTTGACTGCAACTGTCTAACAAGCATCTAGCAATATATAATTTTCCAGAAATATCGGGTATATTTACTTTTACAGTGGACAACAAGACCATTTTATTAGAATCCTCATTATGAGACTTAGCATTCACAGAACAATAATTTGCTACACTCTGTACGTTTGAAGTTGACGCAACCTCATTACTCGGGTTCATCTCTTGCGAATCTCCAGGAATATTAGATGAATTATATCCGGACGCCCTAGCTATACTATCAACACCGGCTATATCATTTTCAGTTTTGTTAGGAGTTTTACTAGATTTCTTAAAATGTAACAGTGTATGATGACGCAATTTACAAGTCCTGCAATTAAAACTACTTTGACAGTTTATGACTTTGTGTGATCCTAAACAGTTCAGGCAAAAATTGTTGTTTCTAATAAAAGTATATCTATCTAATGGACACATACCGAGAAATTTAGAACACTCTGTAATAGGGTGAACATTATTTTTGCAAACGTAGCATTTATTTTGACGAGATAAATTATTTTGCACCAGAAATGAATGGGTTTGTTTTGGTTTATCATTTTTACTATCCAAAGAACTATTTAATTTTTTTGTTAGGACTACGAATGCAAATTTTTGCTTGTTCCTTAACAAATGTTACAATATCAGTGTAAGAGGGCATCTCAGTTTTTCTATGAGCATTTTCGAAAAGACGTTGTGTTTCAGGGTTAAGTTTGGAGAGGGCCAAGTACGCCAAAATGTAATCATCTAATTCACTTATTTGCAATTTTTGTAACGATTTTACGGCCACATCGAATTTTTCTAAAAAAGCGTTTAAGCTGGTTGCAGTTTCTGTTTGCGCTTGTCTAAAATTAATAATTTGATCTAAATAATAATTAGCCGTAGCGCGTTTATCCGAATATTTGTCGACTAACGTCTGATAAATTATTCTGTAATTTTCTCCAGTCGGGGGCACACCCGAACAAACAGACAGCGCTGCGCCACTGAGGCTACCAATCAAATAATGCACCCTATCAACATCACTTAAATTTCCGTTATGATGTATCAAACTATTGAAACATTCAATATAGGTTGGCCAGTCTTTTATATTTCCGCTAAAATTTGGAATTTGTAATTTTGGTAATTTAGGAATACCACGATTGACGGACATATTTGTGGAATTATCATTTTTCAAAATTCTCCTTGCTGCAATTTTAATATGGCAATACAATTCATCAAAAGCGTCTAAACTCTGAAAACAAGGGACATAATCAGAATTTATTTCGTATTCTACAGCTTGTATTTGATCTATGACTTCTAGAAATGCCGTTTTCGATTCTTCTATAGTTTCATATCTAATACGAAAATAATCTAACTGAGCCGGTTCTTCCGTGCGTTTACTACTATCATACATTCGTTGAAAACGAGAAAAGTACTGTTGCTTTTTTTGCAATCAATGTTTTTAGGCGTTGCTGTTTTTTAGCTAGCTCGGCCATAATACAAATTATCCAAATATAATTAACGTATTGAAAGTATGGCTATATATGCAAATACCACTACAATACTAAATCTGTATGTCCTCTACCAACCAATAACAAAAAATAAGAAAATAGAATTTTAAAGAATTCAACTACAAATAACTGCTAAACTAAACTATGGAATGTTTTTGCCACTAAAATAAATGATAATAAACTAAAACCCAATAACTATTATGAACAAGCTAAGAAATTTCGCCTAATCCGGCTCGAACTGAACCAAATTTTTATGTAAGTTACAACTATAAACTACGCAATGGACTGTATGATAATGCGAATAAAAAAAAGAACTACTTACCACTTAGTAGAGTGGATCTCGATTACCAGAATTTCGGTTATTTATGGAGTGCTATGGAAAAGGTACCAGGGGGTAAAGGAAAACTCCACAAAAACGCCGAATTTTCTCTAACGTGATATCTTTTGGTGCGCGTTCCGATCTAATTTCTATCTATTTCTATATGTATATATATTTTTTTTATTTTACTACTTCTTGTACAAAAAACCCTGAATAGGAACATGTACCGGTAGCGCCATCTCTTAAGCAATAGATCATTCATAGTGGCGCAAACAATTATTGTAATTATTATTATTATTCAAAATGTCTAGTTTGACTTACTTTACTTTATTTAATGCATGTAAGGGGATATATCTAACATAACGAAGTATCGCGTCAGAGTGTTGCTGAAATTATTACGACTTAAGGTGCATCTGGCAACATTGCACTGATAGCGTGTTGCGAGGTCGTGAATGCTAGTTTCACCCCCGTGCAAGTCACCTCAAACAGACTCCGCTAGACAGCTGAGTTCACGCTGAGAGTGAGTATAAGGCTGTGTTCAGCGAATGGTCGGACTCGTCGAATTCGTTCAACGAGAAAGATACTTCAGTGGTCCGCCCAATCAGCTGATTGGGAAAATTGGTCGGAATTTGAAATATAACGTCGGTGGTCGAGATCGTTCAGCGAAGGAACTCTGTTCCTACTACTCTGTAGGTCTAACTCCATTTATTTATAAGCAATTTTAAATTTTTCATAAACAATATTCTAGGTCATATATGAGGGCAGCTATCGAATTTCTTTTTTGTGTAGCCTCGCCTTCATGGTCCCTATTTAGTTATTTTACGTTAAGGTTATGTGTGCTGTAATTTGTCAAAGTAGAAAAATCCGTTCAGCCAATTGTTCGACGTTGAATGTCTGACTATCGTGGTCGGACTATTCGCTGAACACAGCCTAAAAAGAAGTGAAAATCTAAAGCCGGGCACAGACATGCGGTATTCGGCGAATCGCGATTATTCGCTATTCGCCGAGCAACTCGTAAAATTAATTTGTATTTGGCGAACAGGGTGCACACATTCGGCGTAGTTGCCGAAGACTGCTCGGTGTGGGTACAACGAATATTCGTTCAAATTAAAATGGATAGTGAAACAATGATAATTGATGCTGCTGCCTTTATAGTTATGAGTTGTGCATATATACAGTTAATGAAAAAACTCCACTCCATTTTTACAAACAAAATACACTAAATTTGACCACAAATACAAAAATACCACACGTAATTTGCGCGAATATGTGTATCGAGTGCAATGGCGAATATTTGTCTTCTTTGACTCGGGCCAAAATACCGACAGACAGTGGGAAACACCAAATAGCGAATATTCGTCACGAGCAACCCATACACACTAGTCGCTACTTGCCGAATAGCAAATATTTGTTATTCGGTACTCGCCGAATACCGCATGTCTGTGCCCGGCTTAAACGAACGCGGTAAAGCAGAATATATAGTGGAGAGTTAATCCGAAATCTGATTGAAGAAAATGAAGGTAGGTGACAAATGTAATTATTTGCAGTAACTACTTTCAACAACTTTTGTAAGAAACTACTAGCCTAGCGAGCGTTCCATTTCTCCATTTGATGAGAGTCAACACTAATTGACACGAGTCGACACAGGAATCGCTGGGAGTCGGGTAAATGGAAAGCACCCAATATGTACAACATATATATGTACTCGAACCTCTCTTAATTCACCAAATTCGTGCATCATCACCTCGCTTAAGTAGCGAAATTTAGTCTCGCTTAAGTCGCAATCATAACGTCAACGTTTTAGCTGCAAAAAGAAATATTTAGAGATATACCACAGCACTTGTTAAAACGAAAAATGAGCCAACTGAACAAAAAAATAAACGTAAGTATACCCAGTCGTGCGTGACAAAGTTCAATTTTCCACTTGAATGAATATTTTAAAGGTTAAATATTTTTAAAAGACACCTAACCTATTTTAAAGGTTAGGTGTCCATATATCATGTATTACACAATCATTTTTTCAATAAAAATTGTATTCATGCGAGAATCCAACCGGGACGGTTTCGCGACATAATAGGGGGAAACGTGGTGAAATAAGAGAGGATGTGAATTAAACGAAGGTGAATTAAGAGGGGTTCGAATGTATGTTCTTTTCTAATGGACGTTCTAGATTCTAGACCACGATACACATATAATCACGATAATGTATGTGTATCGTGCTCTAGACTAGAGAGAAAAATTATTTTTTATGTACACTCGAAACCCTCTTAAGTCGCCAAATCCGTGCATCATTACCTCGCTTAATTCGCGATAATTTTTCCTCTCTTAAGTCGCGATCATAACCTCAACTTCTTTGTGTTTTAACTGCAAAAAGAAATATTTAGAGATATACCACAGCACTTGTTATAACGAAAAATGAGCCGACTAAACGAAAAATCAATGTAAGTATACCCAGTCGTGCGTGACAAAGTTCAATTTTCCACTTGAATGCATATTTTAAAGATTAAATATTTTTAAAAGACCCTAGGCTGTCTTTAAATCAATAAATGTATTACACAATCATTTTTTTCAATAACAATTGTACATATTCATGCGAGAATCCAATTTCCAAACGTAGTTCTAAAACTTTTACAGGCGGCGACTTAACCGGGACAGTTTCGCGACCTAATAGGGGGAAACGTGGTGAAATAACAGAGGATGTGAATTAAGCGAAGGTGAAATAAGAGGGGTTCGAGTGTATTAGTTCTGCTGAGCAGTGTTGCCAACCTATAAATCGTAAAGTCAGAGTCCACAGAACAACTAAATTCAGCGAGGCCGTATCTTTTATATGAGAGATGAGAACCCAATGTAGTACAAACACAGGGTTAAAACTAGCATTCACTACCTCGCTACACGCTACCAGTGCGATGTTGCCAGATGCACCTTAAGTCGTAATCATTTCAGCAACAAGCTGACGCGATGTTAGATATATCCCCCTTGAATGCATTAAATAAAGTAAAGTAAGTCTAACTAGATATTTTGAATAATAATAATAACAATAATACTTTTCAGAGATTAAATAATTAACTTTGAAGTTGGCATATTTTTTATAATTCCCCAAATCTGGTGAAAAATTATAAATAACGAAATGGCCGCGTCGCATAGGTGACAGCAATCCCATAGGTCTATTTGCCTAGGGGATCCATACCCAATAGAAACGCGACATTTTAATTTAAAACTTGATTGTTGTTTTAGGAAGCGTCCCTAATTTTCCATTAGATTAGATTAGATTCTCATCAAATTGTTTTGTGCATTATTTCGTGATAAAACTATTATTTCTTTTCTGATTGGCATTTAAGGATATAATATAAATTATTCTACTTATTGGTAAGTAAATACTGTGCTAAATTACTTATCTAACATATGTACATAAATGATTAGTATTACAAGAACATAATAAGATGTGCATGAAAAGAATGAAAAGATACGCGTAATTTAATTCATTGCTAGGTTTAACAAAGTTCCTTCTAGTTTACTCTTAATATGAAATAGTCTTGTATAAAGTATTATTAAAATATAATATTAAAAAATAGAAGTTTCATAGCGTTTGAACCTTAAAATTGTACCTATTGAAATATTATGTTTTTAGTTTCTTACTTTAATCTTTGGCTTTTTTTGTTTTCAAATAATTTTTGTTTACTGTGTCAATATGTTTTGATACTGTATTGTTTGAAATGTTTATAATTGCAGAAATAAATAATTTCAAGAAAATTGTTTTTATTTATTTCACCTTGAATGATAAAATCATAGTGGGGTATGGTTACAAATCAATTTATATTTCAATTAAATTTATGCAGCAACGAGTTTGCTGTTTCAAAAAAGTGAATTGTAAAATGAAGTTGGCAATGCCAATTCACGGCTACGCATTTCATTTAGCGTCGCGCATGCGCATTAAGAAAAACTGGCCACCGATGCATATGGCGGCCCCGATGCGTGTTTCCCTCCTTATCTATGGAGATTGCCCTTCTTCTATTTAGATGTTTTGTGCCTGCCACTCGTTAACAGTGTTGCCAGATTACACGAGATTAATCGTGTAATTACAGGATTTCGGTCCTTTTTACACGAATACACGAATAAGGGACAAATCTTACAAACCCAAAGATTTTTGGCGTTTGGTAACAAAATTCGCCACTTTTAATAAAAATGTAAAACTTTAAAAGCATTCAAATAACTTATTTAAATTAAATCACTATGGGTGTCCCAAAAAAAAAGGATAATCCTTGAGGGTTTTATAGCAAATTTAACGTTGAACAAAAAAGTTCCTATAAACATGCGTCCGCAAATGAAGTCTTACTAATGAAAACCTCAAAAAACCACAAAAAACGTTTTTTTACTTTCACTCGAGAAATGCTATGAAATGGTTCATTGATTCAAACGGTCAAAAAAATTCGAGATAAAAAGAATAACCTTATTTATGGCAAAAACCAGGTTTTGAGTGAGAAAACATGGATATTACAAAAATTTATTTTTTTCAAAAAATCATATCTCGGCAATGCATTACAGAAACAAGCGGTTGGCGGCATTTTACTCCAAATTTGACGTACTAAAAAGGTTGACTTCGAGACATTTTTTTAAATCAATGAGCCATTTCATAGTAATTCTTGAATGTAATTAAAAAAACACGTTTTTTGTGTTTTTTTGAGGTTTTCATTAGTAAGACTTCATTTGCGGACACATGTTTATAGGTACTTTTTTGTTCAACAATAAATTTCCTATAAAGCCCCCCAAGGATTATCCTTTTTTGGGACACCCTGTATATAAAGTCCGTCCCTGCTCCTATTTATAAATATTTCAATTATGAGGTCTAATATATGTACATAGACATCCAAAAAAAAACATCAACTCTACTATGAACGAAGATTGAAATAGCGGTCCTGACTAGCTTTTCGGTTATGTCAAACTGTTGACAAGTGACTTTCACACTCTGGCTGTCATGTGACCTTGGCAAGTAAATAGGTTATGAATTCGTTGGCGCATGAAATACGTCTTTTTTTCTCGGCCAACTTTGATGTCTTTTTTTTTGGATGTCTATACATATGTAAGTATGTACATATGTACATGTCCGTGTTTATTATAATTTTATTTGTTGTTTTAAAAAATACCTGAATTCTGTTACTAATATATTTATAAAATAAAGTTGGTTTTTTTTTTGTGTACAAGTTTTTTTTAATAATTAAGACCACGATTTTCTCGTTAAACAAACCTAGGGAATGTGCAGAGCGGTATTTTCAAATGAGGATTATAATCGTGTTCCGTTATTATCAAACAACGGTTTAAAATAACAGGTTTCAGTTATTTTTGGTTATTAACTTTGTGTTGATGTGTAACACCTTGTAACTTGTAACTGCGGGCACACTGCGAGGAAATAATCAGGAGCTTCACTAATGTCCACTTTTATTTGTACTAAAGGTAACATTTGTTTTTGTCAAAGTAATATTATAACGAGTCATCTAAAAAACGTCATTAAATTTGGCCGAGCAAAAAAGACGTATTTCTATTCTAACTGTAAGTAACCTTGTTTAAATAGTCAAGGCTGTCACATGAGACATGTTACAATTGAAGCATTGTCAAAAAGTGAAAAGTTTTACTTTGGTATGTAACCGTTCATCTTTTTGTCATAGTAGAGATGTGTAGTTCGTGACACAAAACAAACATTATTGAGTGACTGAACGAACTGTTTCACTCTTTAGCAGGTTATGTTCAAAATAGATCGTTCGCCGATAGATGGATCAACAGACCGGATGGGAGCGTGAAAAGCTGGTTTTGATGAAATAGTGACACGCAAACTGTCAAAAAAATGTTTTTTTTTCGGCGGCCCGGTGTTAAAAACTTATAAAGGATAACAAATAGAATTGTAATGATGGGTGACAATATGTTGTCAAATTATTATTATTATATTTTCGATGCTTTTTTTTATGGTTTGTTTTAGTCATATTGAAATATTCATGGTAAAAATTTGAATAAACATAATTTTAAACAATTCAGTATTATTTATAAACAATATAAAATAGTGTAGAAATAAAATATGAGTTTTGTGTTTAATGACGCGAATGACAACATATTTTTATCAATCATTGTTATGTACTGGGTACTAATGTATTTGTTGTTTGTAGCTGCCGTGCGATTTCGGTCATTGTGCGTTGATAACGCATTCGTACGCATCGTTTTTCATCGTTTCGGAAGTTTGTAGGAACGAAGAACATTGACGGTAACATAGACAAAATGTAATTTTGTAATGAACTTGGCTGAATTCAAGATGCCAGCGCCAGTGCGGAAAAAATGCGAACTAACGATTGGGATCATTAGCCGTTTGTTTTTACATTGCTAATTTGTTTTATATTCAAGTTGCCGCTTTAATTCATTATTTATGTGTTATCTAAAACACTTATTGTGATCAAGGTTTACTGTTTACAAGTTGCTGGCTAATTGTGGTGATTTTCTTTTGATTTTAGACTGATAGAAGATACCTATGGAAGATACATTTTTAGGTTGGATCGGTTTATTTTGAAAAGTTTTAATAAATACTTCAAGGTATACACGTGTTTTCTTACAAAATTGTTTAATATTTAATTGAAAACAGTTTAAGTAGAATGGCAAACATTAGATTGAGTATCTTGAAATATATGGAATATTTAGATGGCACTGTAAATTCAAAGTGTGTTTATGAGGGTGAACATGTTCTGAATGCAGACATTTATATAGACAATTTATATAGACAAAATATATAAATAAATTATGCAGGTCATTCATGACTTCAGGAATTTGAAGGTACTGCAGTGTTTTTCAGTATCTTTCGCTTTTTAAAATCCTTAACTGAACCGAAAAATAATAATGATAAATATATGTACAATAACCTTAAAAATACTAAAACTTACATCGATAAAGGAATCCTCCTCCGCAAAATGAAGAGAACAGACTCTCATAAATTTACTGATGGGCTTTCCTATCCTCAGTTTTAATATCCAAGCCTTACGCTTGACTATACATTCCCTTGACCAAATTTATTTATAAGGCCAACTTGATGTTTTTCTTGGTGTCAAGAAATATATGAAAGAGTTAATTCAAACAACAGCGAGACAACAGACAAACAGCGAGGTACACAACAATAGTGATTGATTATAATTATAATACTCACAAAATAACGCTAATATAATAATTTTTAATGAATACAACACAAATATAAACGGAAAACTTTCAAAACACAATGGCACTCAAATGGAAGTTTGAATAAACGATGTCCCAGTCGTTAGTTTGTTGAGCGACCACCAGGGGCGTAACGTTATCTTGTTTTACCTATAGTTCATTTCGAACTGTAAAAAAGAACTATTCATAGCCAGATTTGATGACATTAGGCCACATGTAGAACATACATCCATAATGCTTATTTAATTCTGCCGCGTAAAAGTCACAAAAAAAATGTGTCCTCAATATACCTACATTCATTTAACTATCAACCGTTTCAAGTTCCAAACTTACAACTCTCGAGATTGATCTAGGCCCGAATCGTTGTTAACGTTTACTGTTTACCACAGTTAGGTAACGGTGGCGTTACTGTCATACTAACAACTGAAAACCAGATTAGCCGTTTAACGTTAATCGTTTTCAATTTAAACAGGCACGTTAAACATGTAAAAGTCGTTATTTTGTAACCTGTTATTCTGTATCTGAAATAACGGTTTTTGTCGTTATTCCACAAATAACCGTTGTAAAATAACAGATCGTTAAATAACGACCCATCTCTACTGCACCTGCACTCCTGCACTTCATCTGGCAACACTGCTCGTTAACATGGCGGCCCTTATGTGTTTACTACCGAAAAGAGAATAGCAAAGTACAATAGTGTTTGTTTACTTCCTTATTTAGCTATTTAGGTATTTTATGGTTTTAGCCGTTCCGCTCAAATATTTTTAATTTATATATTTTGGGGAATATTACAATTGTACGGGTTCGTCTTTATTTAATATGTCGTCAGCCCTTTTTCCTCTATATGCACATCGTGTCAACAAGTTTATTGATGAATACCCAGATTTACAATATAATGGTAGCGAGGTGGTATGTGTAGTTTGTAATAAGAAATTGTTATGCTGGAAACGATCTATGTGTAACGCACATGTAAATAGCACAGGTCACAAACGAAAGGTGCGAGGTGAAAACCTATATATTGAATTTATGTGTAATTTAATATTTATGTTAAGTGCGTGTAACGTATCTTTCAATGTAGTACAAAAACAACCATTTCGACAGTTTTGGAAAAAATATATTCCTCAGTGGAAACTGCCTTCTTCAGAAACACTTCGACAATATTTACCACAAGTGCGCAGAGGCTTGTAAATAACATTAAAAAGAAGTGCGTAATAAAAAACTGTGGATTACCGTCGACGAAACGACAGACTTGAAGAAACATTCTGTGGCAAATGTTATAGTACGTGTGTTGAGTAGAGATTCTATTTCACAGCCCTATTTATTAGCATGTAAAAGACTGCAACAGTGTTCTGGTGACACAATTACAGAACTAGTAAAATCTACACTGGAACAATTTGAAATTTCCAATGGTCAAGTTCTAATGTTTGTTAGTGATGATGTTGCATACATGATTCGTGCCGGTCATTTATTAAAATCGGTATATCCACATTTAATTCACATTACTTGCATAATTCGTACACTACATCTTGTAGAAGATACCATAAGAAAGTGTTATCCACAAGTAGATCAACTAATAGCAGAAACTAAAGCTGTGTTTACAAAGTCTCCAAAACGTATTCGGGAATTTCACAACTTGTGCACTGGAATTCCTGAGCCACCGCAACCGATTTTAACGAGATGGGGTACATGGTTAAACGCCGTGTTTTATTATGTGCAAAATTTTGAAGCTATAAAAACTGTAGTTTTTCAATTTAATTCGAAAGAAGCTGAGTGTATAAAGAAGAGCCAACAGCAATTTCAAAATGAACAAGTTTACGCAGATTTACAAACAATTCGAAAAAACTATACAGCTATAGTTATAAGGGATGCAATACGGCAGTTTCAAAATACATCATTATCGCTAATGGAATCTTTACATATCATAGACCAATTAAAAACACAGTTGCAGACAGTTGGTGATAAAATAGGTGTTATTGTGAAAGAAAAGTTTGAAACTCTTTTAAGAAAAAATCCCGATTTGGATCGACTAAGAAATATTTATACCAACTCTGTACCTGAAGATCCTTTAACCGAATTTAAAGAACATTTTGCATACGCAAGTCTTACTTCACTAGATATTGAACGATCATTTTCATTATATAAAAACATTTTTACACCACGACGTACAAAACTTCAGGAGAAAACGGTGGAGACGCATCTAATGCTGCAAATGTTCAATTATGCGTCAGAAGGAGTCAGCCCAAAACTATAAATGGTACGTCATAAACATATGTATTACTTAATATAATCTTGTGTTATCAATATTCTGCAATCGTTCATTTTATTTCAATTAAATATAGGCGACACCTACTATAAACTAAAATTTGTTACTTTACTCATAAATCTGTGATTACCAATTACCATCCAACAGAGATCTTGTACGATGTTCACTAAGTTAAACTAAATATATATACAGTCATGCTCAAATGTATTAGACACCCTCATAAAATCATAAGCTTCCATAGATACCTGGAATTTGGGGAAAGACGGTGTACTAAAAACTGAGATAAGAGCCTCACTTATAACGAATGACTAAAGGTATTGTTCAGGATTGTGGATATAAAAACAATGCAGGTGTAAAAATACGAATGTATGACGGATCTTTGTTTACTATCAGAAGGCTTTTCATAGTGGTTTGTTTGTTATTAAATAGTGGTTGTAAAAATGCCAAATGCACAAATTAACAGAAGTAGAACGAGGGCAAATTATGATTCTTAATTCAGAGGGGTGGTATTGCTAGCTGCTATTGTCAAACGCTTGAAATGTTCACGATGTGCTGTGAGAACTACAATTAAGGGTTTCAGACATTGGTTCTTATGCGAATAGGCCAAAAAGTGGCAGTAAAAGAATTACAACTGCGAGGGAAGACCGTATTTTAACAAGAATAACTACAGGAACAGACAAAAAGTGCACAAAATATTGCCTACGAGTTAAGAGAAAAGCAATGTGGCTGTATCTGCACAAACAGTAAGGAGACGTCTTAAGGAAGTCGGCTTGCATGCCCGTAGACCCCTTCGCAAACCACTGTTAACAGTAAGTCACAAGCAGGAACGGTTAAATTGGGCAAAAAAACATGAAAATTGGGCAGTCGAATAATGGGCTAAAGTGATATGGTCCGATATAGGGGTAACTCAAAAATCATCACTAATTTATGTAGATACAAATAAAATATCATATTATATGTAACAGTTTTTATAAACCTGGAGTAAACTGCAAATCCGTAAAATCAATGTTTTTTTTATAGCTCGTTAGACACGGGGTGTAATTGTTTTCTTCACACAGTTTTAATGAGCATCTTTTCTTGAGATAAGAACTTTAGAAAATGTATGGTGTCTAATACATTTGAGCATGACTGTATATATAAAAGCTTCTCCCAAATAAAAAAGCCATGCCATTCCTCTAAACTCGCACAATACCTTAACAAGCAACAAATTTATCATTTTGATAAAAATGATTACTCTTCAGAAAAAAAATTTAAATGCTCAAATCACTATACTATCAATTATTACAGCTTTGATCTTTTGTTTTATTCATATAATTCATAATCATTTTATACAACAAGTTTTCCTAGGCTAGTATCAATATTAATATTAGGTAAAGTTTCTGTAACTATTCCTGTGGCAACAGTAATATTGTTCTCTCGTATCGTAAACTGTTGCCCATTTGACATCACCATTTTCCAAAATAGTGTTAATACAATTGTTCCATGTTCACCTGGCATTATCATGGATACTCCTTCATCTAAAAAACAAAATATGTGTGCACAAACAGTCTAATTAATTCATGTGTCTGTTATCTAAGAGTGGATTGAATCCAATATTTTTATTTATCATAATCATAACATAGTATAAAACAAAGTCGCTTTCCGCTGTCTGTCCCTATGTATGCTTAGATCTTTAAAACTACGCAACGGATTTTGATGCGTTTTATTTTTAATAGATAGAGTGATTCGAGAGGAAGGTTTATATGTATAATACATGCATAATATAGTAGAGAAACACTGATAATTTTAGAGGTTTCTAATGTGATGTAAACCGTGCGAAGCCAGGGCGGGTCGCTAGTATAGTATATTTAAAATACAACCAGCTTGTACAGAGCCATAATTGTTTACAAATCAAGTGACCTAAGAATATAGGCAACCACTATCACAAAAATAATCATCTAATAAATTAAAAATAAATAGTTTTGTAAAGTTATCTAACTGTAATGACTTCATTTCCTGATTTCGTTAAATTTAACACTAATAGAATGTATTATTTTTAAGAAAATTAAAATAATTTACAGTTATAATGTTTTTAAATTTCTACTTGTATACATGTAATATATGTTACGCTTCAAGCCATTTTTCCTTTGGATTATACTTGGTATGTTAGTTAAGCTATATGTACTGTGGTTAAGCTATATGTACTATGTGTCTACACCTACTAGCATAAAGTGTACTTGTATATCAATAATGGACTGTACAATATATAATATATCTAATATCAGATATAAGTGTATAGACAATGCAAATTTGTTTGTAACAACACCTAGTACTTTGAACAGGGTTAACAACATATTTCCTCCTTCGTTGATTCTGAATTGACTTCAATTGATTTTATCCAATACTTCACAACATTCCGAACGTAATTATATTGATACCCATTCTTCAAATTACAACTAATCAACTTATCTGTTTATAAACTAATTCAAATTTCAACACTTTTCCACTTAACAGCGAAACACTCATACAGTCAATGCACGCGTTTCGCCAATGATGATCAATCAGGAGACGATTAAAACTTTTAAAAAACGAGTTTTTTTTTAATTATTGTATTTTCTGATGATGCCAACATGGTGTGGGTTGGTGTTGAGTGCAAAAAATTGTTTCGGTTTTAAGTGGTTCAAGTGTGAATTTGTTTCTACAGGCACAGAAACAATTCTCCTCAGTATGTTTATAAACTGTTTAAAATAATCTAAAACTATCTAAATCTGTAATAGATAAATCAAAGTCTAACTAAGCAAAGCATCTGTTTACACTGTGTAGTTAGTCAATAGAGGCAGTTAAATAATTTTGTAGCGATATACATAGATAGTTAAATAATAATAAAGAAATAAAATAGTGATTTAATTTAGTTTTAATATGAATACAACTGCAAAAACATTCACATTTTTTTTTTTTCAGAAACCAGAGTTGCCATCGGAGCAAAATCTATGAAAACTCGGGAAATATAGGATGATTGAATTCAATTAGAAAAAAAAAGGAATTAACAGAACAAATGAATTACTGGAAAAAATGGAAAAATATTACTATATAATGTCACACCAGTACATTTGTCACACCAAAAACTGGTTATCGAAATATTAAAAAAAAATCTTAAACTTGTTCCTTTAGTTATTATACTATATAACCATAGAAAGTATTTATTCATTATAATTTCCATTATTCTTTTTCCCTATCACAATGCTCTTGATTGCCTGTAGCTGGGGAACTGGTGGAATTTGAGCGCGATTTGGACTGCGAAAAAGTATACTATGTTCAGACAATGGCAGTCAATGTGCGAATATGCAGGAGGGGGTACACACATACCTCAGTTAAAAGATGGAAGTCGAAGAAGCAATATGCATGTGGTTGCTCTTAAAAAAAGAAAAGAAAACGGCAGTATTGGGTCCATCCAGTATTAAGCAATTGGCTCTGACATGGCTTATTTGTAAGCCTATATCCTAAGTTAAGTAGATTTGGACCCAAATTCTTCAACTATCTGAGAATGTCCGCGCGACGATTCCTTAGTCAATACAAACCAATACAAAATCTTTTCGTACTGGTATTTTTTTTCGAAATTTCGAGTTACATAAAAGGTAATTTGAATACTTATTTCATTTCAGCATTTAATTTTTGAGATCTTACAACAGCTACATACATCTTTATGCAGAATGAAAATTTTGCAAAAAACATGAATAAAATATTTTTATATTCATTTAGTAATTCTAAAAAAAACATTTTGCAAGTTGTTTCCAAGATCCTCTAGTGAGACAGAGGGTTTTTGAAACTTTTGTTTACTTTTTTTATTTAATTTTATTTATTTCAGTTTCTTTTAAAAGGTGTTTTGCTGTGATAACCTTCTACATAGGTCTAGTAGTCACCCCTAAAATATGACGTGGGTCTCATGCTTTCTTATGAAAATATGAGAATTTCAAATCCCACCAGTCACCACTGGCCTATAGATTAATGACTAATATGCACACTGATATGCATACTAACTGGATAGGCAGTAGGACGTAAGTGGGGAAAAATTGTAGAACAGTTAGCAGACCTATCGCAGCAGACTGTTTTTGGCGCTGTGCGCATGATCACATCGGCGCCTATTTGAATGCAGCAAGTGATGTATATTAATAAATCTGATTATGGAGTAAATTCATAATGTTGAGAACAGAGAAAAAATGAAGGGTTTCAGATGATAATTAATCAAAAAAACAATCAACAAAGTAGGTATTTAAAACAAAACAAAAATTAGTTCGATGTGGACTTGAACTCGAGACTAGCGGATCGCCAGGCGTGCATATTTCCACTACTGTATAAGCATCGAGAAAATTGTTTTCAGAGACTGATATATAAATAACAAATTCAATATGTTAAGCGTCTTGTGTGACAAAAAAAAAGTTTTTCACAAAATATTTTCATTTAAAAAGTAATTCACATAAAATAAAGTACATTGAACATGGTAAGAGTAGGAAACAAATTTATATTCACACACACAAGGACGAGACGTGCTAACTACCTTACAAGATGGCTGCTGTTCAAATCCGCTGAAAGAGGCGGAGTGGGGACTATTCTACTGCCTATCCATTAGTATACAGATCAGTGAATATGCAACACAAAAGACACAAGAAAACAAATAATTTTTTTCAACCACATCCAACGCATTTGGGAAATTATGCTTTAAAAGATCAATAGAGGAAGTGACTATATTAATGTTGGAGAAAGGCAAGATGATATTTCCTATTAAAAGGGAATACAGTATTTATCAGCACACTTTAATATTCAACTACTAGATAATTTGCAACGAGAGATAATTGGCAGAAAAAATGAGGGCTTAGTCAGTCTACTATTAGAGTCCACAGCGAACACCATAATAAAAAGGATATGAGTCCACCGCATACTTAATTGCATCAAGCTGCTGTGTTAGTAGTTGTCTTTAGTATAGCTAGTTATTACTTATGTGTGTTTATCAAAATTTGACAATTTTGTGACTGAATTCATTTATATACTTATATAAACGAATTATTATATTATATTTACAGTGGACGCCGCTTATAAGACTCACAGATATAAGGTTCAGTCGCTTATAAGACTCAAAATCGCCAGAAACAGTCCGAACGTATCCGAATACATTGAAAAAAACTCGGTTATAAGACTCTCTTCGGATATAAGACTCAGTTTATGAAAAATCCATAACTGAATTGCTGGAAAGTAACAAAAAACAAAAAAAATAAAAAAAAAATTTAAACCATCTTAAACTTTGAACTGATTATGTATGTTTGTACGTATGTATTTGAAAAGTTACCTATTTTTATAAGTAAATAACACGCTATTGTGTTGTAATATGTCTATTCACAGGTAAAATAAAGTTTGTGTATTACATACATTCTAAAATCTTGTTTTTCCCCCTTCGCTTATAAGGTTCATCCGCTTATAAGACTCACTTTTTGCTGGTCCCAAAGTGAGTCTTATAAGCCCTCATATCCTATCCCATAAGCCTTATATCCACTGTATATTAAATCAGATATAAATAATGTAAAGAGAAGTATGTACTTATATTATCTGATGTATATGTACCTAAATCAACTCTGCACGGTACATTCCATGTTCTGCTGAATAGCTGTTGACAATATTTACCCAGAATAGGTTTAGATCTGCCTCCTTCACTCTTTGATAGAAAGTAAATACTAGCTTTGAACCTGTTGCTCAATTTTTCACTTTTGGTTCACAAAGTAACATCCCGCGTTGAACATCTTTAAGCTTTACTCCTCTTAACAAGGCACCAATATTTTCTCCTGCTCTAGCCTAAATCACAATAAATTATATGGAACAACTTGTTATGTACAATGTATTATTTACTAACAGCCTTGTACAGTACAACCAGAATGTCTTTGCCCGCGAATTGTGCACAATGAACATAATACAACCATATCCCAGATATGATACCCACAAACAAACAAAAATAGACTGTAAGTCTCCAAGTGTTCACAGCTACGAATGAGCACAATTGCAGGTTTTGTCTACTGAGACCAAGGGCAAAGTTACTGTTGCAGCACTGTACATATGAGTATATTAAACTTTATAACAAAAACCTCTACCAAAAAATTAATAACATGACAATAATTACAACTTATCCAATATTTTGTTTCACATAATATATAAACACAAGTATTGAGGATATTAAATTTGTATAAACATTATTTGGGTATTTTTGTCTTTGAAACAACTTTCCGATTTTTTTTAATCCGATAGTTGTCGGAATATTGATTCCGACCTTTCTGAAAATTGGTAGGATGAGGTAATCAATCACATTCTTTCTAATAGTTAGTTTTTTTTCTATGTGTGAAAAGTGAAATAGTTGTAAGATTTTGATAATTGATATTTAAATGGGAAGTTATTATTTACCAAATCACAATAATTTAAAATTAAAAATGTGGTTGTTGCATTTTTTGTAAAAAGTAAAGTGGTAGGCGTAATTCAGTTGTTAAACAATATATATATTATATTCAATCTATATATTTTTACATTTTAGGTAAGTTATGTAAATAACATCTTTGTGTCCAGCAACAATTGCAAAAAAGCTTTATAATAGACCATTTTACGATTCTTTTTTTTTACATAAAGAACAATTATTGACCTATTGAGGATAATCCAAATTTTCTTTTGAATGATTATTGTAAAAAGTACACATATAATATATTAAATATAGGTTCCACTTAAGTACTTGTAACCTTATACATATATTCTTACCTCTGGTACACTTTTTTTAAACACCTGTATGTCGTTAACAACTGTTTTTATTTCTTTATCAAACCCCAAAAGTTCTGCTTCGGCATTTTTCTTTAAGATACCCCTGTTTACAGTTCCCACAACAACTGTACCTCTCCCTGGTACAAGGAATGCATTATCAATTGGTACCATAAATGGAGAGACAAAGTCTCTTTCTGGATTTGGTATAAACTCATCAATCACTGTTAATAATCTCCTTATTGAATTTTCTCCAATATCACTGTTATTTTCATTTAAAGCTGCTAAAGCGGATCCAAAAATCACCGGAGCATTTACCCCATCAAATCCAAAATCTTCTAAAAGTTCACGAATCTCCAATTCCACTAATTCCAGTACCTACATTAAACACGGGTATAGAATTTCCATTCTAAATTGAAAATGGGTAAAAAAAGCAAGATGGTCAGATATATTTTCTAAAATTGCTAAGCTCACTATACAATTATACTTCATACTTTAGTAAACCGTTAGTTCGTGACGTTCTTAGAAAGCTAGTTTGGAAATATTAAAAAAAAAATACATTGATATAAATTTATTAGTTAGCATTAAAATAAAGCCTTTAAAATTGCTGGAAAAATAATTATAAATTAACACAACTTTATGTAGATTACTATACTCTAAGAAAATTTTGAAGAGCCGGCAATGTTTCGCTGTTTGCTAACTCCGGCCTAACACCGGCCAACGATTTGCAGTGACCCTTTAGAGTATTGTGCTTTGCATCGAATATATTCGTTAAATACTTATTCGGTCCACTGTGCCATAAAAATTTTACGACGTCGTTAAAATGATATACGACATTAGGAATTCTTACTTGTTTAAGACGCCAGTGACGTGTAATTCAGCTAGGTTTATTACAACAGACAATTTTTTGAGATTGTCTGGCTAAATGAGCATTATTTACAGAAAATGATATTACAAATATGGAGACATCCAAAAAAAACGTCATCAAAGTTGGCCAAGAAAAAAAAGACGAATTTCTATTCTTGATCGAATTTATAACCTTATTTACTTGTCAAGACTGTCACATCATATGCCAGCCATTGTCTATTTTACAAATTGTGACAGTCGCTTTGTTTGACATAACCGAAAAGCTTAGACATGACCGCTATTTCCATCTCTCTCGTTCATAGCCAGAGTTGATGACGTTTTTTTTGGATGTCTCTATATTAAGAGTTTTGTATGCAGGCTAATTTTAATCTCCTATATTGTTTTGAATGAAAAAAATTATTTCACAATTTTCGAATTTATAAAAGATGCACGCCCATGGAATCATAAAGTTGCACCGCTTTTTTTGTTCCCCAGGCGTATTTATCATTTTCAATTCAGAATAGAAGGACTATACCTTAAAAATTATTTAAATTCTCGTACACATTTATAAAATTAAATTTAACATAAATTTAATTTTATAAAATGTGTATGAAGATTATTCAATAAGTTTTGCCTCCTAGGCTGTAACTTCTTAATTAAGTGAAAAAGTGTTGCAAAAAAGATATTGCAATCAAAAGTAAGTTTCAAATGTAAATTTTGTTAGTCTGAAATGCGACTGCTTGAGTGTTAGTGATGCCACCTGAAATATGAACACATCATATTAAACAGAACACTTAATTCTATTTTGATTGCAACATCTTACTTTTTTTTACTTAATAAAGAAGTTATAACCTAGGACGCAACCCTAATACATTGAGTCTTAAAAACTGATGTATTCACAAAGATACAAATTTATAACACAAGAATACTTTATGATTTTTTATAATTCTATTTTAATACCATGTTATTTGCCCTTCCTTACAGCTATTTACAAATGAAAAATGAACCAAAACGCTTCAATCTCAATACTCGTTTTATCAGTTAAGCTTATAATAACACATTCTACAATACATGGGCATATTCCACAAGCGAAAATTTTGTAGTTCGACTGTGGTTTCGTGAGTGTCGAATATGCTATTAAAAACGTGTTGTAGACTATATTTTCTCCAACAAGATCTTAGATCAAACAAAAAACTGTTCTGAACTCATACAAATCAAAAGCAAAACCAGGTATAAATCTCAGCTGCCAATCTTATCTTAATTGTTACATTTGTTGAGCATAACCATTACAACTAAACCAAAGTACTTGATATATCACCCTAATATACGCGTAAATGTAATCTGATTGGTCAAAAACTCGTACAGAATACAGGGTCTGTTCTGAAAGTAGTAGGACTCATTTAAAATATATATATATATATATATTCATGAGAATAGTACAAACGATTAGAATTTTTCAAAGTAGCACCCTTCCGCATCTATACACTGTTGCCAACGAGTTTTCCAGTTTTCGTACGCCTCCAGGAACGCCTGTACAGGAATGCTGTTTAGCTCCCTCATCACGGCCTGTTGAACCGCTTTTACCGAGCCGTGATGCTTTCCCTTGACCGTCGACTTTAATCTCGGGAATAGAAAAAAGTCTGTCGGGGCTGTGGGGGGGGGGGGGGATGAGGCAGCGTTGTCACAATGTGCTTTCCGGTTAGCCTTTTGCTCCTCTGACAACAATCGCGGCACGAACTTCGCGCACACTTTCCCCATGGCTAAGTTTTCGGTCACGATCTCAAAAGGTTGGGTTTGAGGAATGCTCAATTCATCAGCAATCATTCTCATACTCATCCTACGATCATCGTTCAGTAAATTTTTCACTCGTGACACATTTTCGTTGGTCTTGCTGGTCCAAGGGCGTCCGGAGCGGTCGTCGTCTTCCGCTCTTTCCCTTCCTTCTCGGAACAGCTTGTGCCACTCAAAAACACCCGATCTACGCATGGCAGCATCACCGTAGGCCTCCTTAGTCATGGCATGAGTCTCTTTGCCCGTTTTACCAAGCTTTACACAAAATTTGATCGTGTATCGCTGCTCCAGAAAACGCTCCATGATTCTCCGTGACGAGGCACTTCGACAGGGGTTCACAGTACAAGCTATCTGCTCTCTTCAACGGCCGAGAGCAGACTGCCGATTTTTCCCAGCATTCCCAATATCCCCTCCACCGATCGTGCACGGACAGACCGCCTCTCGTCCGCTCAGTAAAAAACCAGACCTACTACTTTCAGAACAGACCCTGTATATTCCATTCGAGTGTGTTGCAATGTCATTCATTCCAATGTAGGTTTTAGTTAAGGAATGTGTATGTTTCTAAACTAGTGTTCAAAGAAAATCAGTTCTACTTCTAACAGAACATACATTCAATAAATTGTAGTAAAAATTTTGGGTTTTATATGGAATTATATTAGTTTTTTTGTTTTAACACAGAATATTCCACTCCTTCATGAAATAATAAATACAATACAATAAGAGCATATCAGAGTAATAACTCATTTGTGCAGTGCTCTTAATTGTGGCCACTAACCATGTAGGTAAGGGTTTAAATTCCATCCATTATACATACCATATAATAAACTCTTTAATACATATGAAAAATTTAAAACTCTTTCAAGCCATCTTTTAAGAAAAAAAGAATGAGAACCAATTTACTGTAAACCCTATAAAGTGACTGAACCTACCCCATAAAACGTATATTTCTGTTGTAAGCTATGTATGCTGATCACAAATAAGGTTTAAAATAAGGAAAACACAAACAAACTCTTGAGTGTCAGAAATGTTAGAACCAAAGAATTCAACACATGCAAACATCTTTTCATATGTTATATGTATGTCATTCTTACTTCCTGATCGACTAAGTCAGCTTTATTGACATAAACAATTATTTTGTTAATCCCAACTTGCTTTGCCAATAGCAGGTGTTCTCTTGTCTGAGGCATTTGACCATCAGTAGCTGCAACTACTAATATTGCTCCATCCATTTGAGAGGCACCAGAAATCATGTTTTTTATATAATCTGCATGTCCTGGACAATCTGTATGCGCATAGTGTCTATTTTTTTGTGCTATATTCAATGTGAGATGCATTGATTGTAATACCTAAAAGCAATAAAATAAAATCAAGATTAATAAAACTCCAAGCCAATACATTGTTTAGCTAGTGTAATTTATAAAATATTTATATCAGATAATAATATAGAATATCAAGTCAATATAGGAATTGATAGGTACATAATATACACATATCTATAAAAACAGGTTCACTTTCAAGTCAATATTTCTAATGGTATTTTTTATACTCAATTCCTTTACATCTAATTTGGTAATCGATAATTCTATGTACTAGTTAACACGAAGAAAATTGTTTTTTCGATATTTTCAGTTCATATTAATTTTTAGCATACATCAATGACCAATTATCTTGCATTCAAGGAACTTATTCATCAAGTAAATTTAACGAAGAGTAAGAAGATCTGACATTAGTGTAATTTAGCAACCGATAACTGTATATAATATTATCGTATACAATCTACAGGATATTTATTCATTTCTCATTTTAATTCTCTAAAAAGCAAATGCATTTATTGAAAGTGATTATTCTGTTAACTTGTAGGATTTTTATAATCAAATCAGAACATTTTTAAAATTGTGTGATATAGGTATGTACCTACTGTAAACTGTAAGAACTTATTCCTACCTATGGATATGTAGGTACGCAAGTTATATACACCATATTTCAACATACATACATATATTTGTACATCATAAAAAATAGTGATTATAAATTTTACACTTAAAGCTCAGTCAATAAGCTTTTATCATTATATCTTAACATAACCAACCTCTCGCTTTTTCTTCGGGGGCTCTATCAATGTCATCGTATGTAATATAATTAGCCAAGCCATCTTTATGTAAAATTTTTGTAATAGCAGCAGTTAAGGTTGTTTTGCCATGATCTACATGACCTATTGTTCCCACATTTACATGTTTTTTGAGGTTTATTGAGGAGTTTTTCAAATTCGCCGCTGAAAGTGACAAATTATGGCACTTTTTTTAGGTTATGTCGACTTTTCTGACAAAAGTGTAAAAAACGTCTTCTAGTAAAAGACAAAATATTTTTTTCTTGAGAAATTACGCGTCGAATGGTTGGAAATATAGAAAAAAATATAAACTGCTGACATTTTATCACATCGATGTTAAATTAACTAGACAATCCCTTCGCCAACACTTTTTTGACAGCCATATACGTGTCCTTATGTAATACAAGCATAAGGTCGTTTTTGCAATAAATTCCGGTTCATACTTCACAACGGGAGTTTTTTTCGTTGAGTAGGACTTGAGGCTGGCCGATCTCTACTGACTGGGTTAGTAAATATATATTTTTTACAATAAGCATTAAGTTTTACCGTTTGTCATACTGCACTTAGTATTAATAATTAATTATTTGATCATTTTATTTTTTGTACATTTTAGGATTACTACAAATTGATGTTTAATTTTTCCTTACTATGCTTACATAATACCTGTTTCTCAGATTTTTCACCTTTAATTTAAATGATTTTAGATTTAAGATGTTGGGTCGTTTTGGAACTTTGACGCCTTTATTACAAAATGTGCAAATTCAACAACAACAGCGTGGTATGGCCACCCTCAAGTCTATTTCAATTCGACTAAAATCTGTCAAGAACATTCAAAAAATTACCCAGTCTATGAAGATGGTGTCAGCTGCTAAGTATTCGAGAGCCGAACGAGAATTGAAAGCTGTTAGACCTATTGGTGATGGTGCCAAGCAGTTTTACGAGAAGGCCGAAATAGCTGCCTTACCTGATATACCACAAAAGCTTGTCATCGCCATTACATCTGATAGAGGTATGTACATTTACAAAATTATACAATGTAGTTGCTACATTTATTTATTTATTCATAATTCAGAACCTGTTAAAATATTGCAACATATGATTTTCCCCTTCATATTGGTTTAGATCAGGATTCGCCAAGAGTTGCTCATTGAGCACAAGTGGGTATATTACTACCTACTTTTCTTCTCGTGCCTGCTATGTACCGCTAGAGCATATATAGACGTTTTATGAATGACATGATTTGTTAGTGCATAGAATTTCTAACAGTCTGTCTTTGTCATATCAAAACAAGGGGAAGTATCACTGTAGCTCGAGTTTATCTCTAGTAGTGTGCCAACCCCTGATTCAAGCCCTAATGTGTATGCCGTTTTAAAAAAGATATACATATAACAACATACCCTTTCTAATTGTTATATCTAAATAAAACCTTTTAAACATTCACTGTGCAAAATTTCGTTACACACCAGGTCCTGACTGGACATATGACGAAAAAAAAATTAGATGAAAATGTCTTGGTTTTTGAAATATAGCAACTTTTGTAAAATTGGTGAAAAATCGCTTCCATAAGTCAATATTTTAAGGATTATTGATTTTTTATATATACAGGGTCCATTATGAAAGTAATGCGTATGCTTTTATTGGGACCATCGCAGCAGGCTAGGATCGGTTTGAAAATGTGGTGGGAAGTCTGCCAGTTCAAATTCGCCCGGTCTCTGTTCGCTCTGAGCAGTGAGAGCGGAAGGACGTGTCTTTGTGTGAATTGTGTTTTTTGCCTTTGTAACTAGGCGCGATGGAGGGTTCGTTTGAACAGCGGTACGTCATCAAATTTTGCGTGTGGCTTGGAAAGAATGCTACTGAAACATTCCAATGCTTCAAGAAGCCTTTAAGGACGACTGCATTTCAAGATCACAATCCGGGAGGTGGCACAAGGCGTTCAAGAAGGGACAGGAGGAAGTCGTTAACGAATCCCGTTCTGGACCAACCAACGAAAACATGACGCGCGTGCGCAAGTTTTGCGTTCTAACTGTTGATTGAACATCCAGCAAATCGCTGACACCCTGACTGAATTTGTCCACTTTTGCGGTACGTGGGATTGTGACGCGTGAGGGCTGACATCAAAGATGCGGTCAAACTCCACCATGACATTGCCTCCAGCCACACGGCGTTCATCATAACCAACTTCCTGGCCCGGAGCATCACCCCAGTGGTTTCCCAGCCCCCTTACAGTCCCGATTTAGCTCCCTGTGACTTTTTTTGTTCTCCCGACTGAAGAGAGAGCTGAAAGGAAAGCATTGGGAGTCCGTGGAAAAGATCCAAACGCAGGTTACAACGTTCTTAAAAGGCATCCCGGTGAAGGAGTTTCAGGGTGCCTTCCAGGCGTGGCAGACACGTCTCCACAAGTGCATTGATGCAGGAGGGGACTATTTCGAAGAATTTTAAGCATTTGTACCGATAGGATCAATAAATCTATTTTTCTCAGAAAATGCGCATTACTTTCATAATGGACCCTGTATATATTGAACTGAATAACACGCCTTTTGAATAAACTCTAACATTGTACAACAATGGTACTTCCAAAAAAAAAAATGGAGTAAAATATTAAGGTTTTGATTATTGCCATAGCCCAGCTTTGCTATTCACCCGTTTTAAAGAATGTATAGGATATACAACTGTTCTCAAAAGTTGGCTTATCTAATGCAAATTCCAAAATAATAATAAAAGTAGGAGCTTTAATTGTAAAAAAAAATATATATTTCTATTCAATCCAATGCAAAGTTTCAACCACAGTCCAGTCACAAATTTGAAAGTAATTTTCCTATGTGTGAAACTCGATATAAATTGTTTTTTTTTTTTTTGTATGAAGACCATGTGAGGATATTAAAAATAAAACAATTAACTATTTCAGGTTTTTATAATGATTTATACTTAATTGTGTTTTTTTTTCTGTTTTACTTAAAATAGTTTAGTTGATTATAGACTTTTCGCCTCTTGTTGGAGCTTCTCATGTTATCATATTTATATGTGTGTGTTAGAATAGTTATTATAAAGTTAACACAAAACTGGACGTTTTCCACGAAACACCGAACTACTACACTTTTCTCGACGCGCGTTTCGCCAACCAAGTTGGCATCTTCAGGAGAAGATTAAAACTAAATTCTAGCCTACACACTTGCACTATTTATACCAAATTTGTTGCCACGGTTCACTGAACCGTAACTGTCTTTGTTTATCAGACCAAACAGTGGACTTGTGGGTATCGGACCATTGTCCTTATTCATACTATTGTTACATTTAATGATTTCTAAACTTTCAAAAGCATCCAACTGTGTACTGTTTGTTACATTTCTAATTAATTTTAAATTATTTATGTCTATCCTATGGTTGTTGTCAAAAGCGTGTTGGGCAACACAAGATAACAACACGCTTTTGACAACTCGCCTTAACCTTAATATGACAAAAAAAAATGAAAATCGGCTGATAAGTTTTCGAGTATTTATTACCACAAGGTCAAAGCGACTTTTTCCATTGCAACGAATACTCTTACTTTTTGGGACACCCTGTATCGGCCAATTTTAAAGTTTCAAGAAATTAGCCCTTTTTTAGTTTTAAGAAACTAATTATTTCAATTTGGTTCTCACTTTTGCAAACATTTTTATCTTCTATGAGGGAACATTCCTGCCTTTGTCATTTCATCATTTCTGAAATAATGATCAATTGCTTAATCATCCTCTAAAAGTTGGTTTGAGTCCCATTCTTCATTAGAAGGGTATATATTAGGGTGATTCAAAAAAAAAAACATTTTTTTTGTTTTATTTTTTTGCAAACAGGCTTAAAAGTTCCGTTTTGGTGTAAAATTACGCCAGTTAAAATTTGAGCCCTTAATATTAATATTAAGATAGTCCGCATCGCACTTTTCTATTTTCCATAAGAATAACATGGGAACATTTTTTTTGGCACCTTCTGATTTTTATTGCTTGCTAATAGTGTACTATATGGAAAAAATTTTAACATATTTTTGTCCAGAATTGAACGCTCTATAAAAAAGGTCTCTTATGATTTTTCGCTAAGTCTACTGGTTCAACAGTTATTCGAGGCCAAAGTTGAATTCACCGAAAATTTGACTGTTTTTAGTGTATTACAACAAAATTAATGGTTTTATCGAAAATATGTAGCCAAAATTTTATGTAAATTTTAAATTTGGTCTTTTAGAAAATGTTAGTTAACAATTTTTCGCTATGAAAAGAAAAATCAAACAAAAAAAATGTTTTCAGTTGAAATTATTAAAATTTTTATATTTTTGAAAGAAAATTGCGTCAAGTAAAATATTGCATTTGATTTTTCTCCAATTTTTTCCGTACTCTGAGTTCATATTTTAAAAATTATCATTGTTAACTTTAAATTTCAAAACTAAAGTTGAACAATTAAACGGTCAAATTTTCGGTGAATTCAACTTTGGCCTCGAATAACTTTTGAACCAGTAGCGAAAAATCATAAGAGACCTTTTTTATAGAGCGTTCAATTCTGTATGTTAAAAAATTTTCCATATAGTACACTATTAGCAAGCAATAAAAATCAGAAGGTGCCAAAAAAAATGTTCCCATGTTATTCTTATGGAAAATAGAAAAGTGCGATGCGGACTATCTTAATATTAATATTAAGGGCTCAAATTTTAACTGGCGTATTTTTACACCAAAACGGAACTTTTAAGCCTGTTTGCAAAAAAAATAATTTTTTTTTTTTTGTTAATCACCCTAGTATATATATATGAAGTTTCACCAGCCTGGTTATATTTTTAATCGTTATTTCAAAAAACCAGGCACTTACAAAAAAAAATGATGAAAAGTTATATGATAATATAAACATAATTTTAAATTGATAATTTCCATTTTGTTTATGATTAACATTTAATGATATTCTATTATTTTCAGGATTGTGTGGGGCTTGCCATACCAGTGTTGCTCGACACATTCGTACAGAATTGAATAAAGATAACCAAAATATAAAAGTTGTATGTGTCGGAGATAAGTCTCGTGCTATTCTGCAGCGTATTTATGGAAAGAATATCATTTTAGCCTGTAACGAGATTGGTCGCTTACCACCTACATTCATCGATGCCTCAAAGCTGGCTGATGCCATTTTAAGATCGGACTACCAGTTCAGTTCTGGTGAAATTGTCTTTAATCGTTTTAGATCCGTTGTATCCTACGTTACTGAGACTTTGCCAGTATTCAGTTTAGCCTCAGTGACAGTAAGTATTTTTGTATCCACATTAAACGAAATTAACTGATTGAAACATGCTCAAACAAGTCCAAAGTAAGAGCAATTCTAACAGATTTTAGAAGTAAGAGTGAAAAGCGCGAAGACTTGTTAGTTATGCAGTTATGTTGTGATTTCTTATCTTCAGAATTATTTGAGTTTAATATTTATTATATGAACCAAAGGGTCAAATAAAACTGTTGATGTGATGGTGGAGGATGTTGAGGATAACTGGCGTTATTAATATATCAAAATAAACTCAAAATTAGAGTAACACTTATTATTATATTAGCGTAATTGGGTTCTATTCAGGTTAGAGACTTGCGGTTTTTAAATTTCGGTATCCTATAAGGTTGGTTTTAATGTCCCGAAGTCACTACATTGTAGCTTAGGGAACGTACCCATACTATGTAACCCATTTTTGACAATTTTTTACCCCCCCCCTCGGTGACCACCCGTAGTATATGCCAAGACCCCCCCTCCCCCCCCTAGTTTTCACGTAGTAATTCATAAATATGGTTTTAAATCAATTTTTGCAAACAGAAAGTTAAAAAAAAATAATTTGGCTCATGTGTGTCAGTGTTGCCTGTAGGTTTAAAAAGTGCCAAACACTGTCGGGTAAAAACCCCATCTTGGCACACATTAAGCCGTTTTCAACAAGCCTTAAGCGTTTGGTTGCTGTCCCAGCCCTTCAACCATTTTCCAGACCCCGTGAGCCAGCCCTCTGCATTTATGCTGGGTTTTGCATGGTTTGACCTCTGTTGGGCGATTCCATTGATTCTAATGCTGCCAAATGAATTGGTGTGGAGTGCCACAACTCACTTTCACCCTTTGACAACTCAATTACCCCTTAAGGCTGCCCATATACCAACCCCCTACCCACCCCCTCTTTTTTACACCCCTGTTGTAAACTACTGATGTCATTTTATCTCGAATTCATGGCATTTCTTAAAAAGTGAGTGATTTCCAAAAGTGAAATTCTACTTCCAACTCACCCCCTGAGTTTGCCGCGCTGAGTGATTGTAAGCAGGTCTTGATGTGTGGGGTGATTCAGAAAGCCTTCCTGAAGGTGATCAAACCCTTTTCAGCTCACCCGGTGGGTTGTCCGTCTCCTAATTCTCTTTTGCATTCCATCGCCCTCTTTTTTGAAACCTTACAAAAAATTTTTGAGTGAGTGAAATATCCTCAAAGATGGCTCGTTGGGTAGGACCAACCTTCTTTTGCACTCGTGTGAATCGACAATCGTGAAATTCGTGATATATGTTTGGTACGCACATGGCAAGTGTTCATTGTGACTTGGGCTCATTCTCGACTGAGCTAGCACCTGCAAGGTAGTCCACCCAAACGTGTTTTTGCTTGTAAAATTAGAGGAAACAGGTCTTTTTGGGTGGTCTGCCTTACAGGTGCCGATCCAGTCGAGAGTTCATGCGCCCAAATCACAAAGAACACTTATTGCGCATACGTGTGATTATCCTAATTGCATGTTAACAAAAGTGTTTTGTCTACATGTAAATGGATACAAGTGTTTATGGCATCCTTGGCATCATAGTATATTGTGAGGGCATATTCTTTAGTTTCCAACACTTCCAGATTGTAGGGTTTAGACTGGGCAAGTGTGTTTAGATTGTGAACTAGGACTGTGGTCTGTATGTTTTCAACACAAGAGTAAATAAATGGACGAAAATGTAACAATCAAGTTTCAATATTATCCAGATCCAGCATTTTTAAAGCATTTCATATACATATATGATCATTATCAGCATCACACATTTGTGATAATGTGATGCTGATAATCAATGTGGTTGTCATTAATGTTATGATAATGCTCTGAAGTTAATATTAACATTGCTTTTAGGCTGCCCCTAAATTATCCGTTTATGATTCTTTGGATGATGAAGTTATTCAAAGTTACTTGGAGTTTTCGCTAGCTGCCTTAGTGTTTTACGCTATGAAAGAAGGAGCCTGCAGCGAACAATCATCAAGAATGACTGCCATGGACAATGCCAGCAAGAATGCAGGAGAGATGATTGAAAAACTCACTCTTACATTCAATCGTACCAGACAAGCTGTCATCACCAGAGAATTGATTGAAATTATCTCTGGAGCTTCAGCTCTATAAATGAATTAACTCTTGGAAATTTGTTTTATTATGTCGCTGTTATCTATTATTTTTATTTTTTATTAAATCTAAGGTAAAAATGGTATAAATAAGATGAAAAATGTTTGAAAATTTTAACTTTTTTTTTTTTTTCTGATAACAGACCATAGTAAAGCCCTAGTATAATAGCACTGTATGTAACAGTTAAAATGGATAAAAAAAATTGTAAGCCCAAAGTCTCTGAAGTACATGTATATTTTTTTTTAATTCAAGTTTACTGTTATATATTCTATTTAACTTGTGGCAATAAAATTCAGTAATTAATACTTGATTAGTTTATTTTCTTTTTTATTAGTTTATATTATTAGAAAATATATTATAGGGTACCACAAAAGTCTGGATAATGCCTATATCTTTTTAATCACTTATTTTATAAGCATGTTTTCACACAACATCTAAAAAGCTATTTCAAATAAAAGTTTGACTTTTTGAGTTTTTTTGCATGTCCTTGCGATCTTCATTTTTTATTTCTTCTATTGGTTCTAAGCTGTGACAGCTATCGTTGTTTCTTTTTAATAGTAATTTTATTTTTTTGAATCCGTATATGTTTTGGATTTACTCATTGTTGGACTTAACATGTTGGCATTGTGTTAAAGCAGGCCTCTCCAACACAAGCACTCGGTGCCGGCGCACACCGGAGCTGCGAAGTGCAGCCTGCCTACTGCCTTCTCACTGTCCGCAGCACAGCCGCCTTTGCGCGACAGAGACAGACAGCATCATATTCTTACATTTAATTCCTGGTGCTTGGCCGGAGCGGCAATAGCACCGGAGTTGTAGAGGCCTGTGTTAAAGCATTGGATAATATTGGACTAAAAAACAATTTGTGATATACTGGATGTCCGAAAAATTGGAAACAGTCCAATACCTTGAGAAATACATTTTGGATTGAAAAAAATGAATACAAAATATATTTAAAAAAAAGCTATCCAGTGATTACAAACTTTTTTACCCCCATTTTTTATTGCAGATTTGGATGGTACAGAAAAAATTACAGTGGTCTGACTTACGATCACTGTCATTTTTTTCACAGATGGCGCTAAACATGAACGTCTTGAAATGGTAGATTATCTCAAGAAATACACTTTGGATTGAAAAATAAACAATCCGTGTATAGTAAGTAATACCACTCCTTTTATCCTACGCCTATGTATTGCCAATGTCCAATAGGTGAGTTCTAGTTCTCAGTAGGCAGTCGGTCTGGAGTATAGAAAAATCAAATATTTGATTTCTTTATGGTCTGGATGAGTCAAGCAGGACGCTGGGCGATTCGGACATTCATACAGGCGAGATTAGATTACAAACGAACATTCGTATGGGCATTAAAGAAGTAGAAACATTAAGTCGGCTACTTACTATGCGGCAGAATGCGAGTGACTTGACTCGGAATAAATTTAGCAAGTACTTGTCCTAGTTCAAGTAATTTGTATACATCAAATGTACATATTACGTGCAAATACAAGTATCGAAATTTGACATGCTCATATTTTCATAAGGAGGCATGGGGCCCACATATTTTAGGGGGTGATCACGGCCTAAGTAGGAGGCTATAATGTCAAAAAACCTTCAGGGGAAACTTGCGACTTTTTTTTTCCAAAAATGGCTGCCTCCGGGAAGATCTTGGAAATGGTTTGCAAAATATTTGTGATATATATATTTTTTCATAATCACCAAGTAAATGCAGTCTTTTAATTCTTGTAATTTTGTCGAAATTTTGAGATGAGTAAAAGTTATTGTATTTGAATTTTTATTTCATACCATTTAGTCTGAAATTTTACAATAGTTGTATCTTTAAGCAAAATCCCAAGTTTTATACTCGTGATTTTTGCAAAATCCTTACTTTGCTTAAAGATACAACTATTGTAAAATTTCAGACGTAAAGGGATGAAATAATAATCCAAATTGAAAAAAGAATTGAAAAAAAAAACTGTATTTACTCAGTAATTATGAAAAAAAATATTTCACAAATGTTTTGCAAGCCTTTTCCAAGATCTCCCCAGAGGCAGCCATTTTTGGAAAAAAAAATTCGCAAGTAGGTATTCCCTATTTTTTTTTTGCCATTATACATGGTCTTCTATACTTAAGTCTAAAAACCGCTCCTTAAAATATGGTGTGGGTCCCACGGCTCCTTACGGAAATACGAGCATGTGAAATTCCTCCGGCCACTACTGCTTTCATCCAGAAGGTATTAGATTAGCGCTTGAATAGGGGCTAAGTTACCGCACGGTTGAATGCGCCCAGTACCCTAAGTAGTGATGGGCACATTTTTAAAAACATCGATGTTCAACATCGGTACCTACTATCGATGGTAGTAAAAACATCGGCTAGAAAACATCGATGTTGTGAAACATCGATGTTTCAAAATAATATATACCGGATGTAACAGGATCATGGTACACCCCCTTTTCTCCTTTAGTTTCCAAGATAATTGATTGAAATTTGGGATATCCTATATACATAATAAGCGGCACTATCTGACATACAAGTGATTTTTTTTCCACTTCCGGTTTCGCCGGAAGTGGAAAAACTTCTCGACTTAAATGGAAAACTAAAAATTATAATTGTAAAAAATATTGACGTTTTAAATGTCACTTATTTGGTATCGTTGGATTCAGAAAATTATGCAGAATTCAAAAATGAAATAATATAAATGGCGTTCCATTTAAAAATCGAAAGTTATTGTCACTTCCGGCGAAACCGGAAGTGGAAAAATAATCACTTGTCAAAAAAAAAAAAAAAAAACGACGTTTTCCACGAAACACCGAACTACTACACTTTTCGACGCGCTTTGCCAACCAACCTTCAGAGAAGATTAAAACTTATAACAGTTTTAATCTTCTCCTGAAGATGCCAACTTGGTTGGCGAAACGCGCGTCGAGAAAAGTGTAGTAGTTCGGTGTTTCGTGGAAAACGTCCAGTTTTTTGTTTCTACGCCGAAGGTTCCAGTACCCACTCCAGGAACTTGTATGTCAGACAGTGCCGCTTATTATGTATATAGGATATCCCAAATTTCAATTAACTATCTTGAAAACTAAAGGAGAAAAGGGGGGTGTACCATAATCCTGTTACACCCAGTAACTGTTACGCCCAGTAACTGTTACACCCAGTGACTTTAAATTTTATGTTCTCTGAAAAAAGTGTATAGTTTTGTAGAAGTAGAAACTAGAAAATGTGCCTACAGATATCGGCTTACTGTCGTTTAATAAATGAGATCTTTGCTGGAATTTAATACTTACTGCCTTGACGGATATATGTCGCGTAAGCCACAATGTACAAAGAGTAAAACGAATCAATTATAACTTTTTTTCGTTTTTTTTTTTTTTAAACTTAAAAATTTTCGTACTGAAATATTAAATGATATTTGTGGGATACGTATTACTTATCGATGTTTCGATGTTTACAAGTAACATCGATGTTGAAAATATAACATCGAAATTAAAACATCGATGTTCAGTGGAAAACATCGATATTTCAGAAACATCGATGTTAGGTGCCCATCCCTAACCCTAAGTCAAACCAACATTATTATTTTATGAAGAAATCAAATCTGCAATGAAAATTGGGGGTTCTTATGTAAGATTTAAAAGTCTAGTATGGTATGTACTTTCCTTAATTGACTACTATTATGAAACTAATTTGAATTTTTAAATATCTGTATGATATGTACATTAATATTACATCAGTGAGACATTCTTGTATTCATCTAAAATGTTTTACCGTTGAAATCCATTGTGACGCGCATAGAACAACCTACATATGTACTATAGAACAGCAACTCCCTGTATTACTTAAAGACAAAACGTATTGCGCCATCTATCGTTGACATCGGTACTAATATTAATGGCGGCAAATTCAAATGCACTCCATCCCACATCCTCATTAAAAAGCTTGTTTTTTCATGCCTAAGATATCACCAATTCTTAGGTATACATGAGACTGAAAAGACAACATGAATCTTTTCAGGTTTTCGAGATAAAATGAAGATGCATACAATATGTAAAAAAATGTATTAGACATAAAAATAATGTTACGAATTTCTCTTCAAATTACTCGCTTTTCTGTTCAAACACGTTTATTTAACAATCTACCACTCGTGGGTCTTAACCATGTAACATTCAAAACATAACTAACTAACTCCTAGCAACCACACCAGTATTTATAATATTTACATCTTCTAGAAAATTCGTTTGACATCTAGAATATTTAATATGACATTCCATACAATTCTTTACTAACAGCTAGTGTATAAACTAAATTGACTTAATATATAAACTATAAAACTTAATAAATGTCAGCTGTCACAAATGTCACTTTTACAAATGTCACATTGCTCCCCTCTTTAAGGTTATTCGTCCCGAATAACACTGTCTTCAGTCCTAGGCGGCGGATCTTCGACAACAAACCAATCGGGTGGATTATGTCCTGTATATCTTGCGAGTCTCTCCAAATGGACCACCTTCGGCTTGCTTCTTGGAGATAGCTGGATGCGGTAGACCAGGTCGTTGATTTTCCTTATTATGGTGTACGGGCCTTCCCAATTGCTCTGAAGCTTTGGACTTTTTCCTTTCGTCCTTTTTGGGGCGTACAACCATACTGCATCACCAGGTTTAAATGCAGTCTCTGTTGATGTAGTGTCGAGACGCTGCTTCATTTTGTCGCTGTGAATTTTCAGCTTCTCCCTGGCAAATCGGTGGATCTGGTCCATTCTCTCTCTCAAATTCTCTACAAATTCTGGCAGAGATCGTTCCTGATTTTCCTCTAGTGGACGGCCAACTATGAGGTCAGTAGGCAGTTTCATTTCTCTTCCAGAGGTCAGCATAGACGGAGTGTAGGTAGTCGACTCATGCTGGGAACTTCGCTATGACAGCAAAAACAGAGGCACCAATTTGTCCCAGTCCCTTTGATTTTCAGACACGAATTTAGACAGGTAGTGGCATATGGTTCTGTTATGGCGTTCAACCATGCCATTCGACTGGGGATGAAGCGCAGTTGTTCGGGTTTTCTTGATGCCCATTGTTTTCATCACTTCTTGCCACAGCTCTGATTCGAAATTTCTTCCTTGATCGGAATGCAGTTCGAGGGGCACTCCATGTCTAGCTATGACATTCTCGATGAACGCTTCGGCTACAGTTTCTGCTTCTTGATTGGGAAGGGGTACTGCTTCGGGCCATTTCGAGAAATAGTCCATTACCACCATCAAGTACTTATTGCCACGGTCGGTTACAGGTAATGGTCCAAGAATGTCCACTGCTACCTTCTCGAATGGTGCTCTGGATAAGTACTGCACCATTTTACCACGGCTTCTTGTGTTTGGTCCCTTTTTGGCAGAGCACAAATCACATCTCTTACACCATTCTTCTACGTCTCGGCGACAGTTTACCCAATAAAATCGGTCCCTTACTCGAGCCAAAGTCCTGGTTACTCCAAAATGTCCTCCGGATGGGCTGCTGTGAAGCTCTTCTAGCACTTGGTGGATTCTTGCTTTAGGCAAGACCAACTGGTAGACTGCGGATACTCCATCGGGGCTCTCCCACTTCCGATGCAGTAGGCCATCGCGAAGACAAAGGGAATTCCATTGAGCCCAGTATCCCTTTATAGTCGTACCATATCTGGAAACTTCCTGCCAAGTTGGTCGAACTCCATTCTTTACCCAGTTCCGGATTAACCTCAGATCATTGTCTTTCTTCTGGCTTTTCATCATTTCCTCCGAGGACCATTCATCTTCGACTTGTACGGTTGTTGTCATTAACAGTTCATTGCAGGTATCTTTCGAAGAATCGAGTACAGGTAGAACTCCTTCAGTCTGTCCATGACGTCCACGCAAATGGACCTGTTCTTGTTTCTTGATATCACCGACTCGTTCATCATGCTGTCCACAAAAAGGTGCTGATCGGACATCTCCCGCACCTGCGCGTCCTGGTTCTCTCTCTGCATCGCTACTTTTATCTGAGATAGAAATCTTGGGGCATTGAGTATAAGTAGTCGACACGCGCCCCCTAGCATCGACTAGTTGTCGTTTTCCGAATCTCTCGGTGGTGATCTGCAACGAGATTCTCGCTTTGGGGAAGGGAAGCGACCATTCCTGTCCTGCGTACTCGTCGGTGTCCTGCTTTCTTCTCTCCAGTTCCTTTCATTCGGGCTCCTGGATCTCGACCTATGTTCCGGTTGTCGATCTGGCGAATAAGATCTTGGCTGGTACCTTGTCTTGGCTCTGCAAAAACGCTGTAGATGTCCAATTTTCCCGCAGTTGTAGCAGCGCCTAGTCTCCTTTGGTGGTGAGTTTGAAAGTCTCCTCTCATTTAATGTCTCTCGTATTATTTTCTTTATGGTGTCTTCAAGTGATTGTGACTCATCAAATGTAACTTGCCTTACTTTGGGTTTGTAGTTTCTTGAGGCTTCTTTAGCCGCTTTAAATTCTAAGGCAGCTACCAGTACATCACTGATCGTGGTGTGCCTCCCAAGCCGCAAAGCTTGCTGCATTTCTGTGTCTAGTAGTCCATCAATAAAAGTCTGGATGCCAATTTGTTCTAAAAATTCCTTCGGTGCCTGAGGGTAAGCCAAATGGATGAGACGTTCAATGTCAGCTTCGTACTCTTGAAGGGACTCATTGGTTCTTTGTTGTCTACTCTTGATCTGGGACTGGTAAACTTGACGGAGATATTTGTGTCCATACCTTATTTCTAATGCTCCTACAATCCTGTCGTAATCGTTTTGCTGCTCTTCCGGGATGCTCTGTAAAATTTCTAAAGCCTGACCTCTGAGAGATATGACTAGCTAAGTAGCCATTTCTTGTGGAGTCCATCCGTTGGCCTTTGCGGCAGCCTCAAACTGTCTGCGATACATGGACCATGATGACTGTCCATCGTACGTAGGAGGCTTAAGCATTTTGTGTACTGACCTTTCAGTATGCATAAGGCTTGAATGTTGTAACGGAGTAGCTGGTGAGGTCGAACAATCTCCTGAATCGGCTATTGAAGTACGATGTAATTGGTGCTCTAGCCCTTCTATCTTTTCCAGTATTTCTTTTTGTACCTGCCGTTTGGTGTCCTCTAATCTTCTTTCGAGTCTTCTTTCGATTTCTTCCCTATTCTCCTGAAACTCCTTCTCAATTCTATTGACTTTTTGGCCTACCTGGTCAATCTGCTGTTCCACGCCATCAATCCTCCCAGAAAATGCATTCAACCTGGTGTTTATTATTTGTTGAGACTCGCAAATTTCCTGATGACGCCTCTCCGCCTCGTCTCGGTCCTCTTGTCGTCGTCGTTCGTCCTCTTGCCGTCGCTGTTGCTCTCGCCTTTCCGCCTCCTCACGGTCCTCCTGTCGCCGCCGTTCGTCCTCTTGCCGTCGCTGTTCCTCTCGCCTTTCTGCCTCCTCACGGTCCTCCTGTCGCCGCCGTTCGTCCTCCAGCCGTCGCTTTTCCTCTCGCCTTTCTGCCTCCTCACGGTCCTCCTGTCGTCGTCGTTCTGCCTCCTCACGGTCCTCCTGCCGTCGTCGTTCATCCTCCTGCCGTCGTCGTTCATCCTCCTGTCGTCGCTTTTCATCCTCTTGCTGTCGCTTTTCTTCTCCTTGTTGCAAAAATTTTAGTATCTCACTCACATCCATCGTCGTCGTTTCCTCGTCGTATCTTGTAGATCTCGTATTCACCATATAACTTTTTTTTTTTCGAATTCTTCTATTATCCCACCGCTGTCACCAAAATGTTACGAATTTCTCTTCAAATTACTCGCTTTTCTGTTCAAACACGTTTATTTAACAATCTACCACTCGTGGGTCTTAACCATGTAACATTCAAAACATAACTAACTAACTCCTAGCAACCACACCAGTATTTATAATATTTACATCTTCTAGAAAATTCGTTTGACATCTAGAATATTTAATATGACATTCCATACAATTCTTTACTAACAGCTAGTGTATAAACTAAATTGACTTAATATATAAACTATAAAACTTAATAAATGTCAGCTGTCACAAATGTCACTTTTACAAATGTCACAATAATAATAAATAGAACGCACATACTCCCTAAAAATATTGACAATATATTTTTGTTCTTGATTGGCGATACAAAATCCTCTGCACAATATCTGCTGACTTAACTTTTAGACTACTTGTGTGTGGACTTAGACTTAATTTTAGTAAGTTAAATTGTTTGAAAACTTGAATTTCCTGAGCACTTTACCCACGGTTTATACAATTTTTTTATGAGTTTGGAGCCTATCAAATTTGGTTATCAGGGTTTCGGACATTCCACAACACAACAAGTTCTAACGGTTTAGACGAAGCAGTCATAATTGTAACAAATAAAAGTTTAAATGCACGAAACACTAAATTTAAACACACCATCAAGAAAACTAAAACACCGAAACGAAAATAAGACACACGAGTCGCGGGACGCGGGACACTCAGCAGAATGAATACACACATGTCCCATCACATAATTAGTGATGGGACAATTTGAATTAAATAATAATTGGATTATTGAAATAATCGCAACATCCGAATGTTGATAATTCAATAATAATATTGTTATTAGAATAATTGATTAGTAGTTAGTAATAGTTCATAATGATATTGTTATTAGAATAATTTACTTGCAAATACAGGAAGCTTCCTTTCCATCAATTTTTCCAACGTACATACGTCTTAAAAAATCGCAATCACTGCGTTTTTTTTCAATTATAATCTGATTTTTGAAACCACTCATAACTTGATAATTTTATAATTTAAAACGTCTGATTATGCGCACCACTAAAATATGTATGTACATACACTCAACATCCACATATCCGAACTTTTCCGTCCCGCAAAATTCCACATTTCCGAACTGTCGTCACCTCGGGATAACCGAACTGCTGGCGCATGCGCAAAGGGTTTTTCTGGCTCATTTGCCATTCGACAGCAGAAGTTCGGTTGTGTGGAAGTACAAGTTCGGAAATATCGTGAGAAAAAAGTTCGGAAATATGGTGACTTCGGATATGTGGAGTTCGGATATGCGGATGTCGAGTGTACATACATAAATCCATCAATCGTAAATGGAAAATAAAGTTCTGTTATAACGACTGAGAGGCCAGTCGTTATAACAGTAAATATATACGCCATATCTGGTTGACATCGGTACTAATTTAAACATGTTTCGTTTTGGCCTATTTTAAGTTGAATACCCCCTGGGACTTGCGACCATAGATAAAAGAAGAGATAGATGGAACTCTCTCATAGAATTAAATGAAACCGTGAAGCGCCATCTCTTGAATTGGTCTCAAACTAATTTTAACTAAAATGGCGGATGGCGCTATATTAAAAAATAAAATACAGTTTGCGGACTCTTAAGAGTTCCATTATGGACAAAACGTATGTATATAAGAATAGCATAATCATACTTGGTTACATAAAGTTTTTTATCCTTATCTAGCATAAACTAAATATGATTTTGCTATTCTTGTCATATAATATATATATACGTTTCGTCCATAAGGGAACACTTAAAAAAGTCCACAAACTGTATTTGAAACCGTTCCTCAAGAAATAATGTCTACAAAATAAATTTTAAAGACATGCTGTGATGAAAAAGGAGGATATTTGAGATATTGAAACCATTAAATACCAAAATCAATTGTTTTAGATGTAAGATTTCTTTATTCGCAACCACATTTATTCGCATTCACAATTAGCGATGGGAATAATCGAGATGCAATAATCGAATTAGTAGATTATTAAAATATCTTGAGATAATCGATTATGCTATTTGAAAATTAGTAGTCAAAATTAGTAGTACTAAAATTAGTTGTTCGGCGAGATGCGAGAACCGAGAACCGAGTTACAATTGCCAGACGCGATATATTGCGCAGGCACTTCGATCTATTTACTATTTATTTGCTAAATGAACACGCACAAGCCTCCTATAGTATAAATTAGTAGATAGCTACCGGCCGTATGGTATGGTTCTGTCATTTGTTGCAAGATAAGGCGATATACAAATACATACGATTTTAATTAATACACGGCAGAGTCGATAATATGAAGACAAGTTTCTAAAAAATTTTATCGATTTTTTTAAGATGTTTTACAATTAGTATATTTGGCATGTGGATAAACCCTACTAGTAATTTTGACTAATTTGGCAGTAAAAAAACTCTTCACGTCATAAAATATAACATAAATTAGAAAAAAAAACATAGGCAGATATTATTTTAGGTACGACGAAGACATAAAATATCCTTGTGTATAATAAATTATCGGCAAACATATACAACAGTAAGGTTCTCGATTACACTGTGTTATTTTAGGTTTCATAACTAAAATTAGCACTACTATTTTTTAACTACTAATATTAGTAGATTATTAAAATGTCTCGATTAGTAATAATCGATTATTGAAATATCTAGATTATGCCCATCGCTATTCACAATCACATTTATACACAAGACACAATCACATTTAAGTATAAATTATTTCCAACTAGCCATTTATATATACTAAAAAAAGTAAAGGCATAACTTTCTTTCTGTCTCAAATAAGAATATATAATACCCAATAAACAAATAAAACACAAAATAAATTCACACATGGAAACAAATTAAACACAAAACTACAAAACAGGTTTGTTTTGATTTTACTTAGAACCAATTCAATCGATACGCCCAGATAAATATTGACGTAAGAACATAACGCAAATTATAAATATTAAACATTTGGGCGCATGGACTGAACTAGTTCTTCCGGACTACCAATCTCTTTTTTTTAACAGTACCAACTATACATAACTAACTAAGCTGGTTGCGCCATCTATAGAGTTGGTCTCATACTAAATATCACATTTCAGGTACACTCAACATCCACATTTCCGAACTTTTACGTTTCGCAAACTTCCACATTTCCGAACTCGCGTCACCACGGGATTACCGAACTGCTGGCTCACGCGCAAAGGGTTTTTCTGGCTCATTCTAGTACTTTTCTTTGCTTTTCGAGGTTTTTATGCAAATGTAATACATACATACATGTGTACATGTTAATAAAAAAGAACGTTTTTCTAAACAAAAAAAAAGTCTGGTGCAAAGGAGAGAGTGATGCAGGTAATTATTTTGTAATTCAAAGTAAAGGTTTGTTTTATTGAACATTTTGTTGACGTAACCTATAATAATTTAAAACTGAAATGAAAAAATGATGAGAAAATATGTATTTTTAAGAAAACCGTGATACAAAACAAACATTATTGTACTGTTTATTTGTAGAGAAAAGAGCCTGTGAAGAGGCTAACCTTGGAGCAAAAGCTGGATTTGATAAATCACGCAAAAAAATGGTGTTAAAAATGTTGATCTATGTAAGATGTACAATATTTGTAAATCGTCAGTGGCAGAAATTCTTGGAAAAAAAGAAATTTACTTTGAAAAAACTGAAAAAAAGACGAAAATTGAGTGGACGGATTGACACAATAAAGTGCACCGGTACTTATGATACGCCATTTGAAAAGAAGTGTTTTTCACTGGTTTGTACAAAGAATAACTCTTGTCTCAGGTGTTTTGTTTGCTGAATTCTGTGACAATCGAAATGTTTGATAACAATCGCGTTATTGTGTTTACATTTTTTTTCTCATTTCAAATTTCGCGGTTTTTTGTCGTCAACCAATCAGCGACAAGTTCGGTTATGTGGAAGTACAAGTTCGGAAATATCGTGAGAAAAAGTTCGGAAATATCGTGAGTTCGGAAATTTGGAGTTCGGATATGTGGATGTTGAGTGTAGGTTCATAACAGCCCCTGCTTGCGACATCATAGCATAGATAATAGAAGCATAGGTCGTGTCGTCACAGCCCGATAAGTATCAGAAATAGTGATGGAAAAAAACGGTTACTTCTTCGGAACGTACCGAACGTTTCCGTTCCGCGTAAATCACGTACCGAAATCACGTGATTCCGGAACGAGGTTACAAATAGCTCTCATGACCGTAAACAAGACGCATGACCGCTCGTTTGGTACTGGTTTAGCCATATATCTAATTCTCCCATATTGCTGGTGCCCGTAAGTAGTGTCACGGGGTAAGTGAGACAGCAAATGACTACTTGACCTGTTGTGCGCAAGCGTCACGAGTCTGGTGGGGCAATTGGCTGTGTGTGACTGGATGTTCAATTCTCGGGCATGCGCGTAAGACTCGAAGTAGTTACGAGAGAGGCAGACGCATATATGTCTGCACCGTGGTGATTTCGCTAGTCTCCAGACCCTTCTAGCAATATAGGAATATTAGATATATGGGTTTAGCAAAGTCACTTCTATATTGTGTGAAGTGTTGGTAATTTCCTGCCAGTTAGGGATGGGCATTCTAGTTCACTTTGATGAATAGTTCGTACCGAAACAATTCATCCAACTGAATAGTTCTTTTTTTACAGTTCAAAACGAACTATAGTTCTTTCGTTCCTACATACGTTCTCTTGTGAAACGATGAAACAAACATGATGCGTACGAACGCGGTAGTCGACAATCAACGTACAAGGACCGAAATTTCGGCAGCAGCAGCTACAAACAACAGTGGTATACACTAGAACCCAGTACATAAAATGATTGATAAAAATATGGTGTCATTAGTGTCATTAAACACAAAAACTATTATTTGTATTTCTACATATATTTTATACTGTTTATAAATAATACTGAATTGGTTTAAATTTATGTTTATTCTATATTTTTATCATGAATATTTCAGTATGATTAAACAGTGGCGTGTCTGTACTAAACTCAAAATAATAAAAGGTATCGAAAATACAATAAAAATAATTTGACAACTGTAATGTCAGCGCGGTATATCATATACGAAGTTTAAAAACTGGACGTTTTCCACGAAACACCAAACTACTACACTTTTCTCGACGCGCGTTTCGCCAACCAAGTTGGCATCTTCAGGAGAAGATTAAAACTAAATTCTAGCCTACACACTTGCACTATTTATACCAAATTTGTTGCCACGGTTCACTGAACCGTAACTGTCTTTGTTTATCAGAGCACAGTGGACTGGTGGGTATCGGTACCCACCAGTCCACTGTTTGCTTGGCGACAACTTGGTTGGCTTAACGCGCGTCGAGAAAAGTGTAGTAGTTCGGTGTTTCGTGGAAAACGTCCAGTTTTTTGTTTCTACGCCGAAGGTTCCAGTACCCACTCCAGGATATACGAAGTTTGTCTATTTGTTTAGAGTCCATTTATTTAAGTTCCATTTTGGTATGTTTCACTGGTGCCGCCTTAAAAAATAAAACGTTTTTTTATGACAGGCCGGCATTCGTCACACACATATTTCAGTTTTACCGTTAAACCATTGTATTTCATGTTTCCCACCCGGTCTGTTGATTCCCAATCTATCGGCGAACGAAATATTTCAAACTGAAAAACAGTTCAAAATGAACTATAACCTGCTAAGAGAGTGAAACAGTTCGTTCAGTTCACTCAAAGTGAATAGTTCTTTCGAACTTTTCGGTAACGAACTACACATATGTTTTGTGCTACACATCTTTACTGACAGTACAGCAGATAAGTCGCATATATGGCTCATACACATGTATATAAAAATTATAGAATAATACGCCTGGTACTGTGGGGATAAACTATACAGTGTTTTAATTAATTCGTTAAATCATTCGTGTCGAGGTAAGTCTAAATTTTATTAAAGGAAATCTCTCTAGCTTACGTTTTTTTTAGTAAAGATTTAAAAAATTGTTTCAATACATGAAATCCTAAAAAAATATTGTTACCAAACTATCTTTTTCATTTTTTACTTCTACCGCCTCTGTTCGCAAAGTGTCGTACCAAACCGGCGGAAAAAAATCACAGTTTTTGAGGCCACGTTACTGAAACTACGTTTTCCTACATCCCTCACACACCTGCCGTCCTATCCCGTCATCACGGTTTCGAAAACCGTCCCGGTACGTCCCGTGCTTCGGTACTTCTCACGTTCTGTCTTTTTCAGTTCACATTGTTCACTTTCTTGTGTTCGTCCTTAGCCGTATGTCAAGAGTAACGTCGTTCCGACTGACGTACCGGAAAGTGATTTAAAAATAACGTACCGAAATCACGTTACCAAAATCACGACCCATCACTAATCAGAAATAGTGAATAGTTGATGATCTGTGGTTTTACTGGGTTAATTTGTAAAAGCAAAAGGAAAGCAGTTAAAATAAAACCTATGGTTTTTAAGGTTATTTTTATTTTATTATGTCGAACTGTTGAAGTTGAATGTATGGCATTGTTTAGTTGGAAGAAAGCAAGCACCAGCTGATCAGTTTGTATTTGTTATGGCAGATTGGAGAATAAATGAGAAATATCGTAAACCAAGGAAAGCCAAGGGAACGCCATTCTTTATTCAAAGAAACTATTATGCTTTGGCTGTTATAGCCGTCAGCGGATTTACCTGGTATTTATTTGAGTAAGTATGGAGAAAATATATTGATTTAAAACGTAATTTATCGTCATTTCAATTTAAGACTTTGGCCTGTTGCAAAAAAGTTAAAAGCTGCACAGTTGAGCGGAGATAAATTTAAAGTACCTGAAGGATTAGAAACAAAAATAAAACATATTCAACTAGGCCGTCAAAGTGCTTCTATGGATACGCTTTTAGCAAAAGCACGAGAGCGAGAAGTGGAGAAATATGAAGACAAATCAAAGACTCAGTCCTGGCTCAGTAAAGTCTTGTCATCCAAACCAGACGTCTAAAAATAGTGATTTATCAATAGCTAGGTTTGTGTTTTTATGAAACCAAAATGTTACAAATAGTAGTTGTAATTAGTTTTTAATTAATGATAAAGAAGGAAAAGTTATAGAAAATCACTCTAATTACTGGCAAGTTGTACATAAAAGGATTTGCTCATTAGGCCTTTTATTTACAGACTTTATGCAATATACCAAGAATAGCTTTACCTGCGCATTGCGCACGACGTAACATAGTATGAACTAAAACGACTATACTCGGAGAGATTTTACTTATAGTTACTAGTAATTACAATCAGCAACAGAACCATTTTAATCAAGCAAAGTCTAATTTAGCTACATCCTATTTATTACCATGCCTTATAAATTAATAGGTTTCTTGTAAAAATTTATTCACTGTAATAAACTAATAAATTCAGAGAATATGACCAGTACAATATGCTAATGCTAGTTTACCCATTTTTATAAAAGGTTTTCTTATTTAAATAATACCTACTACTTAGATCTTCATGGTCCCGTTTATCATACAGAGCGATCTCTAAGGGATTAGTGATCATTACATTTGAACACCACATTTCCTACTGATCCATAGTTGGTCACTTATCAGCAGACACTTTATGTAGCAAAGAAAATATGATATTGTAACGTTTTGTTCACTACGGGTTCGTAAGGTGTGACAAATTAAACTTGCCCTTTCAACTAACACTATTTATTTAACAAATACAAATACCGATTATACACTAAACTAATTACTAACACTAATTTATTTTTATACAATTTAAATTCGAACTAGTCTACGAAGACTGCGATGCACAGTTCAAAGGAAGACTATTTTATCCCACGTCGATATGCCTCTATATACCCCTGCAGAAGGATCGCGTTAAGTGCTAGGAGCCGCTAGCCGTTTCCATTCCCGATGCATACATCGCACACAGGTGTTTATTGTTTACCAACGCGGACGTAGGTTGCTACTTTCGGATTGTCACACTGTTAGTGATTGTCATTTAATTAAATCAATCGTTAGTGATTGATTAATGTAATTTTTTATTAGCTTTGGATTTGAGAAGCTCAGACGAAATAAGGCAAAAATCTTAATATGGGTACTTGGATTAGGCAGTGACAATCATATGAGTTTTATATATTTTGATGTACTACACAAGTTCTAATATGCACTAATTTTACAATGTTTATACGGCAAATAGTGTATCGCAATATGTATATGCAGAGATACCCACAAACAAATAATAATTATTCACCAGTCTGTACTTCTTGAAGCTTACACAGCTGCAGTTACAAGAGAAATTAGCTCTGGATATAATTTCAGATTTTGTCTACTGTTCATCGAATGGCCAGGGGTAAAGCTACTTTTGGTGCACTGTATGTAATGTATATTATAGTATAGAAACTCTCTAACTGATAGTATATATATATATGGTAGTAATTATGCTTTAAATAGTTTAATTTAAGGTCAGGTTATTAGAGTGTTTTTTTAAAACTTAACAATAAAAATTCATTAATTAGGCCTTTTTTTATTTAGTGGTTCTAAACAAACTGAATCCTCAAAATGTTTTCCAAGAGGCAGGTCTATGAAACAGGATACTGTGGAACGTTTTACTTGCTCTCAAGCTTCAAGATGTTTGGACTCACCTTATAAAAATTTTCTGAGTGAAATTAAATGTGTTACAGCTGCACACAATCTGAAAGATGATTTTAAAACACCAACAGTTTTAAAAACAAAATCTAAAGCAAATCATAAATCAACAAAGAAAGGACGTAATTTAACTAAACTAAAGACCAAAAATTTAAACAAAAAAATTAAACAGAACCATTTAATTAAATTTACGGAAGTAAATTTTAGACAAACAGATGTCAACCCAAATCATTTGCAAATGGCTTTAGCTTTATCAAAATCAACATACAATGATGAGAATCCTGGAACTTTTGAGGACTTAGAAGATCTTCCTACTTTCCTTTCACAAGAAAAAATTGCCAAAGTTAAAACTACCTTAGAAAGATATGGATTTCGATCGAATAAACCTAAAGTGAACATAGAGGTGGGTATATAGAAAGAAGTACATAAAAGTTCTGTTGAATTCCTGACTAATTGTTTAGGTTAGGTTATTATTCGGGTCTCCAATATAGTATTTTGTAGGTTAAAGTTTACACACCATCGATTTTGGGGGTGATCTATATATATTCGTGATCTATATATATGTCGTACTTACTCGACAAGGTGAATCGATTGACATCAGTCTTTAGTGGGGTACACCATGTATATACAGTGTGTCCATGAAAGTTGGTATTATATGGGGAAAAAATATTAGTTTTTTGATAATCTAATTTTGCGAGTTAGTGTGTGTTTTTAGTACATTATTTTTCACTAATGATGTTATTGCGCTAGCTATATTGCATATAGTCAAATTTGATATTTGAAACGAAGAAATTGGTAAAATTGAGTCTTCGATAAAGATATTGGAATTGGAAAATTATTAAGAGAACACGTGTGTCTGATTTTACACATGTGTACCAATATTCAAAAATATATTGCAATGTTTCGTTTTTTTCAATTTTTCCTTATCCACCTGTATTCGATACTTTTCTTTTTATAACATTCATCTAAAATAATTTATTAGTTACATTTCTGTTAAACTTTTGTGATAATGTTGGAGGTAACTAAATTTTGGTAAGATTTTGGAGGTAACTAAATTTTCAAAAAATGTTATAATGTAACAATGCAAAAAATCGAAAAATTGAAAAAAATTTGAACTTTAGAATATACTGTAGTGCCAAATAAAAGTTAACACTACTCTTTCTTGAGTAAGTTCAGTTTTTAAATGGTTTAGTTTGTACATTTCCAAAATGAAGATAATATAAACTAGAGGTAGGCAACTGGTAAATTACCTTTAAATTTAAAAAACTATTTTCAAAAGTACATAACATTATCGGTAGAACCCCGATTATTATTAATATAAAGATAAAATCCCATAAAATTGCATAAAAAACAGAATTCTACATAAGTAAACTTTTACATTAAATAAGAAAAATAAAAAACTCTAGATAGGTAGGTTAACTTGTATTTACATAAAACAGATATGTATTTTAGGTAGCTGATAAAATCTTAGCTTAGGTAGTGAATAAAAGTCTGTCACTTTGGTCTGTGTTAAAATTCGTCGATCGTTTCCGTCGAGTAATTTACGGTAATGCTATTTCGATAAAACTTCAAAAATGCAATTTCAATAATTGGAAATCATGGCACGCATAATCCGCAGCCCGGATAACCCGCGCACGGATAATCTGGGTTCTACTGTACATAAATTAGATATTTTTTAAAGCTCTCCGCTAACATAAGGACATTTTTATTTTTGAAATTTTATGGAAATTTACGAAAATTTTGGTAATTTTGAAAAGTAATTTACCCATCTCTAATATTGACACACCTGCACATTATAAAAAAAATATAGGTACACTCTATTTCATAAAAACAATAAAACTATACTAAACTCAAAATAATGGGATGGTATCATCCAATAGGCCAATCAAAAATAGTAACTAATAATCCACATTACTTAATAAATGTTAAGTTAAAAATAACGACTGATTGTAACGTGAACAATGGCATGGTGCAGTCATCTTGGAAAATAGGAAAAAATCGTCTTGGAAAAAAAATAAAAGCCACTGTCCATAAATCGGTTAGATACTCAACTAGTAGAACATTTGATAGGTGCTGTTGGTAAACACCATGCATAGCCACCTTTAATAATTTGTAACCAGAGTATCTTTTTTCTATTTTTTGCTTCAAATTTGATAGATACAATATCGTGATGTAACCCCTTTTGAGCAAGTTAATATACTTAAAACATGTACTAACATATTCCAATATTAAATTATCGAAAAATTTAATATTTCTCAGATAATTTAAAGTCTCATGGAGACATTATATATATGTGATCTGCTCCACTAAAGACTTAGTGTTATTTGACTGAGTTCGTCGAATAGGTCATGAATATATATAGATCATGCCCGAAATCGATGGTGCGTAAAGTAAATGTCACCCTATTTTACAAGCTTTTATTTAACTTGCAATGTATGTATGTTTGTTTGTTTGTTTGTATGTTTGTATGTATGTTTGGGTCAAATTTTGCAACTGAATTTTAAAGTAGTTATCCTCAACCGATTGAGATGAAATTTTGTATACACGTTTAGTTTGGTTGACAATGCATGGTTAGCTAAGTTATGTCATTCTAAATTCAAAATGGCGGACGGTATAAGATGGCGGAATAGTTATTTTTTGCGAACTCCCATGATACGGGTATCAAATGAAAGGGTTTGTTGAGAAGAAATAAGAAAATAAAATGAATTTACTCTAAATCCAATATGGCGAACCGCTCAAGATGGCGGACTAGTTATTTTTTGTGCTCTCCCATGATATGGGTATCAAATGAAAGGGTTTGCTGTGAAGAAATAAGAAAATAAAATGTATTTACTCTAAATCCAAGATGGCGGACTAGTTATTTTTTGTGCACTCCCATAATATGGGTATCAGAGAAACAAAAAGGTATTGAGAAACAAAATGTTCCTATAAAATTAAAATTAAAATGGCCATAACATTTTGAAAAAAAAATATTTTGTAACAAATCGAAAAACCTCTCTTTATATTTGTTTCTAGATTATGAAAAAAAAAAAACTGCAAATATTCCACAGAGCGTTACTGAGATCCCAGGGAGTGCTCCAGGTTTTTGGAAAATTTTTTCGCAAACTTTGTTGACGGTATTTTCACTATAAATCCTTTCTGTAAGAGTTGTATAGTCATCACCTAAAAAGTGAAGTGGGTCCCATGAGTCGTTTTCAAGATATGGCTAACTGAAATATCACCAACCGCCACTGGTTTGCTGAGAAGAATACGAAAAAATAAAATCACCACTCTAAATCCAATATGGCGGACTAGTTATTTTTTAAGCACTCCCATAATGTGGGTATCAAATGAAAGGGTTTGCTAAGAAGAATACGAATAAACTGACGTCTGCGTTCAACCCTTCGAGGAGATGGTGTACTACTGTCCGGCTAAACAGTAAGACTTAGCGGGGTCGTGTCTTAACTAATATCAACCTATATCCCAGGCAAATTCTAGCGGCGGTGAAAAAAATTCAAAATGGCGAAAAACAAGATGGCCACGATACCAATTTTAAAGAGTTATAACTTGGTATAGGTTAGGGATAGTATGAAAAGGTTGAGAAACATTCAGATACAAAAACACGACGATAACTAAAAAATAAATAATAAAAAAAAATTAAAAACAAGCTTTCATTTAAATGCTCTAAAAAAGAAGAAAATAAACTTTAAATTGAATCAAACCCTGAATGAATGATTGTCACGAAAAGCTTGTCACGAGATTTACTTGTGTAGGTAAACAAGAATGTAATAATTATGTAACTTGATCTTGACATAAGAAAATCTAAGAAAAAAAATTTTATTTTATAAAATAGGTAAATACATCTACACAAATAAATCTCGTGACAAGCTTTTGTATCATATAAATTATGTAATGTAATAAATTGATCGGTTTGATTCAATTTAAAGTTTATTTTCTTCTTTTTTAGAGCATTTAAATAAAAGCTTGTTTTTTTTTAAAAAATTGTATTATTAATTCTTATATATCTTATAAGCACCAAAGGCCTGGGCCTGCATCAGTAACTATAGGTCGTATAGGTACAAATACTCATTTGATGACTACAACAATGCATATTTGGAATTGTATAATCATGTATATATGTGATGCTTATTAATCGGAATATTAACATCATTATGATCGTTAATAGGCATCGATATCATTTATATACAATATAAATAAACCGGAAAATCAAATAAATACAGTACAACCTCGATAATCTGAACTAATTATTGCAAAAGGTTGTTTAGACTATCAATTCGGATTATCAAAAATGAGTTATAGTATATACATATATAAAATTTGTTATATTAAACAGGACTACACAGAACACACAAAAAAATCTCTAAATAATCTTAAAGTAGAATTAATTCATTTTTTTGGTTTACTTGATGTTATATTTGAGATAGCCGGGGGCCTCAAATAAACATATAAGTTTATAACATAAGTTATTAACATTTTTTGCACTCAACGCGCGTTTCATGAACCATAAAGCTAGTTCAGTTTTTGGTTGGCGCGCGCGTTGAGTGAAAAAAATGTCTGTGTTAAATGGAAAAGTGTTCAAGTGTGCATATGTTTCTAAATTAGAAAACTCTCAAGTTCTAAATACCAAAGCAATTTTGATTATTTAATAAAATTGACAGGTATTTACAGAGTTAGGAACATTTTTATTTTCAATGTGCCTAATGCCGGTGTATTAAAACAAAGCCCTATTCTGTATTAATAAAGAGCCATCCAAAAAAAATGTCATCAAATCTGGCTATGAACGAGAAAGATGGAAAGAGCGGTTATGTCGAAGCTCGAAGCGAAACTTTGGCTATAACTGTCACATAATATAACAGCCTTGACAATTAAATAAGGTTTTAAATTTAGGATGGGATAGAAATACATCTTTTTTTTGCTCAGCCAACTTTGATGGCGTTTTTTTTTTTTGGATGGCTCGATATTATCATATATGTATATTTGATTGCGTTTTTTATTGAGAATTCTTAAGAAAATATTGGAGTGACTGACATCAAAGTGTGACAAAAAGCACTATTTGAATTATCTTATGAGCCTTAATGTGAGTGTTTGCATTTGAAGAAATTGATATGACATGAAAAAATATCTTCTCCATAGTTACTCGCGTAAAAAATTAAAACCAACAAGATAAATACATTTTTCTACGTCTACTTGTCTCAAACTAAAACATTTTAATAAACTCTAAGCCCTCTAGATCAAGTGTGTCAAAAAGTGTCAGATGGGGTATCATTGTGCTCAGAATGGTATTGTAAATAAAACAAGTGAATATGACTCGCCATTAAATATTTGGAAGGGCCATTTCCGGTTAAATTGGAAATGAATAAAAATTGCCGATATGAGGATGTTTCTAAATTGCAGATTGAGATTTAATATCGAGTTTAGAGACTTCATTATTTATTTTTATGTCTGAAAACAAAAAAAGTGATGGTGTGAACTACTTTTGAGAATCACCCAGTATACACATAGATATTAGAAACATTCTAAAGATATGGTACTGTAAAAAAAAAAAAAAAAAAAAAAAAAGAAAAAAAAAAAAAAAAAAAAAAAAAAAAAAAAAAGAAAAAAAAAAAGAAAAAAAAAAAAAAAAAAAAAATCCAAACCTATAAAATACATATTTACAATGTTTTATTATGTATCAACCGTTTCCTATGCCTTTACAATATATAAATACTGCCACAGAAGGCAGTATTAATAGATCTTTTATGAATTTCTGAATCCATATACAGGGTGTCCCATTTAATCTGACGAATCGTAATATCGAAAACTACACATCGAATAAAAAAAGTTGGTAATGAAATCTGTTTGTCTTGAAGGGGGGCATCCAATGATACTAAACTCGCGCAAACAGCGGGATCAAAAAAAAAGTTTCAGACCAAGCCCATATATTTTGTGGCGTAGAATCAGAATGTGTAATAAAAAATTGGGGTTCCCATTTGAAATTTAAAAGTTGCTCCCTGCCCCACTCCAGGGGGTGGGGGTGAGGGGTCGAGTTTGGTATCATTAGATGCCCCCCTTCGAGACGAATAAATTTCATAACCCACTTTTTCTAATACGATGTGTAGTTTTCAAAATATTACGATTTGTCAGGTTAAATGAGACACCCTGTATGTATGATAAAAGCCTTATAGTTATTTTAAAATATTCTAGGACCAATTTAGTTGACAGCCAAGTATTTTGTAATCATAAGTGTCTGATGGATACAAACGAATTTCTATTGTTTTAGGTGCCAAAGAGATCAAGGGTCTCAGACTTTCGTTTTTTTGCACCTATTTTACAAACCCGTAAGGATGAAGAGAGGGAAACCCTAATCGCTTCTAAAGTTTCACTAATTTTGCAACAGACTAATTCTGATACAACAGAATTACAAACTCGCCAAAATAAAAATGAAGTTGTTAGTGGCGTCTTAAAGAAATTTTGTCGTGATGAAATACCAGTTTTTGCAGCAAGCGGGCTGAACTTAGAGGAAACGATTAAATTTAGCTATTATAGTAAAAATTTAAATATAACTCCTAATAGAGGTAATTGTGGATGTTTGTTAAGAAAATGGGATGATATACCTGGTAGAGAAAAAACACCTGAACGATATGAACAAAGATCCATTAAAAATGCATCGAACCAATTTAGAACGTGGCAGACTATTAAAGACATTTCACAGGAACATCAAATAAAGCACAATAATAGTAATACACTGACCAATCTAGCTGAAGAGAATTTGTCAACCCGAAATAACTGTGTATCTCCAGATCTTTTTGACTCAGATGATGAATTTAATTGTTCACCAAAAACTTTACAATCTGAAGTTATTCTTTCACAACCATTACTTAATTTATCACCACTTAATAGGCAAGATTTGTTTAGGTCTAGAAGTTCAAAAATTGTAAATGACAGTGAACCTAAGAAGTTGAAAATTTCTAACTGCGAAATTTTCAAGAGTGAGAACGGAATATTACATTTTGAGAGTTATAACAGTGACTTTGAAAATTTGTCTGAGGATGCCTACATAATAACACAGTGTTTGGAAGAAAAAAATACTGAAATACTAGATTTAACAAAAGACTTAAAAAAGGATGAAATAGAGCTGTATGGTTTAACAAAACCAGTTGATGTCAGTCCTAAATATAGAATAGGCATATTGAATCAGAACCAAAGATATGATTTAAATAATGAAACTGCTAATGAAAAAACTGTTACATTAAGAATGGATTTAGATAATTATGACAAAAATTTTCCTGAAAAAGAGTCTGTTATCATACAGTGTTTGAAAAGTCCTAAAGAAATGGATTTAGGACTCTTAAAAACGTATGAAATAGATAATGAAGCAGAAGTTTATGATTTAACTCAAAGCTCACCTGATGAAATTTCTGACACTGAATCAAAAGATTTGTTAGACCTTTATGAAAAACACGATATGAGTAACAAAACTCCAAAAGAAAAAAGTGTCATGAAAGAGGCTGATACAGATTTTGATATGACTCCCTTATGTATACAGAATTCTAGTGGAGCTCTAGTTGCAAACAGTGCTAGATTAGAAACACAATCTTTTTGTAATGTATCAGAACAGAATGATGATTTATGTAACATGTCATATTCAAGTAATTGCAACAGAGATGGAATATATTGTTTTGGTTCTTCCAAATGGCTAAATGTAACTGATTATGTAAATCAAATTTTAACAGATGAAGTAATAACTAATCAAGGTAATAAGGTTTGTTGTCAAATGTGAAATTAATAGCAATTAAGAAAAGCAGCTCTTTGTAATAAATGTCAGATTCGGTTCACTTATGTACATACAAGATATTTTTTTTTTGGGAGCACCCAGTATAAAAAAATCAGGTACGAGCATATGAATTTTACTAAAATAAAATGTATTCTACAAATTTGTAGAAACACGTTGTAAAATAAATAATCATTTATGAAATACATATGTATCTCTAGAGTTGCTCGAAATGTGCCAGGGGACATAGGCGTACGCATCATAATATAATACGTCTATTGATGTATTACAGACAATTAAAATACTCTTTGCACTCATTTAACGGATCTGCAGATGTACCATCACAAATTTGTCTTAATTTGGTAAAACCGTTTTCCTTTAAGATACTTTCGAAATTTTTTTTACAGGCTCATTCACTGTGTTACCTGTAGCTTATAGCAGGGAATTTACTTTGTCCACTATTTGTAGTGACCCCTAATGACAACACACTGTTCTGTAATTTTTTGTATGGCGTCATACAAACCTTTATAGTTATTTAATAGTTTTTAAAGCTGTTTCAAAAAACACATCATTTCAAAAAAAGTCACGGCGTACGGTTGGTAGATAGTTACGTAAAGTTGTGCGACCTAATAAAGTTATCTCTGGAACGTATTTGTTCCAGAACTCAAAAAGGTTATTTATCAAGTACATTCAGGAGTACATCACAATCACTTATTATTAGTATAAAAAGTAAGTCGAATATAAACTGAGTTTTCAAAGGTATACTCTCTTTTTTGGCATACCCCCTATTCAGCATTTTTCCTTATCGACTCAACTCATTACGATCGGTCCATCATAACATATATCCTCGATATCACCGATGAATTTATTCACATTCTCACCAAATGGTAGTTTTTTAGGCCTATGCACGTGTGACATTTTATTATTAATGTATAATATCGACGTGGACGACATAAACACCTCGAACACACTAATAATAATGTTAGAGTCTGCTAGACGGTCAGGCGAAACAACTAAAATTAACAAGTCGTCCGTCGCGCGCCGCTGAAATGAGGCTCAATCGCCCAACTGTCATTTTTGATAAAAAATTATAAATATTTTGAAAACTATTGGATATACATATGTACATAGGTGTAGGTTATGTACAGGAAATATATTTACAATTTTCCAAAGTACAATAATATACAGGGTGTTCCATTTAAAATAAGCATATGACTCTACTTATGGAATGGCCCATATTCAATTACCACAATAGGGGGCCATTTCCAAACATTACAGTAGCATGATTGTAAAAACTTGAATGTAGTAACAATTTAGGAATAACCTATTGTTTGAATTTCCGATAAACTTAACTAAACGTCAAAAAGGGCTATTCTTATGAAAGATTTAGTCTTCTTGAGATGTTCTGTATGTATATCATTTTAGATTATGCTGAAGAGTTAAACCTATGTCAAGTTGGTGGAATTAATTTAAGTCAAGTGTCGTCCTCTCAAGATAGTATAGTCATTAGCGATGAAGAATTGAATTATTCCAGTATCCAAAGCAAAAGTGTAAAAAAAGGATGTTTTTATGAATTGTCTGATAATGATGATAATGAAGATAATAAAAATGGTGTGGTAGAAAAAAAATATTAATGATATTGATGATTTGCATTCAGGTAAGCTCTTTATAGTACTTTTATGTTGACAGTACGTATACTTGACATGGCAGCACAGACTTATTACACATTAACCTATCAAGCATACTGAACTTGTAGGGCTATTCCCTAAACCTATTCATATAATATACAAATTATTAGGTTGGTTCTATTTGTAACTTTCTTTTCCTGTACTAGAATGTCTTTATTCGACCAAATAACTATATCTCGGGTGCCTATGAAGATAGGTGCACTCAATAACTTTTGAATGGAGAGATAAGCATTTTGCATGTTCATTACTGCAAATGTCTTGAAATTTTGAGTCCATTTTTTTTAGCAAATACGAACTTTGAATTTTGAAATGGGATGACCTTTGTTTTTTTCTAAAATATAATTTGAAGTCATTATAATACAGGAGAAAAATTGTAATCTTCGACATATAAACAAATTTACACTTGAATACTTTTCCACTTGACACTTTTTTTACTTGAGTGAGTACATAATAGTGTTTCAGTGTAAAATGAAAAACTGTGAATCTGATTAAGAAAGCATCAAATCAAAATGAACAGAAAAATTTTAAAAATCGACTTTTATTAAAACTGTAATATTAGGAGCATTTTTTAATTCAAAGGTCATTTAACTCTTTAAATTTATATTTCTATATGGAATGGGAATATTCGGGATACATCATGTTTTTAAAATCTTTGAAAATTCCACTTTTGTTGGTAAAACTTGAAAAGGCGTTAATCTTAAACAAATGAGAGAAAAGAAAACAGTATACACTCGAACCCCTCTTATTTCACCTTCGCTTAATTCACATCCTCTGTTATTTCACCACGTTTCCCCCTATTAGGTCGCGAAACCGTCCCGGTTAAGTCGCCGCCTGTAAAAGTTTTAGAACTACGTTTGGAAATTGGATTCTCGCAGGAATATGTACAATTTTTATTGAAAAAAATGATTGTGTAATACATTTATTGATTTAAAATAGGTTAGGTGTCTTTTAAAAATATTTAATCTTTAAAATACTCATTCAAGTGGAAAATTGAACTTTGTCACGCACGACTGGGTATACTTACATTGATTTTTCGTTCAGTTGGCTCATTTTTCGTTATAACAAGTGCTGTGGTATATCTCTAAATATTTCTTTTTGCAGTTAAAACACAAAAAAGTTGAGGTTATGATCGCGACTTAAGAGAGGCAAAATTTCGCGACTTAAGCGAGGTAATGATGCACGGATTTGGCGACTTAAGAGGGGTTCGAGTGTATTCTACACCAAGTTATGGAATGCCCTATATTCTACACGAGCTACGATTTATGAGGCCTCAAAGCTTAAGCTTGAAAGATATTGTGTATTTAAGATTAAAGCCTTAATAGCAATTTTCAAAAATATTAAACACATCAGGTTTTTATTCAGGGTATTCCCATTAAAAAAAGAAATGAGTGAAACGACCATGGAATTAAAATGCTTCCAAGTTTACAGTTTTCATGAAAATACATTTTTAACATTTTTCTGATGGAATTACAATGCTTTGATGATTTTTACTTCATGCACAGTTGCACACTTTAGATTTAAAATTAAAAACTGAAATTTGTTGAATAATTTCTAATAAAAATTGATTATTTTTATGCCTTATATTGAACAATAGAAAAATATACAGGGTGTTCCATTTAAAAATCCTTTTTATTTCTCAGATCTAGTTGGCTATGGAAACGCGAGAACTGCTAAAATACTCCAAATTTCAAGCCATTTGCGACAGTGAAAACCTGAAACTTATATAATTTTCTGTTCAAAAGTTATTGAGTATTTCCTATCTTCGTAGACAACCAGTTTAAATATTATAAATTATTGCTACCAAAACAGGGATATTTTTGTTGCAGTAATAGTTTGACAGGGAGTGATTGTGTAATTGTGCAAGAATTGTATGAAAGGATAAAATGATGATGGATATTTTATTTATTTTAATATATAATTATATATATTTAATATATTCATATTAAATAATTTTTAATTTTAATGATGAATAATGTCACTGTCATTAAAACAACATTTACTGGCATATTATTTATTTATAATGTAGAAACAGTTATAAACATTGACAGTACAAGCATTCAAATTTAAAAAAATTTGTAACACATTGGGCACTTTCAACCATGCGAGTGCTAACCTAGCCGCTAGATTATCGCTATTCAAGCGCTAATAGGTTCTGTTTTGAATGGATAGCTGAAAGCAATGAGCAAATGTCAAAATATGTATATATGTACATAACCCCGTAGGTAAACAAACCCGTATATTTGCCCCAGAGTCGGTACTTTTTTAAATGTTTTATGTCTGCACTACAGTACACTCGAACCACTCTTAATTCACCTTCGCTTAATTCACATCGTCTCTTATTTCACCACGTTTCCCCCCTATTATGTCGCGAAACCGTCCCGGTTAAGTCGCTAAGCCCCGTTAGAACTACGTTTGGAAATTGGATTCTCGCATGAATACAATTTTTATTGAAAAAAAATTATTGTGTAATACATGAAATATGGACACCTAACCTTTAAAATAGGTTAGGTGTCTTTTAAAAATATTTAACCTTTAAAATATTCATTCAAGTGGAAAATTGAACTTTGTCACGCACGACTGGGTATACTTACGTTTATTTTTTGTTCAGTTGGCTCATTTTTCGTTTTAACAAAGCAGTTTAGTTTTTGCAACTAAAACACGAAAAAGCTGACGTTATGATCGCGACATAAGCGAGACTAAATTTCGCTACTTAAGCGAGGTGATGATGCACGGATTTGGTGAATTAAGAGGGGTTCGAGTGTATTTGCTTTGTGTATTGCTTGCTCAAGTTTGTTGCATCGCTTATCTGTGGTTTGGTTTTTATTTCGGAAATAAAAATGAGGCTCATTGTTATTATTATTATATTGATATAGAAAATTGGAGAAACGGACGGTTTCGGTAGGTACACTAGATGCTTTTGCATTAGACGTAATTTCAGAATGTTTTAAAAATATGAAACTTATGGCGGCATTAGGTGTTGTCAAATGTGATTTTTGAAACCTATCAAAAAATACCACTGCCTCATCTAGCACAAATAAATTTCGCTAGAAAAAATGGAGACCGCTAAGTTTAGCGCTGGTCTAGCGGTCTGCAAAAATTTACCACTTATGTCAGCGCCTGCACGGTTGTATGCGCCCATTATTTAACTCACTATTTATTCTTTCTGAGTACTGTTACATATAGTGCGAACTGTGAAATATAGAGTTATGCAAGGTATCTGGGAAATGAGTATATAACGTAATTGAGAGAGATTCTAGTGGATAAAGCAACAGAAGAAATAACTTTGGCTATGTGCAAGTTGTCCTATTATTTTTTTTTTGGGTCAAGGAATCTTTGCTATTACGTTGGTCACTAATTTCTTGGTCACCATGTAGGTAGTGTGTTATCATTTCTAAACATCCTTCTTGGTGTGTGTCTAGTCCTTAGTGAAATTTTCTTGTTAAAATTCTGATATTAATATTGATCTTTCTTCAGCATATCCCTCAACCACATTAGTTGATTGCTATTCCCTATATCTTTAATGAGTTTGGCTGTCAGCTCTGTTATCTGCAAGAAATGTGGCAGAAGTTTTCTTTAAACAATGGCCAGTGTAACTTGAAGTATCTGGGAGTTTAAGCACTCTGCAATTTTTATTGGCATTTTTGCAAAAGTCAACACTATCAATTGGGTTATCATGCACTTACCACGATAATAGTAGAGGGAAGATATATTGTTTTATTGTTTTGGGTCTTAGTTGTGAATATTGATGGTATAATTCATAATCATGACACTCAAATCCAATGGTAAATACACATTTTTTCTCAATCTCCACCCACAAAATATTTGATATCCTTTCTGGTCTCTCCTTTGATTTTAACAGAAGTAAACTCAAATTCGCCTCTCAAGCAGCATTTAAAATATTATCCAAGTCTTTACATATATTTTTTTTGTTTAATTATTTTTACTAATTGGAATGTGTTTAAAAATATTAAATATTTGTAAACATTATTAATAAGACTCAGAATTTGTAGCCAACAATTTAAGAACTAAAGTAACCCAATTCACTAATTGAGACACACTTTTTTATTTGAATATTATGTTATGTTATGAATATTAAGTTATGAAGTTATGTTTTTTTGCAGTTCTTAAAAATAAGTATGGAAAGCAAGAAAGCTCAGGACTAGTTCATAACAGAATAACACAATTAAAAAATGCTTCAATTACCAGAGAATCTCTTGTTAATGCATTTTTAGAAGAATCTTTCAATGCAAGTTGTGAAGATAAAGGCAATGTGAATAGCAGCAAAGAGAAGCATAATTTGTTACAGGGATCTAGCTTAGTTAAAAAATCAGACGATGAGGAAAAACAAAATTTAGGAAACAAATGTGAAAAATTAATAACCCCTGAGAAAGCTACATGTATCAATGTTCAGTCAGCTATTACTCCAGAAAATAATTTGATAATAAAAACTAAGGATATAACACCCATGTTAAATTATGATGAATTTGATACTCCAATCATAACAAAAGAGTTGCAAAAGTTTGGTTTGAAACCACTAAAACGGCAAAGGGGTGTTAAACTACTTAAATATCTATACGAATGTACACATCCTTTAGTTGGCCCTAATGAAATCAATGAATTAAACTCGGATGAAGATGACCATCAGACAGTAAAAAGAAGAAAAAAGTTGACTACTAAAAAGACTGACAAGTCCACACAGATTATAAATGCACAAGGTGAACGTAAACATACTGCAGAAGAAAGTATCTTTGAAGATTTGCTTGAAAAGTATGTATCTGTGCATGTTGCTACTTTTTAATGATTTCTGTTGGTTTTCTTTTAAATTAGTGGCCAAACTATTATGTTGTCTGCAGTTTCAAATATTCATAATTTAGTAATTATCTTTACCAAATGCAGCACTATCGCCAGCAATTTTTAATTAGTACTAAACTAATTTTCCAGTACTATTTGATCCTCTAACAATCCAAAGAACCCTGCTCATTTCTTATTGGGAAGTGGCCCCTGGTGAAATTGGCTGGGGTTGATATATGTTGTTCCTCTTGACCACAGGATCAAAAGTTCTCATGGGCACCAAGTTCAAAAATGCATAGTTTTCCAGATATTAGAGGTTAAAATATCCCTTTTTGGCATCTTGACGCTTGTAGCATATATTGTTATAATGAACCGGTATAGTTCTCTGTGAGTTTCTGGGTTTCTTTTTGGTACCTGATTCAGTCCGGGAATAACCAATGACCATTATAAAGCGATTGTGCATGTCTAATACCTTAAGTCCAACTCCTTGTCATTAATGAGTGACCAAATCAAGAAAAAAATATAGTAAATGCATATATGTTTTGATAGCCATTTTATTATGTTTTAATGCGTTTTGACATTTTTTTTAATGCTGTCATTGATTATTATTGTTGAATCAGATACAAAAAGAAACCCAGAAACGTACAGAGAACTCTCACGGTCACTATAAGCGTCAAGATGCCAAAAAGTGGTATTTTAACCTCTAATATCTAGAAAACTATACACTTCTCATAAGAAATGAGCGGGGTCCTTTATTAAATTTATCTAATCCAAGAGTTATCAAAGTTTTTTAACGAAAAATGTAAACAAAAAAAGGTTTATAACAATAACAATAATAATAATTTTCACCCTATAATTACTCCAAAGAGTAACCCCAGAGGTTCTCTCAAGGATCTGTGCGGGGAAAATTGGATGGCTATTATTATTATTTGCCATGGCGCCCTGGGGGCGACTTACGCATTGGCTTTATAGTCCTGAGGAGACCCAAAAAACTCTGAACATTACCAAATTTAGGGCAAATGCGGTTTGATTGGCATTTATACATCCACACCTATACTAGTGTATTAGTGGTTGCATATCAAGTCTTGACAGAGAAAGCGAGACAATTAAAAATCCTCTTCCCCTGACGAGACTTGAAAAACTCGCACAGAGGAATCGCGACTGGAAACCGTAGGCTACCCGTTCCCCGTTATAAAGTACCAAATCGATAAAATTAATCATAAATTGATGACCTTACCAACTGAAATAAATATATTGTTAGTATCTACTTTGACCTTGATTATTATATGTTCAAATACATATAGAAATGGATGTAAAGTATGATTATGTAAAGCAGCTGTTAGCCTACTTGATTGCAGTTAGATTTATGATTTATTTTTTTATTAATTTATAATAAAAGTTGACAAAGGAGCTATTATTAAAAATGTGCAAAAAATAGTATCCACATAACAGGAATTGAGTGAACTTATGTTAAAAAAAATATTGAATTATAATTTCATTTCTGTGAAAAACCTGTTTGCGGTTTGTATCTTGGTTTAATTTATTGTTCGATAGAAAATATAAATAACCACTAATCTGTGGTATTTTTTTAATCAATATCACAGTTCTCTGGCAACATTATTAGTGCCCCGACTATATTTAAGAATAAAGGTTATACGATTATAAAATATACGCTTTATTGCCTGGCTGCTTTTATGTAGACAATAATGTATTCTCGATCATGTAATAAAACAGCTAAAATTCATAAATGCATTAAAAAAATGTGAGGACAAAAAATGCTATCAAAACATTTTCATTTCTGTAGAATCACCCACATATATTATAACAGCATTGACTGAATAACTGGTCTGTAGCAGTCCAGAATAATGGAGAAGCTATGACTGCCTGTAGATTGCCCTTTAACTTTTGAACGACAAGACCGAAACGAAAGAAATTGGGCATATGTAAAGTTAAGCTGAGACATGTTTTTAGTTAATAAGTAATGACTAGGCATTAGGCATTTAAACTATCCAGCGCTCCCGCAATGGGATTGACGTACTACCACGCATACGTGACTCACGGCATGTTGGGTACGGTCAATGTCCTACGTATGGACGGGCAAGAAATACGTAATTTAATATATAATTATCAAGGCCTATATAATTTACAAGGCGCTTAAAAAATATGGTTTATACTTTAATTATCAAAGTTTTATAGTGTCCCGTAGTGTATACCCGATGTTATGGCACACATTTCCGGATCCTACTAGTGACATAATAGTTAAAGATGGCGTTGCGGCGCCATTGTCAAAAAATTTTTTAAATGACAACAATATGTGAGTAATATTTCATATAAAAATTGCTTCAAATTGTTAATCGACCGTATTATCTGTTTTGACGTCTTTTGATGTTATTTGTTTTATGAGTAATTCGCTTCAATTTGATACTAGCATACCATCAAATTTTGGACAGTGTATCAAGTTCTTTTTTTTTGACAATCAATTCAAAAAGTCACATTGATGTTTTTATTACATCCAAAGTCCAACTGTCCATTTTAATTCAGACATTTATTATTGTAGAAGTATTTTGAATTAATTGTTACAAAATTAATATTAATATTATTTGCGAGTTTGCTAAATCATGATTTAAGCCAATTGTTCACAAAACAAAGGACATATGTCAAAATCAAAAATATAGTTGAATAGCAATTTGAAGCAGCTTACAAATAAGGTGTCACTCGTGCTTTTTGCCATTTAAAAAACTTTTGACAATGGCGCCATAACGCCATCTTTAACTATTATGTCTCTAGTTATTAACTAAAAATATGTCTTTTAGTTCTTTTTACTTTACATATGCCAAATTTTTCTCATTCTTCTCAAACAATGGTCTTGTTGTTCAAAAGCTAGGGGGGGGGTAAATGACTTTAGATGTACATATCCTTAGTAATTATAAATTTTTGTTTTAGTGAAAATATCGAGGATTTCATTTTCGAACGAAAACACCGTGTAAAAGTTCCATCATGTCAGGCCCCTTTGCAGATTGTTTGGCACAATTTTATTTGTAGCAATCCTAAAATAAAGGAAAATATTCTATTATATGAACCTTTGCAACTAGAAATACTTCATTCTATGTTAAAGGAACAATCAGGATGCAAATTCCACATCCAGGTAAGAAAGATTAGAAGTTTGATTTAAGCCTTTACATTTTACAACACTGATTTTTTTAAGAAGTTTTATAGAATGAAAAAGCAAAATTTGCTTATTGATTGCTGTGACCAAATAAATAGTGTTGCCTTATCTATTAATTATCATGTTTATAGAAACATTATAGAATGTGGAATTAAATGTTTATGGAATACTTGAATTAAAAATGATATAAAACGGTTTTAAAATCGGCTGGCACCACTTCCGGCGAAACCAGAAAATATATAAATATCATTTGTATGATGAAAATTTGAAAACGTTGTTTTTAAAAAATAAAGAAAAAAGGGGTGGATTTTGTGATCTGTGTCCCCGGTAAGTTCATCTTCATTTACAGACTTCAAGAGTTTCAGCAAGAGTTTTTCTCTTGCTTGTTTTTGTCAACATTTTGATAACTAAAAAGTCCAAGATCCCACCGCGTGATTACTGTCTTCATTATAAAATACAGAATGGGATGTGTCGGGAATTAAAGGTCTTGTAGGTATATGTTTATCCAAAGAGCTATTTATTTCAGCCTTCATTATGAAGACAGTAATCTGTAATCACTCGGGTGGGAGCTTGTACTACAAGTATGTTTTATAAAATCAAATAGTAGTGACCTCTTACATAATCTAACATTTTATAAAACATATGGATATTTAAAAGAATCTGACAAAATATGACCATGTAATATTTAGTAAACTTTTAAGTCAACATCAACTAATAATGAGAATAATTGCATACGGTGATGCCCCGGAGTTATATAATAGATGGATGGAGTGGTATTAACATAAGTCAAGGTACAAAATACAATGTTTAAAATATTAATGTTAATCGACTCGTATACAGGTTATGTGAGGGAAACACGTCTGTACTAGCTCACAACAAACTCCGAAGAGCAAAGTAAATTACGTAAAAGTCGGCATATTACTGTACTAAAAAATAATTTTTACATTCACATTTTTTTTTAAGTTTATAACTTTGAACACTTCTAGGACCTGTTAACGTTTCTCGATAAAAAATGTATCACAGTTCGTACTGGCCAGGTGCAAGACAGAAGAACAAGGATAAAGACATAGCTTCTGTGTGTATAAAAACAAAAAACTTTAATTTTAGTTACTAATCTCCTTTGTGTTAAAAATGTACACATTTGTTATATTTAATAACCTACAAAATTTTATATTGCAAAAAATTTATTACCCTAGCTATTTCTGATATAAACAAATGTTAACTATAGTTCAGTCGTTTTCAGAAAGCGATGCAGACAATAAAATGTTGATTGATTGGTCTGATCTAAGTAATTCCTCCGGAACATTAGTCGTGGACTATTAAGGGGCCCGACTTAAATTAGGTATATCACAAACAAGCGGAAAGTGCTTAGATTTACTTGTGTGGTCTCACCAATTTTTTATCTTATTCTCCTTCCGAAAACAACTGGACTATATATAATTGTAAAATGAATATTGATCAATATGTTATCTTATGTATCCTGGTGTATATTTCGTCATTGTAAATAAAACAAAGTCTAGATATAACATTTTATTTGATAATATCCTAAATTACTAAGCCGTCTACACATACCAAAGTAATATCACATTCCTTATGTTTTATATAGTAATTATTCCTTCTTGTTGCTTTGTTGTTTAATTTTATAATCCGATAGTGCTGCCTTTATGGCATCTTCTGCTAACATGGAACAATGCAATTTTACTGGTGGTAAAGACAGTTCCTTAGCAATAGCAGTGTTTTTCAATTTTAATGCCTCATCAACAGTTTTGCCTTTAACCCATTCTGTAGTATATGAACTGCTTGCGATAGCAGATCCACAACCAAATGTTTTAAATTTTGCATCCACAATTTTTCCATTTTCATCAACTTTTATTTGTAATTTCATTACATCTCCACATGCGGGAGCACCTACAAGACCTGTTCCAACGTTTTTGTCATCTTTATCGAGAGATCCGACATTTCTTGGGTTTTCGTAATGCTCAATAACATTTTTATGATAAAACGCAGTAAGACATATACGAGATGGTCGTAGTCCAAGACGCAGAAGATTCGAAGTATTAAGTGCCATACTGTTAATTTTCTAAACCTAAAAGTTTATATTACAAATTAATGATGGGACAACTGAATTAAACATGTCACCTGGTAAAACACAACTTGACACTCAAAAATCATCTCGCATTTGTCACTTTAGTTCTCCTCCATTTACGGATTGAAGTGAACACGAAGCGATCTGATCCATTCATGATCTGAACTGATCATGTGTGTATTCAATTTACACTTGTTCAAATGATTATGATCATATGATATAACCTCTGCACCGTTCGAATACCTTCCTATTTTCTTGTTCAGTTGTTGAGTTCAGAATGATTTCCAAACAACAACTTTATTATAAACAACTCTTTCACACGTGCCGTATGCACGTGTGCTCTAAAATAGGTAAATATCTAGAACATAGACATTGTATTTTGACGAAATTGTTTTTGTGACGTGTAGTATAAACTATTAGAAGTAGTTTGCGACTTGATAAACTTTGTACAAATGCCTAAGTCGTGTTTTACAGGGTGCTTCCTAACCTCTGTGACAAAATGAAAGCGGTGAATCTTCACAGAAGGGCAACGGAATTGTTTCGTAAATAGTACAAATTTTACATATAAATACGTGAAGTATAATTTAAAAAAATATTTACATCATATTATTGAGTTCGAGAAGGGCAAGGGAAATTTTGGTCATTATCTAGAACATGGACTTATTACTTGGCCACAAACAAAAAAATACTCACATATAATCCGTTATGTCACAAACAAGATGACATACATTAAACGCTGTGCAACTGGAACATTTGTCACTAAGTGTCACTAAAAAATTGCGAAAGAATAAGAAAATGAATTGCGCAGATGTAAATCATCTGCTTCACTGATTCCTTTCCTTGTCTAGAACTGCCCCTAGACAAGGAAAGGAAGTGTCACTGTTGCTAAGTCACAACTTCACTATCTAGCGCGAATATTCACGAAAAATTTTGGTCATTTTTTTAGAATATGGACTTATTACTTATCGACAAACAAAAAATACTCACATATAATCCGTTATGTCACAAACAAGATGACATACATTAAACGCCGTGCAAATGTTCCTGAGTGTCACTAAAAAATTGCGAAAGTTTAAGAAATTGAATTGCGCAGGTTTAAATCATGTGCTTCACTGGTTCCTTTCCTTGTCTAGAACTGCCGCTAGACAAGGAAAGGAACTGTCACTGTTGCTAAGTCACAACCAAGAAGACTAGAACTAAGGAGACCGAACTCGTTCGGTATCTAGGGATCAAATCTGTCCGCCTCCAGGAGGCGCTGTAAACAGTAATGTACTCGAGTCACGTGATGACCAGCGGTCAGCGGTCCACATGTGAATGTTTCAAAGCGGGTTTTATTGACGTTTATCTTTAAGCTTTCAAAGCGGGTGCTTACATGCCGTTTGGCTTTAACAAAAATATATACAAAAATAAATATGGTTCAAAAGTGCTGTGTTGCATTGTGTGATTTAAGAAGCGGTCCAAATAACCGGACATTATTTCAAATTACTGATGTATGTATGAAACGAAATATGTTCCATTGTTGTATTGTTAACGTTGAAGCACGTAACATGAAATAGTTTGAGTACATTTTCATATTGATCATTGCGAAAATTTGTAATTGCAAAGACACTACTTGTGTAGATTCAATATAATATTCAACAACAAATTAACGAAAAAATATCGAGCGTCTGTCAAATGTATTCGCACCACGGACATTCACACGGACTCTAACCTCTAATGCACACAGATTAGTACAGAACCACGGTATACGTATAGATATCTATTTATATACCGTAGCAACCAAAGTACACAACTGTTTACAGCGCCTCTGGAGGCGGACATATTCGAGCCCGTCGCGTTATACAGCGAAAAGCCGCAATTCGGTCTCCTTAGTTCTAGACTTCTTGGTCACAACTTCACTATCTAGCGCGAATATTCACTTGACAACTTCACTTCAACATTTTCCCTTGCCCTTCTCGAACTCAATAACGTGATGTAAATATATTTTTTTAAATTATACTTCACGCATTTATATGTAAAATTTGTACTATTTACAAAACATTTCCCTTGCCCTTCTGTGAGGATTCACCTCTTTCATTTTGTCACAGAGGTTAGGATGCACCCTGTAAAACACGAGTTAGGCATTTGCACAAAGTTTAACAAGTAAACAAGTCGGAAACTTCTTCTAATAGTGTATACTACACGTCACAAAAAAAAATTGTCAAAATGCGATGTCCATGTTCTAAAAATTTACCAAAAAAGTATTTCTAATCGATCTTAAATTTATAACCTAATTTAATTGTCAAAGCTGTCACATTATATTGACAGCCATTTTTTATTTTACTATTCAGTGACAGTCACTCGTCAAAAGTTTGACATAATCGAAAAGCTTCTACATGACCGCTATTTCTATCTCTTTCGTTCATAGGCAGATTTTATGGCGTTTTTTTTGGCGATATCTATAACAATTACACTCGAACCCCTCTTAAGTCGCCAAATCCGTGCATTACCTCGCTTAAGTCGCGAAATTGCCTCTTTAGTGATCATAACCTCAACTTTTTTGTGTTTTAACTTTAACTGCAAAAGATATATTTAGATATACCACAGCACTTGTTATAACGAAAAATGAGCCAACTGAACGAAAAATCAATGTAAGTATACCCAGTCGTGCGTGACAAAGTTCAATTTTCCACTTGAATGAATATTTTAAAGATTAAATATTTTTAAAAGACACCTAACCTATTTTAAATCAATAAATGTATTACACAATCATTTTTTTCAATAAAAATTGTACATATTCAAGCGAGAATCCAATTTCCAAACGTAGTTCTAAAACTTTTACAGGCGGCGACTTAACCGGGACGGTTTCGCGACCTAATAGGGGGAACGTGGTGAAATAACAGAGGATGTGAATTAAGCGAAGGTGAAATAAGAGGGGTTCGAGTGTATATGCAAGGCGCGTGTTGCCAACTCTTCAAAATGGAATTTACCACAAGGACGGTCAAAATTTCCCGTTTTTCCCACGAGTTCTTAAAATACGTGTATACAGGGTCGCCGATCGACAATAGTCAAAATTCCGGGGGAGGGGAGGTTATTAATAAAATGAGAATAATATTTTACTAATACTTAAACACATCTAATATATTAGAGATTTTATTTTTATTTTTAAAAGAGTACAAACTTTGATTATGCAAATACAAATGCGTTTTACTAATTTTTTAAGTTTGTACAATCTAGATTTTTTGACTGGGAGCTTCGAAAGACAGTCACAGATTTAAGGTATCATTGGATAAAAGATTTCTTTTCTTGTTTCTTTTCTTTCTTTACGTATGTTACAAAGGAAAAAGTCCTTTCAGCTTCTGCATTAGAATGGAGCAGACAATACAATTTTAGCGACAGTACTTAAGCTTCTGCATTAGATTTTTTTTTTTTTTGCAGGGAAATACGTACAAGATAACTATTTTTTTTTCGAATGTACATGAATTTTAGAATTTCCTACGAATATGGCGTTTTGGGTTAAAATTTCCCCTTTTCCTCTGGACCACGAGTTGGCAACACTGATTTCAGTTTATTTCACTTCACCAAACTCAAATTCAAATGAAATGTTGGGTAAAAGAAACACCATTTATGAAGGGTAGGTCAAAAGAATTGAATCATCTGATGGATTAGAAATTTTTGATTACATATATATGTATATATGTTGTAGTTCAAATGTCACACATGAATAATTTGGGGTTATGTTGTACATTTCAGGTGAAGTTTTGTTTTAATATAAATTTATAAATTATACCTAATTTGTGAAATGGTTTACCAAAATTGTAGAAGATTATTACCTGTAAATAATAAAACACGGCGTATAGAACGAGGTATCAGTAAATATATTCAGCAAAATGTCAGTTCTAAAGTAATCAGACAGAGATTTTTGGATTATTTTATTAAAGAAAACGATCATAATTTCATTAAATCAAGTCCCGTCGTACCATATTGTGATCCTACAGTGGCTTTTGTCAATGCAGGAATGAACCAGGTATGTTAAACTTAAAGAAGTAAAATTATTAGGTTACTCGAGGTTCGGCCTAATATTTAGATATTTATATAGCAAGTTGGAGAATAACAATTTAGAGGTCTATTAATTTTTAAGATATTATTATTATATAATATTATATAACCAATGATATTATTATATAACCAAAGCAAATTTACATGAAATCTGAATAAACACCTATCACAGGAAATTAAAAATTCTAACTGTAATATAGACAAAAAATTGTGTCTGGTTTATCGTGTATGTATTCTATACAAGAATTTAAGATTAACTAAAGTCGTGACTTTTTTAAATTACTATAACTTTATTGGCAATAGTTTTAAGTGATTGTAATGTTAATGTGATTGTGAATCAATTTTCTTTGAGATTTAAGCCCAGATTTTACAGATTATATGAAATTAATACATCAAAGTAGCTTTGCTCCTGGCCATAGGATTCACAGTAGACAAAACCTTAAATTTAGTAAAGTAGACAAAAAAAAAACATGTTATTTAAATGAGAGAACCTTTTATGAAAGGTAAACTTGAATTGGCAGATTATATTAGACACATTATCTGAGTTTATTAGGTCCTTTAAGCGACTAAATTAATAAAAAATAATAATTCAATTTACAGCCAATGTATTAAGTAGGAGGTAGATAAATTATACTTTGCTTAGCGTGAAATGTTTCTGTCGCTGGTAACAAGAAGTAATATCTTTCGGGTATAATCGTTCTAGGTCGTACTACATGTCATTGTGCACAATTCGCGGGCAAAGCTATTCTGGGTGACTATTCACATGTAATATAAGGTTACAATCACATAATTACTTTTAATTGCCAGTCGTAAAACAGGGCCATAAACTATGTAAAATAGTAAAATAAATGGTATTTATCACGTTTAAATTAGTTTTAGGTAGTTAGTTAGTATTAGCTATTTTGAGTTGGTATTTTAGTTAGCAATTTTTTATTTTTTATGCAATAAGTTTTATGTGAAAACTTTAAAAACTACAATTTTCATTTGACTACAGCTCCCAAAATATTCACTTTAGATACTAAGTATGTCGGTTTGTTAAAATCACCTCATCAAAGAGTATCAGAATATGTGAAACTACTATATAGGGTATTCTATTTAACAAAAGTTAAATTTGGTACTTCAACTTTTTTGGAACACTGTATATTTCAATGTAAGTTCAAATGATGGCTTTTTAATGTTAATTTGACAAAATTTCGTATCAATATTTTTATTAACTTTAGGGATAGGGGACCTAATTATATGTTAATATATGTTAAAAGTGTGTATATTTTTTTCAGTTTAAAGGAATATTTCTAGGAAGACAAACTCCTCAGTACAACAAAGTTGCAAATTATCAAAAATGTATAAGGGTTGGTGGTAAACATAATGATTTGAATGCTATTGGAAAAGATGGATATCACCACACATTTTTTGAAATGTTGGGCAATTGGTCATTTGGAGATTATTTCAAGGTAATAATTGATATTACGCAACATTTGTCTGTTAATTAAAATACATGAAAAGTATTTGAAATAAAAGAATAAAATCTCAGAACAGTACGGTAACTCAAATCTGATTGATCCTAAATTTGAAGTTGTCGATTTTTAGAACTTTAAAACCATAAAGCTTAATCAAAAGTGAAATAGATCTAATTATGTTATTTTATTATACTATGTGAGATTGTATTATTTTCTGTATTGTAGCAAATTCTGTTATTTTATTGCCAAACTTTATTAAACCTAATTAATATTTCAAATAGTTTCATAGTACCACAGCATTTAACCCTTGTTTTTTTTATATAAATTACTGGATATAGGTACATACATACGAGTCCAGTCGCATATGAATTGGACCACATGAAGTAATAACACCACTTTATATTTCTGGATTATTGTTTATTAAATGTGATAGATACCAACTATTATTGATTAATTGCAAACACCACATAGAATCAAATAAATCTAGTTCCTTTTATACTTTTTACTTGTAGCTGTACTACAAGTGTTTAAATAAATATATGGAAATATATCATTAGGTCACATATTCCTTTTGTCAAATACATATGTGACTGGGCTCGTAAATAAAATGGTACACTTACTTTATTTGATATTGTTTATTTATATGATATCCTAAAAAACACTAATAAGGTATTTCATTTTATTTAGGTGAGGCATGTGGCACCGTAATATAATCAATATTAGTTCTAACATTTTAGGCAGAAGCTTGCAAATTAGCATGGGAGTTGTTAACAAATGTTTATAAAGTGCCGAAGTCAAGGTTATATGTCACATACTTTAAAGGAGATGAAAAATTAGGACTTGGTGAGGATTTAGAAATTAAAGATATATGGAGAGCAATTGGGTAAGTTTTTTTTAGACTTCTATGAATACATTATTTTTATTTCTTAATACTACAATTAAAATTATAATAAATTCCAGAAATGGTAAACTATCTTTACTTTCTTTTTAAACTCTGGTTGAATAAATTTGAAAACAAAATGCAGATTTGAATAACAGTGGCGACATTTATACGTGTATAATAAAATGCACAAAATGTTTCATGTTATCATTTTTAACGAGTTAATATTTGTTAGTTACATTTTATGATAAAAATATGTTTTTTCTTCATGCATCTTTTAAATATTTGATGAAATGGAATAGCAAAATTTATCTTGAAATAAGTAGTTCATCAGACTAATGACTTATCCTGTATATACAAAGCCTTTACAAACTAATGTGATACGTTTTTGTTGACGTTATGCATTCTTACTTTTGCATATGAAAGTAACCTATGAATGACTCCAATTCGAATTCAACAAATCCAATTTAGTGAATATTTCCATTTGATATATTTTTACATTTTCATTTTATAATTTTTATAAGTTTAAACTCATCACTTACTATTATAGTGTGTCAGAAGAAAGAATTCTTCCTTTTGGAACAAAAGACAATTTTTGGGAAATGGGTTTAACAGGACCTTGTGGACCTTGTACAGAATTACATTTTGATCATATCGGAACAACAAGTAGACCACAATTTGTAAATAAAGGACTTCATGACTTGATAGAAGTTTGGAATATAGTTTTTATAGAATATAGCCGGTAAGAAAAATAAAGATGTTTATTTTTATGATAAAATTAACCATTTTGAATACTAATTACATATAAAAATGGTACAGTAGAACCCCGATTATCCCTGCTCCACGGGACCGGACGAGGCACGGAAAATTGAAAAGCACGGATAATCCGAACATTTATTTCGTACATATGTACGTATACATAATAAAAAGATAACAGAAAAAAAATAAATCCCATAAAATTGCATAAAAAACAGAATTCTACATGAGTAAACTTTTGCACTAAATAAGAAAAATAAAAACTGTAGATAGGTAGGTTAAATGTATTTTAGGCACCTATGCTTTTGAATAAAAGTCTGTCATTTTGGTCTGTGTTAAAATTCGTCGATCGTTTCCGTCGAGTAATTTACGGTAACGCTATTTCGATAAAACTTCAAAAATGCAATTTCAATAATGGGAAATCATGGCACAGATATTCTGCAGCCCGGATAACCCGCCACGAATAATCGGGGTTGTACTGTATTACTATCAGTGTATTTGTTTTCAACCTTTTCATTAACTGTATAGTAGTGGATTAAAATTGGTTAAATCATTATACATATATACCCACATAATATGTATGTATCTTCCAAAAATTAATTGGCAATTGATTACTTTATAATTATTATTATTTCTTTAAACAAACATTCTGATGAAATTTTATACTTATTTAGGCAATACATTTATTACTAATGATTTCTTAAACACTGGTTGCCTAAGGGTAAATACCCCTATGTTTCAGAAGTTTTTGTCTTCTATTTAATCAATTATTTTGCACTATTTTGATGTCTAACAAAACAATACAACTCGGACTTTGTCACACTATTCTGAGAACAGTCCAGGAAACAGTGAACAGGCAGGCAGTTCACTGTTGTTTTTTCACTGTTGTACTTTAAGTTTTATGAATTTTATAGGCAATCTGATGGAAGTATTATTGCATTACCAAAAAAACATGTTGACACTGGAATGGGTTTTGAACGTTTGACATCTATTTTGCAGGGAAAATAAGTAACTATGATACAGATAACTTTAGTTACTTAATGAACGCAATTCATAAGGTACCTTCTCTCTATTTTTTTTTATCTCTTTATTTTATTTTCTTGAAAATACGTAGAAATAAACACAAATTGTAATTGTTAGAACTCAAACAAGTTGCCCAAATATGGAGGAAAGTTTGGAGAAAGTGATTGGAATACTCTTGACACATCTTATAGAATATTGGCAGACCATACAAGGATGATAACTGCATGTTTAGCAGACGGAATGATACCAGAACAAAAGTAAGACCCAAGTAGAATATTTTTTGTTCCAAATAATAGTTTTGGATTGTGTGACTGAATTGTATGTTCATACAGAATGTCAAATCATGAAAAAATGGAAATATGTGGTAAATGAAAAGGAAAAAGAGAACAGAAAAAAAATAAAAAAACATTTCTTATTCTTCATATTAATACAGTGTTATTTGTTCTTTGTTCTCTACACAACTTTCAGCCTCTTATATCAACCTTATACATATTGCCGTTCCCGTTACCAAAGAGTGAATCAGATTTTCAAATCAATTTAAATACTGCAGAGTAGAAGTAAAGTTTAGCCAATAATAATACACTCAAATAAATTAATGTTTGTCACTGTAACCAGTAGTAGTATACGTAGTAACTACCTATTATAATTGAATTACGTCCCAACATATACATGATGTAATAAATTTGTTTGTAGACTAATGGTGGGTTCATGCAGATGTTTTTAGTAATAAGAATAAGAATAGTAATATGTGGATGTCGAGTGTTCTTATTTTTACAGCGTAAACGCACACTGCGCAATCACAAATAATCGAAAATGCAAAGCAAATCGCCTAGTTTGTTTTTTTTTTTTTATATAAATTGACTGCTAAAATCGTTAAAATTGGTAACAACGTGGTTGCAGTTAACACGATGGTTACGCGCTGTTCAGTTTCATTATTAAAAATACAAATTAAGATAAACAGACACAAACTAACCACACTTTTAATTTAAGGTTACATATGTTATATAATATTAATGCATCTACTCAAAAATGTTCTTATAATCAAGATATTTGGCGTCATGTTTAATTCGTCGACTTCTAAACTTCCGAAATTAACCAATCACAAGCCTACCTCAAAACGCTGCGGTGAAATGTTATTAGTATGTGTCTCAAGCCTTCTTATACTTATTTTGCAGCATGAACGCATTCAGCTGTTAAAATTAAAATTATTCCTATTTTTATTACTATTCTTATTCTTATTACTAAAAATATCTGCATGAACCCACCATAAGATTCACAATTCTGTCAGTCCCTTTGGTAATGGAAGTGACAATATGTAGTTTCTAGCTTTTTTCTTTTTCTTCTTTGGCGATTCATGCATTTTTTTTTTACTTTTTGAATTTAACTTTGCTCTTAGCGAATAGTAGGAACTAGTCTGAATTTTTATGTCGGAAAATGATACTTTTTAACTGTTGTGTTTTAATATGTTGTGTTGGCCAAAGAGTTCAGAATGGGAAATATTTTTATTATCAAGATATTGGAAATACTTTTTTAGGTTATTGTTTCTGCATATGTGAGAACCTAAAAATCAATTTGACACGTCACATGGCCATCAATATGGTGGCAATTTTGAAAAAACTAGCTTGAGATTGCTAAAAATGAGGTTAGATGACGACATATCAAGAAAAATTATTTGAAAAAGTTGTTTAGAATGCAATTTTAGATCCATATGCAGTTGTTTAGGTAGTTATCTAAAAAAATTGAAAATCGCAGTTTTTCAAAAATATATTTTTTTGTTCAAAAAATTGAATATTTTCTGGTAAATAGTATTATCCGGTTGATTCATTAGTATTGAGCTATTAAGTGTCTGGAATTTTCTAGCGTTATCATTATTAAATCTCAAAGCGGAATTATAATGTGCAATGTGAAAATGAGCGACACTTCAAGTGAGATTCGATATGCTGTATTATTTAAATTTCGTTTAGGCCATAATGCCCATAATACAACTGAATTACACCGAAATCTAGTAGCCGCATATGGCGATAACGCCCTTAGTTTACTGGCAGATGGTTCACGCGCTTCCGATCTGGCGATTACAGAGTCTACGATAAACCGGGATCTAGTAGGCCACCTCAACTGGATATCGAGTGATTACATACAATTTACAAAGTAAACCCATATGGAACCACACGAAAGATGGCACGAGAGCTCTGCTGTAGTCAGGCCATGGTAGTATGTAGACTCGAAACGTTAGGCAAAGTCCAAAAGTTGGGCAAGTGGATATCACGGTTTTAAGTGAAGCCAATCGCCAACATTGGAGTAACATTTTCACACAACTTCTCTCCTGCAATCGTCGTTTTGACTGGTTGAATAATCTTGTTATCGGGGATGAAAAGTGGGTGCTTTATGTAAATCACAGCCGTAAGCGCCAGTGGGTAGACACAGACGCTCCAGCACAATCAGTACCTAAACCTTACGTCCACCTGAGAAAGATTATGTTGTCAGTTTGGTGGGGCCTTCACGGTGTGTATCATTGGGAACTCTTGGAGGACAATACGACCATCACTGCCGCTGTCTATTGTGCTCAATTCCGCAATTTGGTCGTCCAACTCGATCTGCTGTCGTGGCTGGACAAACTTATACTACTGAACAGTAATGCGTGTCCCCATGTAGCGAAAGAGACACGCCTTGAACTGTTGCAGTTGGGTTTTGAAGTTCTGCCCCATCCACTCTATTCAGGAGACCTTTCCCCACTGACTATCATTTGTTCTGTGCCCACAGCAAACATTTAATTAATAAATCATTTGACTATCGTTACCATCTACAACCATACACAACTTTTTCACATCACAACTGCGTGAGTTCTGGGAACATGGTATCCGTAGTCTGCCTACTCATTGGCATGGCGCTTACTTGTACATTCTAAATTAAATTTCTCCTGTTAATAAAATGAATACTCATATTTGATCATATCAGCAAGGCTCAATACTTTTGAATGAACTGGATAGAAGCCTATTTCTAAAATATTTGTCGCAAAAAGTAATTTTTCTATTTCAACACAAATAACAAGACTTAATTTAAACTTTTTGTGAATTGCATTTTACTTCTGCATCCACGTAGTGGAATGGAAGTATAGTATTCATGAAAAAAAAAACAATTTGTATTGGGTAAATAGGCCTAAAATGTTCTGAAACGTCGACATTTTAAGTTTAACCGAAAAATAATTTTCTGTCTGTCAGTTTGTCGTCTATCTGTTTGTCAACCTTTTTTATGTACATAATAACTCAAGAATGCTTTGAGATACCAACTTCAAATTTGAAAACGTATGTATGGTTGAGGGGTTAGGGGATAAATGGGGGTAATACACTTTTTCGTTGCCTGTAGGTAATTCGTAAATGATGCAAGACATGCATTTCAAATTTTATACACATGTACAACATTAGAGCATCTGCAATAATAGAGAGAGATTAACTTTTAGTTTAATAGGGTGAGGGTTGAGGGGGTTGAAGGGGATAACTTTGCAAAATATTTTTTTTTTTTAATATAAATTTTAATACAAACGGAGAGAGGTATAAATAATTCTACAACTTTTTCCTGTTTCTCCTGTTTGGGGTAGGGGGTAGCTAATCAAAATAAAATATAAGAAAAACGATAAAAACTGGCTAAAATGTATAGGAATTATGTACTTAATGATTTGACCAAAGGCCACATCATAAATTAAATTTATTTTCATTCGGTTGTAGATACTATAGGGGGGGATAAGTAGGGTTCTATCTTTATGTGAAATAAAGATACTCATGCGAACGTGTCGTGTGAAGAATTCAAATATCACATTATTATGTCTTTACTCTGAGACTAATGACTTTTCACTAAGACTCACTAAGGTTATGGGATAATTGGGGTCATAGAATAATTAGAATATATTAGATCATTGGGCTATTGGGATCATTATGGCCTGTCGGTGGTGTGTCTGGGGTTGTTGGGGTCATGGTATCACTGGAGTGAATGAATCATTTGGGTCAATGGGATCAATGATAATTGGGGTTATAGAATCATTAGACTATATTTTTTTTAAAAATTTTTTTTTTTGGGTTTTTTTTTATTTTTTTTAAAAAAAAAGGCTCCCCCCTCCATTTAAAATAAAAAAAAAAATTTTTTTTTTTTTGGAAAAAAAAAAAAGAAAAATGGGGAATTTTTAAAGGAAGGAAAATAATATTTTAATTTTAAAATTTTTTTAAAATTGAAAATTTTTGAGATGGGGGGGTTTTAAAATGGAGGGGTTGTGTGGGGGGGGGGGTGGGGGGGGGGGGGGGGGGGGGGGGGGGGGGGGGGGAGGGGGGGGGGGGGGAAGGGGGGGGAAGGGGGGGGGGGGGGGGAGGGGGGGGGGGGGGGGGGGGGGGGGGGGGGGGAAGGGGGGGGGGGGAAGGGGGGGGGGGGGGGGGGGGTGGGGGGAAAAAAAAGGGAATAGGGGAAAAAGGAGAAAGGGAGGGGGGGGGGGGGAGAGGGAGAGGGGGGGGGGGGGGGGGGGGGGGGGGGGGGGGGGGGGGGGGGGGGGGGGGGGGGGGGGGGGGGGGGGGGGGGGGGGGGGGGGGGGGGGGGGGGGGGGGGGGGGGGGGGGGGGGGGGGGGGGGGGGGGGGGGGGGGGGGGGGGGGGGGGGGGGGGGGGGGGGGGGGGGGGGGGGGGGGGGGGGGGGGGGGGGGGGGGGGGGGGGGGGGGGAGGAGGGGGAGGGAAGGGGTTTGGGGGGGGTGGGGGGGGGGGGGGGGGGGGGGGGGGGGGGGGGGGGAAAGGGGGGGAGGAAGGGGGGGGGGGGGGGAGGGGGGGGGGGGGGGGGGGGGGGGGGGGGGGGGGGGGAAGAGGGGGGGGGGGAGGGGAAGGGGGGGGGGGGAAAAAAAGGGGGGGGGGGGGGGGGGGGGGGGGGGGGGGGGGGGGGGGGCCCCCACCCCATGGGGGGGGGGGGGGGGGGGGCCCCCCCCCGGGGGAAAAAAACCATTGGGGGGGGGGGGGCCCCCCTGGGGGGGGGGGGGGGGGGGGGGGGGGGGGGGGGGGGGGGGGAGGGGGGGGGCTGGGGAGGGGGGCCTTTGGTTTTTTTTTTTTTGGGGGGGGGGGGGTTTGTTTGGGGGGGGGGGGAAAGGGGGGGGGGGGGGGGGGGGGGGGAGAGGGGGGGAAATTCCGGGACCCGGGGGGGGGGGGGGTCTTGGTCCGGGGTTTTTTTTTTTGGGGGGGTGGGGGGGGGGGGGGGGGCCGGGGGGTTTTCCGGGATCATTGTGGTCTTGGGACTATAGGGGTTATCGGGATGCCAAAGGGTTAAAAAAAAAAAAATTTAAAACAATAGGATCATTGGGGTCTTGGAATCATTAGTGTCTTGTGATCATAGGGGTCATGGAACCATTAGGATCATTGGATCATTGTGGCCAATTGGATCATGGGGGTCCTCGGATCGTTGGGACCATTGGGGTCTTGGGATCGTTGGGTTCTTAGGATCATAGGGGTCATGTGTCATGGGATCCTTGAGTTCAGTGGTGTCATTGAGGTCATGAAATATTTTAACATAAATTTGATTAATCACACAGTGAACAAAATTTTATCTATTTTAATCTCCTACTCTCCCTCCGCTTGGGGTATGAGAGGGGGGAAATAATAGAATACTTTATAAGGAAAATATTAAAACTTTGTGAAAACTAATGTGTAGCCAAACCAAAAATTGAATTTACATATGTTGATTTGGCTGATGGTGCTTTTGTTGTTGAAGGAGAGGAGGTGGCAGTTTTCTTGTATCTTAAAGTGAATTAATGTAGATATTCATATAATCTGTCGGTTTATAGGTTTTTGAGGTAGGAGAATATCATATTATCATATTACATTATTAAGTAGAGACTTAAATGAGAGCAAAGCACTCATTTTTACTTCAATTATCAAAACAAATCATATGGGTGATGAAGGACGTAAAGGGTATAGAGATCATTAAATTCATTTAGGTCATAAAGGTCATATGGCTTATAAATATCCATATATTGCACTTTTAAGAATATAACCTTATGATTTTGACTATCTAGTCTAATATTAATTATATTAATTAATAACTAATTTAACGACTAAATATGGGAAAATCGAATTAAGACAAACTGGATGTGGAAGAAGTGATTCCATTGGCAGCTGTTTTATATTTAAATTGTAAATTAACAAATTTTTTTCTATAAAACTGCATGCTCTTTCTGATACTGTTAAATACCTAACACATTTAAAAAGCTAAATTGTTGTATATTTTCATAAACAAAACTTTAATATTTTTAGCCAAAAACTAAGAAGAATTATGAGAAAAGCATTTCTGCTTAGTGAAACTGCTTTTTTTAAAAGAAAGTGGGTTATTGAAAGAACTTACTAAATATGTAGTAGAAAATCTAGGTCCTTTTTACCCAGAAATGGAAAGAAATATAAGACAAGTAAACTAAGAAATCTATGTTGCGTATTCAGATGTATACAGTTTCTTTTTAGATTCATCAAATCATTGATTATGAAGAGGATATTTATAAATCTCTACGAAAAGTAACTGAAACAGAATGGAAAAAATTAATAAAAGACGATAATAAATTGTTAGAAATTGATGTAGTGGACAGTCCAAATTTTATCACAGCGTACAGAGAAATTAATGCCTTGAATCCTAAAAAAGTTAGATTCAGAATTAGCGTTTAAATTATATGATACGTATGGGTTGGATGAAGAAGCCATCATAAAAATGTGTGATATATTACATTTAAATTTTGATCCTGAAGATTTGACACAAGAATTAGAAAGAACAAAATTTAGGTCAAAAGAGAGCACCATCTACACTGAAGATAAATTATATTCTTTACTTGTCAAAGAAAATGCTCCAAAAACTGATGATAGTTTTAAATATAATTATTTTAAAGTTGATGACAAGTACGAATTTAAAGATCTGAAAGTAAATGTTTTAAAGATTTTTCAAGGCGAAAGTTTAGTGCCGGAAATAGATAGTGGCTATTATTGCACTTTACTATTGGATAAAACTAATTTATATTCAGAAGCAGGAGGACAAATATCAGATAACGGTGCTATTGACTTTGAAAATGGGTCATTTGAAATAGTTACCGTTGAGAATGTTAATGGCTACATATTCCATAAAGGCTTTTTTAAATCCAAAGACAGTAAATTAAAAGCAAATGTATCAGGAGTATTGAATGTAAATGAAGAATTTAGATTAAATTGTATGAGAAATCACACTACCACTCATTTATTAAACGCCGTTTTAAAGAAGAAAATGAGGAGAGCAACTTGTCAAAAATCAAGCAAGGTTACAGATAAATATTTGGTTTTTGATGTTGCTATTTTTAGTGATAAATTAGGGATTGATGAAATTGATAAAGTTGAGCAACATATTTTAAATATAATTAAAAGCAGTCAACCAGTTGACATTAACGTGGTAGATAGTCAACAATTATTAAACTATGATTTTGTAACTCTAATTCCGGGAGAGACGTATCCTCAAGATGGTATCAGAATAGTGGAAGTTAAGGATAATGAATTTATATCAAGGTAAGTTTACTTTAAACTACCACATTAATTATTTTAGTGGCTAGATCCAGGTGTCCCAAAAATTTTAAAAACAGTCAAATATCTTAAGAAATACATGGACTGAAAAATAAAAAAACTCGTTGATAGTTTTAAAAAAGCTATGTAGTGATATTAAAGTTGTGTCACCATGAATTTTCTTATGAAATATAACATTATACAATTTTTATTCTGCTTATTAACAAAACCGTCCAAACGAAAATGAGCCTCATCGCTTAAGATGATGTTTTAAATACTCAACATTTTCGTTCTCTGTTTGGTTTTTCATTTTCCACCACCCAATTAGCGAATTGTCTTCATTACAATTATGTATGGTGGCTTGAGCTCCTGAGTTACCATAATTGAACTTTGTAAGGGTCAAAATGTTAGAGTTATCAAATTAGATATAAAAAAATGGTGGGAGATTGAAATCCAGCATATCCAATAGGTCACCCTATATCGTATGTGTACATCAGACATCAGCCAGTTGTAAAAAAGAACAAATTCTACACTTCTCTTTCTAATGACTAGCGTAGTTGGTGAGAGGGTCGGTCTTATTCCCTCACTACCTTCAATGCGTCTAATGTTGCTTCTTATGTCGTCTCACTTCTATTTGCCGATGTATGATGTAAACATACGATATTTGTATGGAAAACGTTCACTTTGAAATAGTAGATTAAGATTCGGTATGGAAGGGATTAGGCCATGCCTTATGCCGCCTATGACAGGTGCAGTTAATGTTACACAGTTTGGACTGACAAATGAAAAGCATTTAGTGGAGAAGCATATGCACAGAAATGCTTTGTTTTTTAAAGATGTAGACTTTCTAACCCTGTATAAATGTAATACGAAATAATATACCAAATATATATTTCTATATTATGTACCCTCAGGACTTACCTTCAAACTTGTTTCATAAAAAAACCGTGGTGATCTTTTAAATGAGGAAGACTACTATTGTACTATTGGAGGCCACCAAATGCTTTAATATTGGCAGTATTGGCAGGCCATGATTATTTTTTAAAAACTGATGTTGCACTATCAACACTAATAAAAGCCAATCTAATCGATCTCAAAAGAATCAAACCACTAATAATCTAATCTCTTAACATCCACCTAAAGGTCGCCACAATATAATTTAAATTAAAGATAACAATTTCTTCCCCGCCTCACTAAGTAAGGTGTATTATCCTTCAGAATGTGAAATCTAGTGTGGTCCATGAATTTAGGTATTAAAGAATTTAATTTAGAAATTGAATTCAAAATCTAATTTCCAGTAACTTTCCAGAGAACCATGTTGTGGTACACATGTCTTAAATACCAAAGACATAGAAGACTTTTGTATAGTTCATATAAAATCACTTGGAAGGAGTACTATATCAATATCTGCTGTTACTGGAGAGAGAGGCAAAACTTGCGAGGCTGAACGCTGCTGAGTTAACTGAAGAAATAGATACTTTAACAAAAAATATTGATGACAATATTGATAAGGTATGTAACCTCTAGTGGTAGAAAAATACCACATATTTAATAAGTTATTTTTCAGCCTGATCTTTTAGCAATGATTATTTCAACTTTAAGACGAAAATTAAATTACAGCATTGACAGTGATGATATAATTCCAATCTGTGCCAGACATAAATGTATTGAAAAATTAGATGCAATTAATAAACAACTTAAGGATGTTACTAGAGAAAACTTAAGGTAATTTTAATATTTCGACTTCGTTAAGTGACTGGTAGAGTTCACGGTGTGTAAGTGGCAAAATTTTGAAAATAAAATATTAGTCTACTCTAGAGATTTTTCAAAAAAATAATAAAACTTTAATGTTCTGTATCTCAAAAACTAAGCCACTTTGGAAAAATCTTTATATAACCTTTTCTTCATGAAATCTCTTGAGGAAGTATCTCCTTCAGTTTTTTGGATAACTTAGGAAACACCTTTATACATACAAATACACTATTGTGTATTTGTATGCTTATTCATTAAATAACCTTTTTTGTCACCTTATTTTCTAAAGAAATTTGAAACTTCCAGAATAAATTCAATTTCCTATCTGAATTGTTAACTTTAATATTTAGTTGGCAGATATGAAAATAAACCAAAAGCTTCTAAACCAAAATCTCTATTTAATTTTTAGAGACCTCATAGAAGTTGAAATGCAGAATGTCCTAGATTCAAGTATTAAAACAACAAAATCTAATAACAAATATATTGTTCATTATCTTCGCAGTTCAATGGTGCTAGAAACTGTGCCTTTACAAAAAGCAACTAAACTATGTCCAAATATACCAATTTTAGTGATATCTTATGCTGACAATATGGTCAAAGCCAGATGTTGTGTTCCTAAGGTAAGTACATGCCATTCGATTAATTTTTTTCTCACCATGGAAAGTAAGAATAAAATTATTAATTGAATCTTGCATCACTTCAATCGAGATCACGCTATCGCAGTCGAAATATACCGGGTGATTCTCGAAAGTTGCTCACCTCCATGACTCTTTTGTTTTCAGAGTAAAATAATGAAATTGTGGAACTGGATATTAGACATAAATCTGCATTTATTTGCATAGTACTCATTTTTTATTCACCAGTTCAATGGGAAATGGCCCCAACTTGAATCTTTAATATAAGGACTTGATTTCTAATCTTTAATGAAAATTCCATTCTGAGCACAATGATACTTTGTCACTTTTTGACACATAATTTTAATCTAGAATAATTAAAGTTAATTAAATCATTTCTGTTTGAATCAAGCAGACATAGAAATATTAATGAGAATGAAGTAAGCAAATTGCCAAGCTGTCAATTTATAAAGAATTAAGAATTTTTTCCGAAGTGGCTCAAGTTTACACCAAAAGATATACAGATTATGAGCCATAAATACATACATAGTTCATACCAAGTTGTGACAAATAATGTAAAAAAGTAACAAATGATGTATCATTGAATGGCATTTGAAATCAAAACCAAAGTTGGGGATATTTCCAGTTAAACCGGAAGTGAATCAATAGAAAAGAAGTGTAAGGGTAAGAAAATATGGATCAAGCTGCATGTGAATCCACATTGAACTCACATGGCACAATATGTGTGAAACAGTGTTCCATAAATATAGTTTCTGTAGTGTAAAATTTACAAAATGTTTTGAATAAAGAACAAGCTGAATGACCATCGCACATTTAGACACACTCGAGCTCTTGTTTTAATAACAAAAAGTCAATAATGAGCTACAATATTGACAGTATTTTATTAATCCCTTTTATTTTGTTGACAGTAAGTTGCTGGAAGTCTTCCATTATGTTCAGTAGAAGTTAAAAAATTGTTTTTCAAATAAGATATGACCATAAAGCAAAAAAAATAAATATTCGGGACTAATTACGAGTTCTAGAAGGAAATATGGTCTACACATTATACCACCCAAAAAATTCACTTAATTTTGTAGACTGATACAGAAATTTATTCCATGTGTATTTTGTTAATTACAGATAATCAAAATAGTTACCAAATATTAAACTGGACTCATATTACTTTTATATGTACATACATGGGACTAGACACATTGGAGGTCCGACAAGGTTAGCAACTACCAAATGTTCTTCACAAAGCACTCTCAAACGATAAAACCGTTAAACTCATAAAGCGAGAAGGATTCTTTGTTCTTCGTCATCCACCGTTAAAACGTACAGATCCGGATTTCGATCTTATTATACCGGATCCGTGGCTTTTGGCGGCGGACGACGAAGAAGTTAAAGAGTGCTTTGAGAAGGAAAGGTTGTTGCCGACCATATCAAACCTTCAAAATGTGACCAATCCCATTAAAATGCTCTAGAGGGCAATACCACAAGGTAACGCCACAGTATACTCTCTTGGTCAGAAGACAATGGACACTCATTATTCGTCATCCATCGTCAAATATATCTTCATACTTATGAATTAATAATATCGAAATACGGATCTGTGGCTTTTGGCGGCAGAAGATGAAGAATGACGGATATTTCTCGCTTCACTGTATGTAGTAACATAATTGACTTTTCGTTATGATACTGAGCTCATCTGGATGAGTCCAAAATATGGACCTAAATCATTTCACACTTAAACAAATTAACTTTTGCTTAGGACTTGCAAGGTTGACTTAAAAACACTGAACTATTTTATATATAATATAATCTTCTTAATCAGTTTTAATCTTCTCTTGAAGATGCCAACTTAGTTGGCGAAACGCGCGTCGAGAAAAGTATAGTAGTTCGGTGTTTCGTTAAAAACATCAGTTTTTTTTTGTATGTAATATAGTTTGTCACTTGTTTTCAATACGTTTATTTAGATAGAATCATTATGTTTTATACTATTTAGTACTTATGTAAATACAGTGGACGCCGCTTATAAGACTTTCTCTAAAAATTTCTTTAAACCATCTTAAACTTTGAACTGGTCCACTGTATATATTTTTTAGAATTTGAGAACAGAGAATTTTAATGCAGAAAAATGGATTAAAGAATCGGCAGTTACTGTATTTAAAAGTAGAGCTGCCCCACCAAAAGGACAAGATGGAACTTTTAATCTGCAATATGAAAGCAAAAAAGGTGCACGTACAAGACTGGGATCCACTACTTAATGAGTGTCTTGAAAAGGCTGAAAAATATGTTGAAGACTACTTGTGAACTTTGTATACAAACTCTCCTTCATAGTTGTTGTAATATATATTGTAATCTCGCCATTTATAGTACAAAATTAACAATTTAAATGTAACTGTAATGCTGAACAGTCATTAGTAATATTAAACTTTGTGTATTAAATACATTTTTTAATTATTGCATTTATTGTTATTTAAATTAGATAAACTCCTTACTCCGGACCCAAATTAGTGCAAAAGATTTCCAGTAGTTTTTATCCTCAAATGGTTTGGTCGTACATTTGCACGTACATTTTTTATTAATTTTTTTGGTTGGTATGAATGGTTTTAAAGATGTTTTAAATAAGTTTTATATAAGCCAAGCAAATTTATATCTCATAAAAATGGAATGCCTAGGAATAGTAAGAATGTCATTTTCTTTTTGTACAATTTTTAATTCACACTCACAAAAAGATCTTTTACTAATGTAATACGGCTTTACTCATGTAATGTGCTAGCGTCCTCAAGTTTCTAAATTATTGAAAAACTTGAACGTTGCTGAAACAGGTACCCCAGAGAGCGTTACGTTTGTTAGCCCAAGCTAACACAGTCCTTGGCAACCCTAGCATCACAATTTCTACCTGCTAGGGACTGGTGGGGGACGAACTCGGGGTACGGTTGTTAGCCCGGGCTACAATCCTAATAAAACCCAAATAATACATAATATAAAATTTTTTTATATGTATCCTTCATTATTGAGGTCATCAAAACGATTTTAGAAGAGGGGAAAAAATATCCGTACCCCGCGGTTGAAATGAAGGTTGTGCTCCGCACTCAACGTGTTAAACCTGATAGTTGGTGGTTTGTCTTTTTTTGTATTACAATTATGAAACTTACTTTGCTAGAGGACGCTAGCACATTACATGAGTAAAACCATATATATACAGGGTGAGTCACTTTTTTGTAGCAGGACTTTCTTTCGATAGAATACGATATTTTGAGAAAAAAAGTTCCTATAAACATATGGTCAATCAATCATCAATCATCAATCATCATCATCAATCAATATATACTAAAATGCGACGAGGCCGTCTTTGTCGCGCGGCGCGGGGAAAATGCGCCGACTTGCGGTACTAAAGGCTTTTTTCGCGGGTCGCGCAGCGACCCGCCGGGCCGCGAAGCGGACCGTTTCGAGTCGGGGTCGTCTTTTCGCGGGTTTTTCGTGGCGGCCGCAGGCCGCCCTACGAGAGATTTTTCCGTTTTTCCGGAGGTCTCAAAGCGCTCCGGCATCTCGCATCTCTTTTTACTGAGGGCACAAATTCACAAAGAATCGCCTTTTAGAGACGTCGTTAAAAATCGGCTTTAACGCGTATCGATTCGATTTTTGAGGTTATGTCGCGTTTAGGAGTTCCTCCCGCGGGATCCGAGCGGCGAAGCGACGGCCTGGAGTGGAAATTAAGGAAATTTTTTCGACGACGGCGACCCGAAATTTTATTTTTTCCTCCCGGTATTCCCAGTGACACACGTCAACGGCGACAACTGTCAACGGCCAGGTAGGAATCCGTCAATTTCGACCACTTTCCAACGCTGGCGCTACGTTTAATCGGGCGCCGGGACGGCCGAACTTGGTGTCTATAGAATCGGCGGAACCTCTACTTTAGATTGATGGCGGCTGCGGAGGTCCCCGGGCGATTTTCGCTCCGATATTTGCGAGAGAAGGAGGTCGTGTTTGGCGAATTTCGCCGATTCGCCCAAACTTTGTACGTTCGTAATTTATCGAATTCGCGATTTCCCCTTGCGAAACCGGTTCGAAACCGAAGCGGGACTCTTTCTAGACGCCTTTTTGCAGCGAAACACCCCGGGGCCCCCTCGATTATCAGGATTTGTAAATGCTTCTTCCTATGTTTGGAGGGTCGCCAAAAAAAATTTCGATTTTCTTACGCTCAGTACAAACTCCATTCGCATTCTGCCTCTGCCAAACCACATGGCCGTCTTAGTTTGAACCTTCTACGATAACCCCGTGCAGACAGAACGGCCCGAAGGGCCGTCGTCTTCCGTGCTGTCCGAGACACCTCCGTTCGGACAGATACGCGAGGCGAAAAAGCGCTATTATTTCGAATTTAGACCTTACGCACGAAATCTATCGTTGCATACCGGTCTAAAATAAAAATTTAGCACTGTTTCGATACGTGTCGGGGTGAGAAAAACGTTTTTTTAATTATTTTTTGTCGTAGTCTCATTTCGTAGTCTATACAATTGACATTCATCATATCGTTTCAATAACACTTTTGTTGGTAACACGCGTAGCGCACAGCGAAAGCATCGAACCGGCAATCCCAAGGCCTCGGGTTCGGGTCCGAGTCCAGGGTACCGTCTTTTTTTTTTTTAATTTATTCTCCACAGTTTTCCCAGAAAATTAATCAAAAAAAAAATAATTTTTTAGCAATTAATATTCTTTTAGTGGTTATTTTCCTATATAATTCCGACAACGATATACAGCTTTCCCATCTACTTTCTTTGTAGATCGATGCCGGCCGCAGGCCGGCTTAAAACGGCGCCGCCCCACCGTCATTGGAAAAAAAAATATGATAGCACTTAAAAAAAATCAATCAACATTACATTTTTTTGAATACTCCAACAATTTCAAAATTATCGCAAATCAATCTTTATCGGTTGCCTTCCAATCTCATGCAGGCGATTCCATGCACGTATCCCACAATTATTGTAAAAACAATATTTCTATAATAAAATATAACAAAAAAAAAAAACATTTTTGATCCTAACAATTTCGACTGCAAATAAATAGAATTAAATCATCTTATTTTTTTACGGTACCACCAAATCTAGCAACTACTCTACGATCACTAATCAATTTCTTTGGTTATTTTCTTATTTAATACAGACATAGGCAAAAATCATCCTCTTTTACGTTCTTCAATGGAGAATGCCGGCACCTGCATTTTTGAATATATGAACAATTTTAACATTTATATTGAATTTCACAAATGAATGTTGTTTATTGCTATTTAATTAATACACACGCCTCGCCACTACTGTAAAAACTATATATTATAATTGAATATTAGAAATACTTTACCATTTTTTTTATACTAACGATTTTGCCTACCCCATTACAGAAATAAGTTAACATTAATAAATTCTAACAACAAAAGTTATCATCACTTATCACTTTTTTTGAGTTGCTATATTCTATTTAATAGATCCTTCAACAAACATCTTTCTGTAGCACTGACCAGTGCCTCTCACCCCTTTTCCGTAGCGATCGAGACAGAAAAATGCAGAACCTACCACTTACACCCTGCATACATAGTACATCCTATCTGTTTATAACAAGTCGTTGAAAAAATCTGTGTGTTTCCATTTCATTTTCGTCCAAAGACACATTCATACTCTTATTATTATGAAAAGATATTGCGAGAATTGCTGTTTAGAATTTTAGACAGTACACAAAAAAAATGCTCTCTTTCCATGAATTTATGGAATAAGGACGAAATGAAATAACACAAATCCTCTAAAATGGAATTGAACAAGAATAGAAATTATAAAGATTTACCATTGTTATTAAAGCTACGAATATTGCAATAAATACTTTGAGCAATTACAAACTAAATGCTATATTCGGTTATTTTCCTAAATTGATTGTACTCCATTCTAAAACTCCCTCGATTTAAATCTATTTTTTAATATTACATCTACGTTATATATTTATTCTACAGATACTACACTGAAAATTTCAACTTACAATCCCATCAAAAACTCCAATGTTTATTTTTGTACTTTGACTCTGAATGTTTCTACACATAACATATTTTACGATAAATAGAAGGATATCTACTACATCCTCTTCTCATACTACATTATTGGCTTACATTGGTCACATATACAACAACACCAATCTATATATCCTCTACTGAAACACTGCCACCAAGATCCACCATATATTTTATAATCATTTATTATGTACACGAAAAAAAAACACAACAATTTAACATTTCCAGATTAACGACATAAATTTAGTGTATATGCAGAGATGTATAATAAGTGTTTATAACTTTTCTGAATAAATAATTGATGAAAAGCAACATCAAATAACCAACCAAAATAAGTATTAATTAACAATATTAAATATATAAAATGTCGATAATGAAAATTACACAGCTGCACAGTTGAAAATTTACGATCGTACAATTTTATAAATATCTCCATTCTCCTTCACACATCCGTATATTCCGATTATTGCATCGATACAATACAGTCTCCAACAAGTATTCTTCGACCTTTTAAAACGGCACGATATATCATAAATCAGTGTATTTTTATGCATCAAATCCATAACACCGCATCCTGGAATAAAACCAATCACTTGCAATATACTTTTAAGTTCTAATGCAGACCGCCCAATTGTCAAAGGGTTTCATAATAAACACATACCTTTATTGGAATATCTCCACTTTCCGTTTGGTTCGTCTTTAGCTATCGATATGGTTCCTTGAAACTAAAAGAAGATATATTTTAAAGATTCAAATAGGTAATAAGAGTATATCGAATCAGTTTACCACTTAGGTATCCTCTCATATTCTTTTCCTATAACTGGGTCGTTCCTTTGCCATCGACTCCACTCGCCTCAAAACCGGGAAGCTACAACAAAAACGCATTTAACACTCACAATAAATTTAATAAAAGTGCCTCGAATTAATTTACCTGTTGTCTACGACGGTGACTCTCTTATTCCTCCTCTACGATGGAACACGCGTTTTATTTGGCATGAATAAATAATTAAATCCAAACACAACTACTGATCACGATTAACCTCACTTTTCCGATTTTCGAAATCCGTATACGACAACAAAAAGGAAATTATTTCATAGATGATGGATTATATGGCAAATATTAATTATCTGTTGATCGAAATCAAAACTTTATTAACGTTTAACTTTATTTTTTGTCATAAAAAATCAATAAACCTCACAGTGCTTTCTATATTATCGACATATGTACATACTAAACGCTGAACACATTATGCAACTTTTACGATGTCACTAGACAATTTCCCTAGAATGTAAACACCATAAGATAATATAGAGTAGGATATTATGCCAATTCTGCGCAATGCATGATGAGAAATGTGTCGAGAGATCGCGCCACCTCCACCACCACCGTATCTTGAAAACTAACTTATATACCCAAGTTAGTATAAACAAGATAGTATAAATAGGTATAATAAATCACAGATATACGAATACATATATGTTATTACAATACTTTTTCGTGACCGTATATTTAATTAAAGCTAAAACCTTCTTTTCTTACAGACGTCTGTAAAAAAATCAACTCTGTCGCACGACGTTGCCGTTATTGTGCATAGATGTCACCTCGCAAATATTCCAAATAATGTCAATAGAAACATTGAAACGAAACTAAAAAATCTTTACTGTCGATCAAAGGTAGTTGTATTATTCTCGATTGATGCATATTATCGAAATATATTCATTTTGTATAATTGCCGTGTTCACATTGTGCAATTTCATAAATAAAACGGAAACACTATTAGAGCGGCATCTACGTCGCATTACGTAACATACATACGTCATTTGTTTTTCAAAAACCGGAAAGAAACCATTTTATCCCTTAAAAGGACGCCGATTGCCGTCTGCAATTTGTGTCCGGGAATATTTAGTTTTTTCATAATTTTCCGAGTATTTTGTACGCTATTTCGTTCCGCTTTTCCTGTTCAACGTCGTGCGTTGTCCGAAAAGCGTTAACGACAAAACTTCGTGTGTGTAGTGCCCTGCGACTTTTTGTAAGAAAACTTTTGATCGCACCGGTAAGTCCTAATTTCACTATTGCACTTTCCGTTTGAACGCAAGGCCTTCTAACTTAAGCTTTATTTGATCTCTGTATGCGACAAGAGGCGTTGATTGTAGTCTTCATTGAACATGATACCCATTCAGTTACATTGAATGAAACGAAACTCTTCTACTTTCCTCTGTTTTCACTATCCCAATCTCAGTTCAAATTATCAGATCAAGTTATTTATTTCGATGTTTAATTTATATGTATAGTTGGAACATGCCGAAAAAAGGCAGAAAACGCTTGACGCAACCTAAAGGGACGAACTTTAGAGGCCAACGTACAAGAAAGAGTGCGACACAAGTTTTGCAAGGAACTACGGATGCTCCACCTTCGCCTGCACTTTCTATCCAATCGGTACAACCTGATGAGGATGCTACTGCCCTGACCGTTTCTCCAGCTCGCGATACACCAGCTAGGGACATCGGTATGTTATGATATGATTTTTTTTTAGTGATTTTCATCGTGGGACTGTTTCAGTAAATCAGTACATATTAATTATGTTACTGCGATCGCCTCTCATCGTGTTTAATTTTTCTAACTATACTTACAACCCAAATTAATTCTTTATTTTGCTTTTTTTTATTTCTCATTTTTTTATTTAAACTAAAAAAGAATTACAACACATTGTTATTCCAAATCTCTGTTGCACTTTGACACACAATAACTACATCTTATTGTGCATTGATTTATTGACCATATTCTTATTTCAACGATTATTAACATACAATCTTTGCTACAATATCTAATTCTAATATAGCAAACATAAATGACGCCACACACAGAAAAATATTACCTGCCCTGTTTGCTTCAGTTCTGTATTATATTTTAAATTTATATTTCATCTTTTTTTTACCTCTTTACTATTACATAGGTACAGGTATTGTAAAACCGGGGCAAAAACGTAAGCAGTATTCACCCCATGAAAATGCAGACGAAGAAGTACCGTCTAAACGCATCCAGACGACAGACATCACATCAGCTGTTTTCACGGCTACCATTGACACAGTCGGTACTAAAAATCCCTCGAGTCACCCACTAACCGATGCGCCAAAGGCAGGCGATAATGAGATAGGTAAGCAAACCCACATTGTATTATTTCTCATATTATTATACAGTGTATCCCAAAGAGTTAAAAAGGGGCACTCAATATGGCAACTCATTAATTACACAGAACGTTTCCTACAACAAATATTTTAACTACAAACTGCTATCGATCTGTCTTAACGTCGTTTAAATAACGACGACGTCTCTCCTCTACAGATTGTTTCACAAATCAGGAACGACTGTTTTAGTCAAACAGCAACACCGACTAAATCGTATCTGATCAAAATAATTTAATTCAGATTGCCAAAATATGAAAATATAGGAAAAATCAACATAACAATCGAACGTTTAAGAATTAACACTCCCAACCTAATTAGTTGGACACTCTTCTTTTCTACACATATCAATATGCTTTTTTTTATTGACCAGAGATAGATAAAATTCATAATCGTTTAATTGTCACGACGATTTTTCGTATACTTCCACATTTCGGTAATTTGAATAACTATCAATCACAAGCAAATTAAGAAATGTTGGCATTTAACTGAAACGATTTTTTACAAATGTTTTCTGCAAAAAACTTTTTATGCATATAACATTGATTTCCATTTTGCTAATATTTTTCCATCAATTTTTTGGACACACTGTATATATTCTAACGTAATATTACCTAACGTTCAATCCATTACACTTACGTGTAAATACTATTATAGAGTACACTTCTATTGACATACCTATCTCAGGATTTAATACTACACAACATAATTCTGTTAAATATCCTCTTTCATTTCAATAAAAACATTTTAAAATATTTCATTCGATCATATGTCTCAATGTAGAGTCAATGTTACTAGGACAATCGATTCTTGCACGCCTTCACAAGAAAACATGAAATTTACTACAATAACTCATCGATTCTATTACATATTAATTTATTATAAAATAAATATCAGTTAAGTGTTCGCTTTTGATCTTAGGAAAAAAGAATAATATTTCATTTGCAAAGGAATAAAAAAAATTTCCTCATTGCTTTACACGTACGAGCGTTTTCTATTCTCCAGCTAATAAATAAATACATATTTCATCGTATTTACTTTTTTAATATTCAAAATTTTCTTGCATACTTTATAAATACATACACATTATATATATATATATATATATATATATATATATATATGTATATATCTATTTCTATTACTTTCCATTGCAGATACAATACGTCATCAAACTGATGACATCGAGATCGCTGCAGGTCCGTCTACTGTGCGAACATCTCCTGCCCAGTTGTTGTTCATTCGACGCCCATCATTAGACGACTCCAGCGATGAAGATGTCGGACCCCGTCCCCAACCGATTCTGATGACGGCAGCAACCATACATGATGATGGTGCTGCACATCAATTGATCGCCACTCAAGTTCACGAAGATGGAATCATTCTCCGTTCCGGAGGTTTACTCTCATCCGATAGACCTGAAGTGGCACATACATGTGAAAACGAAAACCTAATTGGTAAGCAAGCAACATATGTATCACAGGTCCTTTTGTTACTTCGTGAAACAATTATGTATATTAATTTCTAATTTTTTTTACAATTACATGTATAACTAGCCAAAATGGAATTTTTAAAACGAACTTTCTGGTATATTAAACAATTTATCTAATATCTAAACCATTTGGATTGATGTTTTCTTCTTATTTGACAGCTGTGCACAATTTGAGAGTAAAAATTTTTCGATAAAAAAACTTCAACACTATTATTTCTCAAAATCGCCACAAACAATCAAACTATTTAAATGTTTCTATATCACCTTGACTCTTTCAAACTTTCATCTAACCATAAAATTGATAGTTCATTATTTTATGTGACTTTTCTTTATCCTTTTTCCTTTTTATTTGGCTTTTCTTTATTCTTTTATTTACCTTTTTTTTTTTAACTTTTTTCACAATCCTTCGGATGCGATTTTTTCGTTAATATTAACCCATTAACGAACAAACGACATCAATTTTTGGTCAGTTTTCAACGAGTTTATTCTGTATATTATTAGACTAAAAAATATACCGCTATTCCGACGCAAATTTTAATGCTCTTTGAATCCATGCTCAAAATCCCAATTAGACATCAAAAAAAAGAAATATAACCCATTAACAATAGAAAGAACACTTTTTGGACCACCACTTTCACCTCACTATTTCGGACTCATTTGATGGAGAAAAAATCATGCAACAATGAATTTTGTACAAAAAAAAAAATTTCTCTTTCCAATGGCTTTCATAAAAATTTAAAAACATCTAAATTTCCACTTCAAATTGAAGTTTTTTTTGTGAAAAAAACCCGAATTTTTTCAATAAATGTTTTTTTCAGCTTCGATTTTCGTTGACTTCCCAGTTTGGAACGACTCTAATATCTTTGTAGATCATGCACTTTTTTGTCTAAACTTAGAGTATCAATAATTATTATGATATATTTCAACCCACAAAATTTGAAATGGCGGCCCAAAACGCCTAATTTTTTAATTAAACATTTAGGAATTTTGTTTTCTCGAAAACTATAGACTTTTGGAAAAAATTCGTAAAAACAAAAAATACTTCAAATCAATCAGAGAGCAATTTTCACAATTTTTCAAAACATTTTTTAATTTTGTTGAAGACCAAACAATTTAAGAGGTCTCACAAAATTCTGAAAAAATTCTTTCATACTGATCGCTTTTAAACATTTTTTATTCTTATGAAATTATTCTAAAAAGTTCATACTATCCAGGTTAAAAATTTCCAAAGGTTAAATGCGTAATAATTCATCTTTTAGTTCATCACTTCAAATTTTTTGATTGACTATATAACAAAATATTGAAAAATATTGTTTTTTACCATTTTTTTGATTTGGTTTTTGAATCTTCGACAAAATTAAAAAATATTTAAAATAATTCTGAAAAAATTCTATTGCATTCTTTAATCAATGTTAAACATTTTTTGTTCTTATGATTTTTTTCCAAAAGTATAATTTTCAAGAAAAAAATACCTAAATGTTTATGGAAAATATTTGGCATTTTGGCCGCCACTTCGAATTTTGTAGACCAAAATTTATTATCACAATCATCAATATTCTGAGATTAGACAAAAAATACACAATCTACAAAGATTTTAGTCATTCCAAATTAGGAAGTTGACGAAAATCAAAGTTGGAAAAACAAGTTAATTGAAAAAAATCGTGTTTTTCCACAAAACACCTCCATTTTAAAGTGGAAATTTTAATTTTTTATGGGGAAGAGAAATCTTTTCTACAAAATTCATTGTTGCGCAATTTTTTTTCCATCAAATGAATCCGAAATAACAAGGTAAAAGTAATAGTCCAAAAAAATATCCTTTCCACAATTAATGAGTTAAACATGAAAAACGTAAAAATTTTCAATAAAAACATTTTCTAAATTTTTTTTCCTATTTTACCGAAAAAACTTCACGCTCTAATCATGATCCGGGGTAATCACAATAGTTGAAATTTAACAGAATTTTTTTTTTATATAACAATCATTGTATCTTTCCTTTCTACAATATGAAGGCCATAACATAAAAATTCTATGAAAACCTTGGCTAATTTTATTTTTCGGCATCTATTTAATTTAACGAAAAAATCTAAAAACGGAAATGTCTGTCTTAGAATTACTCAAAAAATATAATTCTACCATGTCCACGTCATCCTCTATTAGTCACGCATAGAATGGAATATATCTTTTGAACTTTTTTTTTTCAAAAACTTAAATTTGGTAACATTTTTTTTAAGAAATAAAAATATATTGGATTCAATCAAAGAATACCCTAACTTTTTTCAGAATTAAAAACAAATTTTTAAAAATCAATTTTTCGCCATTTTTGAAAAACAAAAAATTTTTCTGAAAATATTAGAGTATTCTTTGACTAATTCCAAGATATTTTTGTTCTTAGATAGTTTTGTATTTCCTAAACTCAATAGATTCCGAAAAAAATATTAGCTAAGCTTTTCACATAATCATTTCATTCTGCCTGCCATATTGTAAAAAGGAACGATTCAATGATTATTTAAACATTCTCTTTTAAACTTCGAATATCGTAATCGCCTCTGATCATGATCGGGGCTAGAATTTCTTCCGATAACATGGAAATGCATGCATGCAAAAAAAATGGAAAAAAATTTGTTTCCATAGTTTTCACTTCTTTTACGTTTAAATCAGCCACTTATTTTTTTCTTGATGTCTGCTCGGGATTTTGAGATGGCTTCGGACTCCGAAATAGCATCAAATTTTCCGTCGGAATAGTGGCAATGCAATTTTTTTATCAAATAACATACAAATTAAACCCATTGAATACTTACTAAATATTGACGTTGTTTCGGCGTTAATGGGTTAACAGATGAGAAATCGTGACACAGACTTTAAAAACTGTTTCATTACTATTTAAGTGTACACTGATATCAGTACATCTTATCCTTTAGTGAACGTCGAGGAAGTTGTGGCTCCGGACAATGTTCCGGCACAACAGCCCGAACCGGAGGCAGGGCTTCGCCGTCATTACACCCATCGGGCGTAATAACGTCGAGGAAGAGGAAGAACTCGCCGCGTTCCAATACCACATACAACTCGAACGGCGGCGAAGAGATATGCCACAACTGCTCATCGCCGCAGAGAACCTCTTCCGGGCCAGCGTCCCTCATACTTTCTCGGCCCGCTGAACAACATGTGCCGCCACTGCGACGCATTACATTTCCCCCGAGAAATAACAACGCGAGGTGACTTTATCACCTGTTGTCACAAAGGTAACGTCGTCCTACCAAATCTACCGGCGATGCCGAATTTGCTGCGCAGCCTCTTCGAACGCAGACATCCTCAATCCAACCACTTCCGAGAGCACATATTGCGTTACAACTACGCATTTCAATTCGCGTCTCTCGAGGCAACGTTGAGAGACCTTCCGGCAGGTAGAGCTCCGCCCGTATATTGCATACAGGGAAAGATCTACCACCACATCAGTAACGTGAACGTCAACGAGGGTAACGTCCGTTACGGGCCAGTATACTACTTGGCGCCAGAAGAAGCCGTCGATCAACGCGTCCAGAACAACAGAGATCTGGACGGAAACCTGATTCGACAGATCGAAGTGTTGTTGAGAAATGTGAATCCGTTCGCCAGGGCTTACAGGCACCTCAAAGAGGTGTACGACGAAGAAATGGCACGGATCGAAGAGCTGCGCAGAAACAACGAGGGTCTGCTACCGTTACAAATGCCTGTCGTGGCATTGGAATTGCTAACGGTACGCGGCCGCGAGAACAGACCGTACGCATTGCCGGCGATCAACGAAGTCGCCGCCGTGTACAGACTCGATCCGGATACACCGCCAACACCCAATATCCGGGTGTACACCAGACAGGGGCCGGATCGTTTCCAAACGCTACGGTACTTAAACGAAAATGTTCAACCTCTCACCTTTCCTCTGCTGTTTCCACACGGAGAGACAGGTTGGCATATAAACATACCTCACGCAAACAACCAAAGGCGTCGAGTCACCCAATCAGAATATTACAGTCATCGTCTCGCTATAAGAGACAGAGATAAACGATTCCAGTACGCGCAAAAATTGGACCAGCAATACATCGTAAACGCGTACGTGGACATGGAAAGCAACCGGCTGGACTACATCAGAACCCACCAAAACCAGTTGCGTGCCGATCAATACGTCGGGTTGGCAGACTACCTCCATCGCCAGAATCTCGACAACGACGAAGAGGAAAGAGCCGCCCTAGGTAAGCAATTCTTCTTGAGACATTAATACTTATTTTTTTCGCATGTTTGAATAATGTTTTTTTTTTTCTTGGTACAATTCTATTTTTGCCAAAAATAACAATTATGACAATTTTAATCTGTACTTTTTTCCTCTCAAGAAACACGCTAATTTTTCGTTCTACTAATATAAAAAATATATAAATTTCTTCATTCCTAAAAAGTAACCATTTCAACACATATGGTTATTTAGATAAATTCGTAATTATCATAATTTCATATATTCCACAAATTTAACAAATCATTATATTATTTTCAAATTTGCTATTTCTAACTTTCAGAAACGTGTTGCGAAAACTCCCGTTTTTCTTTTCGGTTTGCCCAAAAACCTCTCCCTGTACACCACTTTTCAGTATCTCATACTATTTGCGACAGAAAAATTTAACAGCAACCTATTTTTGATATTTAAGACGTACCCTTTCTAATGGTGACCATGAAATTCCTCCAAAAAATTATCAATTACAAAAAAAAACACAACAATTTTTTTAGCATACTTTTTTTATCGATTTTTCAAGCAGTTTCCGATCTACAATTGACCTAGAACCTCCTCACTAACCGGTGGAATAAATGTGTGAACTTTAAGCATACGTGATTTAAATATCAATTTTTTTGCCTTATGCATTCAAAATAGCGCCTGAAGTCTAATATTTTTGCATAAAAATTCAGGATCGTTTTATTGAAAAATGAAGCATTTTTAAAACAAATTGTCAATAATAAAGAATTCTTAAAATCACTCGAAAGAATACACTGAAATTTCTTCAAAAATTTATAAGCAACTTTTTGGATTTTGCATATAATCAATTTTTACAAAATTATTAAATATATAAAATGTCGATAATGAAAATTACACAGCTGCACAGTTGAAAATTTACGATCGTACAATTTTATAAATATCTCCATTCTCCTTCACACATCCGTATATTCCGATTATTGCATCGATACAATACAGTCTCCAACAAGTATTCTTCGACCTTTTAAAACGGCACGATATATCATAAATCAGTGTATTTTTATGCATCAAATCCATAACACCGCATCCTGGAATAAAAACCAATCACTTGCAATATACTTTTAAGTTCTAATGCAGACCGCCCAATTGTCAAAGGGTTTCATAATAAACACATACCTTTATTGGAATATCTCCACTTTCCGTTTGGTTCGTCTTTAGCTATCGATATGGTTCCTTGAAACTAAAAGAAGATATATTTTAAAGATTCAAATAGGTAATAAGAGTATATCGAATCAGTTTACCACTTAGGTATCCTCTCATATTCTTTTCCTATAACTGGGTCGTTCCTTTGCCATCGACTCCACTCGCGTCAAAACCGGAGAAGCTACAACAAAAACGCATTTAACACTCACAATAAATTTAATAAAAGTGCCTCGAATTAATTTACCTGTTGTCTACGACGGTGACTCTCTTATTCCTCCTCTACGATGGAACACGCGTTTTATTTGGCATGAATAAATAATTAAATCCAAACACAACTACTGATCACGATTAACCTCACTTTTCCGATTTTCGAAATCCGTATACGACAACAAAAAGGAAATTATTTCATAGATGATGGATTATATGGCAAATATTAATTATCTGTTGATCGAAATCAAAACTTTATTAACGTTTAACTTTATTTTTTGTCATAAAAAATCAATAAACCTCACAGTGCTTTCTATATTATCGACATATGTACATACTAAACGCTGAACACATTATGCAACTTTTACGATGTCACTAGACAATTTCCCTAGAATGTAAACACCATAAGATAATATAGAGTAGGATATTATGCCAATTCTGCGCAATGCATGATGAGAAATGTGTCGAGAGATCGCGCCACCTCCACCACCACCGTATCTTGAAAACTAACTTATATACCCAAGTTAGTATAAACAAGATAGTATAAATAGGTATAATAAATCACAGATATACGAATACATATATGTTATTACAATACTTTTTCGTGACCGTATATTTAATTAAAGCTAAAACCTTCTTTTCTTACAGACGTCTGTAAAAATCAACTCTGTCGCACGACGTTGCCGTTATTGTGCATAGATGTCACCTCGCAAATATTCCAAATAATGTCAATAGAAACATTGAAACGAAACTAAAAAATCTTTACTGTCGATCAAAGGTAGTTGTATTATTCTCGATTGATGCATATTATCGAAATATATTCATTTTGTATAATTGCCGTGTTCACATTGTGCAATTTCATAAATAAAACGGAAACACTATTAGGAGCGGCATCTACGTCGCATTACGTAACATACATACGTCATTTGTTTTTCAAAAACCGGAAAGAAACCATTTTATCCCTTAAAAGGACGCCGATTGCCGTCTGCAATTTGTGTCCGGGAATATTTAGTTTTTTCATAATTTTCCGAGTATTTTGTACGCTATTTCGTTCCGCTTTTCCTGTTCAACGTCGTGCGTTGTCCGAAAAGCGTTAACGACAAAACTTGTGTGTAGTGCCCTGCGACTTTTGTAAGAAAACTTTTGATCGCACCGGTAAGTCCTAATTTCACTATTGCACTTTCCGTTTGAACGCAAGGCCTTCTAACTTAAGCTTTATTTGATCTCTGTATGCGACAAGAGGCGTTGATTGTAGTCTTCATTGAACATGATACCCATTCAGTTACATTGAATGAAACGAAACTCTTCTACTTTCCTCTGTTTTCACTATCCCAATCTCAGTTCAAATTATCAGATCAAGTTATTTATTTCGATGTTTAATTTATATGTATAGTTGGAACATGCCGAAAAAAGGCAGAAAACGCTTGACGCAACCTAAAGGGGACGAACTTTAGAGGCCAACGTACAAGAAAGAGTGCGACACAAGTTTTGCAAGGAACTACGGATGCTCCACCTTCGCCTGCACTTTCTATCCAATCGGTACAACCTGATGAGGATGCTACTGCCCTGACCGTTTCTCCAGCTCGCGATACACCAGCTAGGGACATCGGTATGTTATGATATGATTTTTTTTTTAGTGATTTTCATCGTGGGACTGTTTCAGTAAATCAGTACATATTAATTATGTTACTGCGATCGCCTCTCATCGTGTTTAATTTTTCTAACTATACTTACAACCCAAATTAATTCTTTATTTTGCTTTTTTTTATTTCTCATTTTTTTATTTAAACTAAAAAAGAATTACAACACATTGTTATTCCAAATCTCTGTTGCACTTTGACACACAATAACTACATCTTATTGTGCATTGATTTATTGACCATATTCTTATTTCAACGATTATTAACATACAATCTTTGCTACAATATCTAATTCTAATATAGCAAACATAAATGCGACGCCACACACAGAAAAATATTACCTGCCCTGTTTGCTTCAGTTCTGTATTATATTTTAAATTTATATTTCATCTTTTTTTTTACCTCTTTACTATTACATAGGTACAGGTATTGTAAAACCGGGGCAAAAACGTAAGCAGTATTCACCCCATGAAAATGCAGACGAAGAAGTACCGTCTAAACGCATCCAGACGACAGACATCACATCAGCTGTTTTCACGGCTACCATTGACACAGTCGGTACTAAAAATCCCTCGAGTCACCCACTAACCGATGCGCCAAAGGCAGGCGATAATGAGATAGGTAAGCAAACCCACATTGTATTATTTCTCATATTATTATACAGTGTATCCCAAAGAGTTAAAAAGGGGCACTCAATATGGCAACTCATTAATTACACAGAACGTTTCCTACAACAAATATTTTAACTACAAACTGCTATCGATCTGTCTTAACGTCGTTTAAATAACGACGACGTCTCTCCTCTACAGATTGTTTCACAAATCAGGAACGACTGTTTTAGTCAAACAGCAACACCGACTAAATCGTATCTGATCAAAATAATTTAATTCAGATTGCCAAAATATGAAAATATAGGAAAAATCAACATAACAATCGAACGTTTAAGAATTAACACTCCCAACCTAATTAGTTGGACACTCTTCTTTTCTACACATATCAATATGCTTTTTTTATTGACCAGAGATAGATAAAATTCATAATCGTTTAATTGTCACGACGATTTTTTCGTATACTTCCACATTTCGGTAATTTGAATAACTATCAATCACAAGCAAATTAAGAAATGTTGGCATTTAACTGAAACGATTTTTTACAAATGTTTTCTGCAAAAAACTTTTTATGCATATAACATTGATTTCCATTTTGCTAATATTTTTCCATCAATTTTTTGGACACACTGTATATATTCTAACGTAATATTACTAACGTTCAATCCATTACACTTACGTGTAAATACTATTATAGAGTACACTTCTATTGACATACCTATCTCAGGATTTAATACTACACAACATAATTCTGTTAAATATCCTCTTTCATTTCAATAAAAACATTTTAAAATATTTCATTCGATCATATGTCTCAATGTAGAGTCAATGTTACTAGGACAATCGATTCTTGCACGCCTTCACAAGAAAACATGAAATTTACTACAATAACTCATCGATTCTATTACATATTAATTTATTATAAAATAAATATCAGTTAAGTGTTCGCTTTTGATCTTAGGAAAAAGAATAATATTTCATTTGCAAAGGAATAAAAAAAATTTCCTCATTGCTTTACACGTACGGCGTTTTCTATTCTCCAGCTAATAAATAAATACATATTTCATCGTATTTACTTTTTTTAATATTCAAAATTTTCTTGCATACTTTATAAATACATACACATTATATATATATATATATATATATATATATATATATTGTATATATCTATTTCTATTACTTTCCATTGCAGATACAATACGTCATCAAACTGATGACATCGAGACGCTGCAGGTCCGTCTACTGTGCGAACATCTCCTGCCCAGTTGTTGTTCATTCGACGCCCATCATTAGACGACTCCAGCGATGAAGATGTCGGACCCCGTCCCCAACCGATTCTGATGACGGCAGCAACCATACATGATGATGGTGCTGCACATCAATTGATCGCCACTCAAGTTCACGAAGATGGAATCATTCTCCGTTCCGGAGGTTTACTCTCATCCGATAGACCTGAAGTGGCACATACATGTGAAAACGAAAACCTAATTGGTAAGCAAGCAACATATGTATCACAGGTCCTTTTGTTACTTCGTGAAACAATTATGTATATTAATTTCTAATTTTTTTTACAATTACATGTATAACTAGCCAAAATGGAATTTTTAAAACGAACTTTCTGGTATATTAAACAATTTATCTAATATCTAAACCATTTGGATTGATGTTTTCTTCTTATTTGACAGCTGTGCACAATTTGAGAGTAAAAATTTTTCGATAAAAAAACTTCAACACTATTATTTCTCAAAATCGCCACAAACAATCAAACTATTTAAATGTTTCTATATCACCTTGACTCTTTCAAACTTTCATCTAACCATAAAATTGATAGTTCATTATTTTATGTGACTTTTTCTTTATCCTTTTTCCTTTTTATTTGGCTTTTCTTTATTCTTTTATTTACCTTTTTTTTTTAACTTTTTTTCACAATCCTTCGGATGCGATTTTTTTCGTTAATATTAACCCATTAACGAACAAACGACATCAATTTTTGGTCAGTTTTCAACGAGTTTATTCTGTATATTATTAGACTAAAAAATATACCGCTATTCCGACGCAAATTTTAATGCTCTTTGAATCCATGCTCAAAATCCCAATTAGACATCAAAAAAAGAAATATAACCCATTAACAATAGAAAGAACACTTTTTGGACCACCACTTTCACCTCACTATTTCGGACTCATTTGATGGAGAAAAAATCATGCAACAATGAATTTTGTACAAAAAAAAAAAATTTCTCTTTCCAATGGCTTTCATAAAAATTTAAAAACATCTAAATTTCCACTTCAAATTGAAGTTTTTTTGTGAAAAAAAACCCGAATTTTTTCAATAAATGTTTTTTCCAGCTTCGATTTTTCGTTGACTTCCCAGTTTGGAACGACTCTAATATCTTTGTAGATCATGCACTTTTTGTCTAAACTTAGAGTATCAATAATTATTATGATATATTTCAACCCACAAAATTTGAAATGGCGGCCCAAAACGCCTAATTTTTTAATTAAACATTTAGGAATTTTGTTTTCTCGAAAACTATAGACTTTTGGAAAAAATTCGTAAAAAACAAAAAAATACTTCAAATCAATCAGAGAGCAATTTTCACAATTTTTCAAAACATTTTTTAATTTTGTTGAAGACCAAACAATTTAAGAGGTCTCACAAAATTCTGAAAAAATTCTTTCATACTGATCGCTTTTAAACATTTTTTATTCTTATGAAATTATTCTAAAAGTTCATACTATCCAGGTTAAAAATTTCCAAAGGTTAAATGCGTAATAATTCATCTTTTAGTTCATCACTTCAAATTTTTTGATTGACTATATAACAAAATATTGAAAAATATTGTTTTTTACCATTTTTTTGATTTGGTTTTTGAATCTTCGACAAAATTAAAAAATATTTAAAATAATTCTGAAAAAATTCTATTGCATTCTTTAATCAATGTTAAACATTTTTTTGTTTTATGATTTTTTTCCAAAAGTATAATTTTCAAGAAAAAAATACCTAAATGTTTATGGAAAATATTTGGCATTTTGGGCCGCCACTTCGAATTTTGTAGACCAAAATTTATTATCACAATCATCAATATTCTGAGATTAGACAAAAAATACACAATCTACAAAGATTTTAGTCATTCCAAATTAGGAAGTTGACGAAAATCAAAGTTGGAAAAAACAAGTTAATTGAAAAAAATCGTGTTTTTCCACAAAACACCTCCATTTTAAAGTGGAAATTTTAATTTTTTATGGGGAAGAGAAATCTTTTCTACAAAATTCATTGTTGCGCAATTTTTTCCATCAAATGAATCCGAAATAACAAGGTAAAAGTAATAGTCCAAAAATATCCTTTCCACAATTAATGAGTTAAACATGAAAAACGTAAAATTTTCAATAAAAACATTTTCTAAATTTTTTTTCCTATTTTACCGAAAAAAACTTCACGCTCTAATCATGATCCGGGGTAATCACAATAGTTGAAATTTAACAGGAATTTTTTTTTTTATATAACAATCATTGTATCTTTCCTTTCTACAATATGAAGGCCATAACATAAAAATTCTATGAAAACCTTGGCTAATTTTATTTTTCGGCATCTACTTAATTTAACGAAAAAATCTAAAACGGAAATGTCTGTCTTAGAATTACTCAAAAAATATAATTCTACCATGTCCACGTCATCCTCTATTAGTCACGCATAGAATGGAATATATCTTTTGAACTTTTTTTTTCAAAAACTTAAATTTGGTAACATTTTTTTAAGAAATAAAAATATATTGGATTCAATCAAAGAATACCTAACTTTTTTTCAGAATTAAAAACAAATTTTTAAAAATCAATTTTTCGCCATTTTTTGAAAAACAAAAAATTTTTCTGAAAATATTAGAGTATTCTTTGACTAATTCCAAGATATTTTTGTTCTTAGATAGTTTTGTATTTCCTAAACTCAATAGATTCCGAAAAAAATATTAGCTAAGCTTTTCACATAATCATTTCATTCTGCCTGCCATATTGTAAAAAGGAACGATTCAATGATTATTTAAACATTCTCTTTTAAACTTCGAATATCGTAATCGCCTCTGATCATGATCGGGCTAGAATTTCCTTCCGATAACATGGAAATGCATGCATGCAAAAAAATGGAAAAAAATTTGTTTCCATAGTTTTCACTTCTTTTACGTTTAAATCAGCCACTTATTTTTTTCTTGATGTCTGCTCGGGATTTTGAGATGGCTTCGACTCCGAAATAGCATCAAATTTTCCGTCGGAATAGTGGCAATGCAATTTTTTTTATCAAATAACATACAAATTAAACCCATTGAATACTTACTAAATATTGACGTTGTTTCGGCGTTAATGGGTTAACAGATGAGAAATCGTGACACAGACTTTAAAAACTGTTTCATTACTATTTAAGTGTACACTGATATCAGTACATCTTATCCTTTAGTGAACGTCGAGGAAGTTGTGGCTCCGGACAATGTTCCGGCACAACAGCCCGAACCGGAGGCAGGGGCTTCGCCGTCATTACACCCATCGGGCGTAATAACGTCGAGGAAGAGGAAGAACTCGCCGCGTTCCAATACCACATACAACTCGAACGGCGGCGAAGAGATATGCCACAACTGCTCATCGCCGCAGAGAGACCTCTTCCGGGCCAGCGTCCCTCATACTTTCTCGGCCCGCTGAACAACATGTGCCGCCACTGCGACGCATTACATTTCCCCCGAGAAATAACAACGCGAGGTGACTTTATCACCTGTTGTCACAAAGGTAACGTCGTCCTACCAAATCTACCGGCGATGCCGAATTTGCTGCGCAGCCTCTTCGAACCCAGACATCCTCAATCCAACCACTTCCGAGAGCACATATTGCGTTACAACTACGCATTTCAATTCGCGTCTCTCGAGGCAACGTTGAGAGACCTTCCGGCAGGTAGAGCTCTGCCCGTATATTGCATACAGGGAAAGATCTACCACCACATCAGTAACGTGAACGTCAACGAGGGTAACGTCCCGTTACGGGCCAGTATACTACTTGGCGCCAGAAGAAGCCGTCGATCAACGCGTCCAGAACAACAGAGATCTGGACGGAAACCTGATTCGACAGATCGAAGTGTTGTTGAGAAATGTGAATCCGTTCGCCAGGCTTACAGGCACCTCAAAGAGGTGTACGACGAAGAAATGGCACGGATCGAAGAGCTGGGCGCAGAAACAACGAGGGTCTGCTACCGTTACAAATGCCTGTCGTGGCATTGGAATTGCTAACGGTACGCGGCCGCGAGAACAGACCGTACGCATTGCCGGCGATCAACGAAGTCGCCGCCGTGTACAGACTCGATCCGGATACACCGCCAACACCCAATATCCGGTGTACACTAGACAGGGGCCGGATCGTTTCCAAACGCTACGTACTTAAACGAAAATGTTCAACCTCTCACCTTTCCTCTGCTGTTTCCACACGGAGAGACAGGTTGGCATATAAACATACCTCACGCAAACAACCAAAGGCGTCGAGTCACCCAATCAGAATATTACAGTCATCGCCTCGCTATAAGAGACAGAGATAAACGATTCCAGTACGCGCAAAAATTGACCAGCAATACATCGTAAACGCGTACGTGGACATGGAAAGCAACCGGCTGGACTACATCAGAACCCACCAAAACCAGTTGCGTGTCAGATCAATACGGCCGGGTTGGCAGACTACCTCCATCGCCAGAATCTCGACAACGGAAAGAGGAAAGAGCCGCCCTAGGTAAGCAATTCTTCTTGAGACATTAATACTTATTTTTTCGCATGTTTGAATAATGTTTTTTTTTTCTTGGTACAATTCTATTTTTTGCCAAAAATCACAATTATGACAATTTTAATCTGTACTTTTTTCCTCTCAAGAAACACGCTAATTTTTCGTTCTACTAATATAAAAAATATATAAATTTCTTCATTCCTAAAAAGTAACCATTTCAACACATATGGTTATTTAGATAAATTCGTAATTATCATAATTTCATATATTCCACAAATTTAACAAATCATTATATTATTTTCAAATTTGCTATTTCTAACTTTCAGAAACGTGTTGCGAAAACTCCCGTTTTTCTTTTCGGTTTGCCCAAAAACCTCTCCTGTACACACACTTTTCAGTATCTCATACTATTTGCGACAGAAAAATTTAACAGCAACCTATTTTTGATATTTAAGACGCACCCTTTCTAATGGTGACCATGAAATTCCTCCAAAAATCAATAATTACAAAAAAAAACACAACAATTTTTTAGCATACTTTTTTTTATCGATTTTTCAAGCAGTTTCCAATCTACAATTGACCTAGAACCTCCTCACTAACCGGTGGAATAAATGTGTGAACTTTAAGCATACGTGATTTTAAATATCAATTTTTTTGCCTTATGCATTCAAAATAGCGCCTGAAGTCTAATATTTTTGCATAAAATTCAGGATCGTTTTATTGAAAAATGAAGCATTTTTAAAACAAATTGTCAATAATAAAGAATTCTTAAAATCACTCGAAAGAATACACTGAAATTTCTTCAAAAATTTATAAGCAACTTTTTGGATTTTGCATATAATCAATTTTTACA